>CM040122.1:437309025-437909025 GCA_022559845.1 Amorphophallus konjac
TCTGAACTGTGGGTTGCATTAGACACAATCATTTTCACTTGTTCGGGCTCGGAGAGGGTATCCCTTATTCTCTCCGCCAGAGACCTCCATCTATCAGCATATCGGACAAAATCCTCGTCGGGTTTCATCTTTTCGGCCACTAGGTCGGTAATGGAGAGTGAGGGACCGACCCTATCCTTATATTTCTGCAAGAACCTTCTCTGAACTACTTCAAAATTCTCGGCCTCGCGGGGCTCCAGAGAATAGAACCACTCAAGCGCGGGACCATCCAATGATCTCCGAAAGAGGTACGCCAGGGACCTCTGATCATTTTGCCAGTAGGAGGACTCATACATGAAGTCCTTGAGGTGAATGAAGGGGTTGCCGGTACCGTTGTATCTGCGGTACGTGGGCATTTCGGAAGGAGGAAGATGAATGACAGGGAGGATTGGTAAAGCAACCTCCGGGGTGGCTTTCACGTCCACCATCTTTCTCAGATTTTGAAACTGCTCATCCATGCGATTGAACCTATTGAGGAGCGATTGGGCGAGCTCCTCTGGGGGTGAAGGTGGCACTTGCCATTGGGGGAGAAACTGTCTCCTGGAGATTTGAGGGGGAAACCCGGAATGAGAGGGAACTGTCGGACCACCGACAGTTGGTCCTGGCTGAAACGGTGTGTGAGGAACACCGGGAGTTTGAGATTGTGACGGGAATTGGAATGAGGGAGGTTGTTGGCTCGCTTGTCCTTGAAGCGAGGGAGACTGGGTGGCTTGCGCCAATGAAGGAGATGGAATGGCCTGCACGGACTCGTGGAGAGGTGCGATAGCCGGAGTTGACTCCTGGGGCGTGGGGGAAACAGATTTCCCCTTTAGAATGGCCTGGAAGGCCCGGAGCTGTTCAGAGGTAAGCTCCGTGTTGGCGAGGACGCCCAGTAAGGAAGTGATATCCTGTGGCGGGGACGTGTCCCCGGCAGTAACATGCACCTCATGCGAGGGGTCATGAGAAGGACCCGAGTCCATAGCATAGACTCGCGGGTCGGCTGTCAAACCACGACTAGGGTGGTTCTCCTCAGAAGACTCGTGAGACATGCTCACAGTTTTCCCAGAACGCAAAAACATACACTAGCAAGTAGGTAGCAGAGATTATCAAACAAGTGGATGCTTTTACGTCCTTTTTTTGTGTTTTGATTTTGATGATTTTTTTTGTATTTTTAGCGAGATCCGAAGTTCACACAAAATGGGGACCCTAGTTTGTTTTTGTTTCACCGCCGTGTCAGCTAGGGTCTCTCGTCTCACCACGAACGAAATGACTAACTCCGGGGAACTTCAATGGTACAACCAGCCCAGTGAACGAAGAGGAGATTCTTCGATGTCGGGGACTTACGGAGGTCCCAGTGTAGGAGATTCTAGTCCGTTGAGAGGAATTCCCAAACGGAGAGTCCTTCCTTCACCGGGAAAGGGTGATCCTCAAAAAATGAAAAAAAGATAGAAAGGAGGAATAGATGTATGCAATGGAATGCTGACAGATATATGGAGTGGGAAAACAACAAAAATAACAGACGTATAATAACAAACAACCAAACAACTGACAGTGCTGCCGTGAGCACAACGGGGGCGCGCGCGGGCGCCAAGATGGAGGGGCACGGAGGGTGCCGAACTTGCAAGGGTAGCCGAGAGGAAGCAGTAGACGTCCCACCGTGATCGCCAATCTGTGAGCGACGTCACGTGGTTCGGAGAAGAGTTGGATGCGGGGAAGAGGAAGAGGCGGAGAGCGCGCGGGCTCCTTCTTTTTTGTTTGTTTTGTTTGCTGCAACACAGAAATGAGAGGAAAGAGAGAAGGGGCCACCACGGGAGATTGCTCCAGCGGGGCGAGCGGGACAAGTATGATATAGCAAAATATGGGGATTAAACGGCCATAGCGGGAAGTGACTCGCCGCGACCTCGGGGAGACGGGAATGATGCAAAAATTAAATAACAAGAATTGAAACGGCCATTGGGGAAGTTACTCGCCGCGGCCTCGAGAATATGAACAGAATATAACAGAATATAGAGAAAATATGAGAACAGAAATTTAAACGGCCATTGGGGAAGTGACTCGCCGCGGCCTCGATGATATGAGCAGAATATAACAGAATATAAAGAGAATATAAGAACGGAAATTTAAACGGCCATTGGGGATGTGACTCGCCGCGGCCTCGATGATATAAGCAGAATATAACAAAGCATAAAGAGATTTATAGGAATAGAAAATTAAACGGCCATTGGGGAAGTGACTCGCCGCGGCCTCGATGATATAAGCAGAATATATAACAAAATATAAAGAGAATATAGGAAACAGAAATTTAAACGGCCATTGGGGAAGTGACTCGCCGCGGCCTCGATGATAAGATGTGATCGCCAGGGGCCAAAAGACCCCAAAATAAGAAGGTGATCGCGCCTACCTCAAGAGCGGGAGATGGCGGGTTGCTTCTTCCTCTCCTTCCGGCCGGCCGACGGAGAGGGCTTTCCTCGGGTACCCTTGCAAGACAACGACAAATAAATGACAAGTGGATTAGAAAGATGGAGGTGTAGTATTCGAATCCTTGCGATAAAAATAACGAAATGATGGCAAGACCCACACCTGGTTGGTGTTATCTTTTAAACCCCTCTCGGACTCGAGTAGGAGGAAAATGAGATGATGGATGTAAGAAGTATAAGAGAAGAGGCCCCCTTGTGAAGGGGGATAGATGATGCAATATGATGAATGTAAAGGACTATGGAGAAAAAGGGGAAGAAAAGGCTTATTGGATGAGCCGAGGGTGAAATCCGGCGGAGCTCCGGCAGCGTGGGGACGACGTGGAAGCGCGGTGGATGAAGACGACCTTCCTCTCGCGAGCGTGAGCACCCGAGAAGCCGGCAGAACCTCCACCTACAAAAGAACCCACGGGTTAGAAAAATGACTCCGTAGCCTCTGGGCTCCGGCAGCCTATCGGATCACTGCTTCGCTCCCCTAGAACTGAGGGGGTGGGCCTCTATTTATAGAGTTCCGGAAGGTGGAGGCGTCCAGGACTCTGGACACCTCCATCAGGGCCGAAATAATATTTTATTCTATTTTTATTGATTTTTTTAGAATACTTTTATGGGGGCGTCCAGGGTCCCGGACGCCTCTAACAGGTCCACCGAAAACCGACGACGGCCGCACGCGGTTTGGCACAACGCGTGGTTTTGTGAGCGGCGCCTCGTGATTCAGAAATGGGCGCGTCCAGTCAGCTGGACGTCTCTAAATTTGGCTTTTTTCACACACGACAAACCGTCGTTCGGTGGCCGGTGCCCGTGAGTGAGTTAATGGAGGCGTCCAGGGGCCTGGACGCCTCCAAAAGTTTATTATTTTTTATTATTTTTGTCTTTTATGCCAAGGCTGGCATTTTATATTTTTTTTTTTTACATGTTTTTATGGAGGCGTCCAGGGGCCTGGACGCCTCCATTAATATATAACATTTTTTTTAATTTTTTTATTTTTATATGCCAACTGGCAATATATATATTTTTTTATATTTTCTTTTTATGGAGGCGTCCAAATGCCTGGACGCCTCCATTAATTTATTATTTTTTATTATTTTTTTTATTTTTTTTTATTTAATTTTGGGCCCTGAAAAAAAAAATAAAATAAATCAAAATCATGGGGGCGTCCAGGGGCCTGGACGCCCCCATTAAGACCCACCCGGGTCCTTGGATCAGGCGTCGGCGGCCGCCTGGCAGACCCCCTTCTTGATTCCGGAACCTCTTGATGCGTTCGACTGGTGTTGATGCCGTCCGAATGCCGTGACGGGACGATTCCGGATGCCGAAAAGGGCGGAAGAAGACTTCAGGAAAAGGAAGCACTCGAGCGATTCGAAATGCGTAGGCCATCGCGGGGCGTCGTATAGTAATATGAGACTTTCTATGAGACGTCAAGAATGGCGTGTCTACATCAAGCCCTAACCGAGCCCCCCCATCTCCGTCTCTCCCATCTCTCTCTCTATTCCCTCTCTTCTCGAACCCATGGCGGGTGGTGCATTGAAATGGCAGAGGGTCAGCGCCCCTGAGGTGGTGGACCTGGGCGACGATGGACACGCCGAGGTGGAAGCTCCCGCGGCGGCCAAAGACGCACCACCGGCCGAAGAGGCTCCGGCGGTGGAGCAAGGCGGCGCAACCGAGGAAGAAGGAGGAGATGATGTAGAAGAAGAAGAAGAAGACGATGGCGAGGATGAAGAAGATGACGAGGAAGACGACGAGGGTGAGGAAGAAGAAGAAGGAGGAGATGGAGATGAGCAACCGGTGGTGGCGGTGGCGCCCCCTCGCCAACCACGGCGGCCACGTCAACCCCGGCAGCCACTCCGGGGAGGGCTTCTAACGCCTGAACGAAGCAAAGTAGGTGCCCTACTCTCCAAGCCCTCATTTTATTTAATTTTGATTTTATTTTTATTTCCATCAATTTCCATAGCCCTCGGTGAAGGGAAAAATGGCAAACTAGTGGCACAGTCAAATGACGCCTCAGTGGGTGCCGTCAATCAAAACAACGACCCCCTTCGGGTCGTCAATTTAAATTGTTTTTATTTTCTGAAAATGATTAATTCATGAAACCACGCCCTGCAGCATGTCGTCATTTCAAAATTATCATGCTTAATCACCATGCTGGTAATTTCTATGCCATTTCTTTTATTTTGACATATATCTCTATTTTATTTCTATTTCGTGCACTGTTATATTTTTTAAACACCCTGAAAAATAACGCCCCCCACCGGGGCGTTAATTCATTAAACAATGACCAAGGGGTGGTCGTCAATTAAGAAAATCAGAATTATTTCTCTTTTAGTGGAGAAAATTACCTTCAAAACAGCGCCCCCCATAGGGGCGTCATTTAAACAAATAACGACCCAGGGGTGGTCGTCAATTCAAATTACGCATAAAATCGCCAAAACACATTCTGAAACAGCGCCCCGCTTAGGGGCGTCAATTGAATAAGTCACGACCTAGGATAGGTCGCCAATTCAAACAGAAGGTAAATTGAAACAGCTGATGAAAATTCACATGAGAAACTATATAAAACTTAAGTGAAAATGTTCTTTTGTTTGCTGGGATTGATAAGGACTCGGATTTCCTGGGTCCAAGTTCGAGCAGCTTACTACAGGCTTCCTGACTTTCAGAGGGATAGAGTAGATGCCATGGGGTTCGGACCCTTCCTTAACATAGAGCCTATGAGACCTGACCTACCCCTGATCCAGGTGCTTAGGGAGAGATGGGATAGGACTAGCCGGGCATTTCTGATGCCATGGGGTCACATGGTTCCTAGCCTAGAGGATGTTGCTAGGATCACTGGGCTGAGGGTGGACGGCGAGGCTGTGAGCGGGATCACCCTACCTAACTATAGCGAGTTGACACAGAGGCTGCTAGGGTTAGAGGCAGTCTATGAGACGCCGAGTGAGTTAGGGACCATCTACCGCACTGATCTTACCATCGCTATGGGGTTGGGTGATTCTAGGCAGAGGTCGAGGGAGTCTCTAGAGCAGTTCTCACAGAGGCTGATTGATGGGGCTAGGGCCGCCTATTGCCAGGACCCAGCAGAGAGAGAGAGAGAGCAGATCGAGATTTGAGGAGGTTTCTATTCCTGATGCTCGGGAGGTTATTACTCGGCACGAAGGGCGACATCATCAACTGTCGATTCTTAGGGATTCTTGAGGACTTAGAGGGCGTCGGCAGATACGCTTGGGGAGCAGCATTACTGGCGCACTTGATGGCCGACTTGTCCACAGGGACAGGTCGAGAGACGACTGTCAGCGGCTTCTCTCCTTTTCTTCAGGTATGCATTTTTTCTTTTCTTTTAAATGTATGTGAATGCCTTATTAATGCAATGCATGGATGCAGATATGGAGCCACCTATACATGCCGATGGGGCGAGTCGACCCTCGACCCAGAGATGAGGGATGCTTCCCTCTAGCACGGCGTTGGCTGACTGTCGTGACAGGAGCGCCACTCGCCTACGAGTTTTATGGAGGGAGTTTCACGACTACCCTACCTCACTGGTATGCATGCTAAATATGATGCAAATTTTTGTTTGTTTTATGAAATATGTATGAAATGATGATGAGATATGATGATGCATGTTTGTGAATGCAGGTGGTGTGGAGACCCTACGAGGGGATGACCGATGAGGGCCAGCCCTAGGTCCTAACGGGCCGACCTCGCTTTGGGCATGAGCTTTGGGTTCATTGCATGAACGAGATTGAGCCGTTACAGCTTAGGCTGGTGATGAGGACCCTCGGCCTACACCAGGAGTGGGTTGAGGTAGGAGAGCCCCGGGGAATAGGCAAGAAGACACGCGGTCACACGAAGGTGGTCGACTGGAAAGTCTGGTATCCTGACCAGTATGCCGACTGGCAGTGTGGCGGGACCCGAGTTACTTCACAGGCGACAGACAGCTCCGAGTACCTCCGACGCTACTGGGAGGTTTACGCCGGCCGACCCCATATGAGGATCTTAGGGGTACGTATGAATGCACTTTCTTTCTAATTAATTGTAAATGTTATAAATATATTGTGTGGCTGGTATGTATGATGAATCCATGATGCACGGGACATAGCGGTGATGGACATGCAAGCCCATCTCCACAGCTTAGAGGCCCAGCTGGCTACCACACGGGCAGACCTACAGACCCTAGTGAGTGTTTAAATTATCTATATGCAAATGATTTCCTGAATTATTGATGATTAGCCACTGACAATCTCAATGAATACAGCGTGCTCAGCAGGGAGCGGCGATGAGAGAAACGGGAGGAGCCTCCAGCTCGAGGGGGCCTAGTGCAGAGACGACTGCATTAGCAGAGCAGTTGGCTAGAGCGGTGGCACGGGCCGAGGCAGCAGAGCGCGACCTCGCCACACGGGCAAACTTAAACTCAAACTTAGATTTGCATTTAATTACATGTTATTATGTGTTGATGAAAATTTGTGTTTCCACAGACTTAGGAGCTCCGAGCCTTGCTTACCTGCATCGAGGCAGGAAAACGCGCGATGACTACCCGGGTGAGTTAACAAAGATTTTATTTCAGTCGCTTATTTCATGAATTATTGAATTAAATGTGCAACTGATGGTTCGTTTAATTGATTGCAGACCTCCGAGTTACAGGCGGCACTTACCCAGGCTGCACTAGTTGGGACGGAGCTGGCCATCCGTGAGCAGCGAGTCACGGAGCTTGAGAGGGCCTTGAGGCGACGAGAGGAGCTACCTCAGGACGTGGCAAAGCTGAGAGTCGCCCTTGAGATGGAGCGCATGGAGCGTGCCCGGGAGCGAGAGGAGCGCCTGGCAGAGCGGACTCGTGACCGTGAGCAGGAGGCAGCACGCGAGCGGGAGCTTGCGGACTTGAGGACCCAGCTAGCCGTCACTCAGGAGCGGCTACGGTCGACCGAGGAGCGGTTACAGCGAGGCCGGGACCGAGCGAGAGCTGCGGGATACGCGTTCACCAGTTCTAACTTTGTAGCGGGTTCCTCTCTTCGGCAGAGGAGTGAGGCAGAGGAGCAGGCTCGAGCTCCAGCTACTTCCCGGGGGTCCATGCCCCCTCCACGAGCGCCTCGTCTGGACGACGATAGTGAGGTAGAGAGTAGGAGAGAGGAGGGTGGAGGCGAGAGTTGAGAGAGACTTACTTGTACCCCTCCACCCTCACACATGTACTCAGATATACATTGATATATATATGAAATTGAAATTTTTATTACCTGAGTTACTTTGAGCACTTGTGGACTTGCCTTCTGCTTTCACTTTCCTTTTAGTTCTTGTTCGTTCTCGCCCGTTCTCGCCCTACGCTTGTAGTTCATACTTAAACAAACAGATTAATCCATCTGTCCGGCTTGGCCCCTTGCTCAATAAGCAAGGGGTCGTCTCTTCTTTGACCTTGTTGACGGGTCAAGGGGCCAAGCCTCTAATTAATAAAGGTGGATAATAAACATATATAAGGAAATGCAGCATGCAAGCAAGCAGATGTCAACTTGAAATAAAAGATGTTCACATAAAGATGCAATCAAGCATATGAGATGATGAGCAGCAGCATGCTTGATTTTTCTATTATTTTCTTTTGTTTATTATATTTTAAAAACGACGCCCTTGAAAACGGGCGCTGATTGTGAAATTGACGCCGATCTGGAAGGCGTTTATTAAAAAATCATTTTTATTTTTTATTATTTATTTATTTATAATTATATTTTAAAAACGACGCCCTCTCAAACAGGCGCTAATTGTCAAATTGACGCCTATCTGGAAGGCATTTATTAGAAAATCATATTTGTTGTTGTTTTTTTTTATTTGTTTATTTGAAAATGACGACTTATGAACCGTCGCTAATTTCCTAAATGACGCCTGAATAAAGGGGCGTTAATTATACAAACATTTTTTTGGTTTCTTTTGTTTGAGACTGAGTAGAGCATAGTGTCTTAAACCTTACACAATCACTATCTTAAATTCATTAATCTTTCTCAAATGATTTAACATCGGGTCAACGTGCTTAAAGACTTATGCTTTTATTCATGTTCTCTCGCGGCCCATCCTTCTTAGTCGGTCTTCGCCATGCTTTGAGCTTATAATCTACCATGGAGGGGAGAGTGAAGAATAAGTTGAGGAAGCTCACGGGAGATTTTCGAGAATGGGGAAACTTTCCTCCCCTGTCCTAATGCCCGTTGGGATTCGATCTTCGGCTTAGGGAAATTTTTTTGCTCTTTTTTCCCTTATTCATACATGCTTACGACCAGGGTTTTCCATGCGGGGACTTTGCCCTCTTGACATGCTTTTTTGTAACTTTCTTTTTTCCTTTTCTTCTTCTTCTTTTTTTTTTAACAGATAGAAACCTATTTGTACTTGGGCTTTAAGCATTTGGTTCCCTTTTGGGCCATGACTTCCACCTACTAGGGTGGCGGACAGGTTTGGTCAGTATTCCCTGACTCGTACTCCCTCTCGTGAGCCGAAGAGGAGAGAATAGGTAAGGCTCGTACACTCTTAGTTTGGGTCTGACTTTCCTCGAATTCCAGGCCGCTCGAGTTTAAAAGTAAAGCGTGTAGTGTGTGCGGGAGTTGACCCCAAAGTTAAACCATCAAGACTGAAGAATGAATTAAGGATTTTGATTTTTCGGGCTTGCGGCCTATGTACCGTACTAGCCTGCAAATTTTTTGATTTTTTGTTTTCTTTGATTTTTTATTCTTCTTTTTTTAGGGATATTATTTCTTCAAGTAAAGGCCATTCCAAGGGTGAGCCAGCTCTTCACCTTCAGCATTAATTAATTTGTAAGCGTTGCCAGGATAAACATCTTTTATGACGAAGGGCCCTTCCCAGTTAGGTTGAAGTTTTGAACGAGGCCCTCCGGGTTTTATGAAGATTCTTTTATTTACCATTTCACCGATTTTGAATTTTCTCTCAATTACTTTCTTTTGGTAAAAACGTGAAAGCCTGTTTTGATAAATACGTGCATGCTCGGCGGCGACCAAACGCTTCTCGTCTAGGAGTTCCAACTGAGCAAGGAGAGATTCACGATGCTCATCAATGGGGAGCTCCTTGTCCAATTGTACTCGTAGAGAAGGGATAAGAATCTCGTAAGGGACTACCGCCTCCATTCCATAAGTAAGGGCGAAAGGGGTTTTCCCAGTAGGGGTATGAATAGAAGTGCGATAGGCCCAAAGAGCTTCAACCAGCTTTTCTGGCCAATCCACAAATTTATTAGCCTCACATATTTTCTTAATAATCTTGATCAAAGTTTTGTTAGTTGCCTCTGCTTGACCATTGCCCTGCGGATAATAAGGAGATGAATGATGTAATGCAATGTTATACCTGTTGCAGAGGTCCTGAAGCTCCTGAGAGATGAATTGTGGCCCATTGTCGATGACGATGGTACTTGGGATACCGAACCTTACGATGATGTTCTTCATTATAAATTTGTAGACGGTTGACGCTTTTATCTCCACGTAAGCTTCCGCTTCCGCCCACTTGGTGAAGTACTATGTGGCCGTGAGTATAAATGATTTTAGTTTTGTGAGGAGGTTCGGATCACCAAGGGGTCCAATAATATCGAAAGCCCACATGGAGAAAGGCCATGGGGAGGACATAGGATGTAGTGAAGAAGCATGAGAGTGAATTTTATCGGCGTGCAGTTGGCACTTAACACACATTCGAACATAGATGGAACAATCCTCTTCTAGAGTGGGCCAATAGAAACCTAATCTAAGGATCTTCTTAGCTAGCATCTGGCTATTGACATGACCACCACATACTCCTGAATGCGCCTCTTCCACGACTTTCCAAGATTCATCATCATCTAGGCACCTCAATAAAACTCCGGTGAGACCTCTTCTGTAGAGCACACCTCCGATTAGGGTGTATCGCTGAGCAACTCTTCGAATGGCTTTCTTTTCTTCAGCCGTGGCCTCCTCATGATAGGATTGATCCTGGCAATACTTAGCAATCTCGTAACACCACGGCTTTTCTTCATCGTCCAATTCTTCCTCTAAATCCAACAGCATGACCTCCTTATTCTCAATGATTCCACCTTGCTTAACCTTCCTAAGCACCTCCTCCTCAACACTAAGGAAAGCTGGATCCTTAATAGCTGGAGTGAGCCGCTTGTGAACAGTGACAGAATGGGAATCCCTTTCGGGAAGGAAAACCAAAGAAGATGCAAGAGAAGCGAGAGCATCAGCTAAAATGTTATGTTCACGAGGAACGTGAACGAAGATTAATTTGGTGAAAAGCTTGGTATAAGCAGAAGTCAATTCCTGATAGGGTTTGAGTTTAGGATTGAGCGTACGGCACTTGGTGAGCACTTGGCGAAGAATAAGCTGACTATCACCTACAATCCGCAATTGGGTAACACCGAATTGATGAGCGGCCTCCAGTCCGGCCAGAAGAGCCTCATACTCAGCTATATTATTTGTAACTGGAAATGCAAGCTGAGAGGCGAGCGGAATAGCAATACTCTCTGGTGACAAAAGAATAATGCCAATCCCTTTTCCTTTTGAATTCAAAGCTCCATCAAAATGTAACGTCCACATCGAATCGGATTGATTGACGGACATTAGTTCCTCATCTGGAAACTCTGAGCAAACAGGGTCAAATCTAGGGAGAGGGTGATGAGCAAGATGTTCTGCTATGGCATAGCCTTTAATCACTTTTTGCTGAATGTAGATAATATCGAATTGAGAAAGGAAGCTTTGCCATCGTGCTAATCGGTCGGTGAGAACGGATTTTTCAAGAAGAAACTTGATTGGATTCATACGGGCAATGAGATGAATTTCGTGAGCTAAGAAATAATGCTTAAGTTTCTGAACTACCCAGACTAAAGCAGCACAAGTCTTCTCTATGGCTGAGTACCTCTGCTCACAGGGGTTGAGAAGCTTTGACAAGTAGTAGGCTGCCCTTTCTTTTCCTTCTTCGTCAACTTGGGCTAGGACAGCGCCTACAGAGTCATCCAGGACGGAAATGTAGAGAACAAGCGGTTTGCCTGGAACTGGCGGCCTCAGGACAGGAGGATTTGAGAGATAATCCTTTAATCCGTCAAAAGCCGCCTGACATTTGTCATCCCAAATAAACTTGACTCCCGGCTTAGTAAGCTCGTAGAACAGCCTACATCTTTGTGAATGCTGGGAGATAAATCGGCGAATAAATTTCAACCTCCCGATCAATCCTCGAACTTCTTTCAAATTCCTGGGAGGAGGCATTTCCCTTATGGCCTTCGCCTTGTTGGGATCAATCTCGATACCCCTCTTACTTATGAAGAACCCAAGCAACTTCCCCGACGAAACACCAAACACGCACTTCTTGGGGTTCATTTTTAGCTGATACTCCCGCGCTCTTTGCAAGACTTTGGTTGGAACCCCGGGATGCTCAATCATTGTTCTTGATTTTACTACCAAGTCGTCAACGTACACCTCTATATAAATGTGGATCATATCATGAAAAATCGCCATCATAGCCCTTTGATAGGTGGCTCCAGTATTCTTAAGTCCGAAGGACATGACCACATAGCAATAAGTTCCCCATGGTGTAGTGAACGATGTCTTCTCTTGATCCTCCTCAGCCAGGCGAATCTGATTGTAACCTGAAAAGCCATCCATAAAGGAGAGAGTCTCATATCCTACCGCATTGTCAATCAAAACATCAATATGAGGGAGGGGGAAGTCATCTTTAGGACACGCGCAGTTGATGTCCCGAAAGTCTATACAAATCCACACCTTTCCATCTTTCTTCATGACTGGGACGATGTTGGCCACCCAATTGGGATAGAGGACAACTCTAACGAATCTAGCCTTATGAAGCTTATCGACCTCTTCTTTCATTTTTAATGCCATATTAAGGTGGAAACGTCTCAACTGCTGTTTAATCGGAATGGACCCTGGCTTAAGCGTAAGTCGATGTTCAACGAGTGCAGGGTCTAGTCGAGGCATATCTTCATAACTCCACGTGAATGTGTCCTTATATTCTTGAAGAACCAAAATAAGTGCCTCCTCTTCGGAGGGCGGCAAGTTCTTATTAATGAGGACAATCCTAGGGTCTTCTTCAGTACCCAGATTTATTTCTTTGGTAGGCTCTTCTACTGAGGCTGATGGCTCATCGAATCTTCTCATGTCACTGGCAAAAGCATCAGCCTCGTCCTCATATTCCTCGTAACCTTCATCCCCCTCTTCAATAGGGTCTTCATCATTCATGATCTCATAAACACAAAAATCCTCATTAAAAACACAAGTATCTTCATATTCTGTTTCTGGCAAGATAATCGGATTATCCAGAAATTCGGGAAGAGCTACGCATGCCCGGCATCTTCTAGCTAGTTCTAACAAGAATCTACGGGGAATCTGCTTACCCTTGGATCTCTTATGCGAAACTACCCCATGAGTCTTAAAACTAGAAGAGTAAGAGCAACTAGCCTGATCACTAGAATTCGACAAAGATGAAGGAGGTGAGGAAAAGATGGGTACAGAAGGAGATACAAATGAAGACCCCTCACCGGAGGGGTAGAGAAGGTCCCCTAATGAATCCTGGAAGAGTGGCCCCTGGGTCGGGACACACTCATGAAGAAGATAGGAGGTCTCCTCAATGGAGATGAAAGATTGGGAAGTTTGAATTTTGGCATTTTTTTTTTCGTTTTCATTTTCAAGAAGAAAGCAATGAGAGGGAGGAATAGGGGGTGGTGTTAAGATTGATAGATTGACGAAAGATTGAGTAAATGATGACACACGCGGGGGTGTGATGGAGAGTTTAGAGAATTGCTCGAGGAGCAAGGGAGGAATCGGAGGAGAAACTTGAAGTGAATTTGGAGAAAAGGTTATCAAGACCGCGGGCGGTCTAGGGATATCTGAGCAAAATATTTGATTAAACAAATGGACAACCATCATTGGATGAATGGATTTAATAGAGAAGAGGCTGGCCCACAGCCTGTCCACGTTGTACCCTTCCTCGAACGGCACATCAGGCTCCCCGGTATCTGTGTAATTGCTTAGAAGCTGCCTCTTGTCCGTGATCACTGCTGGCTTTTCAATTAATTCATGAATCAGTGGCGGCCATTCCGGATCAGTTGGCATAAACAGTCAGCTCAGAGCAATAGTGATATCGTTCATGTCGAACCATCTATACTAGTCACATTCGGGGTCATCCATCTTTCTTCTTTTATCTGGCCGTAAGGACTCCAGGGCTTTATATGTAACCAGCGGGGCTATGTGGCGAGCAAACTGCCGTGCATGTACATCTTGACAATCCATCATGGAAGTGACTAGCGTGGTTTGCTCATCATTATGAGTGCCTCCTTTCATAAAGTGTGTTTGTAGGGTCCATGTAAGAGGCTGCCGATCTGTCTTGAGAGTGGAAGTCATAACGGCCCATGGCTCATCTTTGTCTTTGCTTGGCCCTTTGTACCCTAGGCCACCTCGGGGAATCATCTTTTGATGCCTGACGGGCTTGACTCTCCCCTGAAGATTAACACCCAGGCCTTTACCAGTTCTATACCCCATTTTCATCAGAATGTTCCATCCTGGTGTGTTCATCAAACCCTTTTTCTTCTTGCCTTTGGATGGTTGTGGTGACATTTGGGTGGTAGGAGGGGTTGAAGAAGACGGCCTTACCAAGTCTTGCCGCAGATCGGCAACATCCAAAACAGAGCAAAGGCCTATTGGAAGGCCACATAGAAGACACCGATGTTGCGGAATGTATATCTTCTGTCGGCAAAATGGGCATACTAGTGACTTTAATAATGCGCCCTTTGTGCGGAAATTTTATGCATTGATGATTCATGGAAGGCACAACATCAAGCTCTTGAATGTAAGGGCGACCCAAAATACCATTGGATGTCGGGTCCATGTCCAGAATATGGAAATCCGTTGTGACTGAGACTGGACCCAAACCAACTTTTAAAGTGATCATCCCTAAAGGCGGCTTCTTGGTGTTGTCATAAGTTGTGACAGTGATTGTAGATGGCCAGATTTGACTCTCCGGAATGCCACACATTTTCAAGGTACTTGGTGGCAAAACATTAATGGATGCCCCAGTATCCACCAAACATTATTTCACTGCCACCTTGTTAATGTCAATAGTAATGCACAGTGCATATTTTCTGGCCGGCTGTGGAGCCAATTCATGTTCATAGAAAGTGATGGCCGGTTGATTGCTGGCTGGACTTAACACTGTAGTGACCTGTTCAACTGGGATGTCTTCGTTTACCATTGCTTTCTACAGATATTGCCTCAAAGCCAGCTGGTGTGTAGTAGATCTTTTGATCAATTCCAGAATAGAAATTCGGGCCGATGTTCTGTCCAAATGCTTTAATAAGTCATACTCTGTGTCCGGTGCAGACTCTTGTTAATGTTCTCCTTGTTCTTGTATCGGCTCATACTCCCGCTGGGGAAACACTCGATGGAACATCCGTCCACTACGGAGCACCATTATTTTCGGAGCCTCTATCGGGCCTAGAGTGGGTAAAGGGGTAGAGGATGTAGAGGGAATGGTGTAGGACATGGTGGGTGCTGGTGCAGGATTGGCAAGAGGAGGGGTTCTTATAAGAGGCCTCACCGGCTGGGGATTATCGAAACACGGCGACGGGGGTCGAGTGACAAGGAGGGGCCTTGGAAGCATGATGGTGGTGGACGGGGTAGATTGTGGCGAAACAGGAGGGGTGACGATTGCCGGCGAGGGGCGGATAAGGGGAGGTCTATTTGGTGGAGAGTTTTGGGGTGAAGGAGAATTCGTGGGTTGGCGTAAAAGAAGAGGCCGTGAAGGAGTAGGGTTAGGGTTGAATGGCCCTGGAGTGCTGGAACGTATAAGGGGACGTGGCGGTTGGGAAGGGGGTACAGGTTGAAACCTTCTTAGCAATTGTGGCGGTTGCGGTTGACTGGAGTTTTGATTAATGGCCCCGACAGAGGCGCTTTCCTTATGCCAGCCCTGCCCTCTCTCCACTTCATGGATTGAGGTGACAAGGTTTACTTGTTGATTTTGAACCGGGTGCTCCGGTAGTGGATTATTGACAATCCCCATATTTGGCTGGGGTGCAGGAGCCTGCTGTTGCTGGGGAACTTGTTGCTGCTGACCTTGTTGCTGGGGCTGCTGAGCCGATGGTTGCCGAGGAGGCCTTCGAGCCTTTAGAGTAGCAATAACCCTCCTCATCTCATCCCAATCAATATCACCTTGATCATTCAGATCATATATGTAATCCTTGAAGTGAAAATAATGATCGATGTTGTGCCCTGGCTGTCGATGGAAGACGCAATACCGGGAGGTGTCTACATGTTGCGGCCATATCGTTCTTTCTTTAGGCAAGGTGAGCGCGTTGGCGGCCATGAGGGCATTGAAAATATCTGATAGACTTTCGGGTAAGGGAGGGTATTGTGCTCTTCGGGGACCTAATGGTCTTCTTGGTTGTTGCAGTTGTTGTTGTGCATAATTGGATGGCGGGGGCATTTGGTGGTACTGTGTGGGTTGACTTTGTGGAGTAAAATGGGGTTGTTGTTGAGGCAGCGGAAGAGGCCGTAAGGTCTGAGGAGGGTTATTATTTGGCTGGTGGACCTGGTTTTGGAAGGCGGGCTGTTGTGGTGGTGGCCCTTGGTTTGGAGGGTGGCGGAAGGGTGTGGAATTGCCAAACGCGCTCACCTGCTCATTAGTAACAGTGCCTTCAGTGGTCACACCAGTATTGCCGACATTAACGTTCTTCTTCATTACCTTTGGCCTTGGCTCAAACATGCCCATAATGGGTGAATCTTTCATCTGTGTTTGTATGTATCTAGCTCTTTCATAGAGCTCTTCCATAGTGCTCAACTTGTTCATGGCTAAAATATGACGGAACTGTGGAGTGGAGTTTGATATAATCATCTTCACTTGCTCCGTTTCCGACAGTGTGTCCTTTAATTTTTCGGCCATAGCTCTCCACCTATCAGCAAATAAAATGAAGTCCTCCTCGGGCTTCATCTTTTCGGCAACCAGATCAGTAACAGACAAAGAGGGACCCACACGGTCCTTGTACTTCTGCAGAAACTTCCGTTGAACAGCATCAAAGTCACCGGCATCGGCCGGCTCCAAGGAGTAAAACCATTCTAATGCCGGGCCATCTAAAGACCGCCTAAAGAGATAAGCCAGAGAAGTCTTGTTATCTTGCCAGAATGATGCCTCATATAAGAAGTCTTTCAAGTGGATGTACGGATTACCCGTTCCGTTGTATCGTCGGAAATTCGGCATTTCAGATGGGGGTAGGTGAAAAACTGGCAGAGTGGGAAGCATAACTTCGGGAGCGGCCTTGGGTGCAGTGACCTTCTTGAGCTGCTCCTCCATACTAGCCATCCTTTGGAGGAGTATAGTGTGGTTATCGGACTCGGCTGGGGCCGGACGAAAAGAGTATTGGTTCGGCATAGGCCTTCTCAAGAATTGAGGAACAGGAGGTTGTTGAGGCCTAGCAATAGAGTGACTTGCCGGTTGGGCCGGCGTAGTCATAACAGGAGTTGGTGGGCGCGAGGGCACCCTAGGTGCGACCGCCTGGTCGTTGGGAGAACTAACAGAGTGGCCACCCATGGCCTGGGGAGGGTTAGAAGATGACGGGACAGACTTTCCCTTTAAAGCGGCTTGGGCCGCCTGGCGCTGGGAGTCATCCAGCTGAGCAAGAACTTTGAGAACATCGTTGAAGTTGAAAGAAGGGGAAACGTCCCCTGAAGTATTTTGAGTGGTAGGTTGAGCTTGGGAAGAAGGCTCAACCTCCAGAGAAGTGGTGTCCATCATGTGGACCTGAGTGGGAGAAGGAATGTAGTTTCCCTCGTAGTAGACAGGATCCTGAGAGGGAACCTCGTAAAATGGGTCAGAGTGACCCTCCTCATAACCGTCATAAGTATACCCATAGTTGGCCATATTGATGATTTTACCTGAACGAAGTTTCATGCTTAAGGAGGAAGAAATAGGTTTCCAACAAGCAAGTATACCCAAGAGATATCACCTTATCAAAATAATAAACACTCAAGTTGTAATGAGCCCAAAGTTTTAAGGTTTTCTTTGAAGATTAAGGTGAATTTTATAATAAGCTCTCTCCTTTGAATGTGGGTCCTGGTTGAAAGTTTGGGTATAATCTCCGGGTATCTAGGTTCTTTCTCTCTCCTCACCAACGTATGGGTCAACTATACTCCGGGTGCTTCAATGGTACAACCTGCCCAGCGTCCGTGAGGGAATCCACGGGTGCGGGGACTTACGGAGGCTTGGTTTAGGAATTTCCGGTCCAATGAGACGGAATGCTCAAAGGAGGGTCCTTCCTTCACCAAGAGGGGGTGTGAGTCCTAAAAATGTGGGGAGAGGAGGTCTCCCAAACCGAATGCCCTAAATGCAGCCTAATGCAGGCAATATCAAGCAGATGATATCAGAATCAATCAAGTGAATGAACAACAGTAAACAGGGGTTCTGTGGGCACAAAACAAAAAATGACGACCTGGATAAGGTCGCTATATCGACAAGAAGCGACTCAGTGTCAGTCGCTAATCACTGTGAATAGTGCAAAACAGATAGCGACCAAAATAAAATAACGCCTTAAAGTGAGGCGTTGTATGTGGAAATGACGCCTGTTCACAGGGGCGTCATATAGCAGTAATCAAACTTAAAATGATGAATAAAAGCAATGATAATCCAAAAAATGCCTTTTAGTAAGGCGCTGTACCGGTGAAAGACGCCTCTGAAAGGGGCGTCAAAATGCAGTAATCAGAAATCTGACGCCTTGGTGTGAGGCGTTATATTGGGAAATGACGCCTCTGTGAGGGGCGTTAATTATAAAATGATGAAAATGCTCGCAATAAAAATGGAAACAGTGCCTGTTCGAACGGTCGCTGTATGTGGAAATGATGGCGGTATGAAGGGCGTTATTCAGTTCTAGAGAACTGTTAACCCTGATGACAGACAGAAATCAATTTCTCTCTAATAAAGATGATATAGATACTACACAAATTGGCTAATCCAGTGAGAGGTGTGCACGTGGTGCACAATGGGAGTGTGCTACGTGGAGCACGAAGGAGGGGCATGCGAGGGTGCCGAAGGAGGGGCACGCGAGGGAGGGGCACGCGAGGGAGGGGCACGCGAAGGCGCCAAAGGGAGGGGTAATCAAACTAAAACAAAAAGAGTCCCACCGTGATCGCCAATTTGTGAACGTGTCACATACACATTTTAAAGAGAGAATTGAATGATAAAAAAAGATGATTATTAGGGATAAAAAAAACTATGCTAAAACATGTGGGATAGGAAGAAGAAGAGGTTGAGCATGAGATGCTCTAAGGAGGGTGATCGCTAGAGGGGTTACCTCAAAAGAAGAAGGGTGATCGCATGTACCTTGTTTGGAGCGGGTGAGATTGGGGATTCTTCCTTCCTCCTTCTACCGACCGGCCGATGAAGGGGGTTTATAGCTTGATTACCCTTGCAAGAAAACACACAAAATGAACAAAGATATGGATTAGCCAAGTGTGTAGTATCAATGCTCTAAAAATATGAAATCAATCAAATTAAGCATGAACACACCTTGTGTGTTTTGGTTTAAAACCCCTTTAAGAAGGAGTAACAAGGTTGGGGATAATAAATGCAATGATATGCAAAGCAAGATACGTGATGTACTGATAATGTTTATAGCAGAGAGCTAGAAAGAAAGGGTGCATGTGATGATGATATGATAACAACTAAAAAATAACAAAGAGAAGATGCCCTCTCTGCTGTGTGTGCAGCAGTAAAGGGAGAGGAAGAGCTTCAGCGACTGTAACAGGATAAAAAAACTGCCGCCGGTGGAGGAGGAAATCTCCACCGAAGAAGAACACCGCCTGGAGAAGGATTGCCCAGAGGAAGGCCCTTGGAAATAGTTCCTGCAAATGAAATAAAAACTCTCTCTTTCTGTAAAAACTCTCGCAGTGTTAGCTCCTGTTAACTCCTTTTTTTTTGTTCTCCTCCTCTTCTCGCGCGTGAGGGATTCAAGGGGTATTTATAGGGCCAAAATTCCTTGTATTAATAGGATTAAAATAAGGCAATGAATCCTCAATAAGGAACCCTCTTCCCAATCGAACACAAGGTGTAAAATGGGGAAAGGATTACCACTGGAAAGAAGCAGGCGAAAGGGAGACGGAAGTGAAAATGACGACCCAACTAGGGGCGTCAATTGAAATGACGACATTCACACAGTCATTAATTCCTGAAATTAATTATAGAAATAAAGGACTTTCCTTATTTAAAATCGTTAAATGACGCATGTGTGAACGGGCGTTAAATAATCCACGCCCCTCATTAGGACGTCAATTATCTTGAGTTTTTATTTTCATTAGAATTTGTTAAATCCAGGAATCGACGACTGTTTGAACAGTCGTTTATTTAAGAAAAACACCCCTAACTAGGTCGTCAATTAAATGACGCCCTCCATCCAGGCGTTAATTTCAATTATTAAAGTAAAAAGCCAAGAAATTATAATTAAATATGGAGAAATTAGAAAAACTTCTAAGTTGATATTGAAGTCCACTTTGGGGCGTCACATGGTGACATGAGATTTACTCAATATAGCATCGATTTTGGCGTGTCTACAACTGGCACGCCCACGTACCCAATAAACCAACGAAAGAATTTCCAGTCGAAAAGTGCGTCCATAAGTCTGGCACGCCCGGTGGGACCGATCCACCCTTCATCTCTTTGTCGGAATTAGGGGCCCCGCGGCCCCCTTCTTGTAATACTAATTGCGCTATTTTTGCAAATGCAGGAAAATCGCACTTCGACATCGAGGATGGCGACCGCCTTCGGTTCCCAGCCTGTCGAGAGCCACGTCAAGGGTGGCTACCTCGCCGTCCCCCTCAACTTCGAGAGATTCCCTCCCGTGGTTGGCTCGCCCAACTTCCTTGGGGTGGGCTTCGTCAACATACTGGACGTGGAAGCGTCCGACAAGCCCGAGATCGGCACTCCCACCCAGGGAGTCATTGAAGCTGCTGTCGACCGAGCCCCGACTAGAAACAACAACACTGTCCCGGCTGGGACGCTAAGCTGCAACGTGCACCATGTGCACCAGACTGCCGGCCCACCTCACCAGGGATCGGCATCTCACCGGAGGAGGCTCCGGAGGAACAATGCTGGCACAACTCCAGGACGCCGAATCTCCAGCTCCGGAAAGTCCATGACCGTCGGGAGCATCCGAGTCCACCTTAATGGGCAGAGGTCTGAAGTGATTCCGGACCGCATCGGGCCAACTGTTCCAGTCCGCAACTCCTTCCAAGGGTTGGAGAAAATGAAAGAGAAGGTGGTGCCTGCCGTCCCGACCGCAGCACCGAAGAACACGCTAGTTCACAAGCCGGCTAAGCTCAAGCAAGTCTAGATCCCCAAGGAATCCCAGACCACTACACCCGCCCAAGCGGGGCCCAGCTGCATCCGCCTGAGAAGGGCCCGGCGAGATGTAAGGGTCAAAGTGACGCCCCCGGTCTACCACCCGGCGTCTGCTACAACGACACCGCCAGAAAATACTCGCGGCCAGCACCACAGGCGTCGACACCAAGCTGCCCGCCCAAGGCCTACGGATTACACTCATGTTGCTGCCATCGGCGCGCAATCACCGGCTTCTCTCCCTGACCAGGAGTGGGAAGGGATGGAGCAAGCCATGAGGAATTACCTCCGTGGCCCGGGGAGCACCCCTTCGGGCCGCCAGAGACTACTGGGGGCAATGGCCTCCGCCTTCCAAGAAGAAGAAACCCGACCTGTGCCCAGCGCAGAATCGAGGAACCACTCTGAGGAGCTCCGTCAGTCTCCTTTGCAGGAGGAAGTGGAGCCTCGGAGATCGGTCTTCGATAGACTGGTATTCCCAGGCAGGCCATCGAGGAGGATGGCAAGAAGAAACAAAAACTGGAGAATTTACGCCTGCAACATGGCAGGAGTGTTTGGTAGGTATGGAGCTCGACCTACCGATCTCGAAGAAGTTGCCAGACTCGCCGCGAGACCCGGTCCTCTCACCAGAAGAGGGAGAGCGGCAAGCGAGGTGGCGCAGGCGGGCGCTGAAGAGACCTCCTATGAAGAACCCTCCATGGCTCTGGCCGCCAATGTCATCACTATCGGGGGCACCAGCGGTGGTCCGTCTACATCATCGGAAGAGGTGCCGACTGACGAAGCAGGGGGTACTCCTAGTCTCCCCACGAATGACCCCGTGATGTTGTACATGGTACAACAGTACCAGCGGGAGATTGAACTGTTGAAGAAGCAGCTAAACGAGATGAATGCACAACCATCGACATTCGGGCAGACCGAGGTTTCGCTCGAAGAGCCCGGGGGCAACGGGCAGTCTTCCTAAGAGCCTCTACAGGGGGCAGCACCTCCGCTGATACCCGGCTACATTGGAGGCACGCCCCTGCAACAGGTACAACACACAGCACCGGCTCCACCGCCAGTTTTGTCCTTCCAAGGGTCTCCTATGGCCTCGCAGGTGACAGTGTTGACTACTCCAAGGGCGCAGCCTGCCCACTTTTACCCAAATCCGGTCGACCCCGTAGCAGTCAGCCGGTTGATGCTTGAACAGATGATTGATATGAAGCTAGTAGAGAGGGGCGACGGCGGTCAGGCACCATTTGATGTCTACCGAGTGCCATACCCGGCTCATTATGCCGCCAAGAAACTGCCAGTCGTCATCACCAAGCCACCGAAATTTGAGAAGTTCAACGTGCAAGGGTCTCCTAGGGAGCACATTGCCTATTATGTGAATGTTATGGGAGATTTAGCTGCTGATGAAGCTTATCTCCTCAAATTCTTCGGCTCAACACTCACTGGGCTTGCCTTTGAGTGGTATTCGAGCTTGCTCGCCGGGTCAATCATCGACTGGCCCGATATGTAGAAAAAGTTTAAAGAAAGATTTTATATTGCTGAACGGGAGGTCACTGTGGCAGAGCTCTATGCCACGAGGCAGAGGAGTGATGAGTCGGCGCTCGACTACATTAAAAGATGGAGGAACCTGAGTATGAGGTGCAGACGTCCCCCACATCAGGAGGACGCAGTGCAGATCTGCAAACAAAACCTGAAGAAAGAAATCCTAGAAAGGATGATCGGCACTGAGGTCAAGACATTTGACTGCCTGAACAACATAGTGGATGAGATCGAGGCATTCCTTGCCCGGTACTCTTCCACTCCGGCCGCATCAACCCAGAGAGCTAGGCATGCCGAGAAGAAGCCAGTTCCCCCAAAGGTGCATGCACTAGACTTCCAGACCTTTGAGAAGCAAAAAGAAAAAGCTAAAGGGGCTGCCAACCCTCCCCCGCCTAGACCAACGGAACGACAGGAAGGTCCCTCACTTAGGGAGAAGATGAGAAATAAGCTATACTCGTTCTCCCGAGACAAGTCCCGGCTCCTGTTTGAATGGGCAACCAGCTACAATAAAATCACGTTGCCAGAACCGAAGAGGCCCGGTGACCTGAAGAAGAAGGATGACCCACGCTTATGCCAGTACCACCAGATGCTCGGGCACACTATTAAGGACGGCTACGTCTTCAAGGACGTCATTAAGTCCTTAACCAAGAATGGAGAGTTGGACATGGGGGAGCACAAAGTAGACCCTCCACAGCCACATGAGCTGCCCAGCTTGGCTCCTACCGTCAACATGGTGTCATTATATCAGGAGTTGCCTGAAGAATGGGCGGAGGCCAGCACCAGCGCCACCTATGAAACTTTTGTCGCGGGACCCGCTCAAGACCAAGGGGGCTGGCAAGCTGTACCTAAGAAGAATAGAAGAAGGCAGACCCCTCGGCCCACCCCAGAAGTTCATGTGAGGGGCGTGACACCCCGGCCAGCACCGCCACCAATGAACCCCGTTTGGCATGACACAGCCCCTCAACTAGTCATGAGGCGGCCGACTCAGAACAAAAAGAAGCACATCCCGATGAGGATGCACAAGGAGACCAGCCCGGCGGTCGAAAGACTCCAGGCTATTATTGACGGGCTTGAAGACTATAAACAGCCTGAAATCCAGCCTGTGGAACTGAAAGAGTATGTCCCCTGGGAGGAGTTCGAGTCACTCGAACTTGCTCCAGGAGCTGAGGCTGAAGCAGAAAAAGAACCTCCCCTGTGGGGTGAGCTTCCCCGGGAGCAACCACCAACCATTGCAGAAAAGAAGAAAAATAAAAGAAGGCCTAGAAACAAGAAGAAAAAGGAGGCCATCGTCACCTGCAATACCCTCTCGGCGCTGTTTGACACCACCCTCTCCCTGGAAGAAAAAGAAGAAGAGCTACCCTATGAACAAGCAGAGGCGAATCAAGTTGAAACATCCACCTCCCAACACGCCACCAGGTCGGGAAGGAAGTGGGGACGCCCTCCTCGGGCTGACCATAACATCATGCTCAGGGGAGAGCAGCCATACCAAGTCCCCGAGCCCAGGGTTCGAGGCACGGAGGTCCCTCCTCCATCGGGTCTCTATCCCGAAGGATCTCAACGCCAGGGCACTCCCTCATTCACTGAATTCCTGTTGGCCCGGACAGAGAGGCATGCCCGCCCCCGAGGGTCTCGGTCCATCAAAGAAGCAAGCAACCTCCCGACTCCACCAGTGGCAACCCCTCCTCAGCCAGAGGAGGAATTTGACGGCGTCTCGAACCTTGCCAAATTCATGCAAGAAAAGGAGGAAGCCCAGCAGGCCCCACAGGCTCAAGCAGTCGCAACAGAACCAGCAAAGGAGGCACCCTCTGATCCAGCGCCCCAGCTCCAAGGTGGGGGTAGGCGTAGCAAGCCCGAAGAGATGAAGCTACTCAAGGTGTGGGCTGCCGATCGAATAGTCAGACATCTCAAGAAAATATCGACCCAGTTCACCATCTGGGAGATGCTGTCCTTTGATGAAGAAACACGGCAGGCCATCATTGCCACGCTCTAGACACCAGCACACCTCGAAGCTTGCCTGGCAGAGGTACCACCTGAAGTGGCCGTGGCCTTCACAGAAGATGACACGCTTCTGTCCACCTGCAGTCATAACATGCTGCTCTATATGAAAGGGCAACTAAATGGGCAGCCTATCAACAGGGTCCTAATCGACCCGGGAGCGGCAGTGAACATACTACCCTACCGGGTGTACCAGAAGCACTACTTTGATGTACACCTGGTCAAGGTCAGGAACGTCAAGATTGCTGGGTTCAACCAGAAATGCGAAGTACCCATGGGGGTCACAGAATTCAGCTTGACCTTCGATGACTTCACCACCAAGGTCCAGTTCCATGTCATCAACTCCAACACCTCCTACAAGGCGTTGCTCGGCCGGCATTGGCTACACCAGAATAGAGTGGTGCCTTCCACCTTGCACCAATGCATCAAGTACCCTTGCGAGGGGAAAGAAGTCAGAATCTTCACCGATCTCCACCCGTTCGAGGTGTTCGAGTGCCATTTGTCAGATGCCAATATGTACTTAGAAAAGGCGAAGCAAGCTCCCCAAGTCACCTAAGACAGGGGAAAGAAGAAGGTGGAGTCGGGTGGTTGGTTTCATTTACCGCCCCCAGGCTATGTGGCTCCCCCACATGTACCATTCATTGCAGAAGCAGGAGGGGCATTCAAGGTAGTTCCTCTCGCCATCTATCCTACACCGGGGACACCTTGTCTCGAAGACCTGCTAGAGGATGTTAGAGTCCCGCTAGGGATCATCAAGCCCGTAGTGGAAGTCGACTGCCAAGCAGCCGAGCAGCTAAGAATTTTTGAAGTGTCTAACCCTGAAGGGCCACCCACTATTTTCTATGTGGCCGGGGAAAAGCCAATCAGGGGAGATGATGATTGCCAACTCCCTGACGAACTGCATGACCCGCTGTTGACATCTTGAAAATGAGCAAGGGCAGAAGCAGAATTGAAAAGGAGATTAGACCAACAGTGAAAGATCACTGACGAAGCTCGTCAACCGTCTACCCGGCTGAAGCCTTTTCCCGGCCAAGCTGAGGTCCGGTGCCATTGCCAGTCAGACGGCGGCGCTGATGAAATAGCAGTCACCTGACTGATGAAACCCCCTAGCACACTTTAACAAGAGCTACACTACGGCCTCGTATGAAGGGCTGCAGATGACACGTCACATCAAGTCAGATATTGATTTGTTGACAGATGAGATGTGAGCAAAGATAAAGATAAAGCCAGAACCAGCAAATGAAGACTGTGAAGATTCCGGCAAGGTCCGAGCCACGGAAGAATTACCACTGAAACCATTACCCGGCTAAAGCCTCCTTGGGCCAAAGCTGATGTCCGGTATTATCGTCATCCAAACGACAGCACTGATGAAATCCCAGTCTGCTGACTGATGAAATCTCAAGATGATCTCAACAAAGTTACGTCACTAATACTGGACCTTCTCCAGTTACGATGAATATAAGATTAAAGAATTAAGAGAAGCCAAGGCACATGTGAAGCCTAAAAGCCCTAAATGGGCAGGCCAGATGGGCTTCCGAGAGCGGCGCCGGAAACCTCAACAGGAGGCCACTCGGCGCGCCGGGAGCTGCTGCGAGCGGAGTGCCGCGCCGACTTCCACTTGCCGAGAGGGTAAAAGGATCGAGTCTATAAAAACCCACCCCTTCGAAAAACACAGAAGGGAGAGAGAGGGGAGAGGGGGAAGGATAAAAAAAAAAGAAAAGGCTCAGAAGATCCTCACCCTAACCACCGCCGGAAGGAAGAAGAGAGCCTCCTCCACTGAAAGAAAGAGAGAAGAGACCAAAGGAGAAAGCAGAGAGAAGGTTCGAAGCTGATTGAAGGTGGGCACCGGGGAGGGAGAGGAGTCAATGCTCCGCCCTCCCCCCCCCCCCCATTTCTGTATTTTCATCTTCTTGTAATTTCGATGGATGATACTTTTTCTTCTTCTGATGTATTCTGCGACATCGTAATCGGTTTTCATGCCGCTAGAACAGGACTTAGTCTTTATCTGCAATTTTCTTCTATGTACTCCGTCCCTCTGATGCATGGATGTAATAGTCATGTTCGGATGAATAAACAAATGGAACAGGCCTTGATTGTCGCCTGCTATTGTCTCCGTGGAGGTTTGCCTCTTATTCCTTTCCCCAGTCTGATTATTCGTCTGCGTTTTCTTTCTCTAAGAGGCTTTCATGCGCTTGTTCCAGGGCCAGGGACAGGCTATCCCTTGGCCTTCAGAACAAAGCCAAGCCACATGATGATTCACCTCTGTGAGGTTCCGGAGTTTCCGATGCCCGATTTGTTTACCGACATCATCAGAGTCGTTTCTGAACCAGAGACAGATATCTCTTGGTTCCCAGGACGACGAATGATAACATCAAGCCATCCTCCTGGAAGTCTATCCAAGCAATGGTGACAGAGGCTCCTTATGTTCAGTTCCCCTTTTCCATTTCCCTCTGCCCTCGGATTTCCTTCTAAACCCACTCCAAAGCTGGTTGATACCCGATGAATGCATCCATCTTTGACTCCTCAGGGCCCGTCAATCTCAGCCCTAATCACCAGGAAAACCCCCTCAATCATCCATAAATCCGAAAACAGAGTGCCGTAAAACCCTAAATTCACCTCGGCGCCCTCGTCTGTCTCGGCTCCACAAATAGTAAAGTGGATGAACAGCCCTCGGCGCAAGCCTCCTTGTGCCGAGACCCCATTTCCTTAGCGTGCCGGGAGCCTCCCTGTTGTTTTACCTCGCGCCGAAAAGCCATCCCACCTCATTTCTCCTCGCGCCGGGAAGCCCACGTCGGGAGCCTCCTCCCTGGCCTGCTCTTCATCGCGCCGGGAAGACCCCGCGCCGAGAGCCCCTGCCTCCATGCCATTCGGCGCCAGGAGCTCCCCCTGGCCTCCTTGCCATTGGCGCCGGGAAGACCCCGCGCCGAGAGCCCCTGCCTCCATGCCATTTGGCGCCAGGAGCTCCCCCTGGCCTCCCTGCCATTGGCGCCGGGAACCTACGGCCGTTTGACCCTTGCGCCGAAAAGCCCCCTTGGCCTCACTGCCATTGGCGCCGAGAACCATGGCAGTTTGGCCCTCGCGCCGAAAACCCTTCTTGCCACGCTGTTTCGCGCTGGGAACCTATATGCATATCTAAGCTACCTCGAGAGCCTGCTTTGCCACTCAATTGAACCCGCGGCGCCTGGATCAAACCCACCCAGGGATGCCCATGAGTCACCAGACCTGTCCCGGGGATAAATCGAAGGGAGCAAGACTCCCTCATGTTCCGTTGATCCGCACCGGATTCCCGAGCACCCCCCTTTTAGCTAAAGTGAGCTCTGCCAATGCATGAGTGTCACCGGCTTCTATAAGGGAAGAGTCAAACATTGCCCCAGGGCATACATATGCAGTGTGGGAGGTTCGCCCCCCCTCTTTTTCTCGGCTTTCAACCCGGCACTCCGTGGGTGATAGCCTATTCTCCTCTGGGCATAATCCAGATTATGGGGAGATGCTGCCGAAATGTCGACCGATGTTTAACCCCGATGAGCCCCGGGAAGTACACGTCATGCACCTCCCGTCCGGCCCGATCCTTCGGTGAATATGAACACTGCGAGGCCTTTGGTCGGATGAGAAACGTGAAGGGGGACATATCCTCGATGACCGTTCGGACCCTACCCCGTCGCTGCGCGGATGGTGTCCTGTCTCTACCCGGCACGACCTACACAGAGGGGTCATGCTGATTTAATAACCTATCGTTTACCCAGTCACCTCCTTAGAATAATAATAGCTTTAATATCATGCACTTCGTTTTTAACCGCCCCGAGCGGCCTCCTATTTCGGCGTTTAATCAAGGGTTGTCCTTCTTAGGAAGGACGTAATTAACGTCATAGTCTTTATGGTATGGCAGACTTTTGGTCCCGACTCGGACTTCACAATCGACTGACCAAGTCAAGTCGAGCGCACAATGAAATCGTCACACATGTGACTGGCACGCCAATTAACCAAACCAATAAATCAATGGGTCAATAAACATCCAAATCCATTAAATCTAATAAAAATAAAAATAAGAATCCCCGCGTCCACAAGTCTGGCACGCCCGGTGGGACTAAGTCTCCCTTCATCTCTACGCCGAAATAGGAGGCCCAGTGGGCCCCCCCCTCAAATTTTTGATTCCGCGCTTTCTCTATTTTCAGGGAACTACAATGACGGCTGGAATCATCTCTGTACACTTTGATCAACAAGTGGTCGATGCACATGTGCGAGAGGGCTACCTGGCGGTACCCCTTGCGTTCGGATCGATGCCGCCTGCTGTTGGGCTGCCCAACTGCCTGGGCCTCGTCTTCACCGACCTTCTGCAGGTCGACAACAACGAGCAAGGCACTGCTGCAAGTGCCCCGATGAAGACTGCTGATAACAAGGGTGGCTTACTAGAGAGGACGACCTCGACAGCCGTCGCCTGCTATGTCCATCATGTTCAAAGGAGGGACACGGTCCCCGCTGCTGCCCAGATGAAGAAAAGAACTAACCGGAGGAGCCGGTATGCTGCTGTCGACCGTCGTCTTTCAAATTCTGGGAGGACGATGATGATGGATGGCGTTAGGGTGAACCTCAACGGTCGCCCGAGAGAAGTCCGGCCGGACAGGATTGTCCCGACCGTCCAGATCGACAACAAGTTCCAAGTTCTGGCCACCAGGAGGGCCAACTGGGAAACTGATGAGAGGAAGCCGCTGGCGCCCAAGCCAGCAAGATATAAACAGGTCTGGCGACCAAAGAAGATTCAGAGCTGGGCCCCAACTCGAGATGAGGGGAAAGCTACCGAGGATGCTGTTGCCCGCTTCAGGGCAGGAAGCAGAAGAAGAGAAGGAAAAGACATAAGAGATGATGCTGCTGTTTACCCCAGGGCTTGGGGTAAGAAAGATGAGAAAGAAAATGAAGAAAGAAATCTGACCACTGTTCGCCCCAGGATGAGGGCCAGAAAATATGAGCAGAAGCAAGACCTCTCGGTCCCCCATCCCAGGGCTGGGGGCAGAAGATGGCAAAGGAAGAACTATGATGCTGCTGCCAACTGCTGCCAGGATGGCGACAGAAGATTTGAGAAAGAAGAAAGAATGAGAACAAGCGAACCAGTCGCTGCTGCCATTCCAAGAAGAGCAAGAGCCTGTGCCAGACAGGCTGATATATTTAGATATTCCAAAGCTGAGCATCTGAATGCTCAGGTGGCAAGACTGGCTCATCAGCCAAGAGGCCAGGAAAGACTGATGCTCCAACCAGAGCCACAAAGGCACAACCCAGAGGAGATGAAGCAAGTGGCTCAAGACTACTTCCACTACCTGGGGAATTCTACCCTCGGTCAGCAAAGATTATCCCGTGCCCTGGGCACCGTGGATGAAGAAGAGGAAGAAACCTTTCAAGAAGTGATGCTCGAAGTCTCCTCCTCCGATTCCAATGATTATGGGGAAGGCTGCAGGGCCGGATATGGGAAAGAAGACCTGTGTGGGGAAGAACCTGAAGAAAGAATATCGATCTTCGACCGACTCAAATATCCCGACCAGGCAAAAAGAAAAGTCTACAGGCAGAAGGGAAAGATGCAGATCTTCACCTGTAACATGGCTGGACTTGTCAGGGGGCAAGACATGCTACCAACTCAACCGGACGAGCTGCTCAGGCTGGCAACCAGACCCGGGCCTGTCACAAGAAGAGGCCAAGCGGCGAAAGATAAGATGAAAACTGATGATGAAACCCGCAAGATCACCACTATGACAGTTAATGTGGTGACAACGGAGGAGGAAGATAATCCCTTCATTGAGGATGCTGAAGGGACTTCAGAAGATGTACAGATCCCGTCCACCCTGGATCCCATGATCCAGATGATGTTCAGAAGATACAAGCATGAGATCAATGCTCTCAGAAAACAACTCAATGAGAGACATGAAGCTACACCGGTCTCCAAGCAAGCCAAGCCTGTGGGGCATACTTCCAGCTCAACAGAGCCGGCTATCCCAGCTAATCCTCTCCTGGCTGATAAGGGCAAAGCACCGAGCCAACCTGTTCCATAGCAAATAGTAGCTCAGCCCTCTGCATCTCAGACACAGCCTACCGCGCCCACCTTGCGCGCCACTGTGATGACAACTCTTCATAGTCAGCAACAAGCTCACTTCTTCCCAGAAGACATAGATCCAGCCGTAGCCCACAAGCTGATGATTGAAAGAATTGTGGAGATGAAGCTGTCTGAGAAGACTGGCGATGATGTTAGTACCTATGATGTGTACAAGGTGCCATATCCTCCCCAATATGCTGCTAAGAGGCTACCTCCAGGCGTCAGTAAGCCGCCTAAGTTCGAAAAATTTAATGGCCAGGGCTCCCCCAGAGAGCACATAGCTTACTACACCACAATCATGGGCGACCTGGCAGTCGACGAAGCTTATCTGCTTAAGTTCTTTGGCTCATCCCTTACCGGGTTAGCCTTTGAATGGTATTCTAGCCTGCCAGCTGGATCGGTGGTTGATTGGCCTGATATGCAGAGAAAATTCCGCGATAGATTTCATGTCACTGAAAGAGAAATCACAATAGCAGAGCTATATGCAACCAGGCAGAAGCAAGATGAAACTGCACTGGACTACATCAAAAGATGGAGGAACTTAGCCATGAGATGCAGAAGACCCCCTCATCAAGAAGATGCAGTGCAGATATGCAAACAGAGCCTCAGGAGAGAGGTGCTAGAAAAGATGATCGGTGCAGATGTCAGAACATTTGACCGATTAAACAATATAGTGGCGGAGGTTGAGACGTTCTTGTCCAAACGTCCAACCGCCAATGTTCCCAACGTGTTGAAAGGTAAATCTAATGATCGACGACCATCACATTCTGAGGCTAACACCGTCGATTTCAGAACCTTCGAGCAGCAGAAGGGGAAGAAGGGGGCAGATGAAGCTGCCCCGCCAGCAGACACGGCAGAAAGAAAAGATAAGGTCTCTCTGAGAAACAAAATGAGAAAGCTGTACTCTTTCCCGAAAGATAAGACAGCCGCACTATTCAACTGGGCATACAAGTTCAACAAGGTAACATTGCCCGAGCCAAAGAGACCCGAGGACGCGGCAAAGAAAGGTGATCCATTGTTCTATCCATATCACTGTGCGCTGGGGCACGCAATTGAAGATTGCTACGTCTTCAAAGATATTATGGAAGGCATGGTCAAAAAGGGCGAGCTACAGCTGGGAGATTACCAGGTAGAGCCACCTCGTCCACATGAGCCTCCGGCATTAAAAATGGCCGCCAATATGATTTCGATCTACCAACAGCTACCTAAGGAAGCCGTCGAGGAATGCACCAGGCATACTTATGAAGCTTGCTTCCTCACCCCACTGAGGGATCAGGAAGGATGGCAGATGAAACCCATAAAGAACAGAAAGAAGACTCCCACAGCCAAAACCAATGGAGCGATTATCCGCGGTGTCACACCAAGGCCCGAACCACCTCCAGTAAAGCCAGTATGGCGCACAGCTGAGACAGGGCCGGTCATTCGGATCCCCACTCATAACCGGAGAAGACAAGTCCCCCTACCTGCACATAAGGAAGTAAGTCCTGCAGCCAGGCGTTTACAGCAGTATATTAATGGGCTCGATGAATATGAACAGAAAAAGCCCGGGCACCTGCTGGTGAAAGACTGTATACTCTGGGAACAGCTCGAAGAATTGAAAATTAAAGAGCAGTCAGAGGCAGAACAAGAAAAGGCTGAGACTGAACCCTTCTGGGGGCAGGGGCCAATAAAGCCAAATTCCCAGAAAAAGAAGAGACGGCCCAAGTCCAAGAAGGGAAAGAGGGTCGTGACAGTACAATGCAACACCCTGTCAGCACTCTTTACCTCGCCCGGGGAGGACGATGAGGATGAAACATCAAATGCCCCGCTAGAAGCCAACCATGCCGAGGCCTCAACCTCGGCACATGCAACACGCTCCGGAAGAAGGTGGGGGCGCCCACCGCCAACTAATCATAACATTATGTTCAGAGGGGAACAACCCTACCAGATTCCTGAACCAGAGGTGCGGGGTGTCCAGATTCCTCCCCCTGCCAGCTTATACTAGGAAGAGAAGAAGGGAGGTCAAATTCCAACATTTCTAGAATTTCTATCCAGTCTGGAAAATGGGCAGTCGATACAGGCTGGGCCAGATAAAGGCAAGAGACCTCAGCAGTCGGCATCTGTAGCCCACAAGCAGAATGAGAAAGAGGAGGATAACTCTCCGACAGCACCAGGGGCCGTTGCTATAGAAGAAGCCCCCCAAGAAATCAGTCCAGAGGTTGAAACCAGCACTGGTCAGCAGAGGCCACGGGCACCACATGAACCTCCAAGACCCTGATGGGCGGAAGAAATGAGACTGTCTAATGTCAGGGTGGGCAGCCGGATCATGAAAATGCTAAAGAAGCTCCCTACCAGATTCTCCATCTGGGAGATTCTCTCTCTGAGTGAAGAGGCTCGCCAAGCAATTGTTTATGCCTTGCAGTCGCCAGCTCAATATGAAGCACTCTTGACAGAAGTGAAATCTGGGCCGTCAGTTACATTCACAGAGGATGACATGCTGATTCCGAATTCCTGCCATAACAGACCGCTGTATATGAGGGGCTCCCTGAACTGTCAGCCACTGAACAGGATACTGATAGATCCCGGGGCCGCCGTGAACATTCTCCCATACCACATCTACCAAAAATATTACTTTGATCTGCAGCTTACCAAGGTCAGAGACATGAAAATTGCGGGAGACGCCCCTTGGGGTGGCTGATTTTAACCTCACATTGGGGGATCTCACTACCGTGGTACGATTCTATGTAATCGACTCCAACACCACATATAAGGCCCTGCTGGGGAGACCGTGGCTGCATGAATATCAGATAGTGCCGTCCACGCTACATCAATGCATTAAATACTGCCATGAAGGAAAAGAAGAGAGGGTGTTTGCGGATCTGCATCCCTTCGAAGTATTCGAGTGCCATATGCTCGATGCATCCTACTACACGGAGGTGTCGCGAAAGGGTGAAGAGAAAGAGGCTGTGGTCAGCCAGAAAAAGCCGGCGGCGAAGGCAAGAAATTGGTCTCCACCGCCACCAAAGGGCTATATTAAAAAGCATGAGGTATCTCACATCTCTTATGCTGGTGACTTTGCTCGGATCACCCCTCCTAGCATTCACCCGGATGATATCAATGAAGAAATGAAAGAAAAGTACACACAAGTGGAGGTGCCGCAGGGTTTATTTAAACCCATCGTCAGCCTTGAGTACCAGACGGTGCTACCACTGCAGACTATGGAAGTCCCTCGCTTCTGCGAGCCTCCTACCATATTCTACACTGGGGAGTCAGTCGAGGAAGATGATCAAGACTGCATGGTCCCTGAAGAGGCTGCAAACCAGATGGTGCCAATTACAGGCTTAGACTACACTACCCGACGGGTTTCGCAGATGTTCTCTAAGATGCAGATGCCATCACTACAACCTGCTGCCCAAAAGAAGGCGTTCCAGGAGCTATGGGATCCACCTCGGGATAATAAAGAACTGAGGAAGATCACTCAGCACCCAGGATTGGGCTATACTTTACAAGAATACTATGAGGCCAAGGTGGATGTCATCTCTACCTTCTACCAGCATGAAGATTCCCCTGGGGTGGGCTACGACCCGTACCCTTCGGAAGATGAAGAAATCATTTATCAGTCCATAACAGACAATGAAGCCCCAGACAATCAGCCAGAGACGGGGACGTCTGATGAAGCAAAGAAAGATTGGTGCTGGGAAGACCTACCTTCCAAAGAAGATCTGTTCCATGCTGAAGCAAAGTTTGACACGGGAACCCCGGATGAAGACCAAAAAGCCAAAGAGCTGAGGGAATGCTTGGAGTTTGAGCGCATCCTGGAAGAAGTTCGGGCTCTACAGAATGATGATCTCTCAAGGGAGTCTGCATCAGAAGAGCCTCTAAGGGCGGAAGACTCCGTCTTTGAGTTTCCTGCTGATCCAGCTACGTCCTCGGGGCACACTGAACAGAATACAACAATTTTGGCCGTATATGATGAGCCAGCACCCGCTGATGACCAATATGATGAAACAGAAACTCATGAAACTGAAGAAGATTATATCCCGGGAGGTTTCATTGACTTGCAAGAAGCCCCGCCCGAGGTCGAAGACGGAGGTCAGGCCACCGTCGATGAGCTTGTGGAAATAAATCTGGGAACCGCAGGTGAGCCAAGGCCGACATTCCTCAGTGCACTGCTGGAGCCAGCTGCCAGGGAACAGTACATACAGTTCTTGAAAGAATTCCGGGACTACTTTGCATGGACATATGATGAAATGCCGGGACTGAGTTCTGATGTGGCACAGCACTGATTGGCAATAAACCCAGAGGCTAACCCTGTAAAATAGCCTTCCAGGAGAATGCGTCCTGAACTGATAAATCAGATTAACAAATAGGTTGACAAGCTGATTGACGTAGGCTTTGTCGAAGAAAACCAGTATACTACATGGTTGGCCAATATAGTGCCCGTAAAGAAGAAGAATGGGCAGATCAGAATATGTGTCGATTTCCGGGACCTTAATAAGGCTTGCCCGAAAGATGATTTCCCGGTGCCAATCACTGAGGTGATGATCGATGCAACTACTGGCCATGAGGCCCTATCATTTATGGATGGGTCATCCGGATACAGCCAGATCTGGATTGCTGAAGAAGACAGAGTGCACACTGCATTCCGCACCCCGAAGGGGATATTCCACTACAAAAGGATACCGTTCGGCCTCAAGAATGCCGGCGCTACCTACCAAAGAGCCATGACAAAGATCTTTGATGATTTGCTCTTCAAGAAAGTAGAATGCTACATTGACGATCTGGTGGTGAAAACTAAAAGAAGAGAAGACCATTTGCAAGACCTGAGGGTAGTATTCCAGAGGCTGAGCAAATATGAACTCAAGATGAATCCCATGAAATGCGCCTTCGGCGTGTCCAGTGGAAAATTCCTCGGGTTTATTGTCCGTCATAGGGGCATTGAAATTGACCCATCCAAGATTAAGGCTATCCAGGAGCTCCCTCCACCAAGGAATCTGTCCGAGCTGAGATCTCTGCAAGGGCGTCTGGCCTATATCCGACGATTTATATCAAATCTGTCGGGAAGATGCCACCCCTTTCACAAGCTCATGATGAAAGATGTGCCGTTCCTCTGGGACGATGGCTGTCAGGAAGCCTTTGAGAAGCTGAAAGAATATCTCAAGACCCCTCCGGTGCTGGGGGCACCAATTAAGGGCAGGCCCTTGATACTGTATATCGCAGCCACATACTGTTCCCTGGGGGCAATGCTGGCACAGATAAATGAAGAAGGCAAAGAACAAGCCTTATACTATCTGAGCAGGAGGCTGATTAGAACTGAGGAAAGCTACAGCTACATAGAAAAGACCTGCTTGGCACTAGTCTTTGCTGTCAAAAAGCTCAGACACTATATGTTATCACATGAAGTCAGACTGATATCTGCAGCGGATCCGCTCAAATACATATTGACTCAGCCAGTACTGAAAGGCCGGTTGGGAAAATGGGCAGTGATCCTGATGGAATTCGATATTACCTATACACCCCAGAGGGCGATAAAAGGACAGGCCGTGGCTGATTTCTTCGCAGAGCATCCTGTGCCGGAAAATGATATGCTAGGGACTGAGTTACCCGATGATGAGACACTCGAGGCCTGCCAGACCCAGTCAGTTATGTGGCAACTATTCTTTGATGGAGCATCTAGAACAGAGACAGACTCCGATGGAAAGACCAGAATACGGGCTGGAGCCGGTATTGTGCTGAAATCACCAGAAGGGGAGGTCGTGCATACTTCCTGTTCTATAAACAAGCCCTGCACCAATAATGAGGCCGAGTATGAAGCTCTGATAATCGGGCTATATATAAGCCTCAACATGGGTATCCAAATGCTTCAAGTATTCGGGGATTCGATGCTGATAATAAAACAGATCCAAGGGGAGTTCGAAGTGCGGAAGCCAGAACTGAGTCCCTACCACCAAAAAGCTGCGCGCCTCATGGCCAAATTCTACCATATTGAGCTCAAGCATGTGGGCCGTGGACACAACGTCCAGGCTGATGCACTAGCAAAGCTGGCCAGCTCACTAGCAGTTTCGCCAAATAAGACACTGAACATTGTTGTTATGAACCGGCGGCAAGTCCCCAGTATGCTAGAAGGGTGCCCCGAAGAAGAAGAAGTCGCTACTGTTAGCACAGAACAGGCATCTGACTGGAGACAGCACTTGCTACAGTGGTTTCTACACCAACAACTGCCGCAGATAAGAGAAGAAAAGATGAAACTCCTAAGAATCAAAGATTCTTATGAACTCAGGAATGGAATTCTATTTCGAATAATGGTAGATGCACGCAAGAAGATTCTACTCCGCTATCTGTCCACTGAGGAAGCCTGGCAAGCGATGAAAGAAACACATGCTGGGACAGCAGGTGCCCACCAGGCTGGTCCCAAGATGAAGATAGAAATCAAGAAGTTGGGCTACTATTGGCCCACCATGTTTGAAGACTGCTGTAAATTTGTAAAATCGTGCCAGAAATGCCAGGAGCATGCTACTGTACCTAGAAGGCCTCCTACGACTCTGCACCCTACAGTTCCCAGTTGGCCGTTTGCACAATGGGGAACTGATGTAGTCGGGCCACTGCCGACTTCCTCGGCCGGACATAAGTACATACTGGCCATAACAGATTACTTCTCCCGATGGGCGGAAGCTGTAGCATTAAGAGAAGTGACTGGTGAATTGGTCGCCAGATTCATCAAATAGAACATTATCTTCCGGTTCGGGATCCCCAACCGAATAATATCCGACAATGGAAGTCATTTCAAAAATCAGAAGGTCTATCGGCTTGCTGAGAAATATAAGATCGAATGGAGGACCTCCACTCCTTACAATCCACAGGCAAACGGATTGGCAGAAGCTTTTAACAAGACTCTCTGCACCTTGCTGGCCAAGGTCGTCAGTTCTAATAAGAAGGACTGGGAAGAGAAAATGTATGAAGCTCTGTGGGCATACCGCACTGTCTTCAAGACACCTACATGGTGCTCACCATACTCGCTGGTATACGGCTTAGAGGCAGTGGTTCCGCTAGAGCTGGAAGTCCCGTCACTCAGAGTGGCAGTCCAATATGGCCTGGCCCGTGGCGAACAGACCGATGCAGAAAGAAGACTAGAAGAGCTGGCTGAATTGGAAGGAAAGCGCCTCCAAGCTTAGAAGAGTATCCAAATGTATCAGGCCCGCATGGCCACTGCATTCAACAAACTCGTAAGAGGACGAGAATTCAAGAAGGGTGACCTTGTCATGGTCAAGAAAAAAGAAGTCATGGCGTCCAACCCAAAAGGAAAGTTGAATGCTAATTGGGAAGGTCCTTATGTGATACAGAGGGTCTACGAAGGAGGGGCCTACGTGGTTGTTAACCATCGAGGGGAGATCCAATTCTCCCCACTCAACGGAAGACATCTAAAGCTGTATCATGCGACACAACCGGCATTCCCCGAGTGATCAGACACAGCTACCCCTTCCTTGGTATAGCGGCACTCCGCCCTAACCAAGCTACACCCCTTCCCGGTCTAGTGGCACTCTGCCCTAACCGAGCTACGCCTATTTCTTGGTCTAGCGGCACCCCGCCCTAGCCAAGCTGCTACCTTCCTTGGTCTAGCGGCACTCCGCCCTAACCGAGCTACACCCCTTTCTTGGTCTAGTGGCACTCCGCCCTAACCCAGCTACCCTCATCTTAAGCTGGTGGCATTCCCACCTGTCACCCTCTAAAAAGGAAGGAAGAAGAAAGAATAAAAAAAAAGTAAAAGTAAAAAATAGGGTTAAAAATAGAGATGCCCCGCCAGACTTGCTCCTATATTAGGGACAAGTGCAAAAATGGCCCAAAACCCAGCTGTGGTGAAAACCCGAAAGGGCACTGCAGGCAAAATCGGGTACCCCGCCACGTGAAAACCCGAAAGGGCGCGTGGGCAAAAGCAAGAGGGGGCCGGCTCCGGTGAAAACCCGAAAGGGCGCTTGAGTCGGTAATGTGGTAATTCCAAAGAAAGCCTCACCTCCCACCATAAAACTCCTCGTCGATCGACCGGCGCCTGGTCCGATCAACGATTAAACCCATCCGGAATGGACCTTACGTCTATTCTGCTGAAGCCTTCATGCATTGCTCGAAAAAAATTCCCTCGATAATAGGCCCACCTCGGGATAGACCTTCCGTCTGTCCTGATAAAACACTTTAACTTGTTTCTGTCTAAGACCCACAACAATGAAACCCTGTCTGGTTTAGACCTTACGTCTATCCCAATGAAACCTATCCTACGTCTCACCGCGATGAAACCTGCTGTTGACCGGTTGGCACACTGCCCGATCAACAATGAAACCCTGTCCGGTTTAGACCTTACGTCTATCCCGATGAAACCTATGAAATCCTTGCATTGGTATAAACCCAATACTAATGATGAAACCTGATGCTGATCGACCGGCACTTTGCCCGATCAGCGATGAAACCCTGTCCGGTTTAGACCTTACGTCTGTTCCGACTAGATCTACATATCTCTTTACGTCCCGCCGTGATGAAACTCGCTGCCGATCGACTGGCACACTGCCCGATCAGCGATGAAACCTGTCCGGACTAGACCCTACGTCTATCCCGATGAAACTTATGAAATCCTTGCATTGGTATAAACCCAATACCGATGATGAAACTCGCTGCCGATCGACTGGCACACTGCCCGATCAGTGATGAAACCTGTCCGGACTAGACCCTACGTCTATCCCGATGAAACTTATGAAATCCTTGCATTGGTATAAACCCAATACCGATGATGAAACTCGCTGCCGATCGACTGGCACACTGCCCGATCAGCGATGAAACCTATCCAGTTTAGACCCTACGTCTATCCTGATGAAACATATGAAATCCTTACATTGGGATGGACCCAATACCAATGATGAAACCTGCTATCGGTCGGCTGGCGTGCTGCCTGATCGACGCTAAAATCCATCCAGGGTAGACCTTCCGTCCGCTCTGACATAGCACAACACTGCTCTTTGAATCAATTCAGACCCTCCGTCTGGATAGATCATGAAACTATATTCCTTTGCGTTAATGTTAAACCCCACGTTAATGATGAAACTCATATTCTCAGCAAACGGCTTCGTGCCCGAGCTGCTATTTATATTCTCTAAATCAATTCGGACCTTTCGTCTGGATAGATCATGAAACCCTACTTCCCTTTGCATTGATGTTGACACCCACATCAATGATCGGGTGTCCACAATAAACATATGGCGCCATGGTCCATAGGATGAAAGTTCTGGTCCCAGAAAAGACAATGAAAAAGGAAAAGAGAAAGAAAACGATAAAAAAAAATACAAAAAAGGGGGTTGAAAATAGAGATACCCCGCCAGACTTGTTCAGGCATTCTGGATAAGGGCAAAAAGGGCTAAAATCCAGCTGTGGTGTAAACCCGAAAGGGCACTGCAGGCAAAATCGGGTACCCCGCCACGTGAAAATCCGAAAGGACGCGTGGGCAAAAGCAAGAGGGGGCCGGCTCCGGCGAAAACCCGAAAGGGCGCTTGGGTCGGTAATGTGGTAATTCAGAAGTTCCATGCCAACCGGCACGTTGCCTTCACCTACCCTTCACTGACGAGGCCTTCTGTCGGTCATCTGGCTCTATGTCCCACCGATGATAAAGCCTTGCCGGGGTAGATCTTACGTCTACCCTGATGAAATCTACACACCCTCCTTTCATATGTCCCACCAACAATAAAACCGGCCATCATTCCGATAAAGCCTGGCCAGTTCAGACCTTACGTTTGTCCGGTCAAACTCCTAAACCATCCCTTGACCGATCGGCTCCTTGCCCGGTCAACGATAAAACCCTACCAGGACAGACCCTACGCCTATCCTGATGAAACCTACGTACTTCTTGGCAAAGCCCCACCCGCCATAAAACCTGCTGGGATAGACCTTACGTCTGTCCTAACGAGACCTACACCTCTACATATGTCCCACCGTTGATCGACCGGCACCTTGCCCGATCAATGATGAAATCCTCTGTCCGGTTTAGACCTTACGTCTATACGGATGAAACTTATGAAACTCTTTGCGTCGATATAAGCCCATATCGATGATGAAACCAACCACTGATCGACTGGCACCTCGCCCGATCAACGATGAAACCATGTCCAATTAAAACCCTGCCAGTTTAGACCTTTCGTCTATTCTGATGAAACTCATAACACTTTCTTTGCATCGATATAAACCCAATATCGATGATGACGCTAGCTGTTGATTGACCGGCACCTCGCCCGATCAATGATGAAATCCTATCCAGTTCAGACCTTACGTCTGTCCTGATGAAAACCACGCACCCTTCAATGTCCCACCTGCGATAACCTCTACCCAGCCTAGACCTTACGTCTACTCTGATGGAACCTATAAAACTCCTTTGCATCGATATAAACCCAATGTCGATGATGAAATCATGTGCTGGTCGATTGGCACATCGCCCCGACTAGCTTTGAAACCTGCCCGGGACGGGCCATTCGCCCGTTTCGGATTGTGCTCTGAGCCTCTTCGTTCACATTCCTGCAAACCGTCTCCCTTGCGGCACGTATGGCCAAGAAGGACGTTTGCTGCCACCAACAGAACTCGGTTTAAAGCATCCCCCTCGGAGGCCATCACGCGGTGGAGCGAATTCCCCATCCTTTCTCTGATGGGGTGGACGCTCTCCTGCTAGGTACGGGCTATTCCCAAAGGGACCGCTGAAACCGCTGCCAAATCGCCGTGAAATATTGACGGTGCGATAAGTTAAGAATAAACCACATATGAGACTGGTAGAAAGATTCCTTTCCATTGAATAAAAGAGGGAATACAAGAAGGGCCCCTGAGGGGGAATTGTATTACAAAAAAGAAGAAAACAGAGAAGAAATAATTCAAGGCCACCGGAAGATATCTTCAAAGGCCAAAAGACTCACATCGAGAGCGGCTCTTAGTTCATGAAGGCGCGCCTCCTCTTCCTGAAGCTTCACGGACATGTCCCGGAGAGACATCATCCGTCCCTCCAACAAGGCCACCTCTTCGGTGGACCGTGGCCGAATAGACGATAATTGTTGTAGCTCGGCTCGAAGTCCAGCGAGTTCCGCTTCCAGAATGGCTATCCGGCCCTGCACGGCTTCCTCCCGCTGGACAACGCTCTGTAGCTCAGTTTGGCGTTCATCAAGCGCAAGCGTCAGCATCTCCAACTCAGATTTGCATTCTGACCTCTGCAACTTCAATGCCGTCAGCTTGTCGGTCATAGTCCGTGCTAGGAAATCTCTCTGATGCACGAATTTCAGCAAAAGCAAGACCCGCTGAGCCCATGTGTCCAGAAGGTAGCCCATGGCTTGCAGGCCGGCAGTGAAGCGATCAGCAATTTCCCTCAGCTGCAAATGTGTCAAGCCAGGCTGAGATTCTACCAGCTGGCGCAGCATATCCAGGTTCTGCCAGACAAAGCTCTCAGACGATGCGAAGCCAAAAGAAGCAGAGGGGATCACTTCAAAGGTCACTTCACTATCAATGTCCGCCCACAGTGCGACATCCGACTGAGAGGATGAAGACGGCAAATCTGCTGGAAGAACTGGCCGGTCCCTCTCTGTGCCCTCTGGCTGAACTAAAGATTCCTCCTCCACCGCTGTCTCGGGTGCTATGGCTTGAACATCCGCGGAGGGAGGACCAATGAATGATGGAGCTATCTCTTCATGAGTCTCCTGAATAAGGGTTTCATCTTCAGCTACTCTTCCTGATAATGGGAGCGAAGGGTCCCTAGTCTGTAAAGGCAGAAATCCAGTCTCTATAGCCACTGTGGTAGGGACTGCTGACTCGGGCGCAATTGACATTACGGCAGCTGGTATAAAAGCGGAGCTTCTGGCTGGGTCTGCTTCGGCTCTAAGCTCTGAGGCCCTGACAGGGATGGAAATCTCGCCTGATGATCCCAAGTCCAGTGATGTTAAGTCAGTTGAAGATTGTATTCTCACTGGCACGGGGCGAATAACCTCGGAAATTTCCATGCAAGTTGAAGGTAAAGCAGGAAAGATGATCAAATCTGTAGATGAGACATCCATGGAGACTGCGGCCGCATCTGAGCTAGTAGTGACAGAGTCCTGAGAACAAAGCAAAATAATCCTCATCAATGGATGGAAGAAAATGAATAGAACAGCGAACAAAAAAAGAAGAGAAGAAGCTCACCTTTAAAGTGGGGTCTATATCCTCAAGATGAGACAAAAGAGGAGAAAGCTCCGTAGTTGAAGCAACAAATGGAGGGGTTATGTCGACCTCAGTGTCAAGCCCGGCAAACTCCTCTTGCAATTCCTCCTCAGAAGTTAGCATCAACAGTTTAGGAGGCTGAAAGGGCGGGAGGCCTTTTGCAAATACAGGCAGGGCTTCTGATTTCTGGATTTCCTCCTCGCTGCCACTGAAGGTCACTTCCTCCTCATTATCAGGCACGGTCTCGGAGCTGCCCGAGGATATCTCCACTCTAGCTATGTGCTGCGAGGTCGCCTCTAGAGCATGTCACGATGCAGACCGGGTGATTATGCGTCTGGCCGGAATAGGGCTCTCTTTTGTTTGAGTCCTTTCACTTTCCTGCGGCTGAGACGGCTCTCCCACTGCTATTGTAGCCCCAGTCGACTCCCTGACTGCCACCTCAACAAAAGGGGAACTCTGAGGGATATAATGAAAAAGAATAACAACAAAAGTATAAAGAGAAAAGATGAGAGAGCACATTTACCCTCCTCCTCGCCAGCCAGGGTAGGAGAAGGCAGCCTCGAGTCCCTCTCCGCAGGCACTGCAACCTGCTCCGGGGCTGTATCAGATAAAGAGAAGCTCACTCTCGAAAGGCGCCTTAAAAGAGCAGTCAAGAAAACAGTGAAGATTGCATCTGCAAGATATTTACCGCTACTCTCGGCGGGTTCCAGAGCAGCCTCCCTCTGAGACCTGAACTCGTCAAAAGAGGGGATGTCTGGAAGAGGGGTCCCGACGTCCGTCGCAACTGGAGCTGACTGCTGGACCCGAACAACTTTGGCCCTCTTGGCCTTGACAACTGCAGTTTTCACCGCAGAAGGCTTCCTCTTCTTGCCCGGAGGCAGGGGAGTGGTCGTGGGTGCTGCTGCAGGAATTTCAAAGTAAGCAGGCTTTTCAGCCTGAGCAATAATCTTCCTGTAAAGTCCCTGCCGTTTTATGTCCAGTCTATCTGTGCAAGACACAAGAAAGGCAGTCATAGTCGACAGATGCATAACATGACAATAAAAGAAAGACGCCATGAGCGCACATGAAGGGTCATACCTGCTGGGCCATCATAGAAGGTAGAAAGCGGCCAATACAGATAAGCCACCTCATTCGAGCGGGAAGCAGCCTCCTTCACGAGCCAGCACACGTCACCTATGGTCTGGCATTTCTCCGTCAAGGCAGCTAAATCTTGGTGGCCGTGGAAGTAAAGGCAATGAAACAGGCCGAGGTAATCCATGCACCAGCCGTCGACATAATGAAAAGAGATAAAAATCGGCTTATTCAGAATACCGGCTATCGGGTTCTCTACTGACAGCCCGTGAACATTCAGTAGCACGAAAAGCCAAGAAGTGTGCTGATAATATGTACTGGTGCGGTCTTCCCTCCGCACAAATGTCCGATAAGGGTGAAATCTGTCTACCGGGCCCCTCCAGGGGGCTGCTGTCGGGAGAGGCTCCTCCGGGGGAAATGGATACTGCGCCTCCACCTGAATACTCCCTATGTGGCCCAGCTGTCTCAGGTCTTTTGTAAAAGCATCTTCATTGATCTTAGAAAATACAGGAGTGGGTATCTCAGAGCCTTCCTCTTTTAAGGACCGACGCCTGGCAATGTATGTGTCTGCCTCCCTCGGATGTTGTGAATAGAGCCTTTTCAGATGAACCTCATCAATCTCAAATACAGGCCCTGATTGCCGCTTTAAGAAAGAGCGCTCGGCCACATCCCAGAAGGCGCCTCTTCCATCCTTATAAAAATTGGTGCGGGTATTCCACCACTTGATGTATTCTGAGGTGACCCGGGGAGTACGGTTAGAAACGGTCGGGATCCTGAAAGTTACGCCCTCTCGGCGATGAAAGAAATCCCACCATATCCGACCGTCACTGGCAATGGAGGACCCATGCTTGGCACGGCTGTCCAAAGGAAACTGAGCAGCTGATGAAGGAATATGCTGATCGTAGCCGAAGTTTCTGCTAAAACGGAATGGGTAATAGGGCTCCAAGATGAGCAAGCCTCCCTTCCTGAAGACCAATACACTGGGTCGGATAGCCATAGCCCACCTTACCAGTTCTGGTTCTAATATGGGCCGGGTGGCATTGGCCCCCGAAACCGGATGGACATAAACTTCTACCTCTTCCATTCTGCATTCCCTCTGAGGGTCTACTAAGGGAGCCGAGCCTGCTGCCAAGCTCCAAAAATGAATGCTACCAGGAGCATCTACAGGCACTTTTGTCAACCGGCCCCTGATCTTGAACAACTGCTCTGAGAAAAGGCCGGGTTCGGCGCTAGCAAACTCAATCATCTGAGGGAGCAGTGTGTCTGACTGCAAAGTTCTCGGGGCCAGCTCGGGGAAAATGCTGCAAACCCAAGCATTGAAGAAATGAAATGGACCTACAGTCCGTAAAGAACGGGGAACCCGATGTCTATGCAAATCTCCCAACGATTTGTAAACTAAACACAAAGCCGCCGAGCACAGAGACAGTCTCATCCCCCAGGCCATCTGACAGGCCGGATATATAGCCTCCGGTCTGATAATCGTCTCGTCCCCTTGAGGGAGAGCGAAAGTGCACAGCCAGAAGGTCAGATAAGCTGCACAATGAGTAATGGGGTCAACCCCTGCTGGGTTCGGGCCATCTACACCTGCTCGGCGCAGTGAAGTCGGCAATGCTGATTTATAACGAGGGGCCCTGATCTGCTTACTGAGAGTCGGTCCCACGGAAGGGAAGTCTGTATACTTCAAAGGACCCCCGAAGAAGTACTGTATCCACTGCCTTACACGGACTTTCAACCTGCTGCTCTTTTCCCGGGGTTGATATCCTTTAGAAGATCCCCTGCTATAGGACAGACAAATGGTCCGATAAGCCTTCATCAAGTACCGATATGCGTAGCCAAAGGAATATCTGCCCTCTCCATCAGAGGCGTCCTTTACGGAGTCGTCTAGACAGACCTCTTCATACGGCTCCCCATCTATAGGCAGGCCTGAAAGCTGCGCAAGACTCCAAAGATCGAGAGAAGTCTCGCCTTCTGCTGTATAGAACGTATTGAACTGTGGGCAGAACACTTCAAGCATGCCGCAACATAATCCCCGAGAGATGGGATAGCGGAACCTGGAGGCAAATACACTATGATATACCCCAGCTCTAATCAGTAAAGGGGCGTATTCCTTCAAGACAAATTCTGTAAACTCCACTGCTCCTACCCTGAAGAGATGGGCATCCGTCACTTTAGCGTCCCCAAACCAGCCGGCAGCCAGCTGATATTTGAATTGAACGGCCAGACAGTTCAGAATGAATGGCTCGTCCCTATAACCCCACTTCACAGGAGCTAGAAAAAGTCCAAAGTTGGGCTTCTCCCGATGGACACGACCGGCTGCATGGTCCCACCTTGCCGGGGTAAACTCTGGAGCCCGGGTCAGCATCTTCCTCTCCGGCTCTAATTCGGAAATGCCCAGCACAGCATTCCAGTCCCTCTGCTCGCCTGGGAGATATATAGCTCGGGCTCGATAAACAGAACCCTTCATGCTGTCTCTGTCAGCCAGTATTGCCGCTTCGACAAACCGAGCAAGCAGGAAATCCTTCATTCTGCCTATGGTGAAGGTCTGGATAAATGGCAGCAGATGACGATCCTTCGGCAGTTCCGGACGGTAGTCAGCAGCCCTTCTGAAATCAATCCCTTCTGTGGAAGAATAAACTCCGGAAGACGGCACTGTGTCAGTCTCGGAATCAGAGGACTCATCAATAGTGGCGATCTGGTTATAGCCGAAGCTCAGACTATTCACATTCAGCCAGTTGACTGAAGCCCGAGATATGTACGGCTGAGCCGATGAACTCGCCCCCGCAGTCATGGAAGCCGCAGTAGAAGCACCGGAAGCCATGTCAGCACCTGTGGTCAGGGAAAGATGAGAAGATAAGCATCAGAAGGATGAATGGGCATGTAACAATGAGGCAAACAATTTTCAATAAATTTCGGCAGCATCTCTCCTTGTCCGGGGTCTGCCCAAAAAAAGATAGGGAGTCACCCACCAAGAGGGAGTGATCCCGAACATAAAAGTGGACTTAGTCCCGTATAACGAACCTACCCGAGACTAAATCGGTCGAAAAGGGGGGGAGATGAAACAAGGCTCTCGGAGCGGGGAAGATCACCACCGCCGCCGAGATGAAGAGAGAGAAGGGATGGTAAGAAATGAGGGCAAAAGCCCTCTCGGGGGGGTTAAAAAGAAAGGGAAGGAGGGGCTTCTCGACGCGAAGGAAAGCGCGCCGAGAACCCTCCGTCGGCCGAAAGAAGGGAGGCGCGCCGAGAAGGCCGCGTCGAGAAGCCCGCTGAAGACCCCGCGCCGAGAAGGCCCCTTGCCGAAGACGCCCGCGTCGACAACAGTTGCGCCGAGAAGGCCCCTTGCCGAAGACGCCCGCGCCGACAACAGTCGCGCCGAGAGGGTCACGCCGAGAAGTAGCCCAATTCTAGCGCCGAGAAGTCAAAAGGCAGTTGGAAAATATGGAGATGAAGAAACATGAAAATGAAAGATATATGCACAATATTGTTACAGTAACATGAACAAGCTGAATAACAATGATAGAAAGAAATTGAGGAAGATACCCTCGAATGATGAAGGGCACCTGCAGACCCCGTGTCGCTTATTCTGCGCTTACGCCGCCCGCAGGTGGGGGGCATTTGTTGACATCTTGAAAATGAGCAAGGGCAGAAGCAGAATTGAAAAGGAGATTAGACCAACAGTGAAAGATCACTGACGAAGCTCGTCAACCGTCTACCCGGCTGAAGCCTTTTCCCGGCCAAGCTGAGGTCCGGTGCCATTGCCAGTCAGACGGCGGCGCTGATGAAATAGCAGTCACCTGACTGATGAAACCCCCTAGCACACTTTAACAAGAGCTACACTACGGCCTCGTATGAAGGGCTGCAGATGACACGTCACATCAAGTCAGATATTGATTTGTTGACAGATGAGATGTGAGCAAAGATAAAGATAAAGCCAGAACCAGCAAATGAAGACTGTGAAGATTCCGGCAAGGTCCGAGCCACGGAAGAATTACCACTAAAACCATTACCCGGCTAAAGCCTCCTTGGGCCAAAGCTGATGTCCGGTGTTATCGTCATCCAAACGACAACACTGATGAAATCCCAGTCTGCTGACTGATGAAATCTCAAGATGATCTCAACAAAGTTACGTCACTAATACTGGACCTTCTCCAGTTACGATGAATATAAGATTAAAGAATTAAGAGAAGCCAAGGCACATGTGAAGCCTAAAAGCCCTAAATGGGTCGGCCAGATGGGCTTCCGAGAGCGACGCCGGAAACCTCAACAGGAGGCCACTCGGCGCGCCGGGAGCTGCTGCGAGCGGAGTGCCGCGCCGACTTCCACTTGCCGAGAGGGTAAAAGGATCGAGTCTATAAAAACCCACCCCTTCGAAAAACACAGAAGGGAGAGAGAGGGGAGAGGGGGAAGGATAAAAAAAAAAGAAAAGGCTCAGAAGATCCTCACCCTCACCACCGCCGGAAGGAAGAAGAGAGCCTCCTCCACTGAAAGAAAGAGAGAAGAGACCAAAGGAGAAAGCAGAGAGAAGGTTCGAAGCTGATTGAAGGTGGGCACCGGGGAGGGAGAGGAGTCAATGCTCCGCCCTCCCCCCCCCCCATTTCTGTATTTTCATCTTCTTGTAATTTCGATGGATGATACTTTTTCTTCTTCTGATGTATTCTGTGACATCGTAATCGGTTTTCATGCCGCTAGAACAGGACTTAGTCTTTATCTGCAATTTTCTTCTATGTACTCCGTCCCTCTGATGCATGGATGTAATAGTCATGTTCGGATGAATAAACAAATGGAACAGGCCTTGATTGTCGCCTGCTATTGTCTCCGTGGAGGTTTGCCTCTTATTCCTTTCCCCAGTCTGATTATTCGTCTGCATTTTCTTTCTCGAAGAGGCTTTCATGCGCTTGTTCCAGGGCCAGGGACAGGCTATCCCTTGGCCTTCAGAACAAAGCCAAGCCACATGATGATTCACCTCTGTGAGGTTCCGGAGTTTCCGATGCCCGATTTGTTTACCGACATCATCAGAGTCGTTTCTGAACCAGAGACAGATATCTCTTGGTTCCCAGGACGACGAATGATAACATCAAGCCATCCTCCTGGAAGTCTATCCAAGCAATGGTGACAGAGGCTCCTTATGTTCAGTTCCCCTTTTCCATTTCCCTCTGCCCTCGGATTTCCTTCTAAACCCACTCCAAAGCTGGTTGATACCCGATGAATGCATCCATCTTTGACTCCTCAGGGCCCGTCAATCTCAGCCCTAATCACCAGGAAAACCCCCTCAATCATCCATAAATCTGAAAACAGAGTGCCGTAAAACCCTAAATTCACCTCGGCGCCCTCGTCTGTCTCGGCTCCACAAATAGTAAAGTGGATGAACAGCCCTCGGCGCAAGCCTCCTTGTGCCGAGACCCCATTTCCTTAGCGCGCCGGGAGCCTCCCTGTTATTTTACCTCGCGCCGAAAAGCCATCCCACCTCATTTCTCCTCGCGCCGGGAAGCCCACGCCGGGAGCCTCCTCCCTGGCCTGCTCTTCATCGTGCCGGGAAGACCCCGCGCCGAGAGTCCCTGCCTCCATGCCATTCGGCGCCAGGAGCTCCCCCTGGCCTCCTTGCCATTGGCGCCGGGAAGACCCCGCGCCGAGAGCCCCTGCCTCCATGCCATTTGGCGCCAGGAGCTCCCCCTGGCCTCCCTGCCATTGGCGCCGGGAACCTACGGCCGTTTGACCCTTGCGCCGAAAAGCCCCCTTGGCCTCATTGCCATTGGCGCCGAGAACCATGGCCGTTTGGCCCTCGCGCCGAAAACCCTTCTTGCCACGCTGTTTTGCGTCGGGAACCTATATGCATATCTAAGCTACCCCGAGAGCCTGCTTTGCCACTCAATTGAACCCCCGGCACCTGGATCAAACCCACCCAGGGATGCCCATGAGTCACCAGACCTGTCCCGGGGATAAATCAAAGGGAGCAAGACTCCCTCATGTTCCGTTGATCAGCACCGGATTCTCGAGCACCCCCCTTTTAGCTAAAGTGAGCTTTGCCAATGCATGAGTGTCACCGGCTTCTATAAGGGAAGAGTCAAACATTGCCCCAGGGCATACATATGCAGTGCGGGAGGTTCGCCCCCCCTCTTTTTCTCGACTTTCATCCCGGCACTCCGTGGGTGATAGCCTATTTTCCTCTGGGCATAATCCAGATTATGGGGAGATGCTGCCGAAATGTCGACCGATGTTTAACCCCGATGAGCCCCGGGAAGTACACGTCATGCACCTCCCGTCCGGCCCGATCCTTCGGGGAATATGAACACTGCGAGGCCTTTGGTCGGATGAGAAACGTGAAGGGGGACATATCCTCGATGACCGTTCGGACCCTGCCCCGTCGCTGCGCGGACGGTGTCCTGTCTCTACCCGGCACGACCTACACAGAGGGGTCATGCTGATTTAATAACCTATCGTTTACCCAGTCACCTCATTAGAATAATAATAGCTTTAATATCATGCACTTCGTTTTTAACCGCCCCGAGCGGCCTCCTATTTTGGCCTTTAATCAAGGGTTGTCCTTCTTAGGAAGGACGTAATTAACGTCAAAGCCTTTATGGTATGGCAGACTTTTGGTCCCGACTCGGACTTCACAATCGACTGACCAAGTCAAGTCGAGCGCACAATGAAATCGTCACACATGTGACTGGCACGCCAATTAACCAAACCAATAAATCAATGGGTCAATAAACATCCAAATCCATTAAATCTAATAAAAATAAAAATAAGAATCCCCGCGTCCACACCCGCACGTCCCCATCTTGGGGCTTCCTCACATGACTGACCGGGCAGTCGGAGTGGTTAGAAAACAAAGGATCACCTTGTATCAACCCTCCAGTCAGAAGGAAATGTTTAAAAGGATGTGGAATCCACCGAACCTGGATCGTAGATTGCTGCAAATCACCAAGCACCCTGGTCTGGGCTTCTCAATAGAAGGTTATTACGAAACTGACGTTATATCAGTTTCGGCCCCGTCTGGTGATGACCCCGCCGAAGCTACATACCCGCGGGAAGCCCGTCGCGGTACATATCCCATGCCTCCGGCTGAGGAGGCGCAAGATGAAGAAGTGTTCCTTTGGAACCCTCTCCATCACGGCTGCACAAGGAAGACTCCCCCCTCTTCTGAAGGGTCGAGCTCAAGGGATCATACCCCCAAGGTGCCCTCACCCCAGCCTGTCGGCTAAGCCAGAAGCGGTGGCGTAGGCCATGCTTCAGGTCCTCCCCAACATGATCCTGTCTTGTTCGCTCTGTATCACAGGCAACAACGGGAGATCGAGATGCTGAAGGCTTGACTGGCAGAATTGACGTCACTCGTGTCCGAGCTGCTCAAAGGCTCTTTCTGCCCGCGAGATGAAGGCACATCCCGATCCCGAAACATCAGTCCCGGCACCTCCATTCATTCAAAGAGGGAACCAGGGAACCTAGCCAGTTCTCCAGCCAGGCGACCGATCGAGCAAGGCTTTACACTACAAGAGAAGCTGCGGAAGCCCTACTCCTTTCCGAGGGAAAAGACTCGAGGGATCTTTGACTGCTGCAAGATACCCGAAGAAGCGGCGACCCTCTGTTCTGTCCCTACCACCAGATATTGGGTCACCCAATTGAAGACTGCTACGTCTTCAAAGATATTGCTCAGGACCTGATCAACAGGGACGAGCTCAGAATGGGAGATTACGTGGTAGCCCCGCCACGTCCTCATGTGACAGGCAGCCCCATGAGGGGAATTTACACAAAATCAATCCATCATCAGGAGTCTGAAGATGCAGCAGAAGATGAACAACCCCAGCCATCAATGGCGGAGCGGCCCCAAGCATGGTCAGCAACCACCTCGGCCCCCATCGAAGCTATCTATGATGATTATTCAGAAGATCCCGGAACGGCCCCGTGCCCCTCCGTGCCGGGGAGCCCCTCGGGCCCATCAACTCCAACCCAAGAAGGTTGTGAAGTGAATGCGACATCCGCACCCAGCAAGGCGGAACAAGAGGAGGCATATGGCGTCCTCGAAGTCGAATGTAATGCCCCGGATTTTTCAGATCCTTCTTCTCGAGTCTTGGATCTGTGTTTCCAGTGTATCTGGCTCCGTTGTGTCCGAAATTTCATTTCGGACATCATTCATCTTCAGATCAGCGCGATCCGGAGTTGTTTCGGAGGCCCGGAAGCGTTCCGCGGCTTTTCCGCGTGTGTTTTCCGATTCCTGGTGTGTGTTTCGGTAATTCCTTCGGAACCTCGTTGCGGGTGAATCGGGCCGTTCACCTGGGCGCGAGTGGTACCGTTGGGATCAGTGCGTTCCGAGGATCGCGGAAACGTGATTTTCTATTTTTTGGTATTTTCCAGATTTTCCTATATAAACTCACTTTCTGTCTCTTCCCTCTCATTTCTCACAAACTCCCCTCTCTCTTCTCTCACGCTCTCTTTCTCCCCTCTCTTCTCCGGCGGCCAACGGAGCGAGGCGGGGGCGAGGTGGAGGCGGCGCGGGCGAGGATGCGGGCAAGGATGGGCGAGGATCGAGGCGGTTGCTGGCGCGATCCCTCGGTGGATTCTGAGATGACGTAGTTCGCGTTCCGGGCGGTTTTCGGTGTGGATTAGTCGCTTCGGCGCGCGGTTTCTTCGGTGGAGGTAGGGTGACGGAACACTGCTACGTTCTGCTCATTTTCCCTGCCATTGCACGTCGTTCGGCGTGGAAACGGCTGTGTTTGGGTCCGTTCTAGCGAAACCGTGGTTTTGTAGGTTTCGTAGGGTCGGTTGGGAAACGGCGACGGTTTCCAGATCGGTTACTGTTAACGGATTACTTGGGGTGAGAGCGTTCTTTTCCCCCAGATTTCATCTCGATTGGTGGTCCCGTTGGACCGGTAGAGCTCCGGAAAGCTCGGTAACCCTTTTTGGGTAACTTCGGTAGAATCGCTTGTTTCTCACGATTCGTGCGTCGTTTTGACTCCGGTCGGAGTTCATGTGATTGCCAGGGTGGTTGTGGTTGTATCCCCTTCGTTTCAGCACGAACGGGGCGTGGAAAGGCCGCGATCGGGCGACCCCTTGGGTTTACCCACCGTGATGGTTGGGCGGTCGAACTGGGCCCGTCCATCGCTTGGGCGGCTGCCTTTGGCTCGTTTATCTTCTCTTGGTTTTGGGGTTGTGCGGTCGCACGATAGACCGCACATTTGATGTGCGGCTAGGTGAGAACCGCATGTCTTCCCCATGGGCGGCTGGTACCCAGTCGTCTGTTCTTCCGTGGGCTTGTACGGCCAGGAGCTGACCGCATATCCCAGTTGACCCTTGGTCAACAGTTTAGTGTCAGTTGGGTTGTACGGTTTGGTAAAAACCATTTTGACCGGCACTGGAGAAGGTCGGTTGGGTTATGCGGACGATCCTTGACCGCACATCCCCTTGGGCGGTCCAGCCCTAACCGTCCATCCTCCGTTTGGGGTTAGTCCGATTAGGGCCTTGTGCGGCTCTTGCCTGACCGCATGTCTCTTGAGCAGCTGTGCCCCAGCCGCACATCCCTTGAGCGGCCTAGGGTGAACTGCACATGTGCCAGTCTAACCCGGTGTTTCTGTTTTGACCGATTCGAGTCCCGGGTGTGTGGTTCTCGAACCACGTGCCGACCCGTGACATGACGGATGCTGTGCACGTCGTCGGGGCCAGGTGTCGTGGTACGTTGTAGTCCTGGGTGTAGCGTTCTCGACTCGTGTTTCAGTGTGTTGGAGTGCGTCGTCGATTTCTCCGAAAAGTGATTCCCGAGTAGGTCCTGTGGGAGGCCTTGGGCTGCGAGCCCAGTTGTCCAGTCTGGGACTGGAGGCTTCCCTCTACTCCTTGAGTTGGGCTGTAGCTTGGCGGTGTGCAAGTTGCCTTGGGAATCATGCTTCTGTGCTTTCCGCGTGGGCCGTGTGTGTGGCCTTAGTCCTGTGAGTTCCCTTCCTGAGGGAATGGTCTCGGCGGCTCGTGAGTTGCCTCGATACGCGTGCTACCGTGGTTTTAGACCTAGAGGTTGGACTAGATTGACGGCCTTGTGCTGTTGCGTGCGACGGTCTTGACCCGAGTCTTCTGACTCAAGGACCGTTGGCTGTAGTGCGTCTAGAGGACTGCCCAGAGTCCAGTGGCTTAGCATCACTTGGGTTTTCTCGACTCTCGCGCAGGGTGCGTGCGTAGCCATGAGCTGCGAGTCCCGTTCCTTCTTCGACTGTGGTCGCCATGCGACGGTGCCGGTACGTGGGATGGTCCCCGTACGTCATCGGATTCAGACGTTATTTTCCGTTGACTCGAGAGTCTACTCCTCCAGTGACCCTCCACTAGTCGTAGCTTGCTTACACGTGTGTGGTCCCACCAGGGAGTGGTGGAGAGGCTACCCTGAGGACGGTTTGGGACTGGTTTCCGTCCGGCCCCTCGTCGTTAGCCAGAGTCCGGCTACGGGGGAAAACTGATCTTGTGTGCACACATGGTTGGGGGCGGTTGGACCCACGCCGACGGGCGTGACCCCTGCTTGTCACTCATTGTGGTTCTTGTTCGGTGTCCGTGGCTCTGGTAGGCGCTACCACGCTAGGCAGTTCACCTGCGGTGCGGTGTAAGTCGTCAGGGGATGCAACCGGCCTTGCTTCTACTGGGAGGTACTCCTGTCGAGTCGGGAGTGGCAGACTGTCAGTCTTGTGACTTCGACCTACGGGTTTAGTCATGTTGACCGTTGAGTTTCGGTAGTCTCGCGGTGGCGCGTGTGTCGGTTCTCGTGCCGTGAGACTAGTGCTCGTAGCTTTACCGAGGTTGCGTCTTGCTGTGCGGTACCCCCGACCACGTGGTCGGGGTTGTACCTTGGATAGTGTGTCCAAGTTGGCCGTCCCCTGGGAGATAGGCCTCTGCGGTGCGATTACCGTGGGCTTTTTCTTCGGTAGGTGGTACTGGTGTGGTTCGGTGACCTCGACTGCGAGCTCAAGGTGTGTCTTCTGGTACAGTAGGAGTAGTTGCAGTTCCGTGTTTCGATCGGCCACCGGGTTTACTGTTCCTGCTGTTACTGTTGCTCTCGTAGTTACAGCTTTCTGTGCCGCCGTCAGGTTCTTGGTAGGGTTCCGCGGGATCCCGGCTGAGTCTCTGTTTTGGAGACTCACTCCCTGCCCTTCAGGTGTGACAGTTCTTCCTCGAGGTTCGAGGTTGCTGTTCAGAGGTTCTCAGTTGCCAGCTCGCCGGGCTGAGTGTTCACCCGGCATGTGGTACGTTTTTACTACTTTTGAATGTACTTTCTGTTGGACTGGACTCTGTTGTAGCTGTAGTTGTTCTTTCTTTCAGCTAGTTGTTGTTGGTTGTCCTGCTTTATTTCCTATTTCTTTGTGCCTCCACACTCCTTTTAGCCCTTCCGAGCCTCCCGGCTTGTGGGCGGCGGTTCGAGTCCCGGGTTATCGGGCCTTCTCGGTAATCGGATTCTCGGGTCATTACAGCTGGTATCAGAGCGGTGGTTGTGGACGTACATAGGAATTCAAAATGTTGCAGTGATCAGAGTGCATAAGGTCCAGTACAGTCGGCACATGGCTTAGGGTTTTGTGCTTATTTTTCCGCTCTGCTTCTCGCTCGAGAGCTTGAGTGCGTTGCGTGGCGCTGTGAGGGTGGTGGTTGTCCGCGGCTTTCGTGCCAACATGGGGTCTAAGGATCGAGGTCGAGAGCCTTCTCCCTCATCGGTGGTGGCCCTGGTTGCACTGCGTTGGGCAGAGGTTGTTGGCAGGCATGAGCTCGCGATGCTGTGTTCGAGGAACATGCAGCATGGTCAGGTGGCTAGAGAGGATTGTTCATGGTTAAGTGGCCGTGAGCGTGCTTCGAGGGAGCTGTTGTCGGTTTTGACCACTCCAGCTTGGGGTTTGTCCAGCTCCTGAGGTGTTCTGGTCGAGAAGTGTGCTCGGGTGAGTGGAGGATCTTCTCGGTGAGCTGCTGTTTCGTCGAGCCTAATGTTATTATCGTGCTCTGTGGCATCAGAAATGACGTGTCGATCTCGATTGTTCTGCGGATTTCGAGGTAGGATTTGACAGAGATGTCCCAGTAAGTCTTTGCTCCTGTGCTCTTGTGTGCGAATGTGTTGTGTTCGCCCTGGAGTTGGCTTGAGATGTGAAGGCTCCACGGTGTGTTCGGGACTCGAGGATGAGCGTCGACTGTTATCGTTGTGGCTCGTGTAGCGGTTCTTGGCGCGGTGCACTGTAGTTTAAGGAATTGCACCGGTGGTGCATCGAGAGATGCTGTGTTCGCAGTCCGACGTGACACTCGTCGAGTGTGTCGGAGGCACTGACCTGACGGGAGCGATGGTTTTTCCTTGGTGCTGGATGATGCTGTTTCCGGCGTACGCGAGGTTTGAGGTCAGGTCGAGCATGGAGTTCTTCCGTTGGTCGGAAGTGCGTTTGGTTTCTCCTTTGGTTGGAGAGATTGTGTTTGGCTGAGGCTCGTCGTCTTGCTTGGTGTGCCCGGATTGGTTGGCCTTGTGTGCCATGAAGTCAGTGTGAGACGTGCTCCTTGTCTAGGCAAGGTGGTTGCCTGTGTGAAGCTGTGCCCATTCCCTTGTCATGTGAGGGTGTGCTGGCGCTGTTCCGGAAGGACGAGTGCCGATTGGGCGGTGTTTGCTTTCTTGGCTGTGCGCGCGTAAATCATAGTGCGCAGCGGAAGCGTGGTGGGCCCATAACCCACTGGTTCAGGATCGTAGCATTGGTTGCTGCGGGCAGATTTCCTGAGTTGCGTTGAGCATTGGAGGATTGGTTCCTCTGTGTGAAACGTGTTGTTGCCGTACCGTTGCTTGAGGTGTCGTGGTTCTTGGCACTGGCAGGATGGAGTGTTGGGGAGTGCGCCGCATGAGTACCCTGTTCATGTGATGGAAGCCGTGTCAGGCATCGGTGTTGGACCCAGATAGGGTTGTTGAGGATGTCATCTGACGATGGTCGAGGACGTGTTGGTCAGAGTCGGTGGCTTGGTGCCCGACTTGTGTTCCCAGTCGTGTCCTCGGATGAGATCATTTTTGGAGAAGTGATCTCTGGCAGGCTGTGGGTTCCTGTTGGTGGTTGCGAGTGACTGGTAAGGCTAGTCTCGTAGCCGACCACGGTGATATGTATGTTACTTGGGGACCCGTGAGCACTGTTCAGGTGGTGTCCCGTGGCTCTGTGGTAAAGGTGGAATCGGGATTGGCATGTGTCCACTTGGATTGATCGAAGGATTTGATGAGACCAGACGGTAGAGTGACGCCTGTGGGCGGAGGCCTTTTTGTGAGATTGGCGTCAGATGGTGGTCCTTGATGGGACGTTGGTGTCGCAATAATTATCCCTGGTTTGGCGACCAGCATGGGATGGTTCCCCTGTAAGTCTGTGTCGAGTTAGGTGATTCTTGGTGCTGAGCCGTTGTGGTGGTTGCGGTCTGCTTGGGTAACCGTGTCTGCTGGTGGGAGCTTGGTTTGGTTGTTCCCTTGTGTCGGGCGTGAGACCAGTCGGCGGGTTTGCGAAACTGGAGTCTGGGTCGTCTGCCGACCGTGGGTTGCATTGGCAGCTGTTCCTTGTGTTGGGGACTGTGTTTCCCGATGGGCGTGTTGTTGGCTGCGGTGCTGTGTTCGTTGTACTGTGACTGAGGTGACGCTAGACTGTGTCCTTTGTGAGTGCCTGCTCTGATGGCCGGTGTGCTCGACGCGCAGAGCGAGGTGTTGTTTGTGTTTATAGCCTGGCTGTGTCCCTCAGGTCTGGAGCTTTCGTGTGAATCGTGGTTTTCTGTGCTGGGGTTCTAACGGCGTTGTCAGTGGGTTACGGCGTTCTCCCCCTATTCATATGCTTGTCCTGAATTTCGTGGATGAAATTCCTTTAAGGGGGGAGGGCTGTAATGCCCCGGATTTTTCGGATCCTTCTTCTCGGGTCTTGGATCTACGTTTTCGGTGTATCTGGCTCCATTGTGTCCGAAATTTCATTTCGGACATCATTCGTGTTCGGATCGGCGCGATCCGGAGTTGTTTCGGAGGCCCGGAAGCGTTTCGCGGCTTTTCCGCCTGTGTTTTCTGATTCCCGGTGTGTGTTTCGGTAATTCCTTCGGAACCTCGTTGCGGGTGAACCGGGCCGTTCACCTAGGCGCGAGTGGTACCGTTGCGATCGGTGCGTTCCCAGGATCGCGGAAATGTGATTTTCTATTTTTCGGTATTTTATGGATTTTCCTATATAAACTCCCTTTCTCTCTCTTCCCTCTCATTTCTCACTCACTCCCCTCTCTCTTCTCTCACGCTCTCTTTCTCCCCTCTCTTCTCCGGCGGCCGACGGAGCGAGGCGGGGGCGAGGTGGAGGCGGCGCGGGCGAGGATGCGGGCGAGGATGGGCGAGGATCGCGGCGGTTGCGGGCGCGATCCCTCGGTGGATTATGAGATGACGTCGTTCGCGTTCCGGGCAGTTTTCGACGTGGATTAGTCACTTCGGCGCGTGGTTTCTTCGGTGGAGGTAGGGTGACGGAACACTGCTACGTTCTGCTCATTTTCCCTACCATTGCACGTCGTTCGACGTGGAAACGGTTGTGTTTGGGTCCGTTCTAGCGAAACCGTGATTTTGTAGGTTTCGTAGGGTCGGTCGGGAAATGACGACGGTTTCCAGATCGGTTACTGTTAACGGATTCCTTGGGGTGAGAGCGTTCTTTTCCCTCTGATTTCGTCTCCATTGGTGGTCCCGTTGGATCGGTAGAGCTCCGGGAAGCTCGGTGACCCTTTTTGGATAACTTCGGTAGAATCGCTCGTTTCTCGCGATTCGTGCGTCGTTTTGACTCCGGTTGGAGTCCATGTGATTGCCAGGGTGGTTGTGGTTGTATCCCCTTCGTTTCGACACGAACGGGGCGTGGAAAGGCCGTGATCGGGCGACCCCCTGGGTTTACCCGCCGTTATGGTTGGGCGGTCGAACCGGGCCCATCCATCGCTTGGGCGGCTGCCTTGGCCCGTTTATCTTCTCTTGGTTTTGGGGTTATGCGGTCGCACGATAGACCGCACATTTGAAGTGCGGCCAGGTGAGAACTGCATGTCTCCCCCATGGGCTGCTGGTACCCAGCCGCCTGTCCTTCCGTGGGCTTGTGCGGCCAGGAGCTGACCGCATATCCCAGTTGACCCTTGGTCAACAGTTTAGTGTCGGTTGGGTTGTGCGGTTTGGTCAAAACCGTTTTGACTGGAACTGGAGTAGGTCGGTTGGGTTGTGCGTACGATCCTTGACCGCACATCCCCTTGGGCGGTCCAGCCCTAACCGTCCATCCTCCGTTTGGGGTTAGTCCGATTAGGGCCTTGTGCGGCTCTTGCCTTACCGCACATCTCTTGAGCGGCTGTGCCCCAGCCGCACATCCCTTGAGCGGCCCAGGGTGAACCGCACATGTGCCAGTGTAACCCGGTATTTCTGTTTTGACCGATTCGAGTCCCGGGTGTGTGGTTCTCGAACCACGTGTCGACCCGTGGCCTGACGGATGTTGTACACGTCGTCGGGGCCAGGTGTCGTGGTACGTTGTAGTCCAGGGTGTAGTGTTCTCGACTCGTGTTTCCGTGTGTTGGAGTGCGTCATCGGTTTGTCCGGAAAGTGATTCCCGAGTAGGTCCTGTGGGAGGCCTTGGGCTGCGATCCCAGTTGTCCAGTCTGGGGCTGGAGGCTTCCCTCTTCTCCTTGAGTTGGGCTGCAACTTGGCGATGTGCAAGTTGCCTTGGGAATCATGCTTCTATGCTTTCCGCGTGGGCCGTGTGTGTGGCCTTAGTCCTGTAAGTTCCCTTCCCGAGGGAATGGTCTCGACGGCTCGTGAGCTACCTCGATACGCGTACTACCGTGGTTTTAGACCTAGAGATTGGACTAGATTGACGGCCTTGTGCTGTTGCGTGCGACGGTCTTGACCTGAGTCTTCTGACTCAAGGACTGTTGGCTGTAGTGCGTCTAGAGGACTGCCCAGAGTCCAGTGGCTTAGCGTCACTTGGGTTTTCTTGACTCTCGCGCAGGGTGCGTGCGTAGCCATGAGCTGCGAGTCTTGTTCCTTCTCCGACTGTGGTCGCCGTGCGATGGTGCCAGTACGTTAGATGGTCCCCGTACGTCGTCAGATTCGGACGTTATTTTCCGTTGACTCAAGAGTCTACTCCTCCAGTGACCCTCCACTAGTCGTAGCCTGCTTACACGCGTGTGGTCCCACCAGCGAGTGGTGGAGAGGCTACCCTGAGGATGGTTTGGGACTGGTTTCCGTCCGGCCCCTCGTCGTTAGCCAGAGTCTGGCTACGGGGGAAAACCGATCAGAGGGCCAGACCTAGGACGAATGGTCTGTGTGTGCATATGTGGTTGGGGGCGGTTGGACCCACGCCGACGGGTGTGACCCTTGCTAGTCACTCGTTGTGGTTCTTGTTCGGTGTCCGTGCCTCTGGTAGGCGCTACCACGCTAGGCAGTTCACCTGCGGTGCAGTGTAAGTCGTCAGGGGACGCAACCGGCCTTGCTTCTATTGGGAGGTACTCCTGTCGAGTCGGGAGTGGCATACTGTCAGTCTTGTGACTTCAACCAACGGGTTTAGTCGTGTTGACCGTTGAGTTTCGGTAGTCTAGCGATGGCGCGTGTGTCGGTTCTCGTGCCGTGAGACTAGTGCTCGTAGCTTTACCGAGATTGCGTCTTGCTGTGCGGTACCCGTGACCACGTGGTCGGGGTTGTACCTTGGATAGCGTGTCCAGGTTGGCCTTGCCCTGGGAGACAGGCCTCTGCGGTGCGATTACCGTGGGCTTTTTCTTCGGTAGGTGGTACTGGTGTGGTTCGGTGACCTCGACTGCGAGCTCGACATGTGTCTTCTGGTACAGTAGGAGTAGTTGTAGTTCCGTGTTTCGACCGGCCACCGGGTTTACTGTTCCTGATGCTACTGTTGCTCTCGTAGTTACAGCTTTCTGTGCCGCCGTCAGGTTCTTGGTAGGGTTCCGCGGGATCCCTGCTGAGTCTCTATTTTGGAGACTCACTCCCTGCCCTTCAGGTGTGGTGGTTCTTCCTCGAGGTTCGAGGTTGCTGTTCAGAGGTTCTCAGTTGCCAGCTCACCGGGTTGAGTGTTCACTCGGCATGTGGTACATTTTTACTGCTTTTGACTGTACTTTCTGTTGGACTAGACTCTGTTGTGGCTGTAGTTGTTCTTTCTTTCAGCTAGTTGTTGTTGGTTGTCCTGCTTTATTTTCTATTTCTTTGTGCCTCCACACTCCTTTTAGCCCTTCCGAGCCTCCCGGCTCGTGGGCAGCGGTTCGAGTCTAGGGTTATCCGGCCTTCCCGGTAATCGGATTCTCGGGTCGTTACACCGAAGATGGCGAAGATCAGGACTTTGTCGACCTGCTGTCGGCAGCGCTGGAAATTGAAGATTGCGGCCAGGCCACCGTCGACGAACTTGTCGAGGTCAACCTCGGCACCGAAAGTTATCCCATGCCGACCTTCCTGAGTGCCCTTGTACCTCCTCAGGAAAGGGACCAGTATGTGAGGCTGCCGCAAGAATTTCGGGACTGCTTTGCCTGGAATTACAAAGAAATGCCTGGCCTCAGCCCCGACGTAACTCAACACATTTTGGCTATTGACCCCAAGATGGAGCCGGTGAAGCAGTCTCCCTGGTGCATGAGGTCGGAACTGATAAACCAGATATGCAAGGAAGTCGACAAGCTTATAGATGTCAATTTTGTAGCAGAGAACCAATACACCACCTGGCTGGCCAACATCGTGCCGGTGAAGAAGAAGAATGGACAGATCATGATTTGCGTGGACTTTCGCGACCTGAATAAAGCTTGCCCGAAGGATGACTTCCCGATACCCATCACCGAAGTAATGATTGATGCAACCACTGGCCACGAGGCCCTGTCTTTTATGGACAGATCATTCGGCTACAATCAAATCTGGATAGCCGACCACGACCGGATTCACACAGGCTTCAGGTCACCCAAAGGGATATTCCATTACAAGAGGATGCCCTTCGGCCTCAAGAATGCCGGTGCCACGTACCAGTGGGCGATGACTAAGATATTCGACGAGCTTCTGTATAGCAAGGTCGAATGCTACATCGATGATCTGGTCATCAAGACCAAGGAAAGGGGCGATCATCTGAGTGACCTCAGGGTCGTCTTCCAGAGGCTCCGACAGTATGGGCTGAAAATGAATCCAATGAAGTGCGCCTTCGGTGTCTCCAGCGGGAAGTTCCTCGGCTTTATTGTCCGGCATAAAGGGATCAAGATTGACCCTTTCAAAATAAGAGCCATCCAGGAGCTGCCTCTTCTGAAGAACCTGGGGGAGTTGAGGTCTCTGCAGGGTCGCCTAGCCTACATCCGCAGGTTCATCTCTAACCTATCGAGACGTTGCCAACCCTTTCACAGACTGATGATGAAGAATGCAACCTTTAACTGGGGTCACGAATGCCAGCGCGCATTCGACCAGCTGAAAGATTACCTAAAGACCCCACCCGTGCTAGGGGCACCCATCAAGGGCAGACCGCTTATCCTCTATATAGCGGCCACCGAATATTCACTGGGGGCAATGCTTGCCCAGAATAATGACGAGGGAAAGGAGCAAGCTCTCTACTACCTCAGCCGAAGACTAGTGGGAGCGGAGGCCAAGTATACCTCGATCGAGAAGGTTTGCCTTGCCTTAATCTTCGTAGTCAAGAAGCTAAGGCACTACATGCTGTCCCATGAAGTGAGTCTGATATCCAGAGCTGATCCTATCAAGCACGTTCTCTCCCAGCCAGTCTCGAAGGGGCGTCTTGGCAAGTGGGCCGTACTGCTGATGGAGTTTGACATCACCTACGTGCCGTAGAGGGCCATTAAAGGGCAAGCCATCGCGGACTTCTTCGCGGCACACCCTGTGCCCGAAGAGTCCCCGTTGGCCACAGAGCTACATGAAGATGAAACACTAGAAGTGGACCAGGTCCAGCGGGCTGTTTGGCAGCTGTACATTGACGGGGCCTCAAGAACAGAAGCGACCTTGTCTGGACATACCAAGGTACGGGCCGGAGCCGGCATCGTCCTCAAATCTCCATATGGGGAAGTAGTACACACTTCCTGCCGCATCAACAAGCCATGCACAAATATGAAAGTAGAGTATGAAGCTTTGATCATTGGCCTCCAAGTGGCCCTCCAAATGGAGATTAAAATGCTGCAAGTATTTGGCGATTCATTACTAGTCGTCAAGTAGGTCCAGGGACAGTTTGATGTCCGAAAACCTGAGCTGCTCCCTTATCACACTAAGGCAAAGGGGCTCATGGAACAGTTCTACCTCCTTGAAATAGGCCATGTCGCCCGAGGGAAGAATGAACAGGCCGACGCCCTGGCAAAGTTGGCAAGCTCATTAGCAGTGTCGCCAGATGGATCGCTCACTATCCAAGTAATAAACCAGCACCATGTGCCCAGCATGATAGAAGAAGAATTAGAAGAAGAGGAACTGGAGGTTGCTGCAGCAGAAGCCGTTGGCCTACCTGACTGGAGAGACCCTCTTATGCAATGGTTCAAATACCAGCAATTGCCCAAGCAGAGAGAAGAGAAGATCAAGCTAATCAGAACTAAGGACTCTTACGAGCTTCGAAACGGAATATTATTCCGAATTGTGGCCGACGCCAAACAGAAGCTACTCCTCCGATGCATGTCCATTGAAGAGGCCTGGAGGGTTATGCAGGAAGTACATGCCGGGACAGCTGGTGCACACCAAGCGGGACCGAAAATGAAGATTGAAATAAAAAAGCTCGGCTACTACTGGCCGGCAATGTTTGACGACTGCTGCAAATACGCTAAGTTGTGTCAAAAATGTCAGGAGCATGCCACCATACCCAGAAGGCTGCCCGTGCCGCTGCATCCGACAGTGCCCAGTTGGCCGTTCGCCTAATGGGGAACTGACGGCGTGGGTCCCTTGCCTGCGTCATCCACTGGCTGCAAGTACATTATGGCAGCAACTGATTATTTCTCCCGCTGGGCAGAAGCTGTCGCCCTAAGGGAGGTCACCGGGGAGATCGTGGTCAGATTTGTCCGCCGCAACATCATATTCCAGTTTGGCACGCCCGACGGAATTATCTCAGACAACGGCAGCCACTTCCGCAACCAGAAGGTCTACCGGCTGGCGGAGAAGTACAAAATTGACTGGGGGACATCGACTCCTTACAATCCACAAGCTAATGGTCTGGCTGAAGCTTTTAACAAAACGCTCTGCACTCTCCTGGCCAAAATTGTTAGTTCCAACAAAAGAGGCTGGGAAGAGAAGATGTACGAGGTGCTATGGACGTACCGGACCGTATACAAGACCCCAACAGGCTGCTCGCCTTTCTCCCTAGTATACGGCTCGGAGGCAATTATCCCCATCGAATTGGAGATACCCTCCCTCAGGGTCGCCATTCAGCACGAGCTTGTCCATGAAAGGCAGACCAATGTCGAGCGAAGACTCGAAGAACTCTCTAGTTTGGAAGGAAAACGGCTTCAGGCCCAATAGAACATTCAAGTCTATCAGGCCCGAATAGCGTGCGCCTTCGACAGGCTCGTCAAGGAACGCGAATTCAAGAAGGGCGACCTCGTCATGGTCAAAAGAAGAGATGTTATGGCCGCCAACCCCAAGGGCAAACTGAATAAAAATTGGCTCGGACCCTATGTAGTCCAAAAAGTCTACAAGGGCGGAGCCTATGTAATTGTCAACTACCGCGAGGAGGTTCAATTCCCACCTCTTAATGGAAGACACTTGAGACTGTATCACACTCCAGTGCTTCCATTCAATGAATAATATTATCCTTCACCCTGTTTTGGGTGGATTCACATGATTGCTATCCGAATGGTTTAATCACTATTAATGTTCTCTAAAAAAAGAAGAAAAAAAAGGAAAAAAAGGGAAATAAAATAAAAGAGAGAAAAAAGAAGGAAAAGAAAAAAAGGGAACGAAGAAAGAGAAAAAATGCTGATGATGAAAGACGGTAAAAAAAAAGAAAAAAGAGAGGGAAGAAGAAAAGAGAAGGGAAAAGGAGAGACGGTCCCCCATTTCGAACCATTGCCCCGTGTCAGCGGGGATACTATGAATCGAATAGACCACGTCGGCTCCGCCACCCCGTTGGCACTGGTGAATATCCCTTTGATTCGGACCTCCTGTCCGGATCATTGATTAAACAAACTCTTCTCTCCGTCCCTTCGGCCGGTGATTACCCCTTTGATTCGGACCTCCCATCTGGATCATTGATTAAACAAACTCTTCTCTCCGTCCCTTCGGGCGGTGAATATCCCTTTGACTTGGACCTCCCGTCAAGGTCATTGATTAAACAAACTCTTCTCTCCGTCCCTTCGGGCGGTGATTACCCCTTTGATTTGGACCTCTCGTCCAGATCATTGATTAAACAAACTCTTCTCTCCGTCCCTTCGAGCGGTGAATATCCCTTTGACTTGGACCTCCCGTCCAAGTCATTGATTAAACAAACTCTTCTCTCCATCCCTTCAGGCGGTGAATATCCCTTTGACTTGGACCTCCCGTCCGAGTCATCGATTAAACAAACTCTTCTCTCCATCCCTTCAGGCGGTGAATATCCCTTTGATTCGGACCTCTCGTCCGGATCATTGATTATATAAACTCTTCTCTTCGTCCCGACGGGCGGTGATTACCCCTTTGATTCGGACCTCCCGTCCAGGTCATTGATTAAACAAACTCTTCTCTCCGTCCCTACGGGCGGTGATTATCCCTTTGATTCGGACCTCCCATCCGGATCATTGATTAAATAAACTCTTCTCTCCGTCCCTTTGGGCGGTGAATATCCCTTTGACTTGGACCTCCCGTCCAGGTCAATGATTAAACAAACTCTTCTCTCCGTCCCTTCGGGTGGTGATTACCCCTTTGATTTGGACCTCCCGTCCGGGTCATTGATTAAACAAACTCTTCTCTCCGTCCCTACGGGCGATGATTATCTCTTTGATTCGGACCTTCCGTCTGGATCATTGATTAAACAAACTCTTCTCTCCGTCCCTTCAGGCGGTGAATATCCCTTTGACTTGGACCTCCCGTCCAGGTCATTGATTAAACAAACTCTTCTCTCCATCCCTTCGGGCGGTGATTACCCCTTTGATTTGGACCTCCCGTCTGGATCATTGATTAAACAAACTCTTCTCTCCGTCCCTTCGGGCGGTGAATATCCCTTTGACTTGGGCCTCCCGTCCAGGTCATTGATTAAACAAACTCTTCTCTCCGTCCCTTCGAGCGATGATTACCCATTTGATTTGGACCTCCCGTCCGGGTCATTGATTAAACAAACTCTTCTCTCCGTCCCTACGGGCGGTGATTATCCCTTTGATTCGGACCTCCCATCTGGATCATTGATTAAACAAAATCTTCTCTCCGTCCCTTCGGGGCGGTGAATATCCCTTTGACTTGGACCTCCTGTCCAGGTCATTGATTAAACAAACTCTTCTCTCCATCCCTTCAGACGGTGAATATCCCTTTGACTTGGACCTCCCGTCCGGGTCATCGATTAAATAAACTCTTCTCTCCGTCCCTTCAGGCGGTGAATATCCCGTTGATTCGGACCTCCCGTCTGGATCATTGAAACAAATTCTTCTCTCCGTCCCTTCGGGCGGTGAATATCCCTTTGACTTGGGCCTCCCGTCTAGGTCATTGATTAAACAAACTCTTCTCTTCGTCCCTTCGGGCGGTGATTACCCCTTTGATTTGGAACTTCCGTCCGGATCATTGATTAAACAAACTATTCTCTCCGTCCCTTCAGACGGTGATTACCCCTTTGATTTAGACCTCCCGTCTAGGTCATTGATTAAACAAACTCTTCTCTCCGTCCCTCCGGGCGGTGATTATCCCTTTGACTTGGACCTCCTGTCCAGGTCATTGATTAAACAGACTCTTCTCTCCGTCCCTTTGGGCAGTGAATATCCCTTTGACTCGGGCCTCCCATCCGGGTCACTGATTAAGCAAACTTCCTTTCGCCGTCCCTTTGGGTGACGAATAACCCAATCTCTGACCGAGGCTCCCCGCCTAAGGCCAGTGCGCAATTCCGACGCCGTGGCGAGACTAGTAATCCGCCCGTCTGGCATGGTGGGGTGGTCCCCTCATCCTTCTTTTGGAAGGACGAGCACTCTCCTGTGCGCTAACGTGGATCCCTACCTGGTTCTCCCGGAGCGGACAACCGCGAAGATTTACACTCTGCCGACATGTTCCGGCACTACAAAAAAAGGGAAAAAAATATAGAAGAAAAAAAGAGAGAAGAAAAGAGAAGAAAAAAAAAGAAAAAAGAAAGAAAAAAAGAGAATATATATATATATATATATATATATATATATATATATATATAAATATAAAGTGATCCCTCGGGGCGAATGGCACGCGCACTGAGAGGACATCTGAAACAGTAAGTGTTCTATTCCATTCAAAGGAGATTGAATTACATGTGCTTCAGGGCATGCCCCTGTGTTACATTTAAAAAGAAATAGAGAGGAAAAGAAAAGAAGAGAAGAAAAAAAAAGAAGCAGGGGAGAGCGGCGCTCAGTCGATGCCCCGGAAGATGTCCCCGAGAGGGAGAATCCCAACGCAAGGGAAGTTCGCCATATCGCACAGTCGGCTCCTCTGCTCCTCGAGGCGGGTGAGCTCGGTCTCTACAAACGACGCCTTGGCCCGGGCAATGGTAAGTGCCTCGCTCTCCCTCTCGACGGTCGCCTCGGCCTTAGCAAGATCAGACCTGGCTGCGGCAAGGTAGCCCTCCAGCTTCGCAATCCTGTTCCTAAGGGCACGGACATCACCGTGTGTAATGCCCTACATTTTTTTTAGTTTATTTAATTGTTTAAAAATTTTATATATCTAAATGTTTGAATTTGTATTTATTATGTTTAAATTAGTCATAGACAAAATTATAGGAGGTTAATGGGTTGGAAATTTTTTTTTGAAAAGGTTTAAAATAAAAAAAAATGAAAGAAAGGATGTATAAATAAATAAAAAAAATGAAGGTCAAAAACAAAAAAAAAATTTAAAAAAAATGTGGGGGCGGCCCCACGCGGCCGCCCGCCACCAACCTGCCGCAAAGCGGCAGGTTTAAAAAAAATTTAATTATTAAAAAAAAATTTTGTGTGTGTGTTAACATTTTATTAGTTGAATGATCTTCCTTCATTTAGTCAAAATTCCACATGTTTTATGCATTAAAAAAAGGAAAAATGAGGGTTGGTCAAAAGATTAGGCTGCGTGGGGTTGGTGGAGATTTGAAAGTCAAATTTTATTAAATAATATTAAAATAAAGATTGAATCTCCACCCTTGATTAAATGGAGGGTTAGGATGGATTAGGGTAAAACTACTATAAATAGAGGGGTAAGGGACTTCATTTGCATCCTTTAGAAGCTGGGTACGTGAGGTGCTGAGGAGAAGGTCCAGAGCCTATTAAGAAGAGGTTTAAGCATTTTTAAGGTAAGAGATTAATACTTATTCCCCTAGATTAGCATGTATTAGTATATTTAGATTGATTTATGGTATGAAATCTGCATCTATATAGGTATTTAACTTCATAGATTGTGGTTTATTAATATGTAATTTTATCTGGGTCGAATTAGTATTTAATCATTAAGTTAAAGTATGTGATTAAGGGGGTAATTACGTGATTAACATCTTAAAATTATCCACGGTGTATGATAAATTGATAGAACTTCCAGAATCATGATACATGATGCTATGAACTTTCTGCACAAATTTCTATGTCTAATTAAATTTATTTTCACGTTTATAAATTTTTCGGTATTATCCTAAAGGTGTTTAAATTATACAAAAATACCAAAGGAGTATATTAAATCACAATAAATTGTGGGAAGGTATCTTACTATGCGTTTCACTTGTAGAAAAATTTTCATACTTTCTGGATCATAATATTTATTTTTGACGAATTTTTATACATGATAAAATGTATAAATATTTGCATAGAAATTATGAAAATTAGAAATAATGTTCCCAAAGGTCTTACAATTTTACAGTATGATCTTGACATTTAGTATGATGAATTTTGATGATAGCAATAATAACTGATATCTGTGAGAAATATTAGATAATTTTTGATATTTTAATAGAAGTGTAAAATTTTGATAAAAATAGAAATAATGTATGAAAATCTTACAACTTTACCAGAAGACTAAAATACTTGTTAGAACTAATTGATGAAAACTTCATCTCACTATGATAACAGAATCATCACTGGTATAATTACTAATGTTTAAGTAATTAATTAGAAAATTTAGATAAATACAAATATCCTGAAAAAAAATCAAAAAAAAATCACAGAAGTGATGTTTTGATATCTGTAAATTAATTTTCAGTATAGTTATGCCATTTTAAGTATTCTGTATAATTTTTTCTAATTAAAAATTATTATTGTAAATTCTTGTACATTTTAGAAACTGATATAAAAATTTAGTAAATAGACATACTCAATGAAAAATAATGAGAATTTCCACATATCATACATCTGACTGAAACAACATTTTATAATTTTTGAAAGTTATCTGATCATTTTGGATATATTTAAGTGATTTATTATTCATGATATCTTTTTCTCACTTATTATGAAAAATGGTAACATAGTGTGAAAAATAGTAATATAGCGTGAAGAATAATGACAAATTTTAAGAATGATAATTCTGTTATGAATGATAGTTTGACTAATTATGGTGAATTTTAGAGTGTTGTAGATATATTTAGTTATTTTTTCATATATTATATAATTCAAATAATTCTGTAAAAATTGTTATTCCTTCATGAAAAGTTATGAAACTTTTTCTATGTAATATTACAGACAATTTTAAATTCCTGTAAAAGTTTCATGATCCTATGAATTTATTAGCTAAATTTAGTCAATTATGTTACATTTTAGAGTATAAGCAATTTCAGAAAAAAATATAATTGCTGTCTGAAAGAAAATAAAAAAATTTTGTTCTGACTTTTACTGTAAATGTATTAGATTCCTGAAATTACAATCTATTCAGAGTTTGGATAAACTGAATTATAAATTTTTGATGTATAAATGGACTATAGATAATTCTGTAAAAATATTAAATACTTCCTGAAAAATTTTGAAAATTTACTGTTTTGATCATTTCTGTAAATATATTGATTCCTGAAATTTCAAGGCATTCCGATATCTGTAAATAGATTTAGTAATTTTTACCTATATAAATATGTCATTATAATTGAATAACTTGAAATTTCAGAAAAAGAAAAATGATTTCAGTATTGGTAAATTAATATTCACATCATAAATTTTGAGTGGCATGTGTCCATTTCACATATGTCATGTTTATATTTTTACCGTACCGTTAGTAATGCCAAATTGACACTGCCACCATAGGGGGAGACTGGAACCAAACTGTAGAAATGCCCCTATGGAGAGGTTCACACTGTACTGGCCCCGAGGGTAACGGGGATTGAAATCCTGGAGGTGGACAAGTACCACTGGTTAAGGTGGAGAGGACTTCTCCCGGTTCTGCGCAGTAACCAAGACTCATCACTATTTACCTAGGTGATCGAGTACCGACTGACTGTCCTTCTAGTGGTGGTTTGGGCACTGTGTCTGGCTATTTATACCACTGTTTACTGTTACTGAACTGAAATTGAACGACTGTCACTGCCTACTGAATTGATATTGAACAACTTTTACTGTTCACTAAGTTGTTAGTTATACGACTATTACTATTTACTGAATCAATATTGGAACTGTTTTACTGTTCACTGAAACTATTGTTACTGCTCATTTAACTGATATTGAATTTACTGTTGTTACATTTTTACTGTTACTGCATGGTAAATATTTACTGCTGATGAATCTCCAGTATATCGAATGGTGATTTGGAAAAGGGTAGATTACGTCTGTCTGGATCCTTTCACTATGTGTGAGACTACTTCGCCTAGTACTGGAATCATTAGTTAATGTGGATAAATGATGAATCCTTATCTACTTTGTCATGGGTAGGATAACTTTTAAGGTACATGCTTTCTTTGTTAAATGATAATAGAATGACTTATGAAATAACTTGTTGTAAATCACTTTGAATATGTTGATACATGTTTTGACTGGGGACTATGCTTAGTCTCTTACTGGGTCTATTCGTAGACTCACCCCGTTGAACAATTACAGGAGAAGCGGTAGAAGAAAGCGAGGAGTGATCTTGCAGTGTTTTGACCGCGGCTCAGATTTTACTACCAGTCTTTATCTTAGGTGGTTATGTTATGAATTATGTCTTATGTAAAAGAAAAAAAAGTGTGTGAAATTTAGATTTGTAATAAAAGACATGTGAAATTGTTATCGTTGTTCTATGTGGATGTAGTCATTTGACTGTAAGCTGATGAATTGAGTATTTTCATTTCCGCTACAATGATATCTCAGTGTTTATATGTAATTCTCAATCGTAATTGTACCGCTTGGGTTGTTCCCACTGTGACGTTCCGACCGGGATCCGACGGGAGTCTTTACGGCTGAACCGGGTCTCCGAGTCGGGGCGTCACAGAGAGTGATATCAGAGCCCAAGATTGAGAATTTACATAAATGGTCATCAGCATAATCCACATTCTAAAAATCCTTAGTTGGTAGGGTGTTATGATGAAAACCTAACTGTATTACTGCATTGTCAGACCATGGCGGGAGGAGGTCGTCGTGCGGCTCAGAATGACGATGCTCAGGAGGAGCCGAGAGGACCCCCAGCTCCGCCCCCACCACCTTTGGTGGACTATGGAATGTTCATGCAAGGCCTGGTTCAAGCTATGCAGACCCAGGCGCAGACGCAGGCGGCACTTCAAGCGCAACTCCAGACTCAGGCAGCGTCACCTCAGGAGCAGGCCTCAGGAGGGGTGACTATGATGGAGAGAGTTCGACGGATGTCACCACCCTCTTTTAAGGGGGAGAGTCAGCCAATCATGGCTGAAAATTGGCTCCGCGAGATCGAGAAGATCTTCCGGGTCATCCGGTGTGCAGACGAAGACAAGACCAGTCTGGCAGCGTATATGCTACAGGAGAGAGCGGACGTATGGTGGGCGTCCATTCTGAGGAATCAATCTGACAGACTGGAGCAGGATATTACTTGGGAAGAATTCACGGAGCTATTCACGGCAAAGTACATACCGGAACATGTGCAAGACAAGCTGGAGCAGGACTTTCTGGCCCTAACTCAGGGGTCGAAGACCGTGCTCGAGTACGAAGCAAAGTTCACGGAATTAGCAAAATATGCACCACACATTGCTTCAGATGAAAGGAGGAAGGTGAAGAAATTTGTGGCGGGACTTCGACCGTCGCTTCGGACCCGCCTAGTTGCACTGGATCTTACTACTATGGAGGCGGCTCTTGGCGCGGCATGTCGTCAAGAGAGCGATATGGAGTTATATCAAGAAGAGAAGAGGACTTCGACAAAAAGGCCATCGGCACCCTTTCACCGGAATGATAAAGGTAAAAAGGTGATGAGAAATCCGTCACGACCGTTCGTGGCATGGAAGACCACACCACCAGCTTGGGGCAGCAACAAACCAGAATGCAAGCAATGTGGCAAGCGTCATGGCGGGGAAGTATGCTGGATCGCCTCCGGCAGATGTCTCCGTTGTGGTGATAAGGGCCACATGATTCGAGATTGTCCGAAGATGATGCAACCTATTGCGGCTCGGCCAGTAGCAGCAATAGCAGCTCCAGTGGCAGCTAGACCAGCAATAGTACCAGCCAGACCGGGAGCAGCGAGACCTGCGGGGAGACCCCGAGCGCCAGCTCGGGTATTTACACTTGCGAGAGAGGATGCGGAACAGGCGGAGGATCTCACAGAAGGTACTATTTCTATCAATGGTATTCATCCTAGAGTACTATTTGACACCGATGCCACACATACTTTTATTTCCGAGAAGTTTGCTAGTCAATTACATGAAGAATTTGGAATTGAGTCAGTGGACCTAGACGTGCCCCTGTTGGTACACACACCTGCAGGAGCAGTGTCTACCAAGAGGCACATCCCCTCACTACCAGTCAATATAGAAGGAAGAACTCTGCCTGGTTGTTTTTGTTGTTTACCTATGCAAGACTTTGATGCTATCCTAGGACTGGATTGGTTAGAAGAGCATTACGCTCTGATAGATTGTCGAAGGAAGAGAGTAATTTTTCGCATCCCTAGAGAGAAAGAGTTTTCTCATCCCCTACTGAAGCATATGGCTGGGAAGAAGCTTGTAGTTTCAGCAATGAAGACTGTGCGAATGTTGAGGAAGGGCTACGAGGCATTCTTGGCAAGCGTAGTCACCAAGTCGGATGTTGACCAATCACCGACTATAGCAGAGATTGAGGTTGTTCGGGAATTCCTTGATGTGTTTCCAGATGATTTGCCCGGGTTACCACCTACAAGGGAGTTAGAGTTTGCCATTGATTTGTTACCGGGCACAGCACCTGTCTCTAAGGCACCCTACAGAATGGCCCCAGCAGAATTGTCAGAGTTGAAAAAGTAACTTCAAGACTTGTTAGACAAGGGGTTTATCCGTCCAAGTGTGTCATCATGGGGAGCACCAGTCCTATTTGTGAAAAAGAAGGATGGTTCTCTTAGGTTATGCGTTGACTACCGCAAACTTAATGAGGTGACCATTAAAAATAAATATCCTTTACCCCGCATTGATGACCTGTTTGACCAGTTGCAAGGAGCCACAGTATTTTCAAAGATTGATCTACGTTCGGGATACCATCAATTGAGGATAAAGAAAGAAGATACATCCAAGACGGCGTTCCAGACGAGATATGGTCATTATGAATTTTTGGTGTTACCTTTTGGTCTGACAAATGCCCCAGCAGCTTTTATGGACTTGATGAATCGTGTGTTTAGACCGTATCTTGACACCTTTGTGGTTGTCTTTATTGATGATGTGCTGATATATTCTCCTGATGAAGCTTCACACCGAGAACACTTGAGGATCGTCCTCGAGACGCTAAGAGCGCATGAGCTGTATGCTAAGTTCAGCAAATGTGACTTTTGGCTAACGGAGGTTCATTTCCTCGGGCATGTAATATCAGGCAATGGTGTTGCCGTTGACCCCGCAAAGGTCCAAGCAGTTCTGGAATGGGAGACTCCTAAATCACCCACAGAGATTCGGAGTTTCTTAGGGTTAGCTGGTTACTATCGCCGCTTTATAGAGGGATTCGCATCTCTGGCGGGGCCACTAACCAAGTTGACCCGAAAGGGAGTCAAATATATATGGTCTGAGAGCTGTGAGAAGAGTTTCCAAGAGCTGAAGGCTAGGCTGACATCGGCACCAATTCTTGTTTTGCCTAACAATGAGGATGACTTTGTTATCTATTCTGATGCATCGAAGGTTGGGCTAGGCAGTGTATTGATGCAAAATGGAAGGGTGGTCGCTTATGCTTCTTGCCAACTAAAGGAGCATGAACGAAATTACCCGACTCATGATTTGGAATTGGCTGCAGTGGTTCATGCATTGAAGATCTGGCGTCATTATCTTTACGGCGTCAAGTTCGAAGTGTTCACTGACCACAAGAGTCTGAAATACCTATTTTCTCAGAAGGAGTTAAATCTAAGGCAAAGAAGATGGGTCGAATTCTTGAAAGATTATGACTTCGAATTGCGATACCATCCAGGAAAGGCAAATGTAGTAGCCGATGCTCTCAGCAGGAAAAGAGTTATGATGCAGCAAGACTGGAAGATGATCGAAGATGCAGCGCAACTTATGGCTGTGATCGAGCCTCAGCTATGTCAAGCATTTATGTCTCAACTGACCATTCGGTCAACAATGCTTGACAAGGTGATAGGGATGCAAAAAGATGATCCCCAGCTGCAGGGATTGATCGGGAAGACCGGCTTTGCTCTTGATGAAGATGGAGTGATTCAGTTTCAGCAGCGGATCTGTGTACCCGATTTAGCCGATTTGAGAATCTAGATTCTGGAGGAAGCACACCGATCAATGTTCTCTATTCATCCAGGAGGTGGTAAAATGTACCAAGACTTGAAACGGTCTTTCTGGTGGCAGAGAATGAAGAATGATGTAGCTGACTTTGTGGCTAGATGCTTGATTTGTCAGCAGGTAAAAGCAGAACACTAAAGGCCATCAGGGCTAATGCAGAAAATGAAAATTCCTCAGTGGAAATGGGAAGCAATCACTATGGACTTTGTGACCGGCTTACCCAGATCTGTGAAGGGTAATGATGCTATATGCGTGATCGTGGACCGATTTTAAGTCTGCACATTTTCTTCCGATGAAGGTAAAGCAATTGGTGGAAAGTTTGACAAGATTATATGTCGATAACATTGTCAGACTTCATGGGATTCCAAAGTCGATCATCTCCGACAGGGATCCCCGGTTCACATCCAGACTGTGGCAAGGGTTGCATGAAGCTTTTGGTTCGCGGCTCAAGCTCAGTTTAGCTTTTCACCCGCAAACTGACGGCCAGTCCGAAAGGACGATTCAGACACTGGAGGACATGCTTCGGACTTGTGTTCTTGATTGGAAGGGCGATTGGGAGCGACATCTATCTCTCGTGGAATTTTCTTATAATAATAGCTTTCATGCGAGTATAGGCATGGCTCCATTCGAGGCATTATATGGTAGACCTTGTAGGTCTCCGTTGTGCTGGGAGGAAGCAGAAGATAGGCAGCATGTGGGTCCAGAAGTTGTTCAAGAAACTACTGAGAAGATCAGGTTGATCAGACAAAGACTGATGACAACACAAGACAGACAGAAGAGTTATGCTGATAACCGGAGGAAGGAGTTGTCATTCGAAGTCGGTGATCACGTCTTCCTCAAGGTGTCTCCGTCAAAGGGAATCGTTCGGTTTGGCAAGCGTGAAAAATTAAATCCACGATACGTCAGACCATTCGAGATTCTGGAGAGACTAGGGAATGTGGCATATCGGCTGGCTTTACCTCCGTCTCTGGTGAGAGTACATCCGGTGTTCCACGTGTCCATGCTGAGGAGGTACGTGCATGATCCGGCTCATGTGATCAGTTCTGAGCAGATGCAGTTCCAACAGAACCTATCCTATGAGGAATAACCTGTTCGAATTCTTGACCGCAAAGAGCAAGTGCTGAGGACTAAAGTCATCCCACTGGTGAAGGTACTATGGAGGAACTTCTCGCACGAGGAGGCCACGTGAGAACCAGAAGAAGCAATGAAGAAGAAGTACCCTCATCTGTTCGGTATGTGATTTGACCCCAACTTCGAAGACGAAGTTTTCTTTAAGGGGGAGAGGGTGTAATGCCCTACATTTTTTTTAGTTTATTTAATTGTTTAAAAATTTTATATATCTAAATGTTTGAATTTTTATTTATTATGTTTAAATTAGTCATAGACAAAATTATAGGAGGTTAATGGGTTAGAAAAAAAATTTGAAAAGGTTTAAAATAAAAAAAATGAAAGAAAGGATGTATAAATAAATAAAAAAAATGAAGGTCAAAAACAAAAAAAAAATTTAAAAAATGGGGGGCGGCCCCACGCGGCCTCCCACGCGCGCGCGCGGGCGCACGCGGGCGGGCGCCGCCCGCCACCAACCTGCCGCAAAGCGGCAGGTTTAAAAAAAATTAATTATTAAAAAAAAAAAATTTGTGTGTGTGTTAGCATTTTATTAGTTGAATGATCTTCCTTCATTTAGTCAAAATTCCACATGTTTTATGCATTAAAAAAAAGGAAAAATGAGGGTTGGTCAAAAGATTAGGTTGAGTGGGGTTGGTGGAGATTTGAAAGTCAAATTTTATTAAATAATATTAAACTAAAGATTGAATCTCCACCCTTGATTAAATGGAGGGTTTGGATGGATTAGGTCAAAACTACTATAAATAGAAGGGTAAGGGGATTCATTTGCATCATTTAGAAGCTGGGTATGTGAGGTGCTGAGGAGAAGGTCCAAAGCCTATTAAGAAGAGGTTTAAGCATTTTTAAGGTAAGAGATTAATACTTATTCCCCTAGATTAGCATGTATTAGTATATTTAGATTGATTTATGATATGAAATCTGCATCTATATAGGTATTTAACTTCATAGATTGTGATTTATTAATCTGTAATTTTATCTGGGTCGAATTAGTATTTAATCATTAAGTTAAAGCATGTGATTAAGGGGGTAATTAAGTGATTAACATCTTAAAATTATCCACGGTGTATGATAAATTGATAGAACTTCCAGAATCATGATACATGATGCTATGAACTTTCTGCACAAATTTCTATGTCTAATTAAATTTATTTTCACGTTTATAAATTTTTCGGTATTATCCTAAAGGTGTTTAAATTATACAAAAATACCAAAGGAGTATATTAAATCACAATAAATTGTGGGAAGGTATCTTACTATGAGTTTCACTTGTAGAAAAATTTTCATACTTTCTGGATCATAATATTTATTTTTAATGAATTTTCATACATGATAAAATGTATAAATACTTGTATAGAAATTATGAAAATTAGAAATAATGTTCCCAAAGGTCTTAAAATTTTACAGTATGATCCTGACATTTAGTATGATAAATTCTGATGATAGAAATAATAACTGGTATCTGCAAGAAATATTAGGTAATTTTTGATATTTTAATAGAAGTGTAAAATTTTGAGAAAAATAGAAATAATGTATGAAAAATCTTACAACTTTACCAGAAGACTAAAAAACTTGTTAGAACTAATTGATGAAAACTTCATCTCACTATGATAACAGAATCATCACTGGTATAATTACTAATGTTTAAGTAATTAATTAGAAAATTTAGATAAATACAAATATGCTGGAAAAAGATCAAAAAAAATCACAGAAGTGATGTTTTGATATCTGTAAATTAATTTTCAATATAGTTATACCATTTTAAGTATTCTGTATAATTTTTTCTAATTAAACATTATTATTGTAAATTCTTGTACATTTTAGAAACTGATATAAAAATTTAGTAAATAGACATACTGAATGAAAAATAACGAGAATTTCCACATATCATACATCTGACTGAAACAACATTTTGTAAATTTTTGGAAGTTATCTGATCATTTTGGATATATTTAAGTGATTTATTATTCATGATATCTTTTTCTCACTTATTATGAAAAATAGTAACATAGTGTGAAAAATAGTAATACAGCGTGAAGAATAATGACAAATTTTAAGAATGATAATTCTGTTATGAATGATAGTTTGACTAATTATGGTGAATTTTAGAGTGTTGTAGATATATTTAGTTAATTTTTCATATATTATATAATTTAAATAATTCTGTAAAAATTGTTATTCCTGCATGAAAAATTATGAAACTTTTTCTATGCAATATTACAGACAATTTTAAGTTCCTGTAAAAGTTTCATGATCCTATGAATTTATTAGCTAAATTTAGTCAAGTATGTTGCATTTTAGAGGATAAGCAATTTTAGAAAAAAATATAATTGCTGTCTGAAAGAAAATAAAAATTTGCTGTTCTGATCATTTCTGTAAATATATTGATTCTCTGAAATTTTAAGGCATTCTGATATTTGTAAATAGATTTAGTAATTTTTGCCTATATAAATATGTCATTATAATTGAATAACTTGAAATTTCAAAAAAAGAAAAATGATTTCAGTATTGGTAAATTAATATTCACATCATAAATTTTGAGTGGCATGTGTCCATTTCACATATGTCATATTTATATTTTTACCGTACCGTTAGTAATGCCAAATGGACACTGCCACCATAGGGGGAGACTGGAATAGACCCAGTAATCACTCCTCGCTTTCTGCAATAAAAGCGGTAGAAGAAAGCGAGGAGTGATCTCGCAGTGTTTTGACCGCGGCTCGGATTTTACTACCAGTCTTTATCTTAGGTGGTTATGTTATGAATTATGTCTTATGTAAAAGAAAATAAAAGTGTGTGAAATTTGGATTTGTAATAAAAGACATGTGAAATTGTTATCGTTGTTCTATGTGGATGTAGTCATTTGACTGTAAGCTGATGAATTGAGTATTTTCATTTCCGCTGCAATGATATCTCAGTGTTTATATGTAATTCTCAATCGTAATTGTACCGCTTGGGTTGTTCCCACTGTGACGTTCCGACCGGGATCTGACGGGAGTCTTTACGGCTGGACCGGGTCTCCGAGTCGGGGCGTCACACCGTGGCCTTCCTCCAGGGCCTTCTCGTGCTGCTCTTCGTTGTTGCGCTGTGCCTCCAGGATTTGCAAATATTCATCCGCTTGGGCATTGAGAGCGGCGCGCTCGCCGGGAGCCTGGGTCTCGAGGAACTCGCGACGTTTGACATATTTCAGCAGCAACAAAATTCGCCGTAACCATTCTTCCAGCGGGCAGCCCAGCACTTGTAGTGCTCCAGTCAACTGTGTTACTATACTATGCACCTCCCGGTATGACAGGGAGAGCTCAGCAAAAATCATCATCCGTAACGTCAATAGCATCTGCCGGACCGCCGCGTCTGACGTAGTGTGGCTACCTGAGGGCACGACTGGGGGATTGAATTCTACGGTGCTGTCTATCGCCGCCCATAAATCTGCATCTACCACGGCCGAAGAATAAGGAAGAGTAAGAGTCAGGTCGCCTGGCCGTCGTAGTTCGGTTGATAGCTCCTGGCCGACTACCGCTAGAGGAGGAGGCAAGATCACCGCTGAGCCACTCGGCGCCGCCGTCACATGGGGTTGTTCCACCCTCTCTCTCTCTCCACCAGGTCCGTCTCCGTTACCCCTTCGCGGGACGGGAATGCGAGTACCTTGGTTTGGGCCGAAGGAGGGGCTTCGAGCAAAGCTGGCCCCGAAGTCGTCGTCAGTAAACCTCTGTAACGACCCGAGAATCCGATTACCGGGAAGGCCCGATAACCCGAGACTCGTACCGCCACCCACGAGTCCGAAGACTCGGAAGGGTTAAAAGGATGGTGTGGAGACTACACAAGTATCACAAATAATTGCAGAAATTAAACAGTTATAATATTAAGCAGGAAATAAATTAACATTTTACATGGTCCACAATAAAATAACAACAACAGCAAGAACAGTCCACGGCTAGTACAGTGACAAGAAAGAAAAGTACAGCTACACGGGGCATACCCCGGCTCTGACCTCCGGCACTACCTCTGGGCACCCGCACCACGCTGCGCTCCTGACGCGCTCCCCGAAGGTGACGCCTCACCTGAAACACGGTGAAAACACGCAGGGAATGAGTCTCGGAACAAGACTCAGTAGGGATCACTCGAACCCTACCTCGTAAAACGAGAAACCACTACACTAGCGGTAGGAAAGTACCTCGGAAAGGAAAGCCCTGTACTCTACAGAACTAGACCCTACGGCACGTAAACCGACACACGTGCCACGGTACGAGAAGACCGAAATCAACGGTCGAACCGTAAAACCCGAAGGTCGGAAACACACGACTGACAGTCTGACACTCCGTACTCGACAGGAGTACCACCCACTAGAAGCACAGCCGGTAGCGTCCCCTTACGTCTTACACCGCACCGCAGGTGAACCGCCTGACGTGGTAGGTCCTACCCGAGGCGCAGACACCGTACAAGTAACCACAAACAAGTAACTAGCTGGGGTCACGCCCGTCGACGTGGGTCCAACCGCCCCCAACCACGTGTGCACACACAGACCTTGCGTCACTAGGTCTGGTCCTCTGACCGATTTTCCCCCGTAGCCGGACTCTGGCTACCGACGAGGGGCCTACGGGAACCGGTCCACAAACCGTCTCGAAAGGTGGGTGCCCGTACACCACTCCCAGGTGAGACCAGCACCTCGTACTGGTGGGCTACGACTAGTGGAGGGTCACTGAAGGAGTAGACTCTCGAGTCAACGGAAAACGACGTCCGAGTCCGACAACGTGTGGGAATCACCCCAAGCACTAGCTCCGTCAACGGGGCCACGGTCGGAGAAAAACGGACTCACCGCCCACAGCCAAACTCATAACCAAGGCAAACGGAACCTCCGGACACCAAAGACACGGTCACGGAACTCCACGGGGTGCCCGGGACGCACACACGGCCCAAGGGAAACACCCAACAACAGCCAGATCACGCTAGGGATACCTAGTGCGACACGGAAGAACGCGCTAGGGCCTCCTAGCGCAACAGAGAAGATCGCGCTAGGACTGCCTAGCGCGACAAGGACCATCGCGCTAGGTCCTCCTAGCGCAACAAGGATAATCGCGCTTAGACCCCATAGCGCGACACGAACCGCCCTACTGTTCATCTTCTCCGATGAACGCGCTCGATCGGGCCAGCGCGACCTCCAAGAACGTGCTACTGGAGTATAGCGCGTTCTCAGTCCGCGGCCGAAAACGGTAAAAATGCCCAAAAATTATAACCACGCCCCCATGCCTCCATAGGAGAGGGGGAAAACAAAGGGGAAGACCCCTGGGGACCCCTAGCATGATTCTAGGCCATCAAAACACGAAATCATGCATCAAATCCATAGATCGGGCGAGCTCTCCCCAAATCATGGAAAAACCCAAAAACGCTCAAACGATCCCCTCTCGGCCTCCCCGCGGCCTATAAATCGCGGAAATGATCGGCATGAGGCTAAGGAACGTCACCCTACCTCAATGGAGCAAATGCTCCGCCGAATCAATCACGAATCACGAAGAACGCTTCAAACTTCACGAACTCCCCACGCTTCCCACGCACACCGCACGCCCACGAGATCGTCTCGCCGTCACCCACGCGTCCGCGCCGTCGCCCCGCCGCCGTCCGTAGCCGGAGAGGGGTTCGCCGCACCCGAATGGGAGAGAGGGAGAGAGGAGGGTGTCACGGTGGGAAGAAACGGAGGAAGAGGAAGAAGAAGAAAGAGAAAGGAGAAAAGAAAAAGAAAAGGAATTAGGGCTTTATAGAAAATCTGAATTTTTGAAAAAATACCAAAAAATAGAAAAATATATTTCCGGAATCCTCAGAACGCACCGATCGCAACGGTACCACTCGTGCCCGGGTGAACCGCCCGGTTCGCCTGCAGCGAGCTTCCGAAGAAAAAGTCAAAACACACTCCGGGAATCGGAAAACACACACGGAAAAGCCGCGGAACGCCTCCGGGCCTCCGAAACGACTCCGGATCACACCGATCCGAACACGAAAGATGTCCGAAACGAAATTTCGGACACAACGGAGCTGGACGCTCCGAGAACCAGATCCGGGACCCACGAAGAAGGATCCAAAATGTCCGAGATATTACAGCCCTTCCCCCTTAACGAATTTTATCCTCGAAATTGAGAACAACCCAAGGGGAAAGAAGAGGAAGACTCACTCAAACAGATACGGGAACTGCTGACGCATCTCGTCCTCACGTTCCCAAGAAGCCTCCCCACCAGAGTGTCGCTGCCACACGACCTTCACCAAGGGAATAACCTTGTTCCGTAGGCGCTGCTCTCGCCTATCCTCCACGCGGATCGGAAACTCTGGGAGAGAAAGATCTGGAGTCACCTCAGGCCAAACGGAAAATTCGAGCACATGAGAGCCATCGGGCATATACTTCCGCAACATCGAGACGTGGAACACGTCATGCACCGACGCCAACTCAGGAGGTAACTGCAACCGGTAAGCAACCTCACCGATGCGTTCCACAATCGCGAAAGGACCAATATAGCGGGGACTCAGCTTCCCACGCCGTCCAAAACGCATCACTCCCTTCATCGGAGAAACTCTCAAGAACACATGATAGCCCACGGCGAACTCGAGGGGTTGCCTCCTACGGTCAGCATAGCTCTTCTGTCGACTCTGGGCCGCCAACATGTTCTGACGAACCAGGTGCACAACGTCCACACATTGCTGCACCAACTCCGGTCCCGTCAAAACACGCTCACCCACCTCAAACCAATCAAGTGGAGTCCGAGAAGGACGCCCATACAATGCCTCATAAGGAGCCATGCCGATGCTAGAATGATAGCTGTTGTTATAGGCAAACTCCACCAACGGCAGGTGATGAATCCAACCCCCCTGCCACTCCAGGCAGCAAGATCTCAGCATGTCCTCCAAGGTCTGAATGGTTCTCTCAGACTGACCATCTGACTGAGGATGATACGCCGAGCTAAACGCCAACTCCGTGCCAAGAGCTCGCTGGAAACTCCTCCAGAATCCAGAAGTGAAGCGCGGATCCCAATCCGACACGATCGAAATGGGAATCCCATGCAACGGCACAATCCGCTCCACATAAAGGCGAGCCAACTTAGACACGCTCCAGCTGACCTTGACCGGTAACAACCGCGTCACCTTCGTCAGCCGATCCACCAGCAACCAAATACTGTCCTGCCCACTCGGGGTCCTCGACAATCCCACCATGAAATCCGTGGTCACATGGTCCCACTTCCAAGCAGGAACATCCAAGGGCTGGAGAGTACCTCCTGGTCGCTGATGCTCCGCCTTCACCTGCTGACAGATCAGGCACCTGGCCACAAACTCCTCGACATCTCTCTTCATGCCAGGCCACCAGAACTGCCTCCGCAAGTTCCGATACATTTTCGTCGCACCCGGGTGCACAGTGTACCTGCTCCCATGAGCCTCGCGTAACATCGCACGACGAACCTGCTCCTCCGCTGGGACGTACTCCCTACCACGAAACCTCGCAGCACCGTCCTCACCGAGCTCCACGTCAGCCATCGCAAGAATCCGGGACAACTCAGGGTCCGCATGCTGAGCCTCTGTCACCTGACGACGGATAGCAGGAGTGACAGTCAGACTCGCAAGCACCGCCAACCCTGGCTCCTGGGGAATCTTGAGCCTGAAAGAAACTTCGGGCACTTGTTCCCAGAGCCTCCACTTCCTCAACATCAAGGTATTGGCCGCCACCTTCCGACTCAAGGCATCGGCGACGACATTCATCCTGCCCGGCTGATAAGACAGGGTGAAGTCATAGTCCTTCATGAACTCCATCCAACGCCTTTGTCTGAGGTTCAGATCTCTCTGCGAGAACACATACCTTAAACTCTGATGGTCAGTGAACACCTTGAACTTCTCGCCGTACAGATAATGCCTCCAGATCTTCAGCGCGAAGATCACCGCCGCCAACTCAAGATCATGGGTAGGGTAGTTCTCCTCATGGGGCTTTAGCTGCCGAGATGTATAAGCCACCACTCTACCATGCTGCATCAGAACAGCACCCAATCCGACGCCGGAAGCATCTGTACACACCACAAAACCTCCCGATCCAGAAGGCAAAACCAACACCGGAGCCGAGGTGAGCAACCTCTTCAGTTCCCTGAAGCTCTGCTCACACTCCTCGGACCAGACAAAAGGTACATCCTTCCGCGTGAGCCTCGTCATCGGGGTCGCAATGCGGGAAAAATCCTGGATAAACCGGCGATAGTAACCCGCAAGCCCCAAGAAACTCCGGATCTCCGTCACCGACCTCGGCCTCGGCCACTGCATCACTGCCTCGACCTTGGCGGAATCCACGGAAATGCCATCACCAGAAATCACGTGCCCCAGAAAGTGCACCTCGCTGAGCCAAAACTCGCACTTGCTGAGCTTCGCATACAACTGGTGATCTCGCAACGTCTGTAGCACCACACTTAAATGGTACGCATGCTCCTCAGCAGACTGCGAATAAACAAGGATGTCGTCCACGAAGATGACCACGAACTGGTCCAAATACGGATGAAACACCCTCTGCATCAAGTCCATGAAGGCTGCTGGGGCATTGGTGAGCCCGAACGGCATCACCAGAAACTCATAATGCCCGTACCTCGTACTGAACGCAGTCTTCTCCACATCGGACTCGCGAATTCTCAGCTGATAGTAACCGGACCGCAAATCAATCCGCGAGAACACTCCCGCAGACTGAAGCTGGTCGAACAAATCATCAATCCGCGGCAACGGATACTTGTTCTTAATGGTCACTTCATTCAGCTGCCGATAGTCAATGCACAACCGCAGACTACCGTCCTTCTTCTTCACAAACAACACGGGCACACCCCAAGGGGAAAAACTAGGACGAATGTACCCCTTGGCCAACAGTTCCTGCAACTGCGCCCTCAACTCCCTCAACTCAGCGGGGGCCATACGGTAGGGAGCCTTCGCCAAAGGTCCCGTACCAGGCACAACCTCGATCACAAAATCTATCTCCCGCTGGGGAGGTAATCCAGGCAACTCCTCGGGAAAAATGTCGGGAAACTCGCACACCACCGCAATGTCCTCGACATCCGGATCCATGCGGTCAGACACAACCACTGACGCGAGAAAACCCTGACAACCGGAATCAAGCAATCGACGGGCTCGAATAGCAGAGATAAGGAATCGAGAAGAGGTGGAACGGATACCTTGGAAATAGAAGGTCCGCTTGCTCGGATGCTGGAAGTAGACCCTCTTCATTCCACAATCCACCACCGCTCCATGAGTCTCGAGCCAATCCATGCCTAGAATCACATCATAATCCCGAAGCTGCAACGCATACAACCTGCCTGGCATACTCCGCCCATCGATCCACACCGGAACCTGGTCGAAGCAATACGGAGTGACCATAAAGTCACCCGAAGGCAACTCCACTGTCAAATCATAGGACAACTGGGTCACCGGCTCCTCGACGCTCGACGTGAAATCCTCCGAAATAAACGAATGAGACGCGCCAGAATCGAACAAAACCCGAGCCGCACAACCCAAAATCTGAACGGTACCTTCCACGAGCTGCGACGCCACTGCCTCTGCCCTGGTCATGTGCGTGATCTGGCCTCGAGCCCTCTGCCTGCCTCCCACGCTAGCTGACCTGGGTAGCGGCGGATACTGTCCCTGCTGCTGCTGCTGCTGCCTCTGCTGCTGGGGAACCTGCTGCTGCTGAGGAAACTGCTGCTGCGGCGGTCTCTGAGGACAGTCACGCGCCATATGCCCTGGCTGGTCACACCGAAAATAAATAATCGGCGCCGTGCACTGCCTGCCTGGGTGGGTACCACCACACCGTGGACAAGGTCCTCGCGATCCACCCACTGATCCCTGACGCTGCAAAGGAATCGGCTGCTGCACACTGTCCGATGAAGCCTGCCCTTGATCCTTGTGCTTCTTCCGGAGACTCTTCTTCAAGAACTTCTTGACCTTCGAGCCGAAGGACGCAGATCCTGCCACTGACGCTGCCGGTGCCGGTACTCCTGAACCACCCGACGCATGCTGGAAGAAACCCTGCTGCTGGGTAGCCGACTGCTGGCTGTGACCTGACAAGGACTGCCCCTGGCTGACAGGTCCTCGAGTCCTCTGCATATCCATCTCCAAGGAAATCGCAACCCGAGACGCCGTCTCTAGATCAGTGGCCCCATTCGCGATCAAATGGTGCCTCAGCTCCGGCCTCAAGCCTGTACAAACTGCGTGGTCCTCACCCTCTCATGCTCCATAATGTGAGGTGCGTACCGACCCAGCTCGACAAATCGGGCCCTGTACTGCAATACGGACATGTCACCCTGCACCAGCTCCAGAAACTCCCGCATCCGCTGCGTAGCAACAACATCTGGACAATACGTACGCTCGAAAGCACTGACAAAGTCATCCCACTCGATCTGCTCAAGTGGACGAAGCTGAAAGGACGTCTTCCACTCGGAAGACCACCACCTCCAAGCCGTACCCTGCAACTGGTTGTAGGCCAACACCACTCTATCCTCGGCAGCACTCTTCGCAAAACTGAACACCCGCTCCATCTCATCGAGCCAATCACGAGCCGCATCAGGGTCTGCCTGGCCGCTAAAGTAAGGCGGATGGAACTGCATAAAGTCCCTCACCGCTCGGCCTGGCCCACCCCTGGCTGACGAGCCCTCAGCAACCTCTCCGCCAAACTGCTGAGACATGAGATGGTACATGCCACGGAAGAAATCCTCGGCCCCCGGAGCTCTCGCAGCATCCGCGGCCTCGGTAGCTTCCGGAACTCTGCTATGCTCCTCCTGGTCCCTCTGGACCCCCTGCTGGATCTCCTGACCTCCAGCCGACTGCCCCTGCTGAGAGCGAGAACTCCTCCTCGGCGCCATACTCGCTCCTGAAGCAAAAGACAGAAAACACGAAAACGGCAAGGTCAAAATAAACACACGGTGCCCAATGCCAGCGTCACCTGTACATCATCGCTGTGGACTAGTGGACCACTACAATTACCTATGATTCTCATGTAATTCCACAACCGCGCTCTGATACCAGCTGTAACGACCCGAGAATCCGATTACCGGGAAGGCCCGATAACCCGAGACTCGTACCGCCACCCACGAGTCTGAAGACTCGGAAGGGTTAAAAGGATGGTGTGGAGACTACACAAGTATCACAAATAATTGCAGAAATTAAACAGTTATAATATTAAGTAGGAAATAAATTAACATTTTGCATGGTCCACAATAAAATAACAACAACAGCAAGAACAGTCCACGGCTAGTACAGTGACAAGAAAGAAAAGTACAGCTACACGGGGCATACCCTGGCTCTGACCTCTGGCACTACCTCTGGGCACCCACACCACGCTGCGCTCCTGATGCGCTCCCCGAAGGTGGCGCCTCACCTGAAACATGGTGAAAATACGCAGGGAATGAGTCTCGGAACAAGACTCAGTAGGGATCACTCGAACCCTACCTCGTAAAACGAGAAACCACTACACTAGCGGTAGGAAAGTACCTCGGAAAGGAAAGCCCTGTACTCTACAGAACTAGACCCTACGGCACGCAAACCGACACACATGCCACAGTACGAGAAGACCGAAATCAACGGTTGAACCGTAAAACCCGAAGGTCGGAAACACACGACTGACAGTCTGACACTCCGTACTCGACAGGAGTACCACCCACTAGAAGCACAGCCGGTAGCGTCCCCTTACGTCTTACACCGCACCGCAGGTGAACCGTCTGACGTGGTAGGTCCTACCCGAGGCGCAGACACCGTACAAGTAACCACAAACAAGTAACTAGCTGGGGTCACGCCCGTCGACGTGGGTCCAACCGCCCCCAACCACGTGTGCACACACAGACCTTGCGTCACTAGGTCTGGTCCTCTGACCGGTTTTCCCCCGTAGCCGGACTCTGGCTACCGACGAGGGGCCTACGGGAACCGGTCCACAAACCGTCTCGAAAGGTGGGTGCCCGTACACCACTCCCAGGTGAGACCAGCACCTCGTACTGGTGGGCTACGACTAGTGGAGGGTCACTGAAGGAGTAGACTCTCGAGTCAACGGAAAACGACGTCCGAGTCCGACAACGTGTGGGAATCACCCCAAGCACTAGCTCCGTCAACGGGGCCACGGTCGGAGAAAAATGGACTCACCGCCCACAGCCAAACTCATAACCAAGGCAAACGGAACCTCCGGACACCAAAGACACGGTCACGGAACTCCACGGGGTGCCCGGGATGCACACACGGCCCAAGGGAAACACCCAACAACAGCCAGATCGCGCTAGGGATACCTAGCGCGACACGGAAGAATGCGCTAGGGCCTCCTAGCGCAACAGAGAAGATCGCGCTAGGACTGCCTAGCGCGACAGGGACCATCGCGCTAGGGAACCCTAGCGCGACAAGGACCATCGCGCTAGGTCCTCCTAGCGCGACAAGGATAATCGCGCTAGGACCCCATAGCGCGACACGAACCGCCCTATTGTTCATCTTCTCCGATGAACGCGCTCGATCGGGGCAGCGCGACCTCCAAGAACGCGCTACTGGAGTATAGCGCGTTCTCAGTCCGCGGCCGAAAATGGTAAAAACGCCCAAAAATTATTACCACGCCCCCATGCCTCCATAGGAGAGGGGGAAAACAAAGGGGAAGACCCCTGGGGACCCCTAGCATGATTCTAGGCCATCAAAACACGAAATCATGCATCAAATCCATAGATCGGGCGAGCTCTCCCCAAATCATGGAAAAACCCAAAAACGCTCAAACGATCCCCTCTCGGCCTCCTCGCGGCCTATAAATCACGGAAAGATCGGCATGAGGCTAAGGAACGTCACCCTACCTCAATGGAGCAAATGCTCCGCCGAATCAATCACGAATCACGAAGAACGCTTCAAACTTCACGAACTCCCCACGCTTCCCACGCACGCCGCACGCCCACGAGATCGTCTCGCCGTCACCCACGCGTCCGCGCCGTCGCCCCGCCGCCGTCCGTAGCCGGAGAGGGGTTCGCCGCGCCCGAATGGGAGAGAGGGAGAGAGGAGGGTGTCACGGTGGGAAGAAACAGAGGAAGAGGAAGAAGAAGAAAGAGAAAGGAGAAAAGAAAAAGAAAAGGAATTAGGGCTTTATAGAAAATCTGAATTTTCGGAAAAATATCGAAAAATAGAAAAATATATTTCCGGAATCCTCGGAACGCACCGATCGCAACGGTACCACTCGTGCCCGGGTGAACCGCCCGGTTCGCCTGCAGCGAGCTTCCGAAGAAAAAGCCGAAACACACTCTGGGAATCGGAAAACACACGCGGAAAAGTCACGAAACGCCTCCGGGCCTCCGAAACGACTCCGGATCGCGCCGATCCGAACACGAAAGATGTCCGAAACGAAATTTCGAACACAACGGAGCTGGACACTACGAGAACCAGATCCGGTACCCACGAAGAAGGATCCGAAAGGTCTGGGATATTACAACCTCCCTTTTGCGTCTGGGACCCCTCCAGGTGTGCGAGGAGTCCCGCGAAAATCTTCTTTAAGAGCGGGTCCTCCACCTGAGCTGGGATCTTCGGGAGAGGCAAGAAGAACCATAAGCCGGGGCTTGGTGCCCGCTTGCACGAGCGCCACGAAGACCTCCGCCCCCGGGCCCAAGACCGAGGTCAACCCCTCCATCGCTAGCGGACCGATGATCGGCCTCCGTTTGGCGACGGCCTTGTGGACACGAACAGATACCTTCCGTGGTGCCGGCGTTACCTGATAATGTGAAGCAGGGTTAGCCGTCCGCTACCTAGAACGAACCATCCAAGGATGAAAAGACAGGGAGGAGTCGTGAAGCCCACGTGCTCACCTCGGCCACCGAAACTATGCTGCCTTCGGGCGCGATCTCCCCCTCCTGCAAGGGCTCGTCCGTCGGTCCGGGAGCACTTGAAGTCTCCACGGCCGCCTCCTGCCGTAGGGCCTCGAACAAGAATGCCAGCTTACCCAAGCCCGCATCGACACCGGTCGAGCGATCGACCGGTGGGTCCGGGGCAACTCCCCCCACCGCCTCCAGCTCGGTTGGCTCCTGAAAAATCAAGGAGTAATAGATATAAGGTTAGTGGATGACCATGAAGGAAGTCCTGCATGAACAAGCTCACACTTACAATGGCCTTCTCCACTAAACTTAAGGAGCTGGCCAATAGAGGGGCCCTCAAAACCAGCTCAGGAGGTTCGGACGCCTCAGATACGCCCTCGCCGGAAGCCACTTCATCGGAGGAGTAGTCGTAATCTACTTCTTCGCTCGACGAGGGGGCCTCCACCTCGAGGTTGATGATCGGCGCATCCTCACGCGGGCCGGGAGAGGATGGTACACCGGACTTCAACCTCTTCCTCACATACTTGCGTGTCGCCGGGAGATGCAGACGGGACCCTAATGGCCCGATGATTGCTACGCCGATGTCTGCCACATAAAAGAAAGGGCGTATCATACCAGAGCCAATGGGATTCTAAAGGATGAAAGAAGCTGATTAAGTTGACAAAGATAACTACCCCCTTCGGCTTCTGCAGCAGGAGGCGGCTCATGGGTGATCTCCTCGACGGGCAATGCTGTCCCAGGGACTACAGTCTCGCCCCCACCCGGGATCGGCACGGGTGCCGGCTCCTCCGTACCGGCTGAAAGGAAAGAATACACATGTCATATGCGCATAAGAGTCTCGCCCCGGGAAGCAATAAATCTCGAAGAACATCAATGGTCAATGAGTCCCACCGGCATGGCGGCTCGGCTCGGCCCGAGTAACTTCAAACTCTTCGAAGGATAAAATGGGAGGCACTGGGAGGATGGCCGCCGAAGCTGGGGCGGCCTCTACCCTCCTTCGCTTCCCTTCTTGCCACCCGATCGCTTTGGCGGCAACCAATGCCTTCTTAACATGCGACTTCGCCCGGGAGCTCTTCTTGACCTGTGGCGGGGGAGTCGGAGTAGGCGTCGAAGTCGTCTCTGTTACGACCACAGCCTCACCCACGTCGGGGATGGGTGCAGGTGCAAGCTCCTCCACGTCGGGGATGGGCGCAGGCTCCGCCACAGCGACTGAAACAAAAAGAAGAAGAACTCAGGTGTAAAGACCTTGCCCCGAGGTGAAGACAGAGCTTGAAAGATACAGATGGCTGGGAGTTCTAACCGAAGGGCGGCCTCGACCCGGTTTGAGCGGCTTCAAACTCCTCGAAAGATGGGATTCGTGGCACGGGAGGGATAGTCGTAGGAGCCTTAGCAGCTTCTGTCTTCCGCCGCTTCACCTCCCGTTGCCCAGCCACCTTGGCAGCGTCCACCGCCTTCTTCATAGGCGATTTCGCCCGGGACCTCTTCGCGGCCTTGGGCAAAGGAGTCGTAGTCGGGTCTGGCGGCGCTGCGTCGAAGTAGGCGGGCTTCTGGACGAACCAAAGAAGATTCTGGTACATCGCCATTTAGGTGTTGTCAGGATGGTCTATCAAAAAAAATCCGATCAGCATCCGGTACCCCATAAAGGTCGCGACGATAAGGGATGAAAATAAAAGGAAAAGGGAAGATCAAATACCATGCGGACCAGTATACAGCCGAAGTGTTATCGACTAGTAGTTCAAGGATGGCTCTTTGTCCCGGCGCGCTGCCTCCCAGACTAACCAGCACACGTCCTCAATCTTCTGGCAGCGGTCGGTGAGGGCAGCCAGGTTCGCAAGCTTCTTGGACGAAAGGTGGCAGAAGAGGTTAAAGTGGTCCATACCCCATCCGTCGGCGTAATAATATGAGACATGCAGACGCTTGCCCAGGATGGCAGCCGTCTGGTCATCGATCTTCAGGCCATTTACCTGGAGAAGGACATATAACCATGTGGTGTTCTTATAATTTTCGGGCTTCCTCTCCTCCCGCCTCATGAATGTGCGGTATGGGCAGATCGGGTCCCTCTCCGGACGCCAGCTCTTCGCGGGGGTGCCTTCTTCTTCTATGGGGAGCGGATAATTGATGAGCTCCAGACGGTCACTCACGATACGGCATAGGTCCCTCAGGGTCTTCTTAAAGTCATCCCTTGCCACCGGAGGTAGCTTGACTTGCGGCGCCGGCCTGGCCTCTCGAGCTTCCCGGCGCGCGGCCAGATACACGGCCACCTCCTTGTCTTTACCATTTCTCAACCAAAGTAGGTGCTCCGGGTCAATGTCAAGCACGGGCACCGATTGCTTGCTCAGAAATTTTCTCTCTGCCCCGTCCCAACAATTGGTCTTGCATAACCGATAGAAGGCCGTCCATGCGTTCCACCATTTTATCGACTCCGGGGTCACCCGGGGAATACGGCCAGGGGCTGGCACCCTAAAAGTCACGGAGTCCGCCCGATGGAAGAAGTCCCACCAAGTTCTGGCATGCTCGGCGGTCGAACTCCCTCGAAGGCTTCGCGTGGGCAGACCGAATTGTGCACTGTAGGCAGGGATATGCTGATCATATCCAAAGTTTCGACTGAAACGGAAAGGATAGTATGGTTCTAGCAGCAGATTATCCCCCTTCCTGAACACCAGCACGCTCGGGCGAATAGATAACGCCCAGTCCCTGAGCTCGGGTTCCAACAGTGGGCGGACCACATTCTCTTGGCTGATGGGGTTGACGTACTTCTCCACCTGATCATCATTGCACTCCCTTTCATTGTTCACCAGGGGGCTCGAATGTGCGGCCAACGTCCAAAAGTGAATGGTGCCGGCCGCGTCCCATGAGACCATTGTCAACCAGCCCCGAATGTCATATAGCCGCTGGGAGGTAGAGCCCGACTCCGCACTGGCAAACTCCAGCATCTGCGGTACCAGCCCCCAGTCTTGAAGAGTGCGGGGGGTGAACTCCGGGAACAGCGAGCAAACCCACGCGTTGAAGAAATGTAATGGACACACGTACCGGGCCTGCCTCAAAAACTGATGGGTGCTGATGTCCCCCAGCGCCTTGTATATCAGGCAAAGAGCAGCAGGACACATGGACAACTTGATCCCCCACGCCATCTGACACGCCGGGTAGATTACGTCCGGCCGAATAATTGTCTCGTCCCTATATGGCATGGCAAATGAGCACAGCCAGTACGTCAGGTATGTGGCGCAGTGTGTTAGCGGGTCAACCCCCATCGGATTGGGGCCACTCCGGTGTCCTCTGGAGGGGATCTTCACATCAGTCTTAGGCTTGGCGTGCTTCTTACGAGCAACGGCAGTGCCGACGCATGGAAAGTCTTCATATTGCTTCAGCCCGTCGTAAAAATATTACAGCCACAAGGTCATGCGGACCCTCTTCCTTTCTCCGCGGTGCGGCTACTTCCCGCCATGCGCCAGCTGATATAACTCCTGGTACGCCTTCATGAGGTACCGGTATGAATATCCGAGAGAATAATAGCCGTCCCCGTTGGTCTCATCTTTGATCAGGTCAGGGAGGCAGACCTCTTCGTAAGGCTCCTCGTCAATGGGCAAGCCGCTCAGTTGACTGAGGCTCCACAAATCCAGCGAAGTCTCGCCTTCTGCCATGTAGAAGGTGTTGGTCTCTGCACTGAAAACTTCTATCATACCGCAACAGAGGCCTTTGGAGATGGGGTAGCTGTAGCGGGAGGCGTAGACACTGTGATAGATGCCAGCCCGGATCAATATCGGAGCGTAGTTGAACATCACATACTCTGTGAACTCCACCGCTCCTTTCCGGAAAGTGTGCGCATCTTGAAGCTTCAAGTCCCCAAACCAACCCAAAGCCAGCTCGTGTTTGAAGCAGATGGTCAGGCAGTCCAACAGAAACAGATCTTCTCTGTACCCCCACCTTAGCGGGGCCAAGAACAAACTAAAGCGGGGTTGCTCGCCCTGGACCCGCCCAGCAGCCATGTCCCACTTCGCCGGGGTGAATTGAGGAGCTCGCACTAACTTATCCTCGGTCGGCAGCACGGCCTCGAGCCCCAATACAGGCTTCCATTCTCGGGCTTCTCCCACCAAGTACATCGGGATGCTTCTGGGGACGCTGTACAACAAGCTATCCTGGGTCCGCAGGATCGCGTGCTCAACATCCCTCATGACCGGGAGTGCTCGTTGCTCCCGAGAGTGAAGGTGCTTCAGGAAGCGCATGAGGTGCTTGTCCTTCGGGAAATCTTTCCGATACTCGCCATTCCGGTCGAAAGTGAAGCGATTCTCGACTCGGGAAAGCCGGTGGAAGTCCATCGTCTCAATGTCGGAACCCGACGACTTGGCCAATGCTGCTATTTCAGCGTGCTCCCTATCCAGGTCTCCCACATTAAGCCATGTGACGGTTGGCATCGGAGGCGGAGGAACACGTCCAGCACCGGCAGTGACGGGAGCAGAAGAATCGCTTGGGGCAGCCATTTACCTGCAAGATGCAACAAACGAAAGATCAGGACAAGCCACGGGCAAAGAGAAATGAAAACTATGAGGGGGCTCCCGAATAAAAAGAATAAGACTCCGTTAATTTCTGACAAAATATCGGCAAGATTTCCCCTAAGTCAGAGGTGTAAGGGGATAATACAGGCATGCGTCCACATGGAGGGACGGCCCCAACGAAGTCACGTTGGGCCCCGAGGGGCAAACCGGAAGTCCTCCGGTTGAAGAAACCTTCTTCACCCCTCTCAACCGCTCTTCGCCGGCACGCCCTGAGTAGTCTCCGCCGGCACGCCTTGAGGCGGCCTCCCCTGACACGCCCCAGGCAGGCCTCTGCCGGCACGCCCTAGCTGTGGTCCGCCGGCACACCCTGTGGTGGCCTTGCCCGACACGGTCCCAGTCCCTCCGTCGGCACGCTCCTCAGCGCTCTTCCCCGGCACTCCTGCAAGGGCCCCAGCCCGGCACACCTCGAGTGTTGCCCGGCACACTTGGTGCTCACCCCCCGGCACAGCATTGGCAAGCTCTACTAGGTGCCACAAACGCAAGGACAAAAAATGAGTGAAAATGAAGATGAAATGATGAATGAAAATGATGGGAGACATGGAGACTATAAGGGGACTCTGCTACAATTGAAGCGAACAAGACTCCGATAATTTCTCACGAAATTCCGGCAGAGTTTCCCCTAGGCCAGAGGCGTAAGGGAAAACACGAGTGCGGGTCCACAAGGAGTGACGGCCCCAACAAAGTTACGGTGAGCCCCGAGGGGCAACACCAGAAGTCTTCCATCAGAAAGTCTTCCCCCCCCCCTTCGCCGGTACACCCCCTGGCAGCTCTTCGCCGGCATGCCCCTACGGCCTTTACCTGGCACCCCCCCCCCCCCCCCCCCCCCCGTGTGTCTTCGCCGGCACAGCCATCAACGTCCCTCTCCGGCACACTCGGTGAACCCCATCAACGGCACACCTCATGTAACGACCCGAGAATCTGATTACCGGGAAGGCCCGATAATCCGAGACTCGACCCGCCGCCCACGAGCCGGGAGGGCTTGGAAGGGCTAAAAGGAGTCTGGAGGCACAAAGAAATAGGAAATAAAGCATGACAATTCAATAATTAATAGAAATAAATAAATAAATAACTACTGCAACAGAGTCCAGTTCAACAGAAAGTACAATCTAAAGCAGTAAAATGTACCACATGCCAAGTGAACACTCGGCCCGGTGAGCTGGCAACTAAGAACCTCAGAACAGCAACCTCGAATCTCGAGAGAGAACCGCCACACCTGAAAAGTAGGGGTGAGCCTCCTATCGCTGGCCCAGTAGGGATCCCGCGGAACCCCAACTGAGAACGACGGCGGCACGTAAAGCTATAACTACAAGAGCAACAGTAACAACAGGAATATTAAACCTGGTGGCCGGTCAAAACTCGGCACTACAGCTAATCCTACTGTACCGGACAAGCAGAAAGAGAAGTCCCGATCTCACAGTCGGGAACCGGACCACACTAGCACCACTTACCGAAGTAAAAACTCACGGCAACCCCGCCGTAGAGGCCTGTCTCCCAGGACACGGCCAACCTGGACACGCTGTCCAAGGTGCAACCCTGACCACCCGGTCGCGGACACCGCACAACAAGGCGCAACCTCGGTAAAGCTATAAGCACTAGTCTCGCGGCATGAAAACCGACACACGCGCCACAGGGAAACACCCGGAACTCAACGGTCAACACGACCAAAACCCGAAGGTCAAAGTCACACGACTGACAGTCTGTCACTCCCGACTCGACAGGAGTACCTCCCACAAGAAGCACAGTTGGTTGCGTCCCTTGATGACTTACACCGCACCGCAGGTGAACTGCCTAGCGTGGTAGCGCCTACCATAGGCACAAACACCGACTAAGTAACCATAGAGCAAGTGACTAGCTGGGGTCACGCTCGTCAGCGTGTGTCCACTCCCCCAACCACGTGTGCACACAGAGACCATGCGTCCTAGGTCTGGCCTCTAACTGGTTTTCCCCGGGAGTCGGACTCTAGCTACCGACGAGGGGCCCGATAGAAACCAGTCTAAAAACCATCCTCAGGGTAGCCTCTCTACCACTCCCTGGTGGGTCCACTCGCGTGTAGACATGCTACGACTAGTGGAGGGTCACTGAAGGAGTAGAATCTCAAGTCAACGGAAAATAATGTTTGAACCCGACGAAGTACGGGGACCATCCCACGTACCAGCACCGTCGCACGGCAACCACGGTCGGAGAAGAAACGGGACTCACGGTCCACGGGCCACACACTCGGCCATGCAGAAAGCGCAGAAGCACGATTCCCAGGGCAGCACACAAGCCGCCACGCCGATTCCCCATCCCAGGGAAAGCAGGAAACCTCCAACCCCAAGCTGGATAATTGGACTCGCAGTCCAAGGCCAAACACATGGCCCACATGGGAATCGCCTTCCAAAGAAACTCACGACATGCGGGTGAGATCCCACCGCACACACACCGATACACGGTGACTCGAGCGAGCGTAACACGAAAACCTGGAACACATGGGGTCACCCGGACCAACCACACCTACGGGCACGCTAATCGAGGTGACACGGTCCTCCCGACACCCTCAAAACACGGACACAGAATCCCACGGGTGTCCAGGGCATTCACGAGACCGCAAGTCAACCACTAGGTCATAACCGAGTCGACCAGGGATCCACACATCGCGGAACGAACGCGGAGAACATGAAAACTTACCTCGGCACAACACAGTGCCTGGCTGTCTAACCTTGGGCCGTCACAGCTGTAACGGTCCAAGGCTAGACCGTCACAGCACTCTAACGGTCCAACACAGGTGCGTTACGCGAGAGGGGCAACACCGGCTGTGATGCACCCATCCTGGGGCGTCACAGTCTCTAACGGACCAAGCCTGGTGCGTTAGAAAATAGAACGAAACAGGTTGTGACACACACCCCTCGGGGCGTCACAGCCTCTGACGGTCCTACCTAGGCGCGTCAGAAGAATGGGCTGCGTCAGCTCTGACGCTCCCATTCAGGGGCATCACAGCGCTCTGACGGCCCTGCCCAGGCGCGTCAGAAGACTCGTGACCCCCAACGGTCTGAAAACACGAGAACAGACGTAGCGGTCGAACCCAGGCGCGTCACACCCTCTCCAGGTTTATCGTGGGACCGTCAGAGCGACCGACGCCCTGCTGACAAAGAGGACCCTGTGACGCACCCTCCTTGGTGCGTCACAGCACGTAACGCACCCACTCTGGGGCGTTACAGACTGTGACGGTCACTAGAAGGACCGTCAATGTTGACACATAAAAAATGATAAAATAATAATATATACATATATATAAATAATGTCAACATATTTTTCCTACTAAATCATCTTATATTCCTTATTTTCTAGGGATAGAGGAAGAGGCGGAGAGGCTACAAGGGCCCATTAAGCCCACAAAGGCGCCCAGACCATATCAAAGCTTAAAGGGACGTCGAAGCCCATACTGAAGAAGGAGCGCGCCGAGAGTTCTGCTGTCGAGCGCGCCGACTGTCCACCACCCCGGGAAGGACCCGTGTCGAGAGAAGAGGGCCAGCCCTCTATATAACCACGCCTTCGGCGTGTATGAAAAAGGGGGGAGGAAAAAAAGAAAGAAGAGAGGAGAAGGGAAGAGGAGCCTTCGAAGAAAAAGAGAGAGCCCTTCGAGAAGAAAGGAAGAGGGTGCTTAGCCACCAAAAAGAAAGGGGGGAGCTCGAGCGCCCTTCGTAGAAGCTGAAGAAAGAGAGAGGGGTTCGAGGAGAGAATCCAGGTGTGAGGGCCGTGCAACTGCAACTTCTTTGCTCTCTCTTTCTCTTCTCCGTCTGTCTGAGTATTCCTCTTTTGTTTTTCGCTTTCGAGCATCTTTGCTCTAGTAGCATCGAATGCTAATGTAACCCTGTTTGCAGGGATGAAGTTTGGATTTCTTTTCCTTTTGGGTTAGATTTCTTTCTCTTAAATCGCATGTGTGTAAGCCATTTGGCTGAAGTAGTTAATAAAAGAATGGGATGAGTTCCAATATGTCTGATCATTCTTTTCCGTCTTCCTCTGTATCCGAGGTTTTAATCTATGTATGGCGGTAGCCGGTCGCGAATGTCTTATGTTTAATTTCCTCTATCTGTTGAAGCTTCTTCGCCATCGTCCTTTATCACCCCCCCTAGCCACATTTCGAGGGCCTGAGACAGTCTATCATGGCTCCTCGTATGTGAAACGAAGAGGGACATGTTCAGGGGTTCCTGTCCGTGGTTCTGCTCCTAGTGAGGCCCCCAGAGGAAAGGTGTTCCCCCCGAAGTCTTCCCTCTACGATCATCCAAAACAGCTTAGATCGCTGAATAAACCTCCTTGTTCTGAACGTTCAAAGCCTCTGCTTTAAAAAACCCCTAAAACCCCACTTCAAAAGCCTCCCGGCGCGAGCCCCTCTCGGCGCACGTTTCACGTCGAGGACTGGCCGCGCCGGTTGAACCTCGCGTTCGCGCCGATACCCTCATACCATCCATGCCTTCATACCCTCCATGCCGAAGACGGCCACCTCGATACGTTTGTGTCGATGCCATCAGGCCATGCTAGCATTGTTCGAAATGTCTTGTCTTCCTGTGGAGAAGCATTACCCTTTCCTCTGTCCTCACGAGAGCCATATCAAAGGGGTCAAATCCCCACATTCTACAAGCCCACTAAGTCATGGATTCCTGCTAGTGCAGGCTCTCCGTTGGCTACATCGGGCATATTACAACAAAAGGAATGAGATCTCGTACGATCTAAACCCATTGGATCACGGGCTACGCCCGGCACTCATTTTGGTTTCTACTCTGACATTCGTGAGTAGATAGCCTATAATATACTTTTGGCACACTCCCAAAGTAAGGGGAGGTACTATCAAAATTCGTTTAGAGTTTTACTCGATCGACCAGCATGATACCTTCATCGCAGTTGTGTACTTAACCCCTAATTGCGTGGCAAGAGTCTGAGACATATCATCTCATGGTGTCTCGGCCACTGCAGGGAATACACCTTACATTCACATGATCTCCCTGGCCCCCCTTCGTGAATGGAGCCACCCTCATCCTCTATTTTCATCCATCCATCACCCTGAAGTCCCCAGGGAATGAAGAAACCCTCATAATACCTCAAACAGAACCAACAAAATCTTCTCCCGGCACCAACACCTCCCGGCGCCACCTCCTCCCGGCGCCAAACCCGCGCTCTACCCGCCCGGTCATATCGGGGGAATTCCCGAGACTCGGGCTCGACCTAAAGGGGCAACGTTGTTGTTCCTTTTACCCCGGGTCACGGGGAGAGGTAGGGGCTGCAGTGTGAGTCTTGATGTCTTTTGTTTGGGGTTTTCTTAGTTATATCTTCTGGGATTTCTGATTTGATGCTTATTGTTCATCCATACCTTTGTCCGGGGTGATTTCTCTTCTTTCATTCATGATTATTCTTATCATTATCATTTGTTTGTTATTTATTATTTTTTTATTACCCCTCCCACCTCTTTTATTGTGATTAATATTACGCATTCGGAGTTCTTTAGTTAACGTCATTTTTTATTAATTTATTTGCCATTATTAATGCCCTTATCGTGATGTATATATGCATGCCTGTAGTGTGCCGGCGAAGGGAAGGTAGGGGCGTACCGCTGAAGGGCAGCAAAAGGGGGAGTGTGCCGCTGAAGGGTTGAAAGGGGGAGTGTACCGCTGAAGGGTTGAAAGGGGTGTACCGCTGAAGGCCAAGGGAGCGTGCCGCTGAAGGCCAATGAGGGCGTGCCGCTGGGGGCCAAAGGGACGTGCCGCTGAAGGTCAATGGGGGAGTGTACCGCTGAAGGGCTGAAAGGGGTGTACCGCTGAAGGCCAAGGGAGCGTGCCGCTGAAGGCCAATGAGGGCGTGCCGCTGAGGGCCAAAGGGGCGTACCGCTGAAGGTCAATGGGGCGTGAGGGTGGAGGCTCGATCAGTTTTCGATTATTTGTTTTAAGGCTTTTCTTTTCTTCTTATCTTAAATTTCGTGTAGTTTTATACAAAATTCCTCCCGTGTTTTGTTCTCTTTGTTCGGTTCGATCTCTTTTCTTGTGGGTCGGAGGCTCGAGCTGCCGAGTGGTTAGTTAACTCGGTTTAGTTCTCGTCGTGATGCCGGCAGTGGTTCGATGGGTTGGAAAGCTTCGTCGGTTATCTTGCTTGTTTGTCGCCTCCTTTTGCCTCTTTTAATTGTTTATTAGTTCCTCACAAAAAAATTCGGCAGCATCTCCCCTTGACCCAGGGCGTAAGGGAGATACAGGGAACGCGCCCACATGATGTGGCGGAACCCGACAACTGGAGGTGGGCCCCCGGGGGGGCAACACCTTTATAGAGACTCGGAAAACGTGAAGGAGAACGACAGACCGAAGACATCTAAGGGGCCTGGACTGGGACTGGACAAGGAGTAAGCTGAGGGACTGAAGGGCGTGCCGCTGAGGGCTGAACAGGGGGTGTGCCGATGAGGGCTGAACAGGGGGTGTGCCGCTGAAGGCTGAACAGGGTGTGCCGTTGGAGGCTGAACAGGGTGTGCCGCTGAGGGCTAAGGCCAATGGGCGTGCCGCTAAAGGCCAAGGGTGGGCGCACCGCTGAAGGCTGATCTGGGCGTGCCGCTGAGGGCTGATCTGGGCGTGCCGCTGAGGGCTGGAAAGGTGTGCCGGCCAAAGGCCGGAAAGGTGCACCGCTGAGAGGCTTAAAAGGGTTGTTAGCAACTGGGGGGGGGGACTTGGTGGCTGTTCAGGAAAAGAGGAATAAAGACGGGGGGATTTCAAGGCCGGGAGTGGCCCATCAGTGACTGGGTGGTTGGGAGGAAAGAAGGGTACCTCCCCTTCTCCTTAAGCTCGGGAACGCGGTAGATGGCCATAGAAGGGAATGAGTGAGGAGCTCACGGAGCCAAGGCCAATAGAAGGGGGAAACCTACATCGACGTGGAGGACCCTAAAGACGCCGGAGGAATAAGGAGACAGAGGGAGGAACGGATTGTCCGTCAAAAAAAAACCCGCAAAGCCTAGCCTAAAACATCGAAGATCGAAAAGAAACCCGGAGAGGGTGGTTTTCATTCATGAGAATCAAGAGGGCGAGGCCCTTCATACATATGGCACAAGCAAACTCCCCAAATGGGGCCATGGACAAGAGTAAGAAAGACCAAGAACGCCAGGAGGAATGGGATACAAGAGGGAAGAAGACATCCGGGCCTAAGACTTCGGCCGCTATCCCCAACCCTTTCCCCCAATACAACAAGCTCTCTCTCTCTCTTACTCTTGTTTCTTCCTGGTGGCCGTCGGACGGAGCTCAGGCCGGGAGGGCCTCTTCTTCTCTTCTTTCTCCGGTGTGTGTTGTGTGTCTCCCCGTCTGTCTCCGTGCGTCTGCCTCCTCCTTCGCCCTCCTTCTTCTTCCGTTCTCCTCTTCCTCTGCCTCCCTCCTCCTTTCTCTGTGGAAGACGGGCGTCTTTTATACCCTCAGCAGCGGGGAGCCCTCGAGCATGGCTGTCGAGGGCGGGAAGCAGCCCGTGATGATGGGGTTTGACTCCCCTCCGTCCTGGCTGTCAGTGGGGTAGCCTGCGTGGCCCAACGATCGGCTGCCACCTCAGACGGCTCCACTGCGCGCCAAGGATGCGTAGGGAGTGGGCCTCACGTCGCCCGTTGAAAGAACTTCACCGCTGTGCCGCTGAAGAGCCAAAAAGGCCTGCCGCTGAAGCCTTTGTAGGCTGTACCGCTGAAGACCCCTTTGGGCGTGCCGTTGAAGGCCAAAGGCCGTACCGCTGAAGCCTCAAAGGGCTGTGCCGCTGAAGGGCCTGCAGGACGTGCCGCTGAAGCCCCTGCAGGGCGTGCCGTTGAACACCCAGAGGGGGCGTGCCGGTGAAGCCACCTGGGGGCGTACCGTTGAAGGTCCCCCCTTGGGGTGTGCCGGTGAACCCCCATAGGGGTGTGCCGGCGAAGGCCGCGGCAGGGTGTGCCGCTGAAGGCTTTCCAGGGCGTGCCGCTGGAGGCCCTTTGGGGTGTACCGCTGAACACCCAAAGGGGTGTGCCGGTGAACCCACCTGGGGGCATGCCGCTGAGCAGCCTTGGGCTGTGCCGCTGAGCACCCAAGGGGGTGTACCGGTGAACCCACCTGGGGGCGTACCGTTGAACAGCCTTGGGCTGTGCCGCTGAGCAGCCTTGGGCTGTGCCGCTGAGCACCCCCGGGGGGGTGTGTATTTGGGGCCCGTTCTGAGCCCGTCGCGGACACGAGTCATGGCCCGTTTGATTTCCTTTGGGGCCCACGGACTGTGGGGCCTTTTGTGCTTGATTTCTCTGGGGTTTCTTCACTCGGCGTCGTTGTTGATGCTGGGCCGGACATGACACTTGGATGTGCAGTTTTCGGTGTCCACAGCCGCAAAGAGGCTCCCGCCTGGCATCAACAAGCCGCCCAAGTTTAAAAAGTTCAACGGGCCTGGCTCTCCTAAAGAGCATATTGCTTACTATATGACAGTAATGGGCGATCTGGCAACAAGTGAAGCCTACCTGCTAAAATTCTTCGGGTCCTCACTGACGAGCCTGGCTTTTGAATGGTATTCCAATCTACCGGCCCGCTCTATAAGTGATTGGGCAGCTATGCAACAGAAGTTCCAGGAGCGGTTCCATGTTGCTAAAAGAGAGGTCACACTGGCCGAGCTGTATGCATCCAGGCAAAGACATGATGAGTCAGCTATGGAGTACATCAAAAGATGGCGGAATCTCAGTATGAGATGCAAGCGGCCGCCACATCCAGAAGACGCGGTGCAAATATGCAAGCAGAATCTGAGCCGGGAAATCCTCAGCAGGATGATCGGAATTGAAATACGGTCTTTCGACCGGCTAAATAATGTGGTCATGGAGATTGAAACCTTCATCTTCAGCTCTCCCTCTACTCCAACTGCTACAAGCCAAAAGGGCAAGTCTATTGACAAATGGTCATCGCCCAAGGAAGTTCACACAATTTATTTCAAAGTGTTCGCTCGACAAAAAGAAAAGGAGGAAGGAATTGACAACCCGCCTCCTGCTAAGCCAGCTGAGCAGCAACAAGTCCCGTCCTTACGGGCCAAGATGAAAAAATTCTACTCTTTTCCCAAGGAGAGGACTCGAGTCCTCTTCGAATGGGCTGTTGCAAATAACAAGATTACTCTACCAGAGCCAAAGAGACCGGAAGATGCTAGAAAGAAGGATCATCCTCGCTTCTGCTTATATCACCAGATGGTTGGGCACCATATTGAAGATTGTTACGTCTTTAAAGACGCTATTGAAAAGCTAATCAGAAGAGGGGAGCTACAACTGGGCAACTATAAGGTTGATCCTCCTTGCCCGCATGAGCTACCTGCTATGGAAAGAGCAATCAATACAGTGTCTCTATGCCAGCTATTGTCTCAAGAGACGACCAGAGTTCGCATCACACACCAGGTGCCAACTACAAAAAGGCAAGAGAAGAATAAGCCAAGAGACAGAGAGAGCGGCGTTCTCCTCTCCTGTAATACCCTATCGGCCTGGCCCAGTACAAGCCTAGCTGCTGAAGAAGATGACGAAGAAATATGCTATACACCAGCAAGGGAAGGTCAAGCAGCAACATTTATTTCTCGCCATCAACCCCAGGAAGGGTGGGGGCATCCTCCACCGCCTGCTGAAGAAGCATGCTATTATACTCCTCCTCAACATGAGAGCATGGGGGCAAGAACATCCACTCATACAGGGCCATATGTGTCCCATGCCGACAATGAAATGCTGCTAGTCCCACCTAGAATCAGCACGAGAAATAGCACTCCCAGCTCCTACCAAGCTAACTCCGCTCTGATGATGGAGCTCTATCAGAAAATACAAGAAGTGGAGACACTAAGAAAAAGATTGACTGAGATGGGCTTACTCCCAGTCACACTCGGGCAGGCAGGACCCTCATCCGAAGCCCTACAAGGTGACGCTAAATCATTTGAAGCCTCACTGCAACCATGTATGCCACAGTCAACACAAGGCCATGACGGGAACACCCGCCCACGGCAGCTATACCACGCGGCCCCCGCGTACCCCTCAGCTCTCCAGGCACTTCAGGGGGCAACTTCCATGCCTCATGCAATGCCGCCTCTACAATCAGCTGGCTTGCGCCGGAATCTAGCGGCGACGGCCATAACAAACAAGCCAGTAATAGAACAAGCAACTGAGATAGAATCTGCTGAGGAAGAAGTCACAGAGGCAGAATTATATATGATCAAACAGGGAGATGATGAGTCTGCTTCAAACTACATTCAACGTTGGAAGAATCTCAGTGCGAGATGCAAACATCCGCCAAGCTACAAGGACGATGTCCAGCTATGCAAGCGCAATCTGAGGAAAGAGATCCTGCAAAGGGTAATTGGCCTCGAAGTCAAATCCTTCGACCAATTAGAAGAAGTGGCAATTGAAATTGAATCCTTTCTAGCCAAATATTGCCCGGATTTTACTCCTCCAATTCAAGAGCACAAGCTAATTAAAGAACAGTCGGCACTAGAAGGAATAGAAGCAGTTGACTTTGTAGCCTTCGAGCGTCGGTGGAGGAAAGCACAAGAGGCAACTGGCTCCTCCTGTACCAAGGTTGCTGAACAAAAACCCCCTTCACTAAGGGCAAGAATGAAAAGACCATACTCCTTTCCGCAAGATAAGACCCAGCGGCTGTTCGAGTGGGCCCTTGAGTACAAAAAGGTCATCCTCCCAGAGCTCAAGAGACCAAATGACATCAAAAGAAAAGATGACCCTCGATTTTGCCCCTACCATCAGAAGAGGGGACATCTCATCGAGGACTGCTATATGTTCAAAGACATCATGGAAGACTTAGTCCAAAGTGGTGAATTACAACTTGGAGAATATAGGGTGGATCCACCTCGCCTTCACCTGATGCCCATTTTCAAGATGACGGCTAACACAGTTTCCGTACATCAATCGGAACGATACACCTTCTAAGATGCATCCCAAGGTCCCTCCGTTGTGGCGAGAGGCCGAACGAATGCAATTGTTGCATCATCTCCGGGACAACTGCTGAAGACCAAAACATAAATAAACCCAAGAATAAAAGAAAAGATGTTGCTTTACCGCTCGATGTGCTGCCCTCTTTATTCAAGCCATCAGCTCAGGAATGGAGTCTACTCATATCAGGGCCAACTGCAAAATGATAAAGATGCGAGGAAGAATCTCCTTCCAAATGAAATGACCCGGCACAAGGTAGCCGCTGCTCTATATGCTCCAGCACACAATAATGGAGGCTCAACTCTCCGAGCAAGGGGGGGCAAGAATGAAAATATGCTCAGCCGCAATCAAGCTCTGAGGTGCCGCTGGGCACAGCAAGACTCTATTCCCCGCTCGGGGGCTGCCAACAAAAGAATAAGAGGGTGGAGTCCAACGGCCGGATTTCCCTACTATTATCTGCCTACACAACTACTCGTGAAGCGAACAAGCTACCCAATGGAAAGACGTGCTCTGAACAACTCATCTTCAGCTATCCACCCTAGTTTGGGGGCATTAAAAGGAGAATGAACTCTCCGACTATCCACCCCAGCATGGGGGCATCCAAAGCTAAAAGAAGAGAGAACGGGATTATTCAGGGCACACCAACATCCCATCGTGAACTGGACAACCCGCTGCAGATGCTAACTGTTCGACAAGCTCGACTACTAAAGATTTCGAGCTCCTCGCTTAGAGGACCCATTTGCTGCATTTCATTCAATGTTAGAACGTGATTCCTCCTTATCATGCGAAATGCTTCCCATTAGTCCCACCGGGATTGACCCTCTATCCCCAGTGTGGAACCCACATTCATAACTAATACATCCTTGCCATCCTTCGGCATTCCACCGCAAATAGCTACACAAACACGCTAAGAGATACCAAACTTGTCCCACTGGGCTCATAAAACCTGTCCCTTGGCCTGTGGCACTTCTCCCTCGCCAAGCTCTAGGCGTTGCCCATCAGTCCCATTGGACCGGGCCCATTAAATCTTTCCCTTGGTCTAGTGGCATTCCGCCCTGACCAAGCTCTACCTACCTTAGTCTAGTGGCGCTCCGCCCTAGTTAAGTCCCACCTACCTTGGTCTAGTGGCATTCAGCCATGACCGAGCTCTACCTACCTTAGTCTAGTGGCACTCTGCCCTAGCTAAGTTCTACCTACCTTAGTCTAGTGGCACTCTGCCCGAGCTAAGTTTTACCTACCTTAGTCTAGTGGCACTCTGCCCTAACTAAGTTCTACCTACCTTAGTCTAGTGGCGCTCTGCCCTAGCTAGGTTTTACCCACCTTAGTTTAGTGGTAATCCGCCGTAGCTAAGTTATACCTACCCTTGGTCTAGTGGCATTCCACCCCGACCGAGTTTTACCTACCTTGGTCTAGTGGCATTTCACCCTGGCCGAGCTCTACCCACCTTGGTCTAGTGGCATTCCGCCCTAACCGAGCTCTATCTGCCTTACTCTAGTGGCACTCCGCCCTAGCTAAAGTTTTACATGTCTTAGTCTAGTGGCACGCTGCCCTAGCTAAGTCCCACCTACCTTAGTCTAGTGGCACGCTGCCCTAGCTAAGTTTTATCTGCCTTAGTCTAGTGGCACTCCGCTTTAGCTAAGTTTTACCTACCTTGGTCTAGTGGCATTCCGCCCTGGCCGAGTTCTACCTCCCTTGGTCTAGTGACATTCCGCCCTGGCCGAGCTCTACCTACCTTGGTCTGGTGGCATTCCGCCCTGGCCGAGCTCTACCTGCTTTGGTCTGGTGGCATTCCACCCTGACCGAGCTCTACCTGCCTTAGCCTGGTGGCACTCTGCCCTAGCTAAGTTTTACCCACCTTGGCCTAGTGGCATTCCGCCCTGGCCGAGCTATACATACCCTTAGTCTAGTGGCACTCCGCCCTAGCTAAGTTCTACATACCTTGGTCTAGTGGCATTCCGCCCTGGCCGAGCTATACATACCCTTAGTCTAGTGGCACTCCACCCTAGCTAAGTTCTACATACCTTGGTCTAGTGGCATTCCGCTCTGGCCGAGCTCTACCTTGCCTTAGTCTAGTGGCACTCTGCCCTAGCTAAGTTTTACCTGTCTTAGTCTAGTGGCACTCCGCCCTCGCTAAGTTCTATTTACCTTAGTCTAGTGGCACTCCGTCCTAGCTAAGTTCCATCTGCCTTAGTCTAGTGGCACTTCGCCCTAGCTAAGTTCTACCTACCCTTGGTCCAGCGGCATTCCGCCCTGACCGGGCTCTATACCTACCCTTAGTCTAGTGGCGCTCCGCCCTGGCTGAACTCTATCCACCTTGGTCTAGTGGCACTCTGTCATGACAGAGCTACCTTTACCTTGGTCTAGTGGCACTCCGCCCGGATCGAGCTACCTCCGCCCTGGTCTAGTGGCACTCTGCCCTGATCAAGCTACCTCCACCTTGGTCTAGTGACACTCTGCCCTGATCGAGCTACCCCTTACCCTGGCCTGAGGCACTCCGCCCTCGTCGAGCTCTTAGACTCTGCCCATCAAGTCCCACCGAGCTGAGTCCATAAGCTTTTTTCCTCGGCGCAAGGCACTCCGTCTGCGTCGAGCTCTTAAATATTGCCACCGAGCTAGGCCCATAAACCTTTTCCCTCTGGCTCAAGGCACCCCACCTTGGCCGAGCTCTCAGATGTTAATCCCTAGCCCCACCAGCGCTATAACAACATAGTCAAATCCATCAATAGTCTCACCAGACAACACAGCCTGCACTATGGGCTGGTCTGTACCAGGAGTACTTTTGGAGGGTACCATTCCTAGCCCTCGCCAGTCGGCTAAGTTTTAACCTTGGCCTAGACCCCACGTCTTCGCTGAGTTGCTTGATTTCGGCATTCTGTCGAGTCAATGCCCATTTATATATCCTGCCCTTGTTTCAGACCTCCCGTCTGAGCAAGGTTTGTTGATTCCGACATCTCGTCGGGTCGACGTCCATATCCTGCCCTAGTTTCAGACCTCCCGTCGGAGCAAGGTTTGTTGATTCCGATATCTCGTCAGGTCGACGTCTACATTCTACCCTTGTCCCGGACCTACCGTCTGAGCAAGGTTTGTCAGCTCCGACATATTGTCAAGTTAGCATCTAGATTCTACCTTTGACACAGATCTCCCATTTGGGTCAGATGCATGGGTTGTCTTCGACAGTCTGTCAAGGCAACATCAATTCCAGATTGCTTCCAAGTCCAACATCCTACCCGGATCTGCTATCCTATCTTCTGGCCTTTGACATCCAGTCGAAGCCAGCTATCCTTGTTGGCGAGCCCAACACCCTATCATGTATTTCAAGTATCTCATTTTTCGGCTCGTCCACCTCGGCTGAAGCCCACTACCATATATCTCACAACTTCCAGCTATTTTATTCCCCGACTCAACCATGATAGCTGAAGTCACTATTATACATTTTCAGCCATTCCATCATCCGGCTAGAACCGCTATCACAATTTGTTAATTATCTCATCCTCCGGCTCAGCCATCCCTGCCAAAGCCGCTACCATAATTTTTCAGCTATCTCCTCTTTCGGTTTAGCCATCCTGGCCAAAGCCGCTATCATAATTTGTTGGTTATCTAGTCCCCCGGCTCAGCCATTCCGACCGAAGCTGCTCTCAGGATTTTCAACTACTCTATCTATCGGCTTAGCCATTCTGGCCGAAGCTGTTATCATAATTTTCGACCATTCTATCTGTCGGCTTAGTCATTCCGACCAAAGCTGCTATCATAATTTTCAGCTATTCTAGCTTTTGGCTTAGCCATTCAAGCCAAAGCTGCTATCATATGTCGGCTTAGCCAGTCCGGCCAAAGCTTGCTATTCTGGCTCTTGTAGCCTGCTGTCTTTGGCTCTCGTAGCCTGCTATTCCTGGCTTCTACAGCCTGCTATCCTGGCTCTTGTAGCCTGCTGTCTCTGGCTCTCATAGCCTACTATTCCTGGCTTCTACAGCCTGCTATCCTAGCTCTTGTAGCCTGCTGTCTTGGCTCTTATAGCCAGCTGTCTCTGGCTCTCGTAGTCTGCTATTCCCAGCTTCTATAGCCTGTTGTCCTGGCTCTTATAGCCTGCTATCTCTAGCTCTCGTAGCCTCCTATTCCTGGCTTCTACAGTCTGCTGATCCTGGCTTTGCAGCTTGCTACCTCTGGCTCTTTTAACCTGCTACCCTGGCCCCCACGGCCTGCTATCATCACTTTCCGGTCCCTGTCACCATCGGCAAGACCGTCTACCCTTTGCGGTCCTTGCCACCATCGGCAAGACCGTCTACCCTTTCGACCCTTATCACCATCGGCAAGATCGGTCGCTACCCTTTCGACCCTTGTCACCATCGGCAAGATCGGTCGCTACCCCTTCTGGTCCTTATCACCATCGGTAAGACCGTCTACCCTTTCGACCCCTGTCACCATCGGCAAGATCGGTCGCTACCCTTTCCGGTCCTTGTCACCATCGGCAAGACCGTCTACCATTTTCGGTCCTTGTCACCATCGGCAAGACCGTCTACCCTTTCGACCCCTGTCACCATCGGCAAGATCGGTCGCTACACCTTTCGGTCCTTGTCACCATCGGCAAGACCGTCTACCCTTTCGACCCTTGTCACCATCGGCAAGATCGGTCGCTACCCTTTTTGGTCCTTGTCACCATCGGCAAGACCGTCTACCCTTTTCGGTCCTTGTCACCATCGACAAGACCGTCTACCTTTCCGGTTCTTGTTACCATCGGCAAGATCGGTCGCTACCCTTTCCGGTTCTAGTCACCATCGGCAAGACCGTCTACCCTTTCGACCCTTGTCACCATCGGCAAGATCGGTCGCTACCCTTTCCGGTTCTTGTCACCATCGGCAAGACCGTCTACCCTTTTCGACACTTGTCACCATCGACAAGATCGGTGGCTACCCTTTCCGGTCCTTGTCACCATCGGCAAGATCGTCTACCCTATTCGGTCCTTGTCACCATCGGTAAGACCGTCTACCTTTTCGACCCTTGTCACCATCGGCAAGATCGGTTGCTACCCTTTCTGGTCCTTGTCACCATCGACAAGATCGTCTACCCTTTTCGGTCCTTGTCACCATCGGCAAGACCGTCTACCCTTTCCGGTCCTTGTCACCTTCGGCGAGATCGGTCGACCTACTCCTGACCCTTGTCACCATTGGCGAGATCGGCCAACCTACTCATGGCCCTTGTCATCATCGGCAAGGTCGGCCAGCATCTCCTCAAGCCCATTGTCTCGCTACCCTTGTGGCTTAGACCTACTTCAACAATGACCATCATGTCCCATCGTGATGATTGCTACAACTCAATGACTTGGGCTCCCCTTGAAGCCTGCTTCTCTGCTATCGCTACGTCTGCATATCCTATTCTCCCATTATCTCCTGGTTTTTACAGCCTGCTTGCCATGTTACCTTTCGGCTGTCATAGCCCGCTTCCCTTGCCAACTGTTGACTTCTATAGTCCACTTTCTATATTCGGGTTAGACTCCCTGTCAAACTCGCTGCCCGTCCTTGGCCAAGGCATCCTGTTGAGGCCTACCACTCCACTTTAATCCAGGTCCATCATCTGAATAAAATGGCTCTCGTTGGCCAGTACCAACCCTCTTCGTCCCGCCAGGACTCGCTACATAAAGCCCTTTTCCATTATTTTGTTATCAATTCTGCTTGCTTTTGAATAACTAACCTGCAGGTATTCACAACAGGCGCTTGAACAAATAAATGGATATATAGTGACATATGCATATATGCATACATATAAAATAATATAAAAAAGAGAGAAAGAAAAAGAAAAGAAAAATTGCTTGCTTTCAAAATTTTGGGTGTTTGTTGGCCATGCTTGCATGCTTGCTTATACTATAAGATAATACACCTCCTTCAATTTTCTAGGACCACATCTTCTTGCTAAATAAAGCTGCCTGATTCTAAGCATATATGCGCCACATCATACACTAAGGGATGAAAAGTCAGTATTGGCTGAGTGCATGCGTCTAGTGGAAAAGTCATAGCTATGTCGCTAACGCAACTCGTGAGATACACCCAAAGCAAAACTCCCACACTTTGCACCACAATGTGTTCAGCGGTCTCTTATCATAGGGATGCTAGAAGGTTCTTCCTAACACTATATGTGTGCTCAAACTTCTGCACCCACATAAGGGGTAATCGTAAAGAAATAGCTGTCTGCCCCCCATTCAAAAAAAAAGAGGAAAAAATGATAGGATGAATCCTAGTAGCCGGGAATCTCCATTGAGACATATGAGGAGACTCGTGCCGAACGGTGAAGTCCGCAATAAAATCACTATAAAGGATGAATCCTAATAGCCAGGAATCTCCATTGAGATATATGAGGAAACTCGCGCCGAACGGTGATGTCCGTAATAAAATTACTATAAAAGGATGAATCTTAGTAGCCGAGAATCCCCATTGAGACATATGAGGAGACTCGCGCCGAACGGTGAAGTCCGCAACAAAATCACTATAAAGGATGAATCCTAGTAGCCGGGAATCCCCATTGAGATACATGAGGAGACTCGCGCCGAACGGTGACGTCCGTAATAAAAATGCTATAAAGGATGAATCTTAGTAGCCGGGAATCCCCATTGAGACACATGAGGAGACTCGTGCCGAACGGTGAAGTCTGGAGCTAGAAATAAGCTAAGGGGGTTGCACAAAGCTACCGAAAATCGAGAACCCCAGCTGTGTGTGTAGACGCTAGAGCAATGCTCTAATGTTATCTAGAACATCTTCGTATCCCTACGTCAAAGATTCGCTGCTCGCATACTTGCACTATCACACTATGGAGAAGTGGCCTCGGGTGTAAATCATGGCTTACGTTGTGCACATATTCTATGCGATGTCCTCTCTGCGCATGCACATCTCCCTTAGTTGTACCTTGTGAGCCGTACTCTGCCTATGAGGCACAGGCGCTATCCTCGTCCTATCCCCGATATAGGGGAGCTATTCTATATATCTAGCTTATGCTTGCTGTTGAATGCCTGCATGCTCGCATGAATAAAAAGACACGCTTTCAAACGGGTCTCACCCGTAGGCCCCGCTCACCCGTGCCTCATTCGCGCCACCTACGGGTGGGGGGCATTTGTTGACACATAAAAAATGATAAAATAATAATATATACATATATATAAATAATGTCAACATATTTTTCCTACTAAATCATCTTATATTCCTTATTTTCTAGGGATAGAGGAAGAGGCGGAGAGGCTACAAGGGCCCATTAAGCCCACAAAGGCGCCCATACCATATCAAAGCTTAAAGGGACGTCGAAGTCCATACTGAAGAAGGAGCGTGCCGAGAGTTCTGCTGTCGAGCGCGCCGACTGTCCACCACCCCGGGACGGACCCGTGTCGAGAGAAGAGGGCCAGCCCTCTATATAACCACGTCTTCGGCGTGTATGAAAAAGGGGGGAGGAAAAAAAGAAAGAAGAGAGGAGAAGGGAAGAGGAGCCTTCGAAGAAAAAGAGAGAGCCATTCGAGAAGAAAGGAAGAGGGTGCTTAGCCACCAAAAAGAAAGGGGGGAGCTCGAGCGCCCTTCGTAGAAGCTGAAGAAAGAGAGAGGGGTTCGAGGAGAGAATCCAGGTGTGAGGGCCATGCAACTGCAACTTCTTTGCTCTCTCTTTCTCTTCTCCGTCTGTCTGAGTATTCCTCTTTTGTTTTTCGCTTTCGAGCATCTTTGCTCTAGTAGCATCGAATGCTAATGTAACCCTGTTTGCAGGGATGAAGTTTGGATTTCTTTTCCTTTTGGGTTAGATTTCTTTCTCTTAAATCGCATGTGTGTAAGCCATTTGGCTGAAGTAGTTAATAAAAGAATGGGATGAGTTCCAATATGTCTGATCATTCTTTTCCGTCTTCCTCTGTATCCGAGGTTTTAATCTATGTATGGCGGTAGCCGGTCGCGAATGTCTTATGTTTAATTTCCTCTATCTGCTGAAGCTTCTTCGCCATCGTCCTTTATCACCCCCCCTAGCCACATTTCGAGGGCCTGAGACAGTCTATCATGGCTCCTCGTATGTGAAACAAAGAGGGGCATGTTCAGGAGTTCCTGTCCGTGGTTCTGCTCCTAGTGAGGCCCCCAGAGGAAAGGTGTTCCCCCCGAAGTCTTCCCTCTACGATCATCCAAAACAGCTTAGATCGCTGAATAAACCTCCTTGTTCTGAACGTTCAAAGCCTCTGCTTTAAAAAACCCCTAAAACCCCACTTCAAAAGCCTCCCGGCGCGAGCCCCTCTCGGCGCACGTTTCACGTCGAGGACTGGCCGCGCCGGTTGAACCTCGCGTTCGCGCCGATACCCTCATACCATCCATGCCTTCATACCCTCCATGCCGAAGACGGCCACCTCGATACGTTTGTGTCGATGCCATCAGGCCATGCTAGCATTGTTCAAAATGTCTTGTCTTCCTGTGGAGAAGCATTACCCTTTCCTCTGTCCTCACGAGAGCCATATCAAAGGGGTCAAATCCCCACATTCTACGAGCCCACTAAGTCATGGATTCCTGCTAGTGCAGGCTCTCCGTTGGCTGCATCGGGCATATTACAACAAAAGGAATGAGATCTCGTACGATCTAAACCCATTGGATCACGGGCTACGCCCGGCACTCATTTTGGTTTCTACTCCGACATTCGTGAGTAGATAGCCTATAATATACTTTTGGCACACTCCCAAAGTAAGGGGAGGTGCTGTCAAAATTCGTTCAGAGTTTTACTCGATCGACCAGCATGATACCTTCATCGCAGTTGTGTACTTAACCCCTAATTGCGTGGCAAGAGTCTGAGACATATCATCTCATGGTGTCTCGGCCACTGCAGGGAATACACCTTACATTCACATGATCTCCCTGGCCCCCCTTCGTGAATGGAGCCACCCTCATCCTCTATTTTCATCCATCCATCACCCTGAAGTCCCCAGAGAATGAAGAAACCCTCATAATACCTCAAATAGAACCAACAAAATCTTCTCCCGGCGCCACCTCCTCCCGGCGCCAAACCCGCGCCGGGTTTGGGGGGCGCCGAATGCCCTTGCCATGGCGCACCGGGACCCCGTCGTGCCGATTACCCATTAACTTTTCTTCACGCCGGGAGCACGCCGTGCCGTTTGGCCTACGCGCCGACTCCTATTTGTGCTGTTTCGCCTTATCAATGGGTGCTATTCAAACCCTCATGCCAAACAATTCTATTAAACCCAAAATCTGCCCAAACTCAGGCGTCCATTCCTTACCAACTTCCGGGTTAACCTCCATTGTCTCACGAGGGAATTATGGTTCTTCACCCAGGTCCATGGGAGATACATTAATGGGGGGTTTTCATCCCTACATTACACCGAATCCGACATTTCTTCTGTCACCCTGCTGACCCTCGGAGTTCTGCCACCGCATGTCCTCCAACGGTCCTTCGAGGGGAATATTAACAAATGATGTGATGGTGGACACTGTCCCGTCATATGTGGATCCTTTTCGGGCCCAGGGCTACGCCCAATTTTCTTTTGGTTTCCATTCCGACTCTCCGTGGATGGATGTCCCATATTCCCACTTGGCATAGTCTAAGATAAGGGGATATGCTGCCGGATTTATTCCGTCTATTAATATATCGTATCTTGCAACGCATGCACCTTCTATCCTGCGAATGAATGAGCATACCTATCATATTGGTTTTGCCCCTGGGACTCTTCTACTTTGGCGATTAATCAAGGGTTGTCCTTCTTTGGAAGGACGTAATTAACGTCATAGCCTTTATGGTATGACGGACTTCTGGTCCCGACTCGGACTTCACAATCGACTGACTGAGTCAGATCGAGCGCACAATAAAATTGTCACTCCGGTGACTGGCACGCCTAATAAACCAACTAACAAATCAATAAATAAATCAATCAATAAATAAAGAATAAATCCATTCCCACAGTCACACCGTCCCGAGAACGCTACGGTGGGAAACGACCCAAAAATCATCCCACGCCCCCATACCTCCACGGGAGAGGGGGAAAACATGGGGGAAGCCCCCAAATAGCCCATAACATGCATCTATGGCCTCGGATCGGCAAAAAATGCAACGAAACGAGAGATTCGGCTCATTCCCCAAAAACAGGGATTTTTCCCAAAAATCCCAAATACTCCCGCTCGGCTCACCACGGCCTACAAAACTTACAGGAAAGGGAATGCACGAGCTGGGGGTCCATCTCCCTACCTCCATCGTAGATTTTGCGCCCCGAGCTCGCCGATCCGCGAAGAAACGCCGTGAAACCCTCGCCGGCGCGCGACCGCGCCACGAGGTTACACGCGCGTCCGCCGCCTCGATCCTCACCCATCCTCACCCGCGTCCTCGTCCGCGCCGCCCCGGCCTCACCCCCACCTCGCTTCGTCGGCCGTCGGAGAAGAGAGGGGAGAAAGAGAGCGTGAGAGAAGAGAGAGGGAGGGAAGAGAGAAATGAGAGGGGAGGGTGTTTATATAGAAAATTTGGAATTTCTAGAAAATACCAAAAAAAAAATAAAAATACACCCCGCGATCCTCGGAACACGCCGATCGCTGTGGTAACATCCCGGCGTCGGAGAACGCAACGGTTCACCCTGTAGGGGGTTCTGAAGGTCCTACAGACGGAAAACACGCGTAAAACCCAAAGCGCAACCCGGGACCCACAAAGCCGCTCCGAGAATTACAGAAAATTATCAGCGTGCTCCTCACAACACCACGGACCCAAGGAGACACACGGGCACACCACCAGGGGGTCCGATAATCCGGTAAAAATAGTCCGAAGCCCAATCGGACTTGAATCCGAAACACACGGAAAGACGATCCGAAACCCACGGATCCAGATCCGAAAAATCCGGGGCATTACACCTCATGTCACCCTGCCCAGTCCACTGGCGCCCCTTCGCCGGCACACCCTATGGTCTTCCCCGGTGCGCTCCTTGGAGTCCCTCCTCGACACGCCCCACGGCGCCTTGCCTGACGCAGCCATGGACGGCTCCTCCGGCACGCCCGTTCCCTGTGTCACCCGGCACACCCGACGCCCCCTTCACCGGCACGACAGGCGGCAACCCACGACGAAGGAGAAGAAGAAGACAAAGAAGAAGAAGAAGAAGAAGAAGAGGGAAAGGGGAAGAAAAAAAGAAGAAGAAGGAAGAGATGGAGAGAGGGACAGAAGGGGCTAGGGCCCCGCCGTCCTCCACAGCGAAAAGAGAGAGAAGGAAGAGGAATGAAGAGAAGAGAGGAAGGAGAAAAGTAGAACGGGAAGGGGAGGAGCCAGTGAAGAAGAGAGAAGAGAGAAGAGGAGGGGGGGGCTTCACGGCCGTCTCCTCACCACGACGGCGGCAACGGCGGCGGTGGCGTCCGGAAACGGAGAACAGGAGGAAGAAGAAGAGGGGGAAGGGTGGTCGCCCGCAGAAGAGAGAGAGAAGGGGGAGGGAACGGCGTCGTTTGAAATGAAGGAGGTGGCGGTTCGACGGCCGCCTCGCCCTACTTATAGGGTCGTGGAGTGGTAAAAAAAGGAAAGAGAAAAGGAAAAAGGGGGGGGATAGAAAGAGAAAAAAAGAGGGGAGAAGAGAAGAGAGAAGAAAAAAAAAGGAAAGAAGAAAAAATAGTAGTAAATAAAAATGGTGAATAAAAAAATGAAAATGAAGAATAAAAAAAAGAAAAGGAGAAAAGAAAGAGAAAAGGAAAAGGGGGGAGAATATATATATATATATATATATATATATATATATATATATATATATATATATATATATATATATATATATGTCCGCAGATATGTGCTAGCAGCATACGGTGATCGGTGCACACGTACGTGAACGTTCCGTCCGCATGGTTTTTATGTGCCAACGGACGTCCACGTGCACACACGCGAGCGCAGGACAACAGCTCACAAGCTGGGAGCGCCGTCTTCTCCAGACATCGAAGCCTCGACCACGACCCCGGACAACCAGTACACCCACGGGCACTGCCCGGCTCATCCTTCACCCGCGCTACCCGTGGGTGGGAGGCATTTGTGGACGTGTAAAATCGCACGTCCGCATGGCCTGACTAATCCAGCATCAACAACAACTCCAACTGAAGAAACTACGGAGGAGATGGGCCATCCGGACCCTCCGAACAAACACACACTGCCGTGAAGCCGTCTCCGGAGTCACGACAGTGAAGAGAAACCAGCCCCGGGAAGCCCACAATCCATGGACCCCGAAGAAAATTAAATGAACCACGACTTGTGCACGTAACGGGCATGAACATGCCCCCAACGGCACACCCTGCTGCCCTCCACAGCACACCCAAGTGCCACCCTGTCTGGCACACTGGCGGTCCTCGCCGGTACGCCTGCAAGCTACTCCAGCGGCACACCCATCCGCTCAGCGGCACACCCCGCTCAGTGGCACGCCCGCGAGTGCCTTCAGCGGCACACTCGTGCCTTGCTCCCAGCGGCACACCTAGTGCCTCTCTTTAGCGGCACACCCCATGGCTGCTCTTCACCGGCACGCCCTGGCAGCCCTTCAACGGCACGCATTGGTAGCCCTTCAACGGCACGCCTTGGCAACCCCTAAACGGCACGCCTTGGCTTCTCTTCGCCGGCACGCCCTGGCAGCCCTTCAACGGCAGGCCTTGGCAGCCTTCCAGCGGCACGCTGTTCCATCTCCTCAGCGGCACGCCTTGAACTCCCTTACCCGGTGCGTCCGGCAGACGAGATCTTATGCCCACGCCCTAAAGATCCTTGGCGCGCAGTGGGCTCGCTAAGGTGTCGTCCAAGAAGGAAGACACGCTGCCTACCTCCTGCCACCGAAGAGGGGAAAGTCAAATCCCCATTAAGGCTGGTCACTTCCCGCCTCCGCCGTTCGTGTTCGAAGGCTCCCGCCCGTTGGAGTATAAAAAGTCCTCCTCCCCGGCGAACCAAAGAAGAAGACAGAGACACACACCAAGAGAGGCGCGACACAGAGCCATCACCTCCAGAGGAGGAAGGGGAAGGCCCTCTGGCGACCGCCGACGACAAGAGAGAGTAAGAAAGAGAGAGAGAGGGAGGGCGTGTGGATATGAATGTAGTGCAGGGGAGGGGGAAGACCAGGGAGCCGTGGCCCCTGCTGGACCCGAACTCCCACATTTCCTCTCTTCCATGCCTTCTTCTTCCTCCCACTGTTGTCTCTTCTGCTCCGGTGTTTTGAGGTGTACATGGCTGGCTACGGCCCTTGTCCTCCATGAATAAAAATCTCTCTCTTGAGTTTTCTTTTACTGTCTCCGTTTGTTTGGGTCCATGTGTGTGTTTGAACGCTTCTTCCTCCGCCTTCCGATGGTTTGGTCCCCAGTGTGGGCCTTCTCCCCCTCTGTCACGACCCTTCTCTTCTTCGAACACCCAACCATTAACACCACCATTGGCCTTCCTCCCTTCTCCAGCCCCAACTTGCCTAGCCAACCCTCAACCTTCATTCCCTCAGACCAACCTCCCCTTTTCCCAACTGAAGCTTCCCCTTTGGACGAACCAAACCAAGACCCCTGGTTCTTTCCCCCTTGGCTCCATCCCACTTAGCTAGCCTTCAGTCCAGCTTCTCCAGTCCTGAGGCGACACACCTTGCTCAGTCTCCCACCGGTGCACCCTCAACGCAGTGCAGGTTCCCCAGGTCCCAGCGGTACGCCCTGGTCTATGCTCCACCGGTACACCCATTCACCGGTACAGCCCCTGACCGATGCACCCCTAGCCCCTCGGAGCCTTCCCCAGCACAACCCCCCAGCGGCACACCCTGGCTTCTCCCAGCCCGGCACACCTTTGAGTCTCCCTGGCCGGCACACTAGTCACCAGTCCCTCCTTCTTGCCCGGTGCACCCCTGACCAACCTTAGAGAGGTCTCCCGTCCGTCACTCCCTCCGAGTTTTTTGAGGTTTTATTAAAGGTGTTGCCGCTCTCGGGCGCCCACCTCCAATTGTCGGGTTCCGCCACTCCTTGTGGGCGCGTTCCTTGTATCTCCCTTATCAACCGGGTCAAGGGGAGGTGTTGTCGAATTTTTGTCAAGAATGAGAACACGTTAAAAAGGTAAAAGGAAGCAACAAACGAATGGGGTAATAACGTATTAAGAAAGGGCAAAAGGAAGCAACAAATGAATGGAACGATTAACTGCAAAACACGTCAACCAAGCCAAGGGAACCGCAATCAACACAAAGAGAACTGGACCGAACGACGTCTAAGCAACTTGAACACTCGTCCAACAAATAAGAAAGAAAGGAAAACGGTGATGAGACTGCATAAAAATCAAGGAAGAGAAGAAGAGAAAAGCACAAGAAATCAAGGAGGAGCAGGCCCCTTGCTGCCCTTGGCCCAATACACTCCCTTGGTCCCTTCCCCGACACACCTCCTGGCATCCTTGGCAGACACACCCATCGTGCCTATCCACCGGTACACCCTACCTTAAAGCTCCCCCGACACGACTTGACCCCATCTATCCCTCATTACCCTCACCCGACACACCTGCCCTTCGCCTTCCCCGGTGCACCTTCAACTTCCCAGTCCGGCACGCCCCTTTGGAGCCCGGGCCGGTACACTTTAGCCGCCCCACCTCCACCGGTACACCCACTGGCGCCCAGTCCGGTACGATCTTCCCAGCTCTCCCCGGCACGCCCTTCTCCGGCACGCTCGCGCCCTCTTTCCCCGGTGCATCCTTCCGGTGCCTTCGTCGGCACACTATCCCCAGCCCAGCGGCACACCTTTCCTTAACCCCTAGCAGCTCATTCCTCCCTCAAAAAAAATTATATAATGATAATGATAATAATTATAATTATAATAAATTTTTTATAATAAATGAATAGATCTGAATATACAATAAATAAGCAAAAGGGGAAATATATGTAATAAAAATGAATAGTAATAACAATAAAAGCAAATAGAGAAAATCACCCAAAGGATGTATACAGGGAAATGAACAACAAAAAGAAAGAGAAGAACGTATAAATTACAAATCCTAGATAAAAAAATGCTAAGGCCCACATCGCAGCCCTGTCTCTCCCCGTGACCCGGTGTAAAAGGAACAGTAATGCTGCCCTCGCAGATCGGGCCTGAGTCTTGGGAATTGTCCCGACATGGCCAGGCCCCCGACCTCACCTTGGGCCGACGTTCCGATTAAACCGGACCCGCTCCTCAAGCCGGATCCCTTCCGAGCCACTACTAAACTTGCCGCGCGTTCGGCAGACATTTGAACGGGTTCACCCCAGTTTTCGTCTCACTTCTATTACGGACCTGCGTCCGAACATGAAAGGTCCACGAGTGACCAACATGGCCGATGGCTCTTATCCCGATGCGGATCTTTAGTGTGATTTATTCCTCCTTATAGTTGCACAGTTAGTATTAATTCTTTTAGGCCGTAGGGCTCCTAGTTTCGGTAATTAATCAAGGGTGTTCTCTCGTATGGGGGATGTAAATGACGTCGTGACCTTTATGGCACGGTGGGATTTGGTCCCGACCCGAACCACACAATCGTCTGACGAAGTCATATCGAGCGCACCATGGGCTTCCACAAAGCCTGAATAAATCGTCACTCTGTGACTGGCACGCCCACGCACCCAATTAACCAACGAAAGATTTTCCAGTCGAAAAGTGCATCCACACATCCCTCCAATTTTCTTGTTAGGAAGACAATCAACCAAGGAGATAGAGCGTGCGAAAGAAGTTGGTTCCACGCAGGACGCGTAGGAACAAGGGCTCCCTTCCCGCGATCAATTCAAAGTTTAGGAACAACCCAAGCGGTAGGTTGTCACATCATCGGCTTAAACTTGATGTTAGAAATAAAAGCCCTCTCTTCTCTCTCGTTTTCATGCTTCATGCACGTTGTATTTTTAGTTTTTCCATGATCGCGCATTAGGTTTTCTAGTTCATACTGTCCATGTAACATTACTGAAAAAAGTAAAAAATTTGGTTGATTTCATGCCCTTTCGTGCGTTATTTACGTGCTAGCATGCTTTCCCTTACAGTTTCGTACTAGTTGCATATTTATTTGCCATGGAAAAGGGCTCTACAAGGCCAGATGTGTTTCTGTCTTACGACAGGAAGATAGCGGTCTAACAGAAGCCGCGACCTTAGTAGCGATCGCCGACCAACCGCGCCTTCCAGAAGGCGCTAGTGGGAGAACCGCGATCTGGCTACTGTTCACGCCAAATAGTGACCAGATCAAGCTTCATGATTTCTTGTTATGTATAGGGATCTACGCTATATTTCATTATATTTCGTTATGTTTATGTTTTCTGCCTTATTAGGTTTTAAAAGGGTTATGTTTTGTGCCATACCATGCTTTAAAAGCTTATTTTCATCATATGCTAATTTTACAAATCAAACCCTATATTTTTGTACTAAAGGGACTTTCATCCTTTCATTGAAACTTCTTACACATTGATCTTCATTTTGACACATTCACTCTTGTTTTCTTTCCTTCATAGCTACTTGTACATAGCCCGTACTCCGATACATTTGCTATTAGTCACTTGCACTTGATAGGAACACTCTCTTATACTTGAATGCCTCTCCGTCAAATATTTCTTCTGCCAGACTAGGTATTCTCGTTTCAAGGCCTCCATAAGTCTCCGCGAGTCTGGGATTCTCACTAGGACGTCGAGCCAGTTGTAAAAAGCTAGATATGCACTTCGTGATTTTCTGGTCTGTCCTGATCGCGGCCTATGGATCGAGTAACCACGTTCTGTAGATCGTGGCGGCCAAACGACCGCGTTCATCTAGTGTGTTGGCTATTTTCAGTTGACCGATATTTTGTTCCGGTCGACCGATTCCTATTTTCAGTCGACAGACTTCTATCCCAGTCGACTGAATTTTCCTTGGTTGACAGATTTCTTGACCTGAACACGGACCTCTATTTGACCGCGTTCTATCGAAAACTACCCAGCCCGAAGGGTTGATTGTGTTCTATTTGCAGTCTCAGATGACCTTCTGATTATCTAGAATCTGAAACAGTACTTACCAAGTCATTAATAAACTATGAAATTGAGAAAGATGCAGTTATACTGTCGAAATTCTTCTGTAGCACAATATCATTTTAATTCATTCATTAACCTCTTTTCAAAGAATTCGGTACGTTCTTGCCTTGCTTACTATCACCGCAAAGGCAATTTTTGAATTTAACATTCTTGGCCGAACTTATTGACATTCTCGTGAAAATAACTAGATTTATAACTTGAAGATACAAGTGTGGGCACGGAGGATGTCCAAGGGCTCCAGTCTAGGCCCCACGACAGAGGGTCCGAAATATACTAAAAACTATGGGGTATAATGATTACTGGCATCGCATTACGCTGGGAGTACTTTCTTTATAAACTGGCCAAGTCCACAAGAAAATTCATGAATTATATATATTTGCTTGAAAAGTACATTCTCGTTACATGACATTCTTGTGCATAACCCTCTTGAGGTTATGAAAAAGTACATTCTTGTGATTGATAGTATATTCTTGTTTGAAAGACCAATTTATATTCTTGCTACATCATGCTCTTATATTCTTGATACATACTATCACACTTTTACAACTAGTCCTGCTACTTATTACTATTGTTTTTACCGCATGATTTATCGCATTTTCTTTTCATTATCATACCTTCTAGAGCTAAATCATTAATCATGTAAACTATGCTGACATGATGACACGAAGATACCTTCTGGGCGAGTGCGCCCACTTCCTACTTTCTTTAACATTTCAGGAAGCTCTAGTGGATCGGAGTCGGATCATTCCAGTGGTGGTTCCGAGAGCGAGTGAAGATTGAGAAGAACCCTAGATAGTGTATCTTGAGTCTGTTATTTTTATTCAGGATCGTTCATTGCAATAGGCACTGAAGTTGATCGTGTCTATGTAATTTTCTATTTTCTGGAGTCTAGTGAGTCATGTTGTCCAATGAGTAAATGACCAGTTGTAAACTCTGATTATTTTTCAATAAGTTAAAGATTTTTATCTTATGATATTGTGTACATTATTTATACTTTTGTATGAATGAATGTGACGCTATGATTATCTTGCTAGCTAGAGGCTTACTTTGCCGGCTGTTCATGTTCCCGACTTATTTTCGCTAAAATCTCGAGACGTGACAAGTTCCACTCAGGAGCTATCTAGGTAGTCGAGCACCGATCAGATATCCTCATTGTCTATCTGCCCCACAACCTCTTGGATCTACGTCGCGCGCGGCCTGTGTCACATGGCCTCTAGGATCTCCCCAGCCACCATGATAGGCATCGTTGTGAACATGATGTTCCCAAAGTTCAAATCTAATGGGGGTCATAGAGAGTGAGAGAGAACGAGAGGGTGTTTGAGAGAGGGAGGTGGGGAGGGTAAAATGGGAAAGATTAGAAAAATAAGAGTGAAAAATGGAATATTCTTGAGTATATTCTATTTTTTGGACAGATGTTAACGTACGTGAGAGACATTTTACTAAGAGTTTGAAGAATTTGGGGGTTTTTGGCTAAAAAGATGGATTGAGAGGGTGTTTTCCTAATTAATTTTGAAAGTTTTTAAGAACTTAAAACTAAAAATCCCTATATGTAAAGCCAAGCCCATTCAGTGCCTTCTGTTTGGCAGTAGAGACAAATAATGCATAGTGTAAACTTTGTCGTCTAATTCTAAGACAAGACAAGGCACCCCAAAGTCTGACAACACAAGTATTTCGAACAAGGGTGCAACATGGACCGGGCCAAGTTGTTGTTTAACTTACCTTAGTCCAATTAAATTGAGATTGAGTTGTAGTTAGTCATTCGATGAGCTGCTCAAGGCTTAATTATCAACCCTAGATTCAACCCTTTTTGGGCTAAGTTTGGACGATTTTAGCTGTGTATTGTGTTGGATGTTGATTTCAACCACCGATTTCAGGCAGCCCTATTTGAAATTTGGATTGTTCTAATAACTGACAAATTGATCCACTTTGTTCACGTTGCATACCTATTCAATTCTTCAAACAACACTAATGCCCACAGAGCAGTACCCATTGACCCGATCACCATGCACACCAAATCTAGTTCTTCGACTATATTTGGTCTATCGACAAAAAAACGTATGCAGATGTAAGGCATTATGCGTTTACAATAAAATGCACTGACGCAACTTGTTCTCGTGTTCTAAAATATGTACGAAGAAACCTAAGATTATCATAACCTGTTGCATGAGGTCATCCTAAATAACCATCGAGTAATGCTTTGCGCAACACCTCGTTAATTACACAAAGGTTGTTCCACGTCCAACACTTTACTTTTTTTAATTTTTTAAAGATTTTTCACATGTAAACCATTGTTAAATGGTTATTTACAAAAATATCATGTCTGAAAATAAATTAACAAAGATATCCATGCTTTTGTCAAAATAGTGCAAAAATGCCATTGTCGCAACCTTCTGTACTCGCCATGAAAGTAACCTCGGCTAACTTTAACTCGACTTAGGAAAAGATGATAGTACCCCTGGGTTAAAAAATGGGCTCATCTCTTTCTCCCAACTCCGCCCCCCCTTTTAGACACCCGTTTTCAACCCATAAGTTGATATGTTTTTCTTATTCATTTTAGTAATGCCCCAAATTGTCATTGCTTTTGAGTGTTTTGGCGTATTTTGAACCCATTAAACCCATTTTCAAGCTCATTAAGCCTTGGAAGGCCGTATCCCACGTTCTGGTCATTAAGCATGAACGCAGTCGATCGCGTGACTGCGTTCTGATTAGGTTGCGGTTGCCTGACTGACCGCATTCTTAAAGAATCATGTAGTCTATCTAGAACTCATCTCTTCTGGTCGTGAATACCATGGAATTCAAGTTTGGAAGGTTTTGGGGGATTGTTTCAATCCAAGTTGGTTCCTAATCATCTTAGAACTTTTCCTAATCCAATTCTTGCTAGTATTGTCATGTTTGGACTCTACTTTCCTATGATTGTCCTCCAAATCCGAGTTAGGATTTCCTATCCCCTATAAATAGATCTCAAGGGTCTAGGGCTTGAAGAGGATGCCAAGATCAAGGTGAGACGAATTGGGTTCAACTGGGTCATTCTATTTGTAAACCCCACTGCAACCCATATTACCCTTCTCATTCTAGACCTCATTCTCAACCCTCTGGAAGGTCCCTTCACACCCAAATGTATGCTCCTCTACCTCAAGTTAATCTATTAACTTAAACACTCCTCAACAAAGTGAACCAAATGGAGGAACAATATGAAGATTTAAAGAAGATTGTAGATGCAAAGAGCACCTCGGAAGTTTCCTCACCGGCTCTCTCGATGTTTCATTTACATCTCTCGGAGATGTGCATGTACCGCAAGTATAATGGCACGGGCAACCCTTTCACTCATATCAAGGATTTTATGTATGAATCCTCATTCTGGAAAAATGACAAAAGGTCCCTAGCTTCCCTGTTTAGAAGATCTTTGGACGGCCTTGCATTGGAGTTGTTCTATTCCTTAGAACCAAATGAGGTTGAGAATTTTAATATTATGCAAAGACAATTTTTACAAAAGTATAGGGACCGGGTTGGCCATTCTTTTTCTATGATTGATTTAGTGGCTGAAAGAATAAATCCCGAGGAGGAGTTCACTCAGTTTGTTGATAGGTGGAGATCCATGGCCGAGAGAATAAGAGACGTTCTCTCAGAGTATGAACAAGTGAAAATGATAATATCCAATGTGACTCGCTAGTTTAGATACATTCTGGCCATGAACAGGCTCACAACTACGGAGGAGCTATATGAGAGAGCCCGTTACGTTCAGACACAATTAATAGACTCTCCAATTATGAACATGTTTGAGCAAGATGAACCAAGGATGAGTATGCCAAATAAATAAGTGAGTGAGGTCGGTAATCCTAATATCTTCCAAAAACAAGCCACCAATCCATATTACCAAACTCCGTCATCCAATACTCACCCACCTCAGTGTCCCTTGGCCCGAAACAGTCCTATTATCATCCAACTAGACATCCCCATGCTTCCATGCTAGGTGCTACACCTGATCCTAGACCTACCCCGCCATCACTACCACAACAACAACTGTCATTTCAAGCCCTTGCTCAGGCCAACACCATCACTGCCACTCCAACTCCTAACATCGTCAAGTGCTATGATGATGAGTCGTTAATTTGACATTTCATGTCAGTGCACTGTCGGTCGTCACCACTTTTTAACCCTCCATGCCCTGCTCCACAACCTTTACTAATACCACAACCATGCTCTCATTCGTCAACCTACCATTGACCCTCCACCACATGTTGTCCCTATTTTACCATTACCACCTTCGCCTCCACATGCTAAACTTTATCCCACCTCACCACCAACTGCGATAACAACACCACCACCTAAGCCTCCCGCTACCAGGTCAACCATTACCACTGTTGTCCCCACACCAACCATACTTAGTCAACCACCGTCCAAACCACCTCTAGCATCTTTACCTCCACCCGTGCCTATGCCTGAGCAAATTCCGCCCACACCCGAGCAAACTTAGAGCTCACCACACCCGAGCCCATCATCCTCATCATATATTCACCAATGCCTACCATACCCACTGAACCTTCCATGTCCACTGAACCTACCACCACCTCGCAACCCACCACCACCCAACAGAGTAGGTGTGCACTTCCAAAGACGGGCCCCAAATTTGCATCCAAGAACAAAGCGAACTATGTAAGAAGGACCTGGATCCGATCATGCGTTTCTGTCCGTATGGGTATATTAGCCACGTGTCGGTCCGTGTATTTGTCTTGGGGATGTTTGAGAAAATTGAGCCTCCACTTTCAAAGGAGTATGTTAAGATTTAGGGTTTCCAAGAGCTAGTGCTAATCAAGTTAAAAGCAAGGTCGGTAGCAGTCATATTGCTTATTGGAAAAGTTACTGCCAATGCTCTTATTACTCCTCACTCGGTTATGTTTCAAATGGCTAGTCAAGAGAAATGGTTCCCACAAACATAATGATGTCACATATCACTGCCAAGGCTATAATGAATATCATGCACAAGGGTAAGTCATGGCAACCCTTAATGGAAGCTCTCAATGTCATGACTACATCATCTCAACTAGAACTTCCAGTCAAGGGACAGATCGTCGTATTACCAAAAGACATATAGCATCTTACCTTGGCCCGACCGGGGGCATGCTGCCATGCCATCAAGATCACTCAAAGTTATTCTAAGAGTCCTATGCAGTCTGCCTCAACCGATCAGTCAGCTGGCCATTTTAGCACCGCATGTTAACCTCCCAAGAGTTCACCTTCTTCATATGTCAAGGGAGCTGATCTTTATGCCTGACTGCCAGATGAAGTTGCCAAATCTGAAGCTTCTCATACCAAAGAATAAACCTCCATGGACTCGTACTGCCTACTCATTGAGGGAGTTGTTTCCCAAGAAGCTACTTTGTGTCAAGTTTCCCACACTATAAACAGAACTCTCGAGCATGTATTTTCCCTGTCTATTTATCAAAGGAGTTCATTCTTGAGGATTCAAAGGATGCTACTGGCACCAAAAGTTTATCAAATGAGAGCCTATGGGTAGTAGCTACACTGACCGAGCCCGTTAATGAGGAGATCTTGGGGCACCAAAGAAGGGTGAGGTCGTCAATTGTTGTTCGAGGCTACTATTTGAGGAGACACACACTACAAGAAAAACCGCGAGTAGCGACCGACCTCCCGGTCGCTATTCGGTTGCAGATCGGTCGCAAAGAGATACTGCGACCAAACAGACACCTATTAGCGACCGAACATGTCGGTCGCTATATAATAGTCGCTAAATGGCGACCGATATAAATCGGTCGCAGAATAGGTCGCCGTTAGCGACCGATAATTATCGGTCGCAGAAGCAGTCGCGGATAGCGACCGATAATTATCGGTCGCAATATCAGTCGCGGATAGCGACCGATATCAATCGGTCGCATGACCCGTCGCTAATATATACAGTCGCTATGCGGTCGCTATTCGGTCGCTAATTTTGTAGTATTTTTTTAAAATAAATTTATATAAACGACTATAAATCACCTGATAAATAATAATTTAATAAAATAAATAATAGAGACAGTCGCTATTCGGTCACTATTCTGTCGCTAATTTTAATAATTTAATAAAATAAATAATAGAGACAGTCGCTATTCGGTCGCTATTCGATCGCTAATTTTGCAGTATTTTTTTTTATAAATTTATATAATCGACTATAAATCACCTGATAAATAATAATTTAATAAAATAAATAACCTGATAAATAACAATTTCATAAAAACATATAAATCAACTACACAAATCACAATCTCCACGAACTTCAAATTCATCACATACAAACACACAAATTAATCATACATCCATAATAAAATGACAACATGCAAATAACTAAAATGAAATCACAAATCCTCCGCATATGTGTCATCCTGGTCGTCGTCTCGTCCAACATCTCGCGACGGATGATCCTGTATATCATTTAAAAAAATTAAAATCAAATCCTTAATAAAGAAATCAATTTTTCTTGAAAATTAAAAACAAGATGTTTTTCATTTAAGTGAAATTGACGAATGACAATTTTAAACGTTTTGCTCAAATCGGTAGTCCAATTTGGACTCCGTCAGTTTCTACAAGTCACTCTCACCTTCCCAGTCGTGTTGGAGTCATTGACAAATTAATTGGACATATATTTCTTTATTTTTGACCCTCTTACACTCGATTAACTTGGTTCTATTTAGGAAATGTAAATTTGAGCATCGAGCTCAAATTTGGAGTCCAATTTGAACTCCGTCAGTTTCTACAGGTTACTTTCACCCCCCATGTCGTGTTGGAACAATCGATGGATTGATTGGACCTCTCTTTTCAATTTTGGACCCTCAAACCCAAGTTCATAGAGTTAAGAAAATGATATTTTCCCCTCCTCAATCTAAATTCTTATATTTTGTAAGATGATATTTAGAGTTAACAAATAGAAAATCAATCAAATAAAATACTTACCGGAGGCTGCTGTGCACGAGATGCAGGAGGTGCAGGAGGTGCTCTACATATTAACAAAAAATAAATTATATGTTACATAACAATAAGTGTGTTAAAATATAGCAGGAAAATGACTTAATATGATAAAATAAGATAAATACCAAGAACATAGTGAACAATAAATCCCGAACATCCATCGGAAAATCAGAAAAGCGACGGATGGGGCCTGGAAAATGTGCTTCAATTGACTTTGTAATAAATTGTGATGCTTGGGCTGGCTCTATTTTATTCCTGAAATTGAAAATATTAATACCACAATGATGAATAGATAATAAAAATAATGCATTACATACCCTTCATTTATCCACACTGCCCGCATCGTCTCATTATAACTGCCCTCCCCCTCGTGATGACTCGTCTCGTCAACAGCACGTACTATACGAAATGGACAAAAATAAATAAAACAAACTATCAAAAAAATATAGAAATGTAAATGAACATACCTGACTCAGCTGGAGGAGGTGTAGATCCACTCGCCATGTGTGATGGCGGTGCAGAGGCCGTCAATCTACCTGTTGTCAGTGGTAACGGTGCAGAGGTCGTGGGTCCTGTAAGGATAAGAATCAGATAGCACAAAAACATAAAGAATTATCTTAAACAAATACTACAATGCATTATACATGAAAGTATACATACCTACTACCGGTGGTAGCGGTGCAGAGGTCGGTGGTAATGGTGTAGAGGTCGTGGGTCCTGTGAAAATAAGAATAAGATACCACAAAAACATAAAGAATTATTTTAAACAAATACTACAATGCATTATACATGAAAGTATACATACCTACTACCGGTGTAGAAATGGAAGTAAATCTCCTCCCGCTACCCTCTCCCCTCCCACCTGAAGAAGTCCCACGCCGTCCTCGAACCATATCTTCAACTGGTAATAAAATACATGCATATTCATCAAATAGTGAAAGAAAGAAAGTTACAGAGTATTAAAATTTTAGGTAAAATTGTATACCATTAATCAAACATTCTCCATTTCATCTTCAGATGTTGGAGATATATCAAATTCAACATTCACATCTTCATTATCAGATTCATTTTGATCACTAATATATTCCTCCTCTTCGGAGTCCCCCAACTGTATTTCAGGTTGTTCTGGATCGACTTCTTCCACTTCATTCTCTTTAGATAAAGACAGTGCCTCCACAGATTCATCACTAGAAGCAGGCAACTCTACATCATCACCCAAGTCTGATTGAAAGAATTCGGCATTCACATCCAACTCTACTGTTTCAGTCAAATCCAACTCATAATCCGGGAAAAACCTTGTCTTAACCTTGCAAACTGCCCACCAATCATTTCTTTCTTTATTTCTAGACGATGGATACTTTGTATAATAGACCTGCTGGGCTTGTGCGGCCAAAATGAATGGATCATAAGTATTCAATTTAGACTTATGTCTGATATCGACAATCCCATATGTTGTGTCATTTCGAACAGAATTGGGATCAAACCAATGACACTTGAACAGAAATATATGGTTGTCATCTCCGAGATATTGCAATTCTAAGATCTCCTCAATAATACCATAATAATCACGTTCGTTTTCATTATATGTACTTCCTTTCACACATACCCCGCTGTTCATTGTTGACTTATTCTGCCCATATTGTCTAGTGTGAAATCTATACCCATTCACAATAAATGCTGGATATGTACGTGCAACTTTCGATGGGCCATAACTACTCTCTCGAATTCTTTGATCAGTAATAAAACCATTTTCAACCTACATATGGAGAGCACACTAGTCAGAATTTGTCATTGGCCTAACAAGGAGAAAGAGTAGTAATAATACTTACACGATATTTCAGCCAAGAAGCAAATGATTTTTCTCGTTCTTTTTCAACCTCCATGTCAGTGAGATATGGACATCTTTGGATTAATTCTGAGTCAAATTGTCTGTATTACGACCATTGGAGCATTATAGATGGAATGAAAAATAATAAGTTATAGACACAATGTAATGTGAGCAGAGAACTTACGCAACATAAGGTTCAACCTCCATACAATTTAAAAGGATGTACATTTCTGCACAGTGCAATTCTCTATCATTTAGCATCCGACTCGGAGAACGTCCATACGCACGTCCATGATACTTAAATATAGACAGCCGCTCAGAGTGAACGGAGTCTCCCCCATCATCATTACGTGGTGGCCGAGTACGACGAGTTTGTACCTCAGGTTCAAAGTACATTGAACAGAAATTTGATATTTCTTCCATAATGTACGCCTCCGCAATGGAACCCTCTACTTTTGCCTTGTTGCGAACTTTCATTTTCAATTCATGCATGCACCTACCAGAATGTTCATAAGATAATGAAAAACACATCAGCATCTAATTGAATTATGAGGAGAAAATATATATATATTACCTCTCAAATGGATACATCCATCTAAATTGTACTGGCCCTCCTACTTTAGCCTCATATGATAAGTGTATAAGCAGGTGCTCCATTGAATCAAAGAATGAGGGTGGAAATATCTTTTCCAATCTACAAACTGTCGTGATCACATTCTGTTCAATAGTTTCCACATCTTCATACCTGAGCTCTGATGCACATAAAATTTTAAAAAACTGACTTAACTCAGTCACTGCTCCCCATATCGGCTTCGGCATCATATCACGAAATACAATAGGTAACAACCTCTGCATGAACACATGACAGTCATGACTTTTCATTCCATATATTTTCCCCTCATTTGTATTCACGCAACGAGCAATGTTAGACACATAACCATCTGGAAATCTCAATTGTTTTAGCCAAAAGTATACTTCTTTAATCTGTGCAGCTCCAAGGGCGTAAATTGCTTTCGGTTTAACTGTTTTACCATTTCTATCAATAAGTTCCAGTTCTGGACCAGCAGCATCTATGACCATATCAACATATGAACTTCCACTTCCTCTATTGCCAGGCTCGTAGGACCACAATGTTTCACCATGACATATCCAGTTTGTATAATCTTTAACAAACCCCTTTCTGTATAAATGACGTTGTACATCCCATGTTGTCAGCCACTTCAAATTCTTACAGACTACACAAGGACATCGGATACGACCCTCACAATCTACAGCTTCAATAGGATTTCTCAAAGCAAACTGAATGAATCTCTCAACTCCATTTTTAAATTCCATAGACACCACCTGATCAACTACTCTACGGTACATCCATGAACGATCTTCAGACATTTTCCCTATGCGAATGAAATGTAAACACACAAAACTTTAACATGTTTAACAAAATAAAAAGTCCAACCCTTTCCTCACATCGTCCATCTCTGCCATTTTAAATAGGACGGAAATATCATTTAGGTTTTCACTTTTTAACCCATCTGTGAAGGTTTGATCGCACGATTAATTACTATATGTATTGTGTTATTTGCTAAAAATTTCGGCAGCATCTCCCCACACCTCTCCGATATACCACAAAATATTTATTGATTAAGAAATTTTCTTAAACACTTACTAATAAGTGGTTAAGAAATTAATCAAAATCAATAAAGGTATATCAGAGAGGAGTGAGAAGACGCATCCAGCCAAAATTTTTAACAAACAACACAAACACATATAGTAATTAACCACCTAAGTGCGATCAAACATTCACAGACTGTCCAAACGGGACAATTCAAGACTTTGAGTTAGATATACGCATTCTCATCATTCAAAATGAGAACGTGCACATCAATCCCAAAGTCTTGAACGGGTAGATTGATTGACACGGGTTTAACACGCTCTCCTAAGATGCGTGCAATGTTAGGTTGCACCCACGCATCTCAGCTCATATACAACACCCAACTAATTAAATATTGACAAGATAATAACACATTCTAAAAACATAGCAGTAACATGTTAAAATAAAATTCATGCTCTTATGAATGTGTTGGAAATGCTGCAAGTAACACCCAACTATCTCTAGCTTCATATATAATTACTATTTTAGAAATGCTACAAGTCTAAATAACAAAAAAGAAAAAATAAACAACGGAACAGTGGTCTTCAGACACAGTATTCTGATTAGACAGAGCATGGATATATTGCAAGATACGTGATCAAACCGCCCAGCATCTAAATAAGGTTAGGTGCATCATTCTGTTTTAGAAATCTGATTAGAAGCGCCACAGGATCACAAGAGCCTTCTTTAGGAATTCTCATCCTCATGATTATATGCCAACTGAATTACATTTCATAAAGAAAAAATAAAATCAGCAGCAAACTCTCTACATCATAAGGTTGTGATAGTCAGATATATATCTTGCATATCATTCCATTTGGACTACGGACAAGGGAAAAAGGAAAAAAGATTCTGACTGAGTGCATGCATACGAATCTATGATCCACTCCCACAAACACATGAAGAAATCATGCTGCCAGATGCTTTTGAACATAATTGAATCTTTAGATCCAGGCTAAGGATGAACAGGTCTGATTTTGGTGCAGATATGGGGTGCGGGTGCATCCAAATCCAAGTCAACAAGGAAACTACCATCTTAAACTGTCTTATAAGACCCTATAGTTCTATCGAAAAGCTACAGTATTATAGGTATCATATAAATATCAGATAATTGAATAATACTTAAATTACTATTTTATCCTTTAATATCATCCATTAATTTAATCTAATGATCAAGTATACATAAAATAAAATTTAAACATCATATTAATACCTATTATATTAGTTTATTTATTTTGGGTACACCACTGATTATCAGCTCCAAATACATATACATCCATTACCAGGATTCTTCTTTCCCTACAACAGCAGTTGCTTTCACCTTAGGACTTGGAAAAGAAAAATAAAGGCATCTAATCTCATGTGCATCCATTTGTTGGATAACGTGATGAATTCTAAAATTGAATACATCATCTGAAAAGCAAGGAAAAGGAAGTAACTTGTTCTATCGACCCACTCGGGGTCCTCAGAATGCATAATGCATTGCTCACCACTGTTAAGTATCAACATAATGTAGCCAATTAAGGCTCAGAAGAAGGCTCAAAAATGGTTAAAATTGGGAGCATGTACACAAATGGAAATTAAGGAACCCCAATGTGACTAGCTTGTCTAATTGTGAAAGCAAGTACATGATCAGCATCCCCTGAGCCCCAAACCACATGCACATGCATGAACAAGTCAAATTGTACATGTACATTATACATGTGGAAATGTAACCTACCCAGCCAAATGCAAAAGGAAGATTGTTCCCAGTTCCTAATGGTACTGTAGCAACAGGAGGTGGGTGGGCTAGTTTGAGATCAGAGACCACTCCAAGCATGAATTTTATTTTAACATCCAACACATTCATAAGAGCAGAAATCAAATATAGCAGGATATTAAAATTTAATACCGGAGCCGGAGGGGGGGCCCTGCGGAGGGGGAACCGGAGCCGGTGGGGGGACCGGAGCCGGAGGGGGGCCCTGCGGAGGGGGGACCGGAGCCGGAGGGGGGCCCGGAGCCGGAGGGGGGGCCCTGCGGAGGGGGAACCGGAGCCGGAGGGGTGGCCCTGCGAAGGGGGGGGGCGGAGCCGGAGGGGGGGCCCTGCGGAGGGGGGACCGGAGCCGGAGGGGGGACCGGATGGGGAGGGGAGAGCCGCGCCGGAGGGGGAAACCAGATGGGGAGGGGAGAGCAGCGCCGGAGGGGGAGGGGGGGCTCGGGCGGGAGGGGGCCGCAGGGGGAGGGGGGGCTCGGGCGGAGAGGGGCTCGGGCGGGAGAGGGGCCGCAAGGGGAGGGGGGGCTCGGGCGGAGGGGGGCTCCGGCGGGAGGGGGCCGCAGGGGGAGGGGGGCTCGGGCGGAGAGGGGCTCGGGCGGAGAGGGGCTCCGGCGGGAGGGGGCCGCAGGGGGAGGGGGGGCTCGGGCGGAGGGGGGCTCCGACGGGGGTCCGCCTCACTTACCTCCGATGGCCGGTCCCCGCCGCCGCTCGCAGTCGTCCGTCCACCGCCGCTCGCCACGCCGGTCGTCCGTCCACCGCCGCTCGCCACGCCGCTCGCAGTCGTCCGTCCACCGCCGATGGGAGCTGGTCGCGGGGGGGAGATGGGGGGGCCGCAGAGGGAGGGGGGGCTCGGGCGGAGAGGGGCTCGGGCGGGAGGGGGCAGCAGGGGGAGGGGGGGCTAGGGCGGAGAGGGGCTCGGACGGGAGGGCGCCGCAGGGGGAGGGGGGGCTCGGGCGGAGAGGGGCTCGGGCGGGAGAGGGGCCGCAAGGGGAGGGGGGGCTCGGGCGGAGGGGGGCTCCGGCGGGAGGGGGCCGCAGGGGGAGGGGGGGCTCGGGCGGAGAGGGGCTCGGGCGGGAGGGGGCAGCAGGGGGAGGGGGGGCTAGGGCGGAGAGGGGCTCGGACGGGAGGGGGCCGCAGGGGGAGGGGGGGCTAGGGCGGAGAGGGGCTCGGGCGGGAGGGGGCCGCAGGGGGAGGGGGGGGCTCGGGCGGAGGGGGGATCGGGTGGGAGGGGAGGGGGGGCTAGGGCGGAGAGGGGCTCGGGCGGGAGGGGGCCGCAGGGGGAGGGGGGGCTCGGGCGGAGGGGGGCTCGGGCGGGAGGGGGCCGCAGGGGGGAGGGGGGGGACGCGGGGGGGAGGGGGGGAGCTGGTGGCGGGGGGGGGGGGGAGATGAGTGATCCGCGACCGCTTCGCGACCTAAATAAATTCGGTCGCAAGATCAGCGACCGATTAGAGACCGAAATAAATTCGGTCGCAAAATGGGTCTCAGACGTGCGACCGATTATATCGGTCGCTATATGGTCGCTATTTGGGACCGACTAGCGACCGATTTATTCGGTCTCTAATTCGGTCGCTATTGCCACTTTTTCTTGTAGTGACATAAAGTCAAGAAGCCAAGATGCCATAATGACAGTCAAGCACCCATGATGCAAGATGACGTCTGCTAAGAAGAGAAAGAGGCACAAATCAAGACTGAAAGTTGAGGAGGGGTCTTCCATTAGTTCATCTTCTTCTAATTCCACTCCATCGTTACTCTTATGGCTAATTAATTTCTTTCTATGGGCCATTCATTGGTTGAGAAGGCATCTTCTATTTTCTAATTCTGGATCGTCGAGTTTACCCTCTCCTCTGGGTCTCATGACCCTTATTTTCTGTTTTCTCCGGAATCTCCGGATCCTTCAAATTCTGAATCATCATCCCATCTTCCTTTTTCTCCGGAACCTCTAGATCTCTCTAATTCCAAATCAATGTCTAATTCTCCTATTCCATCAAGGCCTCCAGACCTGCATTGTCCCTCTCTCCTCCAAGGCCGTTTTACTCATTGGCTCTTTCACAATTGAGCAACTACAATACATACATGGTGGATACAGTGAACATTTGAATGGTTATATATAACCCTTACCAATTAAACCATGAAAGGCATGAACATAAAGATACTAACTTAATTAAGCATGGGGTACGTAGAAGAGTCTGCATTGAATGCGGGGAAGAACGAAGGAATTCGAACGTGTGGAAACCCTTCAACTAATGTATTAAGTTCCCTCCATGCATGAGTCTCTCTTAAAATTAATCACCTAATTAACAGTCAACTCTTTGGTAGTTTAATTATTCCCGTGAGGCATTCTATATATCTCTGATACAGAGGGTCTTTGGTTTTGATAGGTAATGTGTACTTCAAATGGCATAATTTAAAATGTTCCAGTGTGAAAGGCGTATCATGCAGAATCTCTTCTCACTCATACAAACACATGCAAGTTTAAGAATAACATAATATTTCTCATAATATATAAGATCTGTTTAAAATAAAGTAATATTATTATGACATTTTCATTAAACACCACAAACGAAGCTCACAATCATACATATCGGGGAAGAGAGAGGGAGATCAAAGCAGCGATGCGCAGTGGAGCGGGAGAAGTGCGAGAGATGGGGACGGTTTGTTCCGGATGAACAGTCCCATGCAAATTAATCTCCTAGCTAGATCTCCTTCACGTCCGTACGTGCGTAGGAATTGAAGTGGAGGGGGGAATTCGAATTTCCCCCCTCTCCAAACCGCCGAACATCAACTTTATTCCTGGAAAGTAGCTACGGCTGGCGCCATCGCTGGGCATTACTTGATCCAACAATATGGGCCATATGGTAACACCTTCCTAAAACAATATGGGCCAGCTTCTAACTAGTACCAGAAGTTTTGGACTAATAAAAACAAGAAAGTCAATGTTTCAACAGTTCCAGAATTAATGTATTCACAGGGCGCGGTAAGGGTTGTGAATTTTTTAATCATATATATATATATATATATATATATATATATATATATAAAGAACGGGCAAGGTATATATATATATATATACCTTGCTCGTTCTATGTATTGCCTAGCTAGAGTACTGGAGCTAATTACTGAGCTAAAAGATGTCATTTTAGGCCAATCAGTTTTTTGAACGGTTGAAAGTAATCAATTAATTAATGTGGGCTGTTTGACATGAAATATTTCCAGATGGCAGTACTGAAGGTGATCATAGTGCTGAAGATAACTATATAGCTATAGGTGAATTCATTATTTTGGAGGGAAAAGCTAATTAATACATTATATTTTGTATCATACATACTACTCGATTGCCACATTTAATTATTGGGATCAGCTAGCTGTTTGATTGGGTATCTAGCTAGATTGGACAACAACTCTTATATCACTACAATAAAAGGCGGTGTTTGTGACGGAATTTTTAGACTGATTAATTTCCGTCTAAAAATCGGTTACAAATTAAGACGAATAATTTGTCTCAAATTCCATCGATATTTCTGACAGATAAATAACTGTCTGAAGATCTATCAAAATTTACGACGGATATTCGGACGATAAATAATCCGTCCGAAAATTTCAGACGGAAATTAATTTCGTCCGAAGTCCATCTGAAAATTTCATCTCTCTTGCTCCCGTCGAACCCTTTTCCCACTCTCTCTCTACCCTTTATCCATCTCACGCTCTCTACCCTTCTCTCTCTGTCTCTCCCTCTCACTCTCATTTCGCTGCCGACGACAGCCCGCCGGAGCTGTGGAGCCATCGTCGCTGCCAGAGCGATATGCCGGAGCCGTCGTCGTCCTCACGAGGGAGAGTGCTCGTCGTCGCCGTCCTCACCGACACCGGTAAACCCCCTCTCCCTCACTCCCTCTCTGTAACACACACATGCACACACGCCGCCGGCCGGGGTGCTCGACCCCCTCCCTCTCCCTATCTCCCTCCTCCGCTCCCTCTGGCAGCTCTCCCTCTCCCGATCTCCCCCCCCTCTCCCGATCCTATCCCCCTCCCTCACTCAATCGCACTCTCCCTCTCCCTCTCTCGGTCTCCCTCACTCCCTCTCCCTCTCCCGCTCCCTCACTCCATCTCAACACATGCACACATTCACAGAGCAGAGGGGGCCGGCGCCTTGGGTGCTCAACCCCCTCCCTCTCCCTCTCCCTATCTCCCTTCCCCTCTGCCTCTCTCGGTCTCCCGATCCCACCCCTCTCCTCTCTTTGTAACACACACACACGCACACACACCCCAGAGGGGGCCAGCCTTTGTGCTCGACCCCCTCCCTCTTCCTCTCCCTATCTCCCTCCCCCTCTGCCTCTCTCGGCCGATCCCACCCCTCTCCTCTCTCTATAACACACACACACTCAATAACACACATACACACGCACGCACACACCAGAGGGGGCCGGCCTTGGTGCTCGACCCCCTCCCTCCCCCTCTGCCTCTCTCCCTCTGCCTCTCTCGGCCGATCCCACCCCTCTCCTCTCTCTGTAACACACACACACGCAATTAGTTGGGGTCTAAAATCTATGCAATTATTGATTTGATATTATGTCTGATTTGAATTTATGTAATCAAATAAAATATTTAATTTATCTCTTCACTAATTTTTTTATCTATGAATAAATATTTAATGTTATTAATTTTCTAATATAAGAGGATCCTTCTGCGAGGGACGATGGAGGAGATGAGCAGGGCGAGGAGGATGATGATATGGACGATGCGGAGGATATTTGTTGATTTTCTTACGTGTTTTATTTTCTGTACTTGGTTTGATTGTGATGGGTGCACTTGATGTATTTTTAATTAAACATATTTTTTATAAAATTTTTATTATTTTTAAAAAAATTAATAAAAATATTTCGGATGGATTTTGGGATGGATCCGTCTGAAGTATCCGACGGAAAAAACGACGGAATTTATTTCTGTCTGAAACAAACGACAACGACAGATTTTCAGACGAATCCGTCCAAAATATATATTTATATATATATTTAGCCTTTGTGTTACAGACTGATTTTGGGATAGTATATCCGGCGGAAACATTTCAGACGGAATTTCTGACGGAATTTCTGACGGAATTATTTTCGTCTGAAATTTCGTCTTAAAATTTTAGACGAAATTTCAGACTCACAATTTTTCGTCTGGATAACTATGTTACCGACGAAATTTCCGTCCACTTCGTTTCCGTCTGAACTGTCCGACGGAGTTTCGGACGGAATTTAGTCCGTCTGAAAATTGTGACTAGGTATATACGACGGAGTATATCCGTCGGTAATCCGTCTGAAATCCTTCGGACAGATTTGGGACGGAAGATGGCCGTCACACACACCGCCTTTTCTTGTAATGTATATTAATTAAAGAGTAATACTTAGTGAAACACCCTGGGTAATTACACTCCGAGGTGTTGCACATGCAACACACACTATTTTTTTTTGAATTTTTTTTTTGAGTGGCCTCCATGTCTAATTAGTTTGGTGTCTTGGTCACTTCACCGGATGACGTGACGTGAGAGTCAGGTAAAAATAAATTTATCTCTATGTAGGGTTGAGATTTTTCATTTAATTATTAGCCCCCACGTCACGTCATCCGGTGACGTGAATGACACACCAACTTAATCAGAAGTGAGGGCTATTCAAATTTTTTTAAAAAAATAAAGAATATTACATGTGTAACATCTCATGACGTAATTATTTGGGATATTACACTGAACATTACTCTTAATTAAATGAGTCAATTACATAAAGAAATGTGCAAAAAATAATATTAACATCAATTGTAGACGTAACATGTACGAAGCTTCCTTTCCATTAGTACGGACGTGGACGTGAACGTGAAGAAGACGTCCGTCCGTTCCCCCATGCACCGCCTGGTAAGTGGGGCGTCAATTGGTTAATTAGTCCACATTGCCGACCCGTGACGACCAAGATTCAACTTTGGTGGTGATAGGTCCTATGCTGTTGATTAGTGCAGGGTTCCAATATCACTTAACCGAAAGAATTAATATGAGAAAATTTTAATGTAGTCACTGCATTAATAATATCCATCGGTATAATTAATATAACACTTAATATTTCTTTAATTTTTTTGAGTGACTCTCACTTTAAATTTGATCGAGTAAAAATAAAAATCTGATCCTGTGAATAATATAAAATACAATTTTTTATTATTCACATGGAGGTAATTTATTTTTTACTTTCTCCGCATCAGGTCACCTAATGACGCGACGGTAGAGTCAAACAAACTTAGGATGAGTGCCATTGAAAAAAAATTAAAAAAAATTATTAAATGTTACGCTAATCACCACTACAATAAAAGGCAGATCTAGCGACGGATGTTTTCGACGGATAATTTCCCGTCAGAAATTTCGTCGGTATTTGCGATGAGAAAATAACTATCGGAAAGCCCGTCGTAACTTCCGATAGATTAATTTCCGTCGGAAATACAGTCTGAAGTTCAGACGGATTGTATTTCCGACGAAAGTTAGATTCGTCGAAAATTTCCAACGGATTTTTATTTCGTCGAAAATCCGTAGGAACAAATTCAATCCCCTTCGAATCTTTCCCGTCTCTCTCCCTCTCTCTCCGGTGCGTTGTCCACTCCGACGTTAAACGCGCGGTGTCCCCCCTCTCTCTCTCCCTCCGGCGAGCGCGGACCGTCTCCCCCGGCTCCAGTAAACCCCCTCCCTCTCCCTGTAACACTCTCCCTCTCCCTCTCTTGGTCTCCCTCTCCCTCTCTCCCTCGATCTCTGTAACATACGCACACACACACAGAGCAGAGGGGGTAGCGGCCGGGGGTTCTCGACCCCCTCCCTCTCCCTCTCCCTCTCCCTATCTCCCTCCCCCTCTCCCGATCCTCTCCCTCTCCCCTCTTTGTAACACACATGCACTCACGGACCCTCTCCCTCACTCAATCGCACTCTCTCTCCCTCATTCCCTCTCCCTCTTCCGCTCCCTCACTCCCTCTCAACACACGCACGCACACACAGAGTAGAGGGGGCCGGCCGTGGGTGCTCGACCCCCTCCCTCTCCCTATCTCCCTCCTCCTCTCTCTCTCTCTCTCTCGGTCTCTCGATCCCGTCCCTCTCCCTCTCTCTGTAACACACACGCACACGCACTCACAGAGATGGAGGTGCCAAGCCCCTCTATCTCCCTCTCCCTCACTCAATCGCCCTCTTATTCTCTCTCTCACTGTCGCACACACGAACATAGAGAGGGGCAAGGCCCCCCTCCCGTCCGTTTACCCTCTCTCTCTATGTCTCTCACAGTAACGAAATTTTCATGCAAGGCTATTAGCGTCGGGTACGGCAACGGACTTCGTTCTTTCTTTCCGACGAATTTTTGGCAATAAACGGTCAATAAAATATAAAAATTGAAACATATTATTTGATTTTAATTTATTTAATTCGATTTAAATTTTTTTATCATTATTATTATTATTATTATTATTATTATTATGTGGATATGTGTTTAAATTTATTATTTGAATTTATTATTTATGTGGGTGTGCATTTAAATTTATTATAATGTGGATATATATCTGATACTTGATTTGAGTTCAGTATTAAAATTATCGATTTGATATTATATCTGATTTGAATTTATATAATCAAATAAAATATTTAATATATATGCTCAATAAATTTTTTATTTATGAATGTATATTTAATAATATCATTTTTTAATATAGGGTCCTCCAGCGAGTGGCGACGGAGGAGACGAGCAGGATGCGGAGGATGAGGATATGGAGAATGCGGAGAATATTTCTTGATTTTTATTATTATTATAAAATTGATAATTATTATTGTGTTTCGTTTATTGTATATCTTTTGTTTTACTTGTGATGGATAGGTTTTATGTTTTTTTTTATTTAAACAGATTTTTATATAAATTTTATGTATTTTTTAAAAAATAAAATACATTTTTCGACGGATCCATCGGCATTATTCCGACGAAATCACCGACGAAATAGGAATTCCGTTAGAAAACATATAAATTTTTATTTCTTTTAACGTCATAATTTCTGATGGAATCCCCGATGAAAAGGCATTCCCTCGGAAATATTTCCGACGGAATCCTGGATGGATATAAATTCCGTCGAAAACATGAGGCTCCAACAATTACCGACGAATTTAAAATTTCAAAATCGTACTCTGGCAACTTTACGTTTCGTCTATGATTTGTTTGTCGGAACTTTCCGACGGATTGTCGATGGAATATTCATCCGTCGAAAATTTTCGACAATGAATACTCGACGGACGTAATCCATCAAAAATTCTCCGACGGATTTTTGACGGATTATTTCCGTCGGAAACTCCGCCTTTTCTTGTAGTGTACACCATAGGTGTAATTTGACAGTGAGTGCACTCAACATTACTCAATTAATATTCAATTCACAACAAACGAAGTTATATAAAATATAACGTTTTTAATTACGAAGGTATATATGTGCAAGATTAATTGTATATATGAAAGACTTTAAGCATTTTGAAATTTTGATTATACTGGAAGGTCAAAGAAAGATAGTTTAGTTTTTCTCTCTCTTTTAATCCCCCTAAATTTAAAGAGCAGATGGCCACATCTATCACTATGAATGATCGAATTCAATTTCCCATATATATATATAGATATGACATTATATAAAAGCATGATCGAATTCAATTTCCCATATATATATAGATATGACATTATATAAAAGCATGTAATGAAATGTGAAAAATTCTGAATTATATATATATATATATATATATGTATATATATGTATGTATATATATATATACACCTCCTGGTTACCAGGTAACATGCATGGAGATTAATTTCCTGTTACCAAATGGATAAAGGAAAGAAATCTTTGAAAACTCCATCTGATCCCGTTAATTGGTTGATACGACGTACAAAGCCTTAATTAATTATGGTTCCCATCCAAATTAAAGGAAAACCATTAATCCACACCTACGTTAAAATTGGTGCTATATATACATGTGTGTATGTATGTATGACTTAAAACACCTTGACAGTGCATGCAATGCCCACTTTATGGAATCTTCTTAATTTCTTCTCCTCGGTGGAAGAACTGATCTTAATTTGTCTCACATGGTTACACATGCATGCATGATCAACGAAGTGAAGGAAAATATATACCACCTGCCTGCATGTGCTTCATATATATATACACTTTAATATATAAGAGCCTGTTTGTTTGCGGAGTTGTCGGGGGGATAGCCTAACTGGGGAGAGAGAAAGAGTTGGTGGACCCCGCCTCCCCTCACACTCATCCGCATTAACCGAGGTCGGTTAACGCAATCGACCCCCGGAGGTCGATTGCGCTAACCCTACCCGATTAACAAACACGGCCTAAATGAATTATGGGGCCTCCATGGATGGCACTAGCTTGCTATATAGGTGGGTGGGTCAATCTAGCTAGCTAGTTTGTATTCATTCATGGCCGAGGTAGTGAGGACAACTTCAGTGAAGGAAATTAACAGGATATAAACTCAAGGGTTTTGATCTTCAATATATATATATATATATATGCATTAACACAGTTCGAAAATTAATTGACACAAGCATATTGAAGGCTGTGAAAGATCTCATCTGTAATAATTTTCGAACTCAACCAAATGGTCTGTTTATAAAATAGATGTATTTCATGATATATGGTCAAGAAAAAATGAAATGGGAATGAGACTGACTTATACAATGAAATTAGCTTATGGGACGTACTAGCTAGGAAGGTAAGAATATAACGCTATAATCTCATCCAATGAACATAATATATATATTTTTTGCACATAATATGTACATGAGATATTTTCATGATCAGAAACCTTGATTATAAATTCCTATTTATCAAAAAATATAACTTCTTAATATCATATGCATAAGAATAACTTCTTGGGAAGGAAAACAAACATCGCTATTGCCCTTTTTGAAAGGCTTATGTGTAAGCTATGTTAACCTATACTATATACTATAAAAGAATTATCTGATTTCCCCCCCTCCAATTCAGTTATATTTCCCTCCGGTTCAGTTATGTGTCTTCTAGTTTAGTTAGAATTATCTGATTTTTTTCCTCCGGTTCAGTTAGAATTATCCAATTTTTTTCTCCAATTCAATTAGAATCTATATTATGTACTATAAAAAAATTATCCAATTTTTTTTCTCCAGTTCAGTTAGATTTCCCTCCGATTCAGTCATACCTCCGGTTCAGTTAGAATTGTCCGATTTTTTTCATCAAGTTCAATTAGAATTATCCGATTTTTTTACTTCAGTTCAATTAGAATCTATACTTTCAGTGAGAATGAATACTATACACTATAAAAGAATTGTCCGGTTTTTTTCCTTCGATTCAGTTAGAATTGTCTGATTTTTTTCCGTCCAATTCAGTTATGTGTCCTCTGATTCAGTTAGAATTATCTGATTTTTCCCTCCGATTTAGTTAGAATTGTCTGATTTTTTTCTCTAGTTCAGTTAAAACTGTCTGATTTTTTTCTTTCGATTTAGTTTCGATTCAGTTAGAATTATCTGATTTTTTTCCTCAAGTTCAGTTAGAATTATCCGATTTTTTCCATCCAATTTAGTTAGAATTGTCCAATTTTTTTTCCTCCGGCTCAGTTACGTGCCCTCCGGTTCAATTAGAATTGTCCATTTTTTCCTCCGGTTCAGTTAGAATTGTCTAGTCTTTTCCCTCCAGTTCATTTAGAATTGTCCGATTTTTTTCTTTCGATTTAGTTAAAAATGTCTAATTTTTTTTCCTTCGGTTCAACTATGTGTCTCTTCCGATTCAAATTTCTATGACTTCCATCTTTAATCTTCCCTACATAGTTTACAATAATACAATAAGGAATTGAACTCTTTATGTCTAGGACTCTCATATGTGAACCGCACGTCAAGAGTCTTGTATCTATCTAAGAGTTCATCCTATACCTCATCAAAAGGTTACAACAATAAATAAATATTTGGAATATAAAATACAAACTCATAAATAACTCCTAACCTTTATCTCCAGCAATTTCATCACCTTCGTGAGGTATAGAGTCCGACTTGTGAAGGGAAATTGCACGTCGATCACCAGAACTGCTAACAGCTTAATACTCTGTTACATAATTTTTCGAGTCATTTTTCTCTTCCATATTGTTGAGTCACTGATAGCTCATTATGTATTGGAGGTAGTCATATTTCTTATTTTTGCACATTATCTTCTATAAGTTTGATCATAGAACTTTAGTCGAATAGTTCTTAATTCATTTTATCTTCCTGGATGTCATTGACCTTAAATATTAACTAGAATTAAATTTTATGTATATCTAAAGATAGTGTTGAGAATACTTTTATGTATTACTAAAAATAATGGTGAGAATACAAATTTTATCGTCACGAACTATGAATCATATGGTGTCTTTGGATGTTGATTGTTAAAGAATATTCAAAATAGATGAGCTATGTCTAATATTTTATAGTTATGTTTTCAAGTTTGTGAATCTGTCTAACTTAAGAATTTGACTTTTTTAAATTTGTAGACTTTAAAAATCAAGTTCGTATTTTCTTTAACCATCTTCAAATATTTTTATTTTTAAAAATTAATTTTATTTTTAAATTTTAAAAATTAATATGACTAAAATATTGACAAAGTTTGATCATGTGTATTTTCATAACATAGTATAATTTTATTTTTTTAATTTTTATTACGTGCATAGCACATTCCTTTGACTAATATAGAGGGGTACGTATTCGTGCAAGTAACAAGGGAGTTCATAAAAAAATATGACTACCATTCTTGAAGGGTATATGTTAAACTGTACTATTACAAGAGAATTAATCTTGTAATTAAAAGGGCATTCATAATTAAGAGAGAAATTCATGCAAAATCTCTTAACATTCTTTTAGAATTTTAATATATAAGAGGAATGTCAGTATATCACAACACCTAATCGATATGCCACGGCCGGACTCTCTCTCTCTCCCTCTCCCCCCTATCCCATACATTGAGCACTAATTTCATTTTTTTGGTTAATTAGTATCTACAAGTTACTTGTTTGTTGTGAGAAGTATTCGGAAATAGAGCCCCCTATAAATTTCATAGATCAAATCATTCATCTAGTATACAATATTTGTGAGAGGTATATGTCCACTCCCTTTATATATATTAAAGGAAATCCTTCGTGCATTGAGTCATAAAACTTAATCTTCATATCACAATGAAGTGCATTAATTAATCTTAATTAATTTTGTGCTTCTAACTTTTCAAAGCATCAACCCTTCAGAATTCTCCATTATCTCATGTGAAGAGAACCGCATGAGTACATGATCGCATATCTACCCCATATCTATGGGCCGGGCGTTTCTCATCCACGCACACACGCATATACACACACTCATCATCGAAGAAAGAAGAGAAGTAGCGTCGAGGAAGAAGATCGAGAAAAATGGGCCGGGGTGATCAGGAGGTCATCAACTCATCATCCGGTAGAACTCCTGGTAGTCGAGCACGCCGTTGCCGTCGGCATCGAACGCCCGTATCATCGCCGCGCACTCCTCCTGCGACCTAGACTCCCCCAGCCGTCCCAGCGCCTTCCGCAGCCCCGCCGGGGTTATATACCCAGCCCCTTTCTCCGCCACGAGCATCTCGAACGCCGCCCTCAGGTCCTCGTCTTTCTCCTCCTCACCCACCTCCCCACCTTCTCCACCGCCGCCGCCCCGACCCATCAGCCTTACGAAGTCGCCGTAGTCCATGAGCCCGTCCCCGTCGGAGTCGAGGTCCCCCACCACCCGCTCCACCTCCTCCGGCGACACGTCGACCTCCCCCGCCGCCGTGAGGAACGACAGCAGCTCCGCCCCCGAGATCTTCCCGTCCCCGTCGGCGTCGAAGCGGCGGAACACCTCGGAGAACCCGCCGTCCCCGCAGCCGCTGCTAGCGGCAATACCGGGCAGCGACGACCTGGAAGGGGAGCCCCGCCGGGAAGCGAGGTGGTGGCGGCTGCGGCGGCGTGGAAGGCCCAGCTTGGGGAACCATCTAGACAACTTGGGCAAGGAAGGAGGAGCGGCGGGGGCCGCCGTGGTGGCAGGAGGAGGAGGAGGCATATATCCTGAGACGTGACAATGGTAGACGATGTACGGAGATTGCAAAGAATCAGACGGCGACCGGAGACCAGACCGGAGACCCCCGTCTTCGGTACGAGTCCCGGGAGGAGACCGGGAGTAAATATATAGCAGCAGCACCGGCCATGGCGAAGAAGGAGGTTATCGCTGACAGCCGGAGAAGGTGGCGGGGAAGCTACGCAAGAAAAGGAGAGGAAGCTGCATGGAAGCTTCTGCGTGCGTTCTCTCTCCCAGTCCGAATGACCCGCATGCGGACGTGGTTGGGGTGGGGTATTGGAATATGAAATGGGCACGACTGGCATAACGGCGCGCGTAGGGATAGATACTTGGGTATCATTGGATGCTTAATTATGTACTCTTTACACATGTACCACCGATTTAAATTGATCTCACGCCGAAAGTTAGTGTCATCAACATCAATAAGACTAATTAATTTTCTAAAGAAAGTTTATATGATGCTAATGATGAAAATTAATAGTACTTAATGCAAGCTGTATCAACAAAAGGTTAATATAGCGTTAGTAAACCAATAATTTCCACACATATATATATATACGATGCTAACGTTAGTAAAACCATGATCTGAACGAAGCCCCAATGGATTAATTATATATATATATGTGTGGAAATTATTGGTTTTCTATCGAGAGTCTGACGGAAGCAAGGCATCCCGTGGAGATCGGAGATGAAAATAGTAACTATTATATATATCTCGAGCATGCTTTTTGTGGGATCGAGGCGCTTGTAACGTCTTTCCAAGAAAGATCTTTACCCACGAATTAATTAAGCATGTCCCGAGGGAAGGGGATGGTATCTGATTAATTACATCGGCCAGATGCTGACGTAACTTAATTACATATATTTATAGGTGAGATTATGTATGTGAATAAGAAAATGACGGAATCAGGGACGTTGCCAGCTGGTTGGCAGATAGGTGGCCAACATCAAGAAGTGCAAGATTCTTGGGAGCCGCGCGTCTTGCATGAGTCACCCACCTTCTAATTAATTAATGTAACCGATAATATTAACATTACATTCCTTTCAATACCCAGCGATGTAAAAACGGGGTATTCAATTAAGGGCTCTTTGATATATACATATAATTAACCGAGTAAACTTAGTTAGGTTATTCGGAATACTAGGTGTCTCTGGGCATTGGAACAAGACATTCGACCCTATAAATTAATGAATCATAGAAATTAAGATGGATCGGAATATTCAATTAATCGACCAAGCAAAACTCGAATTAATTATTACAGCTAGAATATATAAAAGGTTGTTTGTTGACATATGTATTTTCACCTGTTTTGTATTGGTTACGTACGTATTTTACTTAACTTACTCTCTTTAGATTATTATGGAAAGAAAGCACTTGTTTTGATTAATGAATTGGGTGTGACTCGTACGCATTGCATAACTCATTCTATATGTATAGGTTAACACTGGGCATCAGAAAATGATCAATCGAAGGATGAGAATGACGTCAGTTTGAGTAACTTATATATTAGTCGATCATGAATGCTTCTATCAACTCAAATAGGAAACGAAGTATTTTCAACAACCCAAGGCGTCAGGTTATAAACACAGAAAGGAACCCCATGTTTGCGAAGTCCTTTCTGCGAAGTTTCCCTTCAAACGATCGTACGTGAGCGTGACCAAGACATCCATTCACTCCATTGACGCACTGGTGGAGGGCAGCAGACGTCCACAATGCGGCCTCGTGACTTGTATTCAAGTCCGGAGGAGAAGGTCCTCTGGGAATTTTTTTTAAAAAAATTATTTTAATAATTTTTATCTAACATATGTTGCATCCCCTCTTATTTACAAAATTATGTCCCATTTATATCGCTTAATCAAATTTGCCATCTCATCTATGTCACGTCACATTTTTCTTTTTACCCTCTCTCTCTCTCTCTCTCTCTCATGGGAAAACTCACACACACACACACACACAATGCACCGTACCCAATGGGTGGGGATGCTAGCTACTGGCTAATGCCAGAGGGGGAAATCTACTTCGGCAACCTCTCTCTCTCTCTATTTGATTCTATCACTCTCCTTCTCTAGCCACACACCACTCGCTGGGTGGCGACGCCCATGCCGGAGGGGGCTTCCCCCCTTCGACACCCTCCCTCTGTTGCTCTCTCTTTTTGTTTCTCTCTCTCTCTCTCTCTCGACACTGGTCGACGAATCTGATGCCGCCAGCAGGCTGATTAGATGTTACGTACTGCAAGAAAAAATAAGATTTCAGACGGTCACATCCGTCTGATATCCGTATGAAAATTCGTTACAAAATATTTTTATAACGGATTTCAGACGGGATTAGCCGTCACATATTCTTGATCACAAATTTTAAACAGTTTATTAATCCGTCACAAATTCCGTGTAAAATTTCACATGAAATATTTTTCGTGTGAAGTGCCGTCTGAAATACCGTGTGTAATTACGTATTTCAGATAATATTTCATACGAAAATTAATCTGTCATAAATTTTTGACGAAAATTTTCGTCACAAATTTTTGTCATAAATTTTCATCTGTAATCACATTTTTTCTTATAATTTTCGTCACAAATGTCCATCACAAATATCCGTCACGCATCAAGATCTTTATTAATTTTAGGGACGGATTAGTAATAGATTTGTGACCGAACGTGTATGTCACATTTTTCTGGTCACTAATTCATGATGGTAACATTTTATGTCGCAATTCTGTCTCGAATTTAGCAACGGGAAGAGTGCCGTGTCAAACCCGTCACTAAATGCAGAGACTTGTGCTTTAGCGACGAATATAAAATTCGATGCTAATCAATCGCAATGTTGCGACGGATATATTTATGTTGCCAATTCTGTCGCAAAGTTTACACGTTCGCTTTTAACGATGAAATCTGTATCCAATAGTAATCTATCGCTAAATTCTTACTTAGTGACATATTTGAACCGTCTTAAATTCGTGTCTAATTATTTTTAATTTTTTAATTATTTATTTATTTAAAAATATCAGAAAATCTGTTTCAATAAGAAATATACGACACCCATATATATATATATATATATATATATCAGACGCATATTGGCAAATGAAAATTACATATTTATATTATTAAATTCAAATATAACATTGTTCAAATACAACATGTAAAGTATAATTTTTTACAATAACTTAAAAAAATCAATAAAGATCTTGACTTAAAATAGCAATAAAGATCTTGATGTCGTACTCCTCGTCTTCCCGTTGTTGTGCAGTAAATGTGAAGTATGATGATATCCTACATTAGAAATGAAAAATAAAAGAATATTAGATATGTGTATATAAAATAAATTTATAATAAATAAATTAAAATAATAAATTATTTGATCTTATAAAATAAAAATGAAAAATTTGATTAAAATTCTTCGATATTAAACTAACTTAGTTCGAAAAAAGATAATTTGAGCGTCGAGTCCAAACCAAGAATCTGATTTAAATTCCATCAATTTTCATAAGTCACTCTCACCTCTTCAGTTATGTTGGAACAATCAACATGTCGATCGGACTGGTATTTCATATTTTAGACCTTCGAACTTGAGTTCTTTGGTTTTAAACTAACTTAATTTGGAAAAGGTTAGTTTGAGTATTGTACAAAAATTGAGAAATCGATTTAGATTCCGTTAGGTCTCACAGGTCACTCTCACCTCTCCGATAGTGTTGGAACAATCGACACGTTAATTGGACTGGTATTTCAAATTTTGCATCTCCTAAACTTGAGTTCTTTAGTTTTAAACTAACTTAGTTTGGGAAATAGTAGTTTGAGTGTCGAGTCCAGATCGAGAATCCCAAATTGAGAATCTGATTTAGATGATGTCAGCTCCCATAAATCACAATCACCTAGTCTAGTATTTTAGATTTTGGACCTCCCGGACTCGAGTTCTTCTGTTTTAAACTAACATAGTTCAGAAAATGGTAGTTTGATTGTCGAGCCCAAACCGGAAATATGATTTAGATTTTGCAGCTCTCACATGTCACTCTCACCTCCTTGGTTGTGTTGGAATAATTGACATACCGATCGATTGGTAGTTCAGATTTTGGACTCCCCGATGTCAAGTTCTTTAGTTTTAAACTAACTTAATCAGACTGATATTTTAGATATTGGATCCGTCGAACTTGAGTTTTTTTATTTATACTAAAGGGGTTATTTGGAACTAAGTTAATTTTCAATTAAGGTCTATTGAACTAAATAGGAGTATTATAAGTCAAAATTTATAAATTTACAAAATGTAGCAAATATGGGAATCACTTGAGGGGGTTGTGATGCGGTCGATGGTGCTCCTTGGGGAAAAACCCCGTACAAGAGGTGCGAGAGATAGGGGGCCATGCATCTTCGCCATAGCGTTGAAGAGAGCATGCGAGAGGCGCGACTCGAGTGAGTCCGAGAGGCGCTCCAACGATGCGAGTCACAAGTCCATCTCCTCTTGGATCCTGTCTAAGATATTGGTTCCAAGGGTGGGGCTAGTAGTGAACGCACTGGTCGAGGCAGCGCAGAACTCTGGCAAGATGCTATCACCATGCTAGCATTCATGCTCTGCCCAAAATAGTACAAATGGCTTAAAAGAAAACGCAGACTGAATAATCTAAGAAGGAAGAGGTGAATTATATTATTGAATTAAATTGCGTCTCAAAATTAATTCTAGTAAATCAAAATTTCATTTCACAAAAATTCTAAAAGAAAAGAGATGAGAGACAATAAGTCAATCGCACAAACTAAACACAATGATTTTTATAGTGGTTCAGGCAACGTCGTGTTAACCTATGTCCATTACTCAAGAACACCTTGAAATTCCACTAAGAATCGCTAGACATAAGAGTGCTACCTCACCACTACAAATCACTTGACATCAAGGTGCAAGTTCGCTTCTAAACCCACTAGACATAATGGCATTAGCTCGCACCAATTGATTCACTCATGTAACCCAGACATGAACTTCATAAACATCTGGTAATCATCGAGTAAGATGTCTAATGTCACCGCATACTGTCAGAGCTCAGTGGAGTACTCTTGCCCCAATGGTCCTGACTTTTGCTAAATTAAAGGTTGTTTCAATTTTTCCACCAATCTTCAACGTACCCCATAGCTAGCTAGGGTAGAACTCCAGGCAGATGAATCCTTTGAAACAAAGCCAAGTGAGGCTCTCATTGTCATAGCTCCATCATTCCACCATGCCAAGGCATGGCTCATCAACTTTAGCCATACGAGCCCAACCTTATCCTGATTACTAGCTAGATTCATATAAGGTCAAGTAGGTTTAAAGTTGGTCGAGCCATGTATCCAGCTTCTTCATATTGATAGTGCCATGATAAGTTGGGATGTCAATTCTGGCCTTAACCTTGAACTATCGCTGCCTCCCATCCGACGTGATACTACTGGCATCTTCATTATCACTGTCATCCTCCACCAATGAGGTTGGTGGGAGATTTTGTTGGGTGTTGCACATCCCCGAGCAGTTTGGGATTTAATCCAACCCAGTAGCGTCCCCATGTTTTGTGCAACCAGGTCAACTGAGGTTCATGTGTGCTCCTCTGTCGACGTGATGGTAACACTATTAGAACAATAATAATACAAGATAAAATGTTTATATCTTTTAAATTATAAACATGCATCTGTCATCTATTCTATTAGAAGACAAAAAACGGGAGGATTGTATTCTACCATCTATTGCTATCTTCTTCTTTGATGAAGGCCGATGAACTTGTAAATCTTGTAGTGGTTCACTTGCTTGATAGTCGCTCTTCGTCATCACTATATATACATATATAGGTGGATTTATGCTCTAATATCAACTCGATCTATTTAAGAAATATAAATACTTGACGCCTCACACCAGATGCACACAATGAAAAAGAAAAAGAAAAATAGATAAGAAATTAAATTTTTGGATGACACACACACTCCCTAAATGTTTAGGAGAGACAAACTTCTCTTTCTATTCTATTTTTCTCCTCCCTTGTACAAAAGGTTCTAAAGATCTATTTATACTTCTTTGGGATTCCCAAAATATGTAGCTGCCAAATTAATTAGAACAGATGGAGGGAAGGGAAACGACCTTGCACGCACAGCCACACACACACACACACACAACCCTCACCTCTAACCAGCCATGCATGAGAATTGAAAACCGACCATGCATGGGAACGGGCCAAACACCCCTTAATTTTTTGAGTGATTATCGTCCCGGATCACAAATTAATTAAGTGGGTCAATTAGTCTACGTACAACACAAGTTATGATCATAAGAGTTTACTTCTCAACCTCGCGTTGGATTAATAGATGTCCGGTTGGGAATCATCAGAGTTACACTTCCTAATTAACCTCGCGTTCGGAGTCGGCTTAATTAGTGGATCAACGTTGGGCAACATACAACTCCACCAAAGGTTGAGGCTTCTGATCATAACATCGGTTAATTAGAATGACTTATATATAATATTAGTCGATCGATGATGAATCCCTCCATTAACTCAAACAAGAAATTAAAGAAAAAGTACTTTCTTGGTATTTATGAGATCAACATATAATTATCAACTTCATTATCTAACTAAGAAAAACTCAAGGCCTTGTGCATATCTCAGTTACCCAATCCACAATTCTACCCTAGAATAAGTTTTTCAAGAACACGACAGGGCGCCAGCTTCCGTCGAAACAGAAAGGTACCATGTTTACGAAGTTCTCCGTTAAACGACGAAGCTTCCCTTCAAACGTACGTACGTGAGAGTGAAGAAGACATCCATTCACTCCACAGGTAGACGTCCACAATGTGGACCCGTGACTTGAATCCAAAAGTTCGATAGTGAAAGGTCCTCTTGGTTTAAGAGTAGTTAATTTGTTAGATCCTAGCCATGGGTCGGTGCACGCAGTAAAGGACCATGAAGTGTCAATAACTCTGAAGAAGTAGTGGTTCAAAATTTCAAATGGCTATATATATCTATATATATGTATGTATTTACAAATCCTCTTCGAGTTTAAAATTTAAATCCACACATTTATAATTATCTTTTTTAAAGCGTGAGATTTTTTTTTATATCAGTGACAACTTTTCAGCTGTTCGAGTTGATTTTCCTAAGCTAAGCAGAACGAAAAAATATTTTCCTCACGAATATTAAAAGTCTAGAAAGCTTGATGGATGCGTGTGGTCCAAATTGACCTTTGTTGAAATTTGGGCAATAGTCTAGTATTGGTTGATTCATGTGTTTATGACTCTGAGCATGTGTATCTCAACACCGTAATTTTATAGATTCAACATGATATCAGAGCATAGTATTGAGCCCAACCCTATATTTTTTTTCTTATTTTGTCACGTCCACTTAATTAATCTCAACGGCTCGTCTTGACCGTGAGGGGAAGTGTAAGAATTTGAGCAATAGTCCCATATTGATAGGTTCATGTGCTTATGACTCTAGACTTGTGTATCTCAACACCGCGATTTTATGAATTTCAACGGCCTTTACATGAGTTCAATTTTTGGACTTGGCCAAGACATACATTAATATATATTTTTATTGTAGATTATATAATTTGTACGTACATATCGTACATAGTTTAATACAAACAATATCATGTTTCTAGTTTTGTAGGAATGGGCTTGATGAGGCCCAAGTTGCGGGCAAATTTTGCATGTTATTAATATCCTTATTATTATAAGGATAGTTTCATATGTACTCCTACAATATTACACATTCTATTGATACCTCTATACTATTCATATTAATTATAGGGTTATCTAAAAACATGTCCCGATGTCCGGGTATATCTAGAGCACTATTTTAAAACCCGGCCCGGATCGGCCGGTACGACCGGTTAACCCGCGACCCAATCCCAAAACCAGGTTAGAATAGTCTCTAAAATGTTTTAGACCCAAAACCCGGTTAAACCCAGTCAACCTAGTGCAATCCGGCCGACCCGCTAAAACCTGTGTAACCCAACCGGGTCCGACTCTTAGACATATTTTTTATTTATTTAATTTTTATTTTTAAATTTAGCATAAAAAATATAGAAGATGAGGAGTCTTCTAACTACTCTCTTTAAAGTTATAGATGTATAATCTTTTTGGGACTCTTAACTTTTTAACTTTTAAAAGTGGAAAAGAAATTTAGAGGGAGATGAAGAGACGAAGATAAGGGAAAAGATGAAAATTTAGATGAACAAGAAATTTGAGTTCACACGTTATGAAACTTGTGTCTCATGAGATGTTAATTATAGTTGATAAATGGTCATATGTAGTATTTATTTAATATGAATTTTATTTTTTTAGACTGACTTAGTGGTTGTTTGATGAACTTTTTTTGATTTTTACAATATATGTTTAAATGTTTGTTTTATATTTCTAACTCAAGGTATCTTAAAATCTTATGGTAATTTATAATATTATTATAAATGGTTCTAGTTTTACGGATCACGGGTCAACCCGAACGGTTAAACTATTGACCCGTGACCTACTAACGGGTCAAATTTCAAGTCGAGTTTTAATTAAAACAGTGATCTAGAGCTAATACTTGCCAATGTGTTACACTGGGCTGATCAGGCTTTGTTAGGTCTACCCTCAACCCGATGAAATAGATATCCTTACAAATAACCATGCATTAATATATACGAGTAAAAGATGAGATTTCATAATTAAATTTAATTATGGAGCCGTAGAACTTATGTAGGTTTGTTAATAGTTCACATATACACATTACAGGATTCTAAAGACGAATGTTGGAGTGAATGCTATGCCCGGCCCATATTTCATTAGAGCAAATCTGATTTAGTTCACATATACACTCTGAATCTGTAACACTTTTAGTTAGACCAAATCTGATTTAAAATGGACTCCAGCTTTTCAACATAAAACTGTATATGACATAACAAGTAAAATAAACTTAATATATTCACATTTCATCTCTTTTGTTTAACCGACACGCAATTTATTCGTTTAATAAAAATCTCCAGAATTATGCATATATATATATTATACGTGGACCTCCACAAATAACATTCCCATGCATGGTTCTCTACTTCTGTACGTAGAACCCAACACCCCCACCAAACAAAACAAACCAAAAACGAAACGCTAGATCGAACCTTGAAGGCATCCCTAGCTAGCTGTATGTATATGATATGTATGTACACTTGGGACAGATCAGAAAAATAGAAATGTCTGAAGAAGAGAAGGGTACGCAGAGGAGGATCAGGTGGTCATCATCCGGCAGAACTCCTGGTAGTCGAGCACGCCGTTGCCGTCGGCGTCGAAGGCCCGTATCATGGCGGCGCACTCCTCCTGCGACTTCTGCTCCCCCAGCCGCCCCAGCGCCCTCCGCAGCCCCTCCGGCGTTATGCACCCCGCCCCCTCCTCCGCCACGAACATCTCGAATGCCGCCCTCAGGTCATCGTCTTTCTCCTCCCGATCCACCTCCCCACCTTCTCCGCCGCCGCCGCCGCCCCGACCCATCAGCCTTACAAAGTCGCCGTAGTCCATGAGACCGTCCCCGTCGGAGTCGAGTTCCCCCACCACCCTCTCCACGTCCTCCGGCGACACGTCGACCTCCCCCGCCGACGTGAGGAACGACAGCAGCTCCGCCCCCGAGATCTTCCCGTCCCCGTCGGCGTCGAACCTGCGGAACACCTCGGAGAACCCGCTGGTCCTGCGGTCCCCGCCGCCGCCGCTGGCAGCATTAATACCAGACAGCGACGACGACCTGGAGGGGGAAGCCCAGCAGGGTCGAGTGAGGTGGCGGCGCCGGCGGGGAAGGCCCAGCTTGGGGAGCCATTTAGACAACTTGGGCAAGGAAGGAAAAGCGGCAGCGGTGGCGGCCGTCGTGGTGGCAGTAGGACGGGGCATCTCGATGTGACACTAGCGAAACCTAGAAGAAGATCGATCGATGTACGGAGTTTGGAAGCTGATCAGATGGCGACGGCAGAGCAGACCGGCAGGAGACCCGGGTATACGTAATGTATATATAGCATATATATAGCAGGGGCCATGGCGATCGAAGAGGGGGAGGTGAGACCTGGAAGAAGGTGGCGGGGAAGCTACGCGGGAAAGTGGTGAGTGGGGTTCGTAAAGGAAGGAGGAAGTTGCATGGAAACTTCGGTGTCCACACCTTCCTCCAGTCCGAATGAGACGTGCAGGTGATTGGTTGGGTGGATATTCGGATCATGAGGCACGGCTAAAGCATATATATATATATATATATATATATATATATATATAGCCGAAGAGGAAATGTTTTCTTCTTCTTCTTCTGTCAGGATATTTAATTACATGTTGACTATACCAATCTCTAATCTCCATTATTCATAATTTTTTTGAGAAAATGTTATTATTGGTTAGTCAAGGTATTATTTACATCCATATAGTTTAGTTTAGGGTTTTTACATATATACCTATGTAAATATTAATTTTGTCAAATAAATATATTATTTAGACCTATTATCCAATATATACTTCAAATTATCCCGAATACGTGTAATTATATCTCTGTGATTCCAAGTCGTCAACTAGAGAAAAAATATTCGATAGAATATGTTACGAAAAATATTAGGATATGCGAAATACTTAAAATATCATGACTCGAAGAGAGAGAGAGAGAGAGAGAGAGTCTCCCCTGTGACGTCGGGGGGTAGTTAATGGGGCGGGGGGCATTAGGAGGGAGAGGGGGAGGGAGTGGCTTTCTGGCTAGCTGGGGTGGGGGGCACCGGGAGGGAGATGCATGGGAGTGCCCCCTAGGTTCCTCCGCCAAGCCCTTGAGGCTTCTCAGCTGGTCGGGGAGGAAGCGGCACATGGAGATCTACTAGCCGTTGTTGCCGGCAACACTTGGGTGGTAGGGCAGCATGAGGACCTTAAACCCATGGTGGGCTGTGATAAATTTGTTTGTGCTCATGAAGGGTGTTTGGTCGACGAAGCTACCGTGGAGGAGGTGGAAGTACCCGAGCTGGGTCATGTGTTCAACAAGGGGGTCCTCCCATTTAGCTCCAAAGTAGATAGCAGTTGCCAGGATGAGGCTGGTGTAGGGTTCTATGGATTCATGGGCGATCAAGTGTCAAATCAGCCCGTTTGTCTCCTTCTCCAACTATCCCATGACTGCCACCGAGAAGGTTTGAGAGGGAGAGAGATAGAGGTGTGTAGAGGGAGAGAGAAAGTGAGGAGGATAATCCCGACGAGCAGGCCCCTCCTAACTCTCACGGCCCACCACTCCACCTCCAGCGAGTAGCAAACGGATGTGTGGATTTGCTAATTAAATACGAACACTGGGCATGCTTTTCCCACAATGTAGTAAGATAACTATTGTTTTATCTCAGTCAAATCAGTTCATATAATTAGATGCTCTTACTTTGCTACATCTCCTTGTCATAAGCAAAATTAGTAGGCAGAGATTCGAGAAGAATATTTGCCCCATGAAGAGGTTTCAGATTAACAGCAAATTCTAAAAAAATAAAAAGCATAAAAATATATATTATGTTTAATATAACATGATAATGGGTTAAGCTTAAAAAATGATTTGTTTGAAAATAGGTGGTCCAATCATTATCTTTTGAATTATGAAGACCTATTAGAATTCTTAAAATAAACCGTACGTGATTCATTACCAAATGCATTGTGATAAGCATGTATACATCATTAATCATGTTTGTTTACGTGGAATTCACAAAAACTCATTTAATCGATACGGGACTATCGTCCAAGGGGAGAATGACTATCGCCCAAGGGGAGAACTATGACTAAATATTCCAACACTCTCCCGCACGGTCAAGATAGGCCGTGGACATTAATCGGGTGGAGGTGACAAGAGGAGTTGAGCCAAGACCATGTTCTGATATTACGTTGAATCCACAAAACCACAGTGTTGAGATACACGGGCCCAAGATCATAAGCACGTGAACCACAACTCATTTAACCAATACGGGACTATTGTCCAAAAGAGATTATACCCAAATATTTCAACAGTTTCAACCAAGTCGCCAATCTATTTACATCGGCTACGAGAAATGTTTGATGCCCTTTTAAACAAGTGTTTTAAGTACTTTATGGAGCTCTGCTATATTGCATATTTGTTGAATGTTTTTGCGGCAAAATGGTGGAATATTCAGCGAGTGGAAAAGATAGATCATAGTTTCTAATTTTTGTACGAAAATGGTGAAATCAGCAATCTGCTTCTCGAGTGAAATATATAATTGCATTGTCGCTTCTCACGTGTAAAAAAATGAAATACTTTACTGCATTTTTCAGCTTGCACTTAATACAAATTGACGATGTATTTATCAATCTCATTAATCAAAATCTACATCTTTCATTTGAAACGTATTTGTTTCATTCGAACCTCCATTTTTTAGTCCGATGCTCTATTTCTCAATTCTTTCCTGAATCTGATCGTCTACTTTTCAAACTAACAAATGAGGTTGGACTTCTGATAGATGACATAGGTTTATCTCTAGAGTTTTGTTGTTTTCATGTCACGCAAATGACCCAATAAGAAACTAGAGTGCGAGCCACATTGGGTGTGCATCAAGCATTACTCTTTGATAAAAATCTTAATCAATATCTCATATATTAAAAAAATATTCGAGAATGTTCTTTTTAAGCTATAAAAGAGTACCCTTTATTTTAAGTGAAAATTCTCCCCTAAAATGATTTTTTTTTACTCTCATGGATCTCACCGTCTATTGCAATTGGTGCCTAACACAGCCAACGGTCCGGTCATCGTGACCTCTACAACTACCGCAATCATTAGAAAAAGAAACTAAGGAGGGTGCATCTCGTCGGCCGATTAGGGCCCGTCTGGTCGGCCCACCACAGAGGCCCAGTCCTTTGAACCTGCTATCCCGCGCATCAGCCCAACACCCTTCCTACTCCATCGCAGACCCAGTGCAAGCGCCATACCCACGTGCGCCTCTCTCGTCAACAGCGATTCAAATGTCTCCAACAGTACATTAATGATGGAAGACGTACCAGTCTGACGATGGGAAGGGAGGACACCGACCATGCCGCTCTCCCTAACAAAGCAGACTCACGCCCCCTCCGACGAGCCCTGCCGCAGTAATGGCCGGCGTGCCCTACCGCATTTATGGATGAGCTACCCCTCCGACGAAGAGACGGTGAGTCAGCGCCCATGCCTCCCTGTCTCATCAGGCACGCGAGTTGGGCCGCTTACGTCTTCTCCGGTCATAGGAACCAAACGTTCAACTCCTCGGCTACAGTATAAATAGAGCCATGGCCCAACAGCCAGGAAGGTACGCGACTACTCAAGACCTCACTCTTTCACTCTGGTCACTCTCTCCCTTTCCCACTCTCCTTGAGTGCTCGCCACCTTCCCCCCACAGTTACGTGACTTGACTATTGGAGGATTGTCTCCTAAGATAACTCTTAGGGCTCCTTCTAACATTTCGTTTGTGACTGCAAGTCCTTCTCCGCCGAACGTTCTTTTCGTCCCAGTCAAATAAATATTTGAAGGTGTAGTTTGTAATTTAGGCGACCAATTCTCGGTCGCTATAATTTTTTTTAAATTATAGTTATTTGATTTTTTATTTAAAAAATACCAAATGTTTTACTATTAATCATTTTAAAGTATTTTTGTAACATATTAAAAGATTAGGTGAATTTTGAGCTATAGAAAATCGACTATTATCAAACTCCACCTTACTGTTCATAGTGTCTATCCAAAATGAATTTTTTGATTAACAATCCAATCGTGTAAGAGTTTTCAAATATTGTCTCCGGTCCGTGTTTTGATGATTCTAAAATAAAATCAAAATATCTATTTGAAGAGGGGCGATCTCGCGCTGGTCCTGAGTTGGAGAAGATGATCACCGAATAGTGAACTGCAAGGAAGGGAAACGGATCAGGGGGAACATGGATGGTTCCCTGGGGAAAACCCTCCGATTCCTAAGTCAGTAGAGCAGTGGTGGAAGCTATGAAGGGAGGAGGAAGGAGATGCACGAGATCCCTCTCCACCAAGATGGTGAAGTGGTTCTTGCTCAGGGAGTTTTAGGCGTGTGTTGGCCTTACCTTTCGTTGGAGGGAGTCCCAGGTTTAAATAGTGCACCAGCCTCATGAGTCCTGTAAGCTGAGGAGTTTCAGGCGGGGGTTACGTCCTCGACGTGGACTCTTTACATCCTTATCGTGGGCTCTTTATAGCCTTGAGGAGTCGTGGCCCCCCTTATCCTCGTAAACTCCTGCTCAGAAAGGGCTCTCGATGGCAGCTTGGATAAGCAATCGCCGGTCAACTGAAGCATGAAGAGTGCCAGCCCTGTCCGGGAGAGGGGCATAGCTCGGGTGAGGCTCGGTCGGAGTGGGCGCGGGGCGCCAGCCCTTATCCCGGCGAGGGGTATGAGTCGGGCGTGGGTCTTCCTCCGATCGGACCGACACTCGGGCCTTCCGAGCCTAATGGCCGCCGAGGAAGTGTTTGATCCCGAGTAAACTTATTAGACTTTTATGCTAAGTGGACCCTACGGGGCGGTAACTTAGATGAGCTAGACCTCGTTTGGTCTTGCTGGACCTGGTTCGGCCGCTCTTAGATGGACTACAGAAATCTCCCTCTCCACTATTCAATCTTGTGAGTCTACATGTATTTAGGGTAAAATTAGTCAAAAGATGTTGCAGGTAAATAGGCTAAACAAATGCTCGAAGATCGGCCAATGACATTGACTTAAAATAGTCATGGCAGTGCATTGGTCGACTGACTGGAAAAATTAGTACGGGTTTTTTTTCTCTGGAAATGGCTCAGAACAGGATCGGCCGACCGATCTAGTCACACCAGTCGACCGGAATCTCCAGTATAGGGCAGTTCTCAGAGAATGACCCAATCAATGCACTAGTCGACTGATCCAATCGAATTGGTTGACTGCTATGGGTTTCCATAATTCTATGAACCGAATCTTCTAACCGTTTGAGGACCTTCTTTCCCCGATTTGACGAAATCAAAAAGGATCATTTTAAGAGGAAGGTCCAAGGAATGTTTCCAACAATTGACTTGGTCTATAAATACATCTACAAAGGAATCAAACATAAGAATTATGCAAAAGAATTAGGGTTCACTTCATCAAGCATACACACTCCATGTGCTCCAACTTGCTGCTCAATGCTAATGGTGTTTGAGAAGAGAGAAAGAGGACTGATAGTGGACGTCTTCTTGGTGCTCTACACGGCTATTACACTCATAAGGGAGAGTTCTCGAAACAATGCGGCTAACATCTCTTTACATTGTTTTTCTTGTGTTTTCATTATATATCTCCTTGTAAACTGTGATATAGTGCGTGTGCGTGTGTGTGGGCATGTTGAGGGCGCACTTGTGTGCTACTAGTGTGTGGCTTTGTAAGCTTACTTAATGTGGGTGGAATACCTCACAACATGGGGGAGTGGACATACCTTAAAGTGGAGTAAGAACCACTCTAAAAATTGTTGCCTCTTAGTGTGATTGCTCCATTTCTTCTCACCCCCATTCTATGCGGTCTTGATTTCATTGATCTAGCTAAGTTAGATTTAAATATCGATTAAATTGCTAGATTAGATTAAAAAGGTTCAGATTTTTAATAACTCAATTTACCACAATCCCCCCCGGTGGGTTGTTCAAATCAACCAAAAGGCACTGCAACTGTACCATAGAAGGAAGAGATGGAATTGTGGTCCAACACAACGATAGGCTCTGATGAAACGGTAAGAACTAGGCTCTCCATTTCAAAACCTGTGACACTGGGAGTAGAGTGGGCTTAATATCCTGTTCAAATTTTACTTCTTGTCCCACATTGATATGGAACTATTTTTCAACGTAGGTTCCCTCGATTATGGACTGCCAATAATCACATCCTCTTGTTCCTGTTTCTTGGAAGCCACTGCCCATTTATATTTCTCTATCACTGTGTTATTCCTCTTGGTTCCATGACAATTCTTGAGGGCATCTCCCCAAGAAATTCACAAGTGCCCTTGATATTGCTTTGGAGGGCATCCACGAACTCTCTAGTTTCTGCTTAAAATGAACGCGTTCCTTCCAATCTGAAGCTTTGCCCTCAGCCCACTCTCGCAAGACAGAAGTCACACAAGTCCGAAAGCAATGGGTTAGTCATTTCCAGAATAGATGAAATAAGGGTCATCCATGGCTCAGCAGCTGTTGCAGACTTGAGTTAGAAGAACAGCTTCTGGTCTATACAATCTTTAGACAATGGCAGTCCACCTTCCTCAACCTTTGGAAAATTCTTCTCCACTTTGAATGTGATTCAGTGAGCTCATTCCTAGATTCAAACATATGGGATCATTTGTGAATCTTTAAGGACAGACCATCATCAGGGATGACCACAGTAACCTCTTCTGTATCAGACTATGGAGTACGATGCATCCATCAGTGAAATCTCTCCACAAACTTCGAAGTTACTGGTAGCCCTCAACACAGCAGACAGTGCTGAAGGCAAAGTCATCTTTTCATAGACGAATTCTTCAATTTTCTAGTCTTTCATGTCACAAACCATAATTGGCATCAGGGACATAGCCCAGCAGATTCACCTCTCGAATCAGTTCCTCCAACATCTCATATATTTCTTTGGTTTGTGGATGTGACCGGTCTTCAGCTCTGAATACATGAGTTCTCCCGTTCAGTTCAATCCAACTGAAAGCATCATCCTTTTGAATCCCTCTGTCCTCCATCAGATGCATGACTTCTACAGCCTCAGCCCATCTACCCAAGCTAGCGTATGTATTTGCAAGCAGTACATAAGTACTGACTTCGTCCGGTTCCAATTCAAGCAACATGTCAGCCACTATTCTTCCCATTTCTATGTTTCTGTGTTTAGTACATGCTCCCAGCAAGACCTGCCAAAGAGAAGGTTCTGGTTCAAAGGGCATCTCATGGATGTACCTTAATGCTTCCTCTATCTTCCCAGCTCGAGCCAAAATGTCTATCAAACATGCATAGTTCTTGTAAGTTGGCTCAAAGCCATAGTCTTCTCTCATGGAATGAAACAAATGTAAGCCTTCATCAATGAGGCCAACGTGATTGAAAGCCAAAAGTAATGCTAGAAAGGTGACTTCATCAGGTTTCAGTCCAACAGTCACCATTTGCCGGAAGAGCTTTGCAGCTTCCATAGCCAGGCCATGCTGAGCAAATGCCGAAATCATGGAGTTGAATGAAATCACATTTGGGTTTTCTATGGAATCAAAAATCTTCATGGCTTCCCTGATGCAACCAGAGTCGGAATACATGGTCAGAAGAGAGTTTTTGGTTGCAACATCAGAGGGGTGGTTACTCTTTAAAATGTAAGCATGTATTTGGATTCCCATGTCCAGTGCTGAAAGATAAGCACATGCCATGAGTAAGCTCGAGTAGATAGACTGGTTGGGCTCAATATCCATCTCTACCATTTCAGTGAAGAGCAAGAGAGCTTCATCCGCTTCATGATTCTTCATGCAAGAAGAAATCAATGATGACCAAAGGACAACGTCCGTGCAATCTGCATCTTCAAATGACAATTTAACGCCTTCTGAGCTGTGGTGTGCTGCATACATGGTAATAAGAGAAGATGCAACAAATGGGTCATTCTCAAACCCAATTTTGATTATATGAGCATGTAACATCTTGAATACTTCCAGAGGAGCTTCCTCTGAAGCACCTCCAACCAGTAAACCAGGGAAGGTGAACTTGTCCGGCAAGATATTTTCTGTCCTCATTGTCTTAAACAGGTTGAGAGCTTCCTGGATAGAACCCATCTGAGAATAGGCTTTAATCATGGTGTTCCAAGTGACAACACTCTTAGCAGTCATCTTTTCAAAAACCATCATTCCATTTTCTAATTCTCCACACTTCACATAGAGTTCCGCAACAGCAGTTTCCACAATAGTATTATGTGAGAATCCATGGATGAACACAAGGGCATGAACCTGTTTTCCTTCTATTGTTGCTTGCAGACCTGCACATGCGGCTAAAACACTGCTGAAAGTGGGAGGCGTGGGGTCAATTCCAGTTCTCTGCATCCGTTCGTAGAGTTCCAGAGCTCTCTTGTGGAGTCCATTTTCAACTAGTCTGGCCATCATCGAGTTCCACGCAACAGGACTACTTGTCTTCAAAATTTGCTCGAACACCTGATTGGAATCGTCTATTCTCCCGCAATTAGCATACATTTGAATCAGAGAGTTTCCCACAAATTCTTCTTCTCCGAAACCAGACTTGACTGAGAGAGAATGAAATTGCTGTCCTAGAGCCACCTCCCTCTGTGAATTCATCATGTGGAAGATAGCAGAGAATGTGAACTGATCTGGTTTGAATCCACAAGCACGCATATCCAAGAACAAGAGCAAGGCCTCTTCAATAAGCCCAGATCGGCAGTACCCAGATATCATGTGGTTCCAAGAGACGCGGCTCTTTCTCACATCACTTACGTCGAACATCCGGCGTGCAAGGTCCAAGCTTCCGCACCTTATATACAGGTCCAAGAGGCAAGTGCAGACAAACTGGGTAAACTCAAACCCTCTCTTTATCATCTGAGCGTGCACCTGAAGACCTCCTTCCAGGAACTCCTTTTTCGAGCATGCTTGTAGCAGAAGCCCAAATGAAGAAGCGTCGAGAGCTGGAAACGGATTCCTCTGGTTGCCTAGATACTCAAATGCTTCCCCAAGTCTATTACTTTCGCAGAGCATTCTGAAGTCCCCATCGATCCTTTCAGCCCCAATTCGCCCGGTCTCTCTAATGCATCTCACTGCTCTTCTGCACTCCAACAGTGGTGGGTTTCCGGAGCGCTGGAGGGGTTGGCAACTCAGAAGCGCCATGCGGCAGGCATCTTATGCTCTGTGGATTCATGGGCTACCAAGGGGTATGGGAAGTGGTCTTCCCATCTGTTCCTCAGCTCGTTCGCTTCCAAGGGGGAGGAATCTCACCGTTGGATGCCATGGGAGAACGAATCTGTCACCTTCCACCAAAAAAATCTCATCTTTTTCGACCTGATAAAAGTCGAAGGATATAGAGAGAATTCGAGGCCGATGTCTAGGTGCAACAACATGACATTCCCTATGTCCCTGCCCCATGTCGGAGTGCACCCGGACAACCTCCATCTTCCCTTCGTCCAATGTCAGAGAAATGGAGTTAATTGTTTTTTGGGAAGCTGCACAATTGTGATATCTATAATTTCCAGTTCATAATCTTTAAAAGGAGATTTATAAAAATATTTCTAAGAGTTTATTTGCAGAATTGTCATCCTCATTTTCATAAAAATATATGTATATCCCTGAAAAATTTACAAATTACCTCTATACCCCTAGCTCTATAATATTTAGCCGTAAACCCTCAAAATCTCTACCTGAACCCCTCCTATCAACGGATGCTTACGGTGGTTAACCTCAAGTGAGTTAACACCGGTCAAATGACTAACTTATCCCTAGTTGAGCTCACGACTTGTAACGGTGGTCTCATCACCACCCCCCTTTAAGGGAGGTCTTGGGTTCAATCCCAAATTCCCCCCTCTCTGCTAAAAAAAGAAAAGTACCAATCGAAAAAATTTACACTAGTTAACTCCCTCTCTCTCCCTACCTCTCTCCTCATCCCTTACCCACTCTACTCTTTCTCTCTAGCTCATCATCCTCAACAGCAGTGAAGTTGACGCTCCAAACGACAACCACCATCTTGTGGTCGGTGAAGAGAAAGACGAGGTTGAACATGGCGATGGCCCCCAAACTCAGCCGCTTGTAGGCAAGCACAAAGAGCCCGAACCAGTTGCTAGAATCTGACCCTCTTGTCTCAGCCATTGGGGCCACCACGGTGGAGGACATCACAGGAGCAAGCAAGTCGGATGTTGAGGACCGCCTCTAGGTGCACTCTATTCGAAGACCTCTCCAACGTGCTCCACGTCCTCGCCGACGGCGATGAAGACCACACTGTCAACCTCTAGATCTGAGGGTTGCAGGGTGGGGGGGATCTAGCGGGGAGGGTGATTGCAGGGGGGAGGGGGGACTCCAGCGGAGAGGTGGGGGTGGGGGGGGGGGGGGCGCTCCAGCAGGGAGGTGTGGGGGTTGCAGGGTGTGGGGAGGGACTCCACTCGGAGGGGGATATAACAGGGTATGGGGTTGTAGGGGGGGGCTCCGACGGGGAGGTGGGGGTGTAGGGTGGAGGGGGGACTTTAGCGGGGAGGTGGGGGTGCATAGAGTGGAGGGGGGGACTCTGGCATGGGAAGGATAGCGAGGTGGGGGGTTGCACGTTGGGGACTCCAATGGGGAGGGGGGCACAGGGTGGAAGGGGACTCCAACTGGGAGGTGGGGGGTAGCAAGGTGGGGGGAAGTCTGGTGTGGAGGTGGGGAGTTGTAGGAGGGGGGCTGGACTCTGGCGGGGAGGTGGGACATGGGGTGGGGGGGGGGACTCCGGTGGAGAGGTGTGGTTGAAGGGTGGGAGTGGGGGGTTTCCAACGGGGAGGGGGGTTACAAGGGGGTACTCTGATGGGTTCTCTCTCTTGCCGACATCGGAAAGGGTTGCCCATCGTCAGGACGGGAAGTAACCTCAGGGGCATAGCTACTCGGGTTAAGAGATTTGGGGGGTTTACGGGTAAATGCCATAAAGATAGGGGTCTAACGGTAATTCGTAAACTTTTCAAAGGTATACATGTAGTTTTCTATATTTTTAATAAATTACTCTCTTAAATGATATAGCAAATATTATATTTCCATCCATAAATGTAAACATTTGGACGAAAATTTCTCTATGAAACTAGTCCTTTTGACCAATACATTGTAGAGAGAGAGAGAGAGAATGGATATTTCAAACTTTTTAAAAAATATATAGAAGTATATCATAATTAAATAATATATTCAACAAAATATTGCCATGATAAAGATCTTTTAGCACATATTATGATGTAGAAAACCTATGAAAATAATACGCATATAAAAGTAACAATTTTTATGAGGAAACTCTCTAAGAATGTATATTTGCAAAAACTATTGAAAAGATCTTCTTGGCAACACCAGCTCGTGTTCAATCTTGATTTTCCATTTCCCTTGAAACTCCTCCATTCTATACTTTCTCCCACATCCTTCTGATGGCTTGATGTGATCAGCAGTACACACCATAACAAACATCCATTGATGGAGGCTATCTTTAAGGATGTCTCAAATCAAGATGGTATGTGATTTCGAATGCTGATGGACAATATGGATGCTAATTACTTGTCTTATTTGTTAATTTAGTTCAAGCAGAGGTAATTTTCTTTCTCCAAATGATAAGATCTAAAGCAACTGATTTTATTCATATCGTTTCATAAACTGGATGAAAGTATTAAAAATATAAATCAATAAATTTGTTTGACTCATTACAAGAAGTGTTGGCGATGGACTATTATAGCGTAAAATAGATTTTAGTCGCGACGAGGGTAAACCGTCCGTATTAACACTCTCTGTGACAACTGACAACCGTTAACGATCGCTATTTGTTAAAAAGGGTTAATTTTATATATACCCTCTTTACATATAAAATATAAAAACTATCATTATTTGTTGTCAAATATTATATATATATATATATATATCATTGTTATTAACTAAAATTTTAAAAATACTAATAAATGACAAAAATCCACCCAAGGTTCATATCAATCCCAAACCTTCCCACACAAATCCAAAATTCATTTTGGTTTATAATTTCCAAATTTGATTTCTTATCCCTTAAGTCTTCATGTCACCATCAAGCCAATGGGAATCAGCCATGGACATGGCCCTAATAATCGATGTTTTCTTCATTTTTGTGACAAAATTAGCTATTCATGAGAGTGTTTCATATTAATTTAAGAGGATCAAGCCGGCCATAGTAGAGAGAAGAGGTTGGCTACCATCATAAGCAATTGTTATTATTGTTCTTTGCATTATACATTTATTGGGCCTTTTGGGCTTTCATACTAGGCCTCTCTCAAGCGCAAACTAGCCCATTACAATGATGGGGCTGAAAGTTGAGGCCTACAGCTTAAAAGTGAAATGGGTTTAATTTTAATTACCCCGATCAGAGGAATGCTTAGTGCACACCCGGGGTGCACCAGGTTTGATTTTTTTGTTTTTTTTTTTAATTTTTATGACATAAAATTCAAGTCATCCGAACTTGCAGTGCAAGTCACACCCTCGTCCGACAACTCAAAAAAATTAAAAATAAAAAGTTAGAATGACTTAAGTCCTATGTCATAAAAAATAAAAAAATAAATAAATCTAGTGCACACCCTAGATGTGTAATGACCTTGGGGGGGGGGGGGGGGGGTACACTAACTATTTTTCCTTTAAAAAGGGATAGAGGGGAGCCGGGCTTTTGGGCCTTCAGATATCCCATTGCCCTAGCTGGATTTGTTGGGTTTCTTAAAGCTGCCAGTTTTAAAAGCCTGTTGTTACTTGGAATCCATGCGAGGTTAGTGGGCTTGCATGGCTCACAAAGGTGGCAAAATGGACTCGAGGGTTGTGAGGGGTGGGTGTCACATTTTAGCGACGGCTTGAATTCCATCGCCAAAGATAATCGGGTCGTCTGCAATTACAACCCGGTGACATTAAGTTTTTCCCCCTCCGTTCGAGAGTGTTTTTTATTGTTACATCAAGTATCTCTATTAATATTAATTCTGATATTGTCATAATTGATAGAAGGTGTTTTGTTATACACTATCAATTTCAATATTATTATGTTAAAAAGGTTTGTTATTGTATGAAATTTAATACAAGTGCAAACCATGTAATTAATAAAAATGATATAATCCAAACTTTGAGAAAAAAATAGAGTCTTCTCCTCTTCCTTACATTTAACTTTAATTTTTTCTTTAGTGGCCACCCTTCACATTCCTTCTATATTAATATCAATATTGAAGTTATATTTTTTAAATAATAATGTTAAAAATAATCCTATATCAAAATTGAATCCTTCAACAAATTAATTACAGGTATTTTTTTAGTTTAAATTTCAAAGATATCAAACCCACTGAAAACTGTAGATTGTTTGGTTTCCAAATTGCATGTCATCCTCCAATCCTTGACATTAGAGGTGAATTATCAAGGATCGCATTAAAATCTACAATTTTTTGTTATTTTATCAAGTGTAAGGCGTGATTAATTAAAAACTGAGAAATCAGAGTGAGAAAGAGTCTGCATCAAACAGGATACAAATACGATGCTAGACTCCGAACCCAAGTCTCATCTCATTCACATCACTCTAGGTCGGTGGTAGAAATCAGGCTCTTTATTTGAAATCCTCCATATATTTAGATTCGATCGGCTAATCTGAGGAGACCTATTTATTTAAGAAAGTTTTACAAATAAATCATTATTAGAAGTGATTTTATAAAAAAAAATAATCTTAGAAATATATTAATAGACATATCACTACGTAAAATCTAATAATACATAAATGTCATCGTCGTAACCGTCTGTTATCACCCATGAGGTTAACTAACTTTAACTAGGCACATGAAAAGACCAAATTACTATCAGTTTAAAAATAAAAATACTCTACACATCCCTCCCCCTATTGTCGACACCCCTCGTCCCCTCCCCCTGCAGCGGTGAAACCCCCTCCCCCTCCTAGAGTCCCCATGAAACCTCCTCCATGCTGATCCGGCCTCCAACACTCCACTACCACTTCTGGTGAACCCCCCCATCACCCCTCCATTCTCCCCGCTACTCCGCACCCCCTCTCCCTGCTACTCTCTCCCCTACCACCTCCGTCGAACCCCCCTCCTTGTTCCTTCCCTCCACCACCACCGCTCCCACCTCTCACCTCTCACGAAGCCCTCCTCTCCCTACTCCTCTCCTCCCACCTCTGACGAACCCTCCCCCCCCCCCCATCCCTACTGCTCCACCCCACCCCCGACCATATCTGGCGAACACCCCCTACATCCTTGCTACTCCGATGAAGCTCCCCCCACCCCACTCCCACCTATGTCGAACACCCCCTCCTTGTTGCTCCCCCCCCCCACCACCACCACCACCACCACCACCACCACCCACCTCTGGCAAAGACCCCCTCTCCCTATACTCTGCCCCTCCCACCACCAGCGAACACCCTCCATCCCTATTGCTTCACCCCCCTCTCACCTCTAGCGAAGCACCCCCTCTAGCTCCGTACTGCTACGCCCCAACAGGGAGGGGTGGCTCCCCCGGCCCTCCCCCTGTATCAGTGAAGCCCCTTGCAGTGTAGGTGAAGTCGCCTCCCCCTCTTGGAGCCACTGTGAACTCCCCTCCCCCTTCCCCTACCGCCGGCACTCCCCTCCCCCTGTGCAATTATGAACCTCTCTCTCTCTCTCTCTCTCTCTCTAAATAGTGGATCGAGAGTATATTGGTCATTTAACACTCAGATAATAAGAATATATGAATCTTTTTAGAATATTCGCTCTTATCGACGGAGTTAATCACGATAGTATTTATACACTATTTAATTTTTCATAGTTGTACTTCTATTAATACATTTCTAAGAATATTTTTTATAAATTCACTTCTAACAATGATTTATTTATAAAAATACCTTTAATTAAATTCAAAATAATATTTTCATCTTGATAATGCTTCCATGCTCCTCTTTTTTTTACTTATAAATAGATTTTAGAAAGCAGATATTTATTACTAAGATAGTTACAAGGCTATTGTGTAAAGGGGACATTATATGATAATTTTTTGGGTCAAACCCAATAAATTTGAATTCCCTCACAGACGAGAGTAAATTATCCTTTAGGTGCTGTTTGGTATCGGGATAAAAGTTGAGGAGAATAAGTGTAAGTCATTCTAGGATAATTTATGTCTAGTCTTATTCTCGTGTACGTTTGATACACAAGAGGTGAAATGGGGTTAGAAAAATAAAAGGTTAGAATGACTTATCCCCGTTTTCAACCTCAAAATCGGGGTTAACCCTGTTTCCCTTAACACAGCTTATCTCCGCCCATTTTAACCATATCAAACGTAGAATGAGATTAGAGTGGGGATATCCTCACTCTAACCCGATACCAAACGACCCCTTAGAGTCATTCAATCAAATTAATGGAAACTTATTTTATAATAAATACTATTGTGAGGTGAAATAACTTCTCACCAGTCACCGTCAGAGTTGTTCAAGTGATCCGCTCTCTTCAAAGACTAGAGGCAAAGCCAGTGTGGGGTATCCAATGCTCCGCGGATTACTGTAACAGTTTCTGGGGGAGGGGAGGGGGGGGGAGGGGGAGCATTTATTATCTCCCTATTTTCCCATGTCACATGTGAGAAAGTATTCCTTTTCTAAAGCCCTCAACATCTGGGTCGAAAGTCTTCTAACACAGAAGCTCAAACCATGGGCTTTGGCAACCAGTTTCAAAAATAAAAAGGTAAATATTTAAATAAAAAGAATTGTTATTTAACAATTTAAAAAATTAAAAAAATGAGTCATCAGATCATAATTTACACTATAACATACATATGTCTCAGGTGGACCCCAAATTATATATATATATATATATAAAGGGAAACTTACCCATATATTCTTAGAATCTTTCAAAATTAGGGTAATACCTTCACATTTATCTTTACCGTAATGCCCCTTAAATCTTTAAGATAGAATTATTGTGCCCCTACCGTGACTGACTGTTATCTTGGTTAACTAAAAGTGGGTGAAGGAGGTGGAAATCTCTAACCTACACTGGTTAAAACTCTCTCTTTCTCTCTTTCTCTCGCTCTCTCCTGTGAGTGCACTAGGGCTAGAGGACAGGGGGTTTGGGGGGTGTTGTAAGGGTTGGCCGGAGGTCAGGGTAGGGGTTGGTCAGAGGTCAGGCGGATGCACCCATCTCTCTCTCTCTCTCTCTCTCTCTCTCTCTCTCTCTCTCTCTCTCTCTTGTGTGTGTGTGTGTGCGCGCGCGCGCACGCGCACCCCCCAGGGGTGTGGGTGCCAGAGGGGAGAACCCCTTCGACGCCCTTCCCCCTCCCTCGCGTGTGCTCTCTCTCTCTCCCCACACACCACTCTCTCCTTCACTCCATCATCTCTCTCTCTCCCTCGAACTACTCCGCATCAGCCCCCCCGCATCAGCCCCCTCCTCCTAGACATCCCTAGCATCCCCCACTCCATCTAGGACGACCCCCTGCTCCTTCTGCATGAGTAACCGTGACGAGGAGGATGAGGGGAGGTGGCAACCAACGCCCCTTGCCTTCCATCGGAGACGTTGGGTTAGGTATTGTGGCTACTATGCAATCGTGGCGATCCTAGTTGTGACGGTCTGCTGGCCATCGGATTCACAAAAGGGACGAACAAGAAGTCTAATGGTGTCTGGAGGGCCGATCTCACTCTGGTTGTGTCTTCATCGGCTAAGATCTCCATCTGGGTGGAGAAGAAGAAGGATGCCCCCCTGACGACACAGACATCTGCCTCCATGCATGAACTCTCTCTCTCTCTCTCTCTTTAGTTGTTGATGATATCATCAAAGAAGTGGTCGAGCATCAACAGCTCGAACCACCACTTCAGGCACTCCACCCTCTCCCAGAGGAGCATCCCCACATCTCCTCCTCCCTCGCACCCCCCGCCACCCGCCACCCTCTCCATCTCCTAAGAGAGGATCATGAGCAACCATCGACAAGGGCACCTTCTCGTCAAGGCAAAGGCACAATGGCGAGATGCTCTCTCTCTCTCTCTCTCTCTCACTCTCTCTCTCTCTCTCACCCCACTACATAGCCCACTGCCACCATCATTGTCCACTAGTGCTCCCCCCTCCGGGGGGCCCCTCTCTCGACGTCCCCAAGCCCACCTGCCACTGTTGCCGTTGAGGTGAGTCTCTCTCTCTCTCTCTCTCTCTCTCTCTCTCTCTCTCTCTCTCTCTCTCTCTCTCTCTCTCTCTCTCTCTCTCTGAGCCACTATTGACCCCTCCTCCCCTAACTCTGCAATCGTTGTAATCACCCACTTAGTCTCCTCCTCCTGCTACTCCACCATCGCCAACACCAGCACCCACTCATTCACTTCCTCCTCCACCCCCAACTTAGTCACTGATGCCACTGTCCACTGAGCCACCTCCTCCTCCTCCCCCCCGCCACAGTCCACACTTGTGTGTGTGTGTGTGTGTGTGTGTGTGTGTGTGTGTGTGTGCGCGCGCGCGCGTGCGCGCGCGCATGCGCGCATGCGCGCCCACCGGGGATGCCAACGTTTCCCTCTGACGCCCTCCCCCCTTGTTGGCGCCAGAGAGGGCAGCTACTGCTCAGTCTGTGTATCCCCACCAGGGATGCCAGCATCCCCCCTTTGACGCCCTCCCCCATTGCTGGTGTCGGAGAGGGCAGTCGTTGCTCATTCTTTCTTCATATATATATATATATATATGTGTGTGTGTGTGTGTGTGTGTGTGTGTGTGTGTGTGTGTGTGTGTGATGTTCACATGGTACCAGTCCCATGGCAAATTGTCATGGGGTCAAGATCTGGGCCCTTAAATTCATGGGAGACCTCATGCATTTAAGGGTCCAGATCTTGGCCCTATGGCAAATTACCATGGGCCCGGTCCTATGGCTATTTGCCATGGTGCCGTCATCTCGGCCCTTAAATCTATGAGAGATGATCTCCCTATATGCTGACCCCATATATTTAAGGGTCCAGATGCCGGCATCATGGCAAATAACCATGGAGCCGGCACCACATAATCATCTCCCTATACATATATATAATATGAGTGAGTTACTATCATTTACACAGGATTTAAATCAAGGACACCGCAACTCTAGTTAAGAGATTTGAGAAGTACTAAAGTAAATACTATAAAGGTGAAGGTATAAGGATAATTTCGAAAGATTCTCAAGATATAAGGATAGTTTTTTCTTTTAAAAAAATAAGAAATCACAATCTTTTTTTGTGGCTTAGTGGCCACAGATGGGAAGGGAAACGAGTAGCCAGGGGATCGAGTCAGGGGAAGGAAAGAGCGCGCCATGAATGCCAGCAACCTCCCTCAGAGGCCACCTATACGTGCTCAACAACAGACGTCTGGGCCATCCCTCTATCATATTGTGCCTAAATATTCAACAAAACTGAGCAAATAGACTCAAGAGTAACCTCAATTGGCTCTTTTAAGTCACAACAGTTACACTTGACCTGTGATGGTCACGCCATTTCCAATGAGGCATGCAAGTCAGTTGCCTAAACCCATCATTAGTTATGCATATGGGTGCTAACAGTAGTGTACAAGTCCCCCGCCGGGGGCGGAGTGGACACTCTCCCCTTTCCAATGGGAGTTCTCAGGTTCAATCCCTAGTTCTCTCCTCCATGTTAAAAAAAAAAAAAAGGTATCTATCGAAAAAAACAGTAGTATACAAATATGAATAATCTCGTTGACCCTAGGAATGTATAACCATACGTGGAAACTTGAAGAAAATACACACGAATACACTGTTTCAAGGCGAAATACATGAGTTTGTCTTGCTACACAATGTTTGTTTTCGATAGTTTTTTTTTTTTTAACGGGGAGGGGGGAAATTAGGATCGAACCCGAGACCTCCTCCCAAAGGGGGAGATAATAAGAGTACCGTGGCAAACCGTAGGCTCATCCTACACAATGTTTGCAAAATGGTTGTCGTAGTTGATGGTCACGTAAATCTTCCTATTGGATCTCAAAGGGGCAAACATGTCCCATCAAAAGTTTGGCCTGAAATTTAAGGGCTTCGAACCCATAGTGTTTTGAGGAATTCGATTGGACAAGGTATAAGTCTGATGCCATTCACTGGTTGAAGATGTATTGGTCAATGTAGAGAGAAAAATTAGAGAATAGAATGTATGCCCGCCTTTTTTTTTTTTTTTTGAGAAAGTCTTGCTGCACACCCTGGCTGTGCTGCGCACCTTGTGCGTGCAACGTCTTTAAATTTTTTATTTTTTTAAAAAAATAGAGTGACTCTTAAGTTATCTTAATTTAGAGTGCAAGTCACGTCATTATCCGATTATCTAAAAAAATTAAAAATAAAATAGGTGAATTTTTGAAAGACAATATTCATTCAATCTAGTTTCTTTTTTTTATTTCTTTCTGAATAATCTAATGATGACGTGACTTACACTCTAACTTAAGTATCTTGGAGATCACTATAAAACTTTTAAAAATAAATTAATTAATTAAAGACATTACGCACCCAAGGTCTGCAACGAGTCTTTCTCTCTTTTTTTCCCTAACCTTCGAACTCGTTAGCAAACCTGTTTGGAGCAATATCTTGACTTTGGACAAGCCCATTTATCTAATAAAAGACCCCTCAGTTTGTGTTATATATATATATATATTGTCAACTTAAAACTAGGCTCATTTATCGAGTATGCTAAAGTCTAAGCCCAAAAGACGACCACCACTGTGATAATTATGTAAAATGCCAATGGAGAGAGCAGCACAAAGATGAAAAGTGTAGGAAGTAAATAAACAATTGGTGGATGGCGAAGAAAAGCATTGCCCAACTGAAGTTCGACCACACTCTCTAAAAACTTCGGGTTATATGGATTGAAGGGTTGGAAATAATGCTTTGCCAGAACATCCAGAAAATGGTAAGATGCAAGTTTGGATGAGTTAACCAATGCTGATTAGGTCAACCAAAGATTGGGTCAGCTCGAACCTACATTATTTTTGGATCGGGTTAGGTCTGAGGTAGCCAGTGCTCAACCAAAATCCATCTCCACTTATATCAGATTAAACATTTGTATCCATCTGATCCTAACAGAACAGACTTGTTAAGGTCTAATTATTACATATGGTAGCTGGTTTCTGTATTTATTTGTTGAGTTGAAGTAGGGTAAAGCAGGGTTGAGAAGAGATGAATAATACAAGCTGCATATCATGGTGTGCAATCTATATGCCTAGTCATCTTGCAAACTCACCTATAATTGGTCCATATGGACTGATAAAATTTGAGAGAGAGAGAAAAAAAATCTCCAATAAAGAAATCAAAGAAAGCGTGGATCCCTCACCTCTTTATAAGGACTTTCTTATCTCTAAATCTCATAGCTCCACGTGGACTAATCATAAGTAACTTTAAGATGACTAGGCACAAACTGCACACCATGGTATGCAACAAGTATTACAAAAAAAAAAAAAAAGGATTGTTGATGGCCATGTTCACGGTAGAAAAACTAGGGTTTGGACTTGATAAGCCTGGGTCTACCTCAAACTGGGCCAACCTGATCTGCATTATAGCCTTTGAATTTGAAACTACAATTCTAATCTAAGAACATCATCATAAAAGCTAACCAACAAACCAAACAGCAGAGGATCCCAAGATATGTACTTTTCATTTCAAAGACAAACACCATACATGGATTCAAAACATATCTTTCTATGTGGCAGCTCAACACAATGGCGAAATGTTCACCTTATTTTCAACCCTCTTAACATTTCTTGGATTGCCATCTAAAAATGAAGCATGCAAAAGGCATTACGTACAATATATGAACATGACTAGGTACTCCCACAGGTAAGACGACAAATATGGTTTGTAAATTCGTAAAAGAACAGGTACAAAGAGCAACTAGACTCTGACAGCTACTGTCACAGCATCCGATGTTCTGCATTGGAATAGAAAGCCAGAATACCATAGGAAAACTTCAAGCAATTTCCAAATCAGATTAAACTCCCAAATAGACAAGAATTGCCAACTATCTCAGCTTTCTAATTGGTAGTGCTCGTCCAAAGACCCTCTCTACTTCGTTTGCTTCCATCTTTAAATCGTCCAAAAGCTTCATTTCCTCCTTGTTTATCCCCCTCAAGAAATTCTCTATGTCACTCTTAACTTCCATGAACCCCCGAGCTAGTCCCTCAAACAAGGTCAGTTCGGTCTTGCCTACCTTTTCAACCTCACTTTCAATTTCCTCTACTTCCCTTATGATGGTCTTCTCACCTTCTTCCACTGTCTTTTCCAGTCTCTCCACAAGAGGGGGTTCAGGGCCACATGAATTATCTGTTCTGATGAACTTACTGAAATCCCTTCCAATAGTTTTTGCCGCTCTCTCTAGCTCAGGTACTATACTGTCTGGTAGCACTGCACTTCTTGTATAAACAACAGCGCCCCCATATCCATCCCATGCATCATTCCTTCCCCGATAATATACAAATATGTAATCATCTGCTTTGTTTTCTACTCTGGATGAAAGGATATACCTGCAGAAAACATAACATGTTCAGGAATGCCTAGTACAGGTACGACTGACAAATTATATATGCTTGTAACCTAGCCAAAGACATTGTACATTGTCTACTGCCCTCAATTCAAATATATAAATAAGTTTTTCTATAGCTACATGCAAGCATGAATTTTCCTTTTGCAAGGCTTAAGTATTTGATCTGGACAAATAATAATGAGATATTCCTTTTGCATCTTCACCACACATTACCATCCAATACTACTCAATCAGGGTAGCTCACCAAATGGACAACTTCTGGGCCAGAAAGGCCAAAGAAACCATGCATTTTTAAGGAATGCAAGTAACTACCACTCAAGTAAATGCATGAACACCAGAAAAGGCCTTGAAAAGTCACAAATCTAGGCCTTACCCATGAAGTGGTAGAGAAAACAAACAAGAAATTGCTGTATCATGTAAAAGAGGGCTGCAGTCCAAAGGCATTTACGGAGGGAGTATGAATTAAATGTATGTGACATTCCCTGGCAAGGTTATAATACATTTTCATGAATACTAAGGAAATAGCCAGAAAAAACACAAAGAGGACATAGAAAAATAGGTAAAAGACAAATGTTGCTTAGTAAGAAGATGATAAGAAAAGAGGAAGGTAATGTGTGGAAAGAGACCAGTCATCTTGATAGTGGAGGTATTCATTGTCATGATTGTATAGTATCCCTGGCTGTAACTGATCCTGTACAAATCTCTGCACAGTGGACCGAGTGAAAAATCCACCATCTGGAGTTCGTATGCGCCATGATAAATTCCCCATAAGGCTGTCTGATTCCACATGAAACTCATGCAACTGGCAATCAAATGTGTCGAAGGTGGGATTCAAGCCACTTGTTATGTACCACTTCCCACTGAAATTTGATATATCAAATTTTGTAACAAGAGCAGATGAGTCAGGGACAGGGAATTCACCAACATCAGACTTCGTAGGAACACATTTTTTTCTTGAGACTGCACACTCATTGAACTCATCTACAACACTGTTCTCAAATAGATCCCCGCATTTGATCTGAAAGAATAAAAAGCTAGGAAATAGATCAATCCACAATCAGTTGATATCCTTGATGCAGTTTTCATGAATCTTGTGGCAAAACAAAACCAACCTGGCATTCAGTCTCATCAGGGCGATCATTGCAGGTCTGGAGACATGCAATGTTTGCTGCACAGGATGGGTTTCCAATGCACTTAGCTAGTTCTATCCTGGGGAAAAGAGAAGGAAAGATATGCTTTCAATTGTAATTGAAGGTTTAGTACGTGCAGCATACAGTATTGTAGTTACTGCCACACACAAAAAGAAAGATCCTGAGTACAGTACCATCCATACTGCTTACCTATCCATTATCACTAAAGCTTTATATAATTTTAAGAGGGAGCTAAGATTTAAAAATAATAATAATATTCTTTTGATGTTCCTTTGACAAGGTTAGCCTATCTATATCAGTATGACAGCCGAGTAATGGATTTGGTGTTTCATTCATCCAAAGATTGAAATTTTCAATACATTTGGCTACATATAAAAAATTATTGAACTTCTTCAAGGTTCAAAACAACAAAGAATTGCAACTTCAACTGACACAAAAATGTCATTTCATATTTTATGCATCACAAATGATATCTTTAATTAATGGCATCACACTCCAATAACTTCTCTTGAGTCTTATCCATTTCTCAGGACGGCAGGCAAAGAGTTTCTAAGATGGTCCTAGACAAAGGTCAGAAGGTTGACAACATGTTTATATTAAAATGAATGGAAGTATAGTAAAAACTTGGACAGGATCTAATGTCAAGCTACTATAAATTGGATGCACGTGCAGATAGAAGAAACATTAAGTCATGAAAATAACAGAACCACACACAATGCATCCACATATATCCAAAGGCTTAGTAATCGGCCTCTAAAATCCATACAAGATGAAGAACGGGTAAAGGAAACAAGCTTTCAACCTTCAAGTCAGCCCATCAATCACCTCATGTTGCTCAGAATTACAGAATAGGATTGGTTCTTGGGCTTGGCCAGAGGCTAGGAATGAGCCAATTCTAGATGAACGCCCACCTACTTCAAGTGGACGAGTAGTTTTTTTTTCCCTTGATGAATGAAGGGATCAGATTTCCTTTTCAAGATTTGATCAGCATCAATAAATCCTAATTCGAATTTGCTAATTCTGCCGACCATGCATGTCATTTGCACCAATCAATGCATGAGAGAGCAGCCCTTAAACAAAATCCCAAATTTTAAGTGGAGATTTAAATCATCTTCTTTAGTTTCTTCACCTTTCCTTGCAGGAAAGTGGAAAAGGGGACCAGCTGATCAGAGTTTTCATGGCTCTCCCTTCTGAAAGGTTTCCTATCTTCTTAGTCAGTTTTACCAGCATAACCAGCAGCAACCACCTAATCCTGACCTTCAATGCTATCTTACTTTATGTAGAGTCTAGGAGAATGATTCACATTTTGGACCACTTGATTAACAAATTATTCATTGAACTTGGACTTATGTGTAACTTTGTCCGGTGCTTCAACAACGATTGCAGCTCTAATTAGTGCATTGTCATTCTAGGCATTGGCATGAATCCCCAACAAGTGGCGTTTGGCATTACAAATTGACCATGCATGCTGACAGGTAACAAAATCTAAAGCAAAAAAATGCTATAATGTTTTACCTTTTTCATGTGTGCATAACAATGAGGTCCCAAAGAATGTGTTGCGTGATGCTAGTTACAGAAGAGTGAAGGCCACCTCAAAAACAAAGGGCTCAAATATGACCTTATTCCACATTTGGCATTTTTCCTATCTAAGCATCTTTCCAGATGAAGCTACAAGATGAACTACATGATTCACCATATAATCACATTAAAGTAATGTACAGCCACATCTTCGCCAAAAGAAATGTAAAGTTGTAGGCAAAGGAAAAACAACATCTATTACAATATATGAAGAGAAAGAACCTAACCATCATAAAAAATATGGTGATAAAAAATATGGTGAGATAGCCATGTTTACTGGGCTCAGAAAGGGCCTATACATAAATTGCCAACGCATCCTTAGCATGGATCATGCAGAAAAGCATCTTCATTCTTGGATTGGCACCAAACAAGTACTAAAACCAACGTTCATGTCTAGGGAGGAGATAGGCTAGATCTACATGCACAACCCTTTATACAGGTGATAACTTGAAGAGAAAAATTAAGGATCTACGAAGGCAGACTATGGCAGTATATATGATCAAAAACCGAGATAAAAAACAACAAAATATGGCAAAAAGCATAAGCTTGACAGGCCATTAGTGATAACTTTCAGAAGGTGAAAACGTACATTAAAAAAAACTAAAATTTCAAAGAGTAAACGTGTAGAACATGACCTTTAGGCAACCTCGTGGTTCGAAGTACAGAAGACCTAATTTCTTATTTGGCAACCTCACTTCTCAGTACAATTGTTTGTTAATATACTCTTTGAGGATGCCTAAAGGCCTCAAGAAAACATATCAAGTCACTGCCTTATGATTATTTTTAGTCTCTTATCAATTTGCAGTAAAAATCGAGAGAAAGGAAAAAAATGCACAAAGTGCATTGTGAATCTATTAGCAGTGGGGACATGACTAAAGAAAGAAAAGGCTAATCTTAGAAGAAGTAACATCCTGCCATAAAACAAACAAAGGATAATTTCTGAAAGAACATGAAAGGCACAAATTACATCAATATGGAACACAAACCTGCACTCTTTCAGTAGACAAGCACATGTCTTGAGTGCATCAGCTGCACCAGCTGATGGAACAGATAGTAAAGTGCATGTTAGCAACCCAGCTACAGCCATGACTTGCACCCGTCTCCCCTGCAACACAGCATTCTGCAGTGCTCCCCAGACTCCAGCTTCCTCCTCCCTCTTCAGAATCAACAACTTTTTTTTATCATTGACACTCTTCACTGATGTGTCACCATCTTATTCTATAGAAAAGTGAAGGAAGACAATGAGATCTATGCAACAGTTACCTCAGAAGGGTTGACTTCCACATCCGAATGCCTGAGGATAACATTGTTTCCCCTTTCGCTGGAAGAGACACAAGATACCCTGTGCTCTGATGGGCAATATTTTATCCGAGACGTTGCCCATAATGTGATTCTCCAATCTTTTCTGTTGAACAAAGATTTCACCTTGACCATATCATGACGATGCCGCCTAGTACTTGCAACAGTTCCTGCATTACTTGTGGGTGTAAGCAGTTCAATGTTTGCTGTGGCTCTCCCATCATGAGACAAGCAGTTGGTGCAAATGCCCGATGCCATACAACACCGGAACTCTCTGCCAGAGCAACCTAGCAAAATAGATAAAAATTATAAGTATCCATGCAATTTATCCATCACCAGTAGCCATCTGAAAGTGAAAGAACTCATCATCACTCATGAAACGCATGATCCAAGGTTTCAAGTACAGCATTTTGGCTGCAGACCCCGCTTTCTCCCAAAATCCTGCTGCCAGAGTTTGCAGATTTCACCCCACGAGGTAGTGCCAGATGCCTTGGAACCTTACAGGCCAACCATTTTGATCATGAGACACCAGATACAGCCATGTTGGGAGATAATCTCCCGATACCCACTTCGACCCACACATCACCACTTAACTATGGAGATGGAACGCGAATAAGTGCCTGATAAATACACAATTTTCCTGTGCACTAGCCAGTATTTACAGCAATTTTCCATGTTTGAAAACCATCTCTCAATACCCACTTCGGCACCCATCACCACTTAATTACGGAGAAGAAAAACCGAATAAATGGCTGGGAAATCATCTTCCAATACCCATGTCGAGCCATCAACCCCATTTAATGATGGAGAAGAAAAGGCCGAATAAACGGGTGGCAATTACAGCTTGCTCCCTCTCTGCTGCCCTGGTAAGGACACATGCCTCCATGTTTAGGGGCAACAATTTATCAGTACCTACTTCGAGCCACACTAGACTTAGTAGCCAGCGCGCCCCACTGGCCCCCTCCTAAAACCAAAAGAGACACCTTTGACCTTCCCCAGTTCACAGTCTTGAACACAAATTAATGGCCACCAGATAAAGAGTGCGGACAGCGTCGAAAGAAGAACTGGTCAAATCCCAGATGAACACAACCCCAAAACGTACACACACCCACACACACAGAGTGAGAGGAGGGAGGGAGAGAGGATGAGCATTGCATACCTGACGGAGACGAATGGAGGCAGAGAAAGGGGGCCGCTGTCGGGAGAGGCCTCTGCTCCTGCTGCTTTCGCTCATGGCGGGAGGCGGGAAGGTGAACGGAGGAAGATGCCAGCGGAGTTCCTGGATAAGGCTGGCGAGTGGCGAGAAGGCCCGTAACGTTGCTGCCGCGAGCTCACCTTTCAATCCAAACCGTCCGATTGGTGGAACTCCATAGAACGCGGCGTATCCCGTCTGATTACCCGGTCATGACGTGGAGCCAGTTGGATCCACACACGTGGCGAACGGCTCCGTGCATCTCGTAAGTTGTTTCGCGGTGCAGTGGAACTCCACATCTGGGGTTGGGCAAGAACTCTCGGTTTGGGCGTTAAATTAAGGTAGTTCCGCCGAGGGTGACATCACTGGGGAAGAAGAAGAATTCTAGATCGACCAAGCTGAGAGTTTGAGATTTTGAGAGATGAACACCTTAATTACACATATTTATGTTGATGTAAATAATAATTTATCATAGTTTTGTAAGATTATGACGGATTAAAAGTAATTGCGTACTTGTAGAAAAGTCGTGAATTTTAGGTATCGTGTGTCACATTTTCCTAAATTATAAAGCTGTTTCTAATATTAGACCTTGATTGATTTTTCTCCGGACACTAGTTTGGTGGCATCGTTTGAAATAAATGAAGCAGAGAGCTTCAAGGATAATGTTCTCCTTTGGTCAGGCCCTCAGGGGGTAGAGCCACAAATAGATCCTCAGGTAGCCTACTAATTGCTTAGTTCAGCTTTGTTTCAGAGTTAACTATGAGTTATCTATTTTTAACGTAAAATTAACTCATTTTGATTTGATAGGGTCAGATTTAGATAATCGAGTTAAACGAGAGTTAACACGAGTTAATTCGAACTAACTTATCCCACGTTTAAATGAGTTAAATTAATTTGATACAAAATGAAAAAGAATAATAGTGGATAAAGTTAATCCACTTAACTTAGTCCGGTTATCTTTAATCTCGAGTCGAGCAATGCTTAGAGATTGCTTAGTAGATTGCTTAGTGTAGTGCGATGGAATGACAGTAAAAACAAGTAACGTCTAGAATTCTTTGCAGTTCAAAAAATGCAGGCACATATACTCGGTTTTGACTTTCCTCGGTGTACATCTGTAAGAGCCTGTTTGTTAATGGGGTAGAATAACTCATTCGACCATTTTCGGTCGAACGAGATATTCTACCCCGGGTAAGAGTATGTGAGAGGCGCCGATGAACCCCATTAAATTCTCTCTCATCAGGTGGGTAATCCCGCAGCTCTATTCAAATATCAAAGGGGCCCTAAAAGAACAAGCCCCAAATGTGACATGAAAGAGGATCCGGGTCTTAGATTTTATTATTGAAGATATGGAGACATGGAACACACGTAAGAGGGGGGGGGGGTTAATTGTGGTTTGCAAGTTTTTTTTATTTTAATACAAATCACATAAATGATAATCACAAAGAAGAGGAGGTAGGAGAGATAGAACCAATCACACAAGGAGACAGTTCGATTTTATAGAAGTTCGGTATAGTAAAGTGCTAGCGTGCATCCTCTCCCTAAAATCTCTCTTCACTACAAGAAACTCCGGTAAACCACACACGCGCAAAACATCAAGGTGTTGGCTCACCTTCCACACACACACACGTGTGCCTCACCACTCACACCCTCAAAGTAGGGCACTCAAGAACACTCACACACTTTTACACACACATAAACATCACAAAATACAGATTTAAATCAAGATGAGAAATCAAATCTGATCAAGGTTCGCCAATGAAGAGCCTCCCAAGTCGTCTTTCACGTTCTTGCACAAGAGGAACCTTCAAAGATTGAAGAACTATGAGAAATAAGGCACAAAATCAGAGTAGTCATCTTTCTGCAAAATTTCAACCCTTTTTTTCTTTAATCCTCTGAATATGATATTTAAATGGGTTAGGATACCTTAGGGTTCTCTTAGAGAGGTTTGGGAAGAGTCCAATCCAAGGAACGACCAAGATTCACCGAGAAAATTCATTAAAGATCGCAAAAATATCGCACAGATTCACACAAATCTGTTTCATATATGTAGGGCGTCGACATCGAGCTAGAACCTTTTTACAAGTGTTATGTCTACAAGAAATCAAACCGATGGGGTACCATCAGGGAACATTACATGTCTGAACATGCCAACTTTGAATAGATATATATTCCAACACGCTCATCGAAAGAATATGATCTTAGGCTATTTGCGAAGAGTTATGTTACCACAACATATTACCACCAGCCCTCATCTTGAGAGACCACTAGAGCACAATTAAAATCTCTACTAAATGTTAGCTTTCAGTCATATTAACACTTAGTTAATTTTTTCAGACTGACCTACTATGCGCGCATTACTTGAACCTGTCAACTTAGAGATGGCATAACTTCCCATACACTTTTCCAAAATTTATGTTCTTAGGTTCATTAGGAAGAAATAAACACAACACTTTATCTCAAGCACCCATCTCCAAAATAAATTCAAAACCTAATCAAATTCTTCATCAAAAATCAGGTTTTAGCCATTTTAACACTTCAGACAATTTTTCTAGAATGAGCTATTCTATGCACATACACTTGGAAACTTGGTCAGTCAAATATGGATGAACATTGCTATCATCAAAACACGGAGAGATCACAACAATTTTGACATCATAAAATAGGATAAGACCAGTATCTATCTCGAATGAGAGTAGGAGTCAAATCTATACTCTAAAAGGTGTAAACTAGTCAAGGTCAAAGTTGAAAAACACAAGTTTCTAGCTTTTGATTTTGATCAAGGTTGTTGAAATCAAAATCAAAGTTTGGAAATAATATTTTATTTTAGGTTTTTTGCAAATAAAGCACAGTTGAAGTTGAAATGGCAAAAAAATTGTGCCTGGAAATGCATTAGGTGAGGGGGATGGAGGGGGTTTATAGGGGGTGGGGGGGCATTGGGTTCCGGCAGGCAAGTCCTTCTTTCTGTAGTGTTGCCTTCCATGTTCCGTGGGCAGAACAGAGATATGTTCCATGCCTACGATTGGGAGAGGGCATGGGGGGAAGTAGGCAACGGATCCCCACAACCAAGATCACGAGCCTGCAAGCCCGCTGGGTGTACTTCGCCAAGCGCCGGAAGGGCCTCTTTCGAAAGTGCCTCAAGCTATGTTGGGTCTTTCGCGACTACCAAGTCATCATCGTCACCTTCTCCCCCGATGTCGGCACTGCCCTCGGGGCTTCGTTCCCAACTGGAGGGGGGTTGCAGGGGCTCCTATTCTCCTGCTTTGCCATTGCCGGTAATGCCTCGACGCCGCCTGTAGGAGCAACTAAAAGCCCCCACCGCGCTGCCTCCAAATCCCAATCCTCCCCTCCCCGTGACTCGCCCTACACCACCACGGCAACTTCTAGGCCAACAGCATCCGTCGCCAGCGCTCCTCCATACCATGGTGCCTACGCAAGGAGAGCCAATGACCAGCGCTCCCTTGACCAGGCAACATCTAAGACGTTGTTGAGGCCTTCTATGAGTTCCCATCATCAACCTACCATTTCCCGCGAGAGAGAGGAAGAGAGGCCGTCAGAGGGGGTCTCCCCCCTCTGGTGGTGAAAGTCCCCCCCCACCCCATTCCCTCACCTGCAAGTGCTCTCTCTCTCTCTCTCTCTCTCTCTCTCTCTCTCTCTCTCTCTCTCTCTCTCTCTGTGTGCGCGCGCGCGCGCACGCGCACTACTCACCCATGTTGGGTGGGTTGCTAGCACCGAAGGGGGAAATCACCTCTGACCCCTCCCTCTCTCTCTTTCTCTATCCTCTCTTCATCGGTCTCTCTCATCTCTCTTTTAGTAAGGGTGGGAAATTTGAGATTTGAAGGAGATATTTTAGTCATTTCATTATAACATAAGGGGGATACTTAAATCTTTGAATAATATCCATACTTTTTTTGACGAAAGTTAATCGCGATGACATTTGTGCACTGTTTGGATATAAATAAGGATATCTTTGTTAATACATTTTCAGGCATAATTTTTTATCATGTCAATTTTAACTGTGATTTATTTGTAAAAAAACTCTTTTATTTTTAGAATGGGAATAGTTGCTGCATCACTAGTGATGCAAACCCCCCCCCCCCCCCACCCCGCCAAAAAAATTGAATTTTTTAAAGTACCCCTTGTGCAAACTATCCATCAATAAAAGAACGAACGGACAAGCTTAATGAGCTAAATTTGGTCAGTCCATTTTTTGTTGAGAAAAAATCATATACTCTTTCTTTTTATTTTTCTAACCATCTTATCTAAGATGGGATGGCACAGATAGGTAACTTGAACAATAGGCTATCTAAAAGAATTTTAAAAGCAAGTTATTTTATTTGGTTGCACCACAAGACAACAGCAGTAAGCTGTTGCACAACCAGCAAGTGGAACTCATCAGGGAGATAAGGACCCAAATACACATAAGGCCCCATAGTACGTGCTCCAACCTTATGGGCCTTTTCAATACCAGGAGCCCTTTGGGCCAACAAATCAACGGCTTCAACGACACCACGCATGAAGCTACAGGTTAGAAGGTTCACCCACGAACCACAACATTAATACGAGGACAAGTGATCAGGAACCGGTTTGCGACCGGTCGTCGTTCATCCTATGGCTTCATTTCACCACCACAGCATCGACGGACGTTTAGCTCCCCACTGGGAACTCCCCCCCTACCCCAGGTACTCTTCCCCTTCTCCTCCCCCTCTCTACCCTTCGCCCTCTGCCTTCTCCTCCTCTCAAAGTGCCCCCATCGGCATTCCCCCCCTTTCCCTCTCCTCCTCACTCTGTGTGTGTGTGTGTGTGTGTGTGTGCAGTTTTTTCTATTTGGTTTCTCACCGTCGGAGCTCTCCTCCCCACTCTCCACTGTCGGCGCTCTACCCAGCCGGCCCACTCCCCTCCCTCCCTACCTTCAGTCGCTTCCTTCCTCTTGAAAAAGTTGGAAATTGTGCCCTAGGCCTTAAAAGTGAGATATGCCCCTCACATTTTTATGAGAAAAATTAAGAGAAAAGTGGTAGGTTCAAACATAACTTCAGATATTTTATCACACTATCTGAACCATATATAGAAGCTCTCACCGCTTTAGACAATAGAGATTCAATAAGAGTTATCCAACGTTCACTTTTAGTTGAATATGAACTAGTTGATTCAATATTTCTTTCACTTCTCCACTGCTAAGAGGTCAAAAATAACTTTTTGAAAGTGCATGGCATCCAGAGTACATAGACACAGATTAGAAACATGGGCGTGAGTTAATCCATGGATTGCAGAAAAAAAATTATTTAGCAAGAGAGAGAAGTACGTAGAAAGCTAGGGCTAGCTTGTTAGCATGTGGCCAACAATCGTTAGGAGACACATCCCGTTGGGAGACACCTCACGGTGTTTCCGGATCTGAGGAAAGGGTGCACAGTGGAAGGTGGGGGAAGTGGGTGAAGCACCCTCCTATAAAGTAAGATGGGTTATGTCCATGGAAAGTGTGAGATCTAGAGATCTAAGAATACCCACCTCGTCGGAGTCCCCAACCCGTCCGGAAAGAAACCCACCTCGGAGTCCCTCTACACTGGTATCAGAGCGAAGATCGATCCGAGCACCGCACCGCTGCCATCTGCTGCGGCCGCTGCCGCTCCTCGCTCGACGGTTGGCCTGCGTCACCCACGCCACGAGCTCGCCGGATCGGACAGTTAGCCGCTGCTGACCACCCCTGCACGACACCGCGGCCAGTGTCGCCGACCGCGTGGCACGACCACAGCCGTCGTTCCTCTCCACGCCGGACCGCACCCGCCGTGTGCCCCACCGCTGCGATCCTCACCGGCCGCCAACCGCGCTGTCGTTGCCAACCTCCGCCCGCGCCTCCACCGCGGCACAGTTCTCCCCCCCCCCCCCCCCCCCGCTGCGGCCTCCCCATCCTCGCCACCTGAATCTCCACCGCCGGTGCTGCCGCTGCTGCCGTCGACTCCCAGGCCGCCGCTGCCGTCGAGCGAGCACCGCCCGGACACCGTCTTCACCCTTAGCCATTGCCTACTACTTGCTGTAGCGGCCCCGGACGCCACCGCCAGCGTTGCCGCAACGATCCTCGTCGGCCGCCCACCGCAGCCGCCGCTGCCATTGCGACTCCCACCTCTTGCCGTCCTCGAGAGGCCCATCACCGCCACTACTCTCGCTGCTGCCTCTCCTGCGCTTTCATCGTCGACTTCTAGCATCGTCGTTGCCGTTGCCCTCCCCGCGTGCAGACGCCTCTACTATCACTGCCGCGGCCTACCCGTCATCGACTATTGTCGCCGCAGGTCGTCGGCCATCTTCACCACGCTTTGCCGTCACCAAGTAAGAAGGTAAGTCTTTATCACAGGAAAAGGGGAAAGTTTTGTGGCTCCCGTGAAAGTTTTGTGAACCACATATACATAAAAAATATATATAATACAAGTGTACGATGAGCTCTGTCGAAAAGGACAGATAGAGGTCCCTTCACTCACGTGAAGAGGGACATAACCTGCCCATCCCATCATCACTTATATATATATATATATATAAAGGTAAGGGATTTATTTTATACACGTTTACGATAACTCTATCAAGTGGTTTAAAGGTCAGTCACTTACAATAAAATTTAACTAATTTTATGTACTACTGTGAAAGTTCCATATTTAATAGCACCATTTATATTTAATAGCACCCTTCATTTCTTATTAAAAGAAGTTAAGATAGAAAGTCTTAAAGCATGTGAACATGACCGTTTAAAATAATAATAATAAAAAAAACTTTTACACTGTCATTGTTAAACTTTTCACAAACTGTGCTACACATGTCACCCTAGTTGATTCGCCACTGTATATGCTATACACATGTCTGTCTTGTCCCGTCAAATTCATACATGAGAATACTTCTAACTATTTTTCTATTAAAAGTTATCCTCTAGGCATTTTTCTGTTAACCGTTATCCCTCTCAGTTTGAATAGCCAACCAAAATAGTTAGTCAGAGTTAGTCTCATTAAATGAAGTAGGTTGTTACACAATATATATGATATTTGAAATTAATATATTAATCTCTACCTGATAATATATCTATACTGATTAAAATATTTAGTGCATTCATTATTAATCTCATTTGTAAACATATTCGGTTAATTTTGTCTAAATAATATGTATTTTCATATCATGTTTACTAATTGATGATTGTTCTTGATTATTATTTAGTTGTACCTTAATCATTAATTATTTTTATTTATACAATTAAAAAAATAAACATGATCATAGGCATTTTGATATTACATATTTAATTATTTACTTGTTAATTAGTTATTTTGATCACAAATTATACAAGACAAGACAAAATTCAAACCCCTCACAAATAAATGGCAGAATTAATCAACATAAATTTTAGATTAATTTTAGTTGTCACGCCCCGAGCGCGGAAGATACCCGGAGACGCGTGACGAGTTTATATCGATCATGTCAATCAGAGTATTAGTGTATTCGACACCAAATCAGAGATGCGCAAAAGTAAAGATAACCCAATCCTTTTATTCCTTCACAAAAGTATTTCTATTACAATCCCTTGAAAATGCTAAACTTAATAAAAAGAAAAGTACAAAATTGACTCAAAAAAATATAGAAAAGACAAGTCTAGTTGACGCTTTGAGAAGCTCTAATCTCTTTCACTCTTGACCTTCCCAGTTCGATTGAGTCTCGTCGTCGGACTTACCTGAAAAGTAGGGAAACACTGAGTGAGCGAACGCTCAGTAGGAAATTATATCTCAAGAACTAGCAATGGGTTTAAGTGATTACAATTTATTACATGTAAATGTAATATGGCTATGCATGTAGAAATAACTAATCAATAGAATAACACGTCGTGTAAAACTTTCAAGCAAGAGATAATCAAGAGGTATTCATGAGAGACTTTATAGATTATTGGCTATTTCACGCAAGTACTTTGCCCGTTTCGGGCCACGCTAGTAAAGTCACACAAGTCGAGTCACGCACGCAAGAAAGAGAGAGAGTGTGTGGAAATGCCAAAGATCAAGAGAGACAAGTACTTCGGTGCAATGCTAGACACCGTGATCATTACAACTCCCATGTACACTAGTACTTTTGGGTGCTCCTCCCAGGACCAGATCGGGCCCTTATATGCACAGCATTAAAGATAGATCTAGACATCCACGATAATTTATAGCCAATAAGGAGTTTCAAGAACAAGCTTTAATAGGATGATAAGATAAGATTTTCATGGAATTCAAGGGCAAGGCCCTTGAGTAAGGACATACTGGCGATAAAATTCACGCAAAGCATACAAACCATGACATGTCGATAAACTGGGTGGAAATGGTTCCCTAACCGGGTACCATAACAAATAAGTGCCCATATGTAGATGGTCACTCTTTTTATATAGAATTGAGGTCCACATGAACAGCATATTAATGGCATGATGTTCTTATCCCATCAAGAATATTCTCATGATATCCATTAGCATATCATAAGGGCCGGTATACCATATTTCTATAGGGTGACATGGCAAAATAGTGTAATAGGTTTTTATGGTACAACCAGCTCAATCGGCCTTGATGGAATCCAAGGCTCGAGGAGTCTTACGGAGGTCCCAATGACTAACTTGCTAGTCCAAAGGAACGGAATGTCCAATGAAGAGCTTGTATGTCACCGAGAGTTAGTGGGTAATGCGATAAATCATCATGAAACACGGCTATATATATATATATATATGAATATACATATGAAATCCTCGGTTAACAGTAACAGTGTAAAATAGTATCACAGGAAAATAGCGACTTAAGCTAAGTCATTACTTATCAAATTAACGCCTTTCGCAGGGGCATTTATTTACAATTTGACGACTTATAAAGCAGGCGTCCATCATATTTCTTCTATTTCGCAAAATTTCTAAATTCTGGAATTTTAGTAGAACACGCCTTAAACAGTGGCGTTACTTTCAAATTAGCGCCCTGGTTCAAGGCGTCACTTTTATAAGAGACGACCTATTGGAGGTCGTTAATTCCCTTTGGTTTCCAAGAATATGAACAGTGAAGGTTTTTTTCATGATAAATAATTTGCAGGAACCACATATATGAACTGGACAAGAAAAATAGCAGGATTCAAGGTATATGATCATGCATTAGATTTAACTACAGGTCTCATAGATATTAAATTTTAAACTGGTGTGTTTATTGATTTCCTTAAAATTGACGACTCTTATATCGGGCGTCAAAACATGAATTAGCGCCCTGACATGGGTCGCCTCTTTCCAAAATTCACAGAGAACTTCTAAAACGCAATAAAACTATATGCATGAATTACAGATGACTTTATCATAAATTTTTATGCTAGTTTGGGCTACAATCCTTGAGAAAACCTACCTGATGATGATCTGGATGAAAATACGTGAAGGATGTGAAGAGAAAACGATACTCTGTTCTAAACAGAGTCTTCTGGGAAAATGATGTTGATGAAGAACCCACGTTCTTCACTTTGACAATAGAGTTACTACTTGCTGCAGACTTCCTACAGAAGAAAAAGACGATGTTGCAGACAACCTGCACAAGGAAGATGAAGGATATTAATATTCTTCATAATCCATGACAAAGGCAGAGGAAGAAGAACCACCTATTCTTCACGTACAGCCGCATCAGAACGGTTCGCTAAAAAAATAGCGAACATGTTCGATTAGAAAGGTATTTATAGGATTTCAAGAATCCCAATAGAGTTAGAATTCGATTGGAGCTCTAGTTTCCTTGATAGAGTCCTTACCATAATCAATCGAACACGTAGCAATCCTAAAACCTTCCCTGGATAGTCTCCTGGTTCGAATGGAACACAAGTGCAATTAACGCCTTAGGTTAGGGCGTGCATTTTAATTGACGTCTTGACCTGTGCCGTTTCTTTTATAATTCGCGCCCAAGAAGAGGGCGTTTCTTTTTCTTTCCTTTTATTCATTTTGGCCGTTTTGAAATTTGACGCCCTTTAGTGTAGGCGTCACTTTTTGAATTAACGCCTCAGGTGAAGGCGTTTCTTATTTAAATCGCGCCTTGTTGAGAGGCGTTACTTACTTTTGACTTATTATTTATTCATTTTGGTTCTTATCATTTACTTACTTAATTTTTCTTGAAATCTTCCTTTTATTTTACCAGGGTTGCTACACCCTCCCCCACTTAAAAGAATTTGGTCCCCAAATTCAATCGCATATAAATGTGGAGAGTGTAGAATACATACCTTTTTAGAATAAGTCTGGGAATCGTTTCCTCATAGACTCCTCGGTCTCCCATGTCGCTTCGTGTTCTGTACCTTTACTCCATTGCACCTTAACCATGGGAATAATTTTGTTCCTTAATGTTCGTACCTCGCGATCGAGGATCTTCATGGGCCTTTACTCATAAGTGAGATCCCTTTGAATCACCAGGTCTCTATGATCAATGATATGTGACGGATCATGCACATATTTCTTCAACATTGATATGTGGAATACATTATGAACTTCGGACAATTGAGGAGGTAAAGCGACGCGGTAAGCAACCTCGCAAACTCTTTCTAGTATCTCAAAAGGTCCGATAAACCTTGGTGTAAGCTTGCCCTTAACACCAAATCTCCTTATTCCACGTCCAGGTGATATCTTGAGAAATACGTGATCTCCCACTTGGAATTCGAGATCTCTTCTTCGTGTATCAGCATAAGCCTTCTGCCTAGACTGAGCAACTTGAAGTTTTTCTCTAATCAACTGAATCTTTTCAGTGGTATCCCTTACCATGTATGGACCTAATAGTTATTTTTCGCCAACCTCGTCCCAGCACAAAGGCGATCGGCAACTCCTTCCGTATAAAGCTTCGAAAGGTGCTGTAACGACCCGAGAATCCGATTACCGGGAAGGCCCGATAACCCGAGACTCGCACCGCCACCCACGAGCCCGAAGACTCGGAAGGGTTAAAAGGATGGTGTGGAGACTACACAAGTATCACAAATAATTGCAGAAATTAAACAGTTATAATAGAATAACACTTTACATGGTCCACAACAGAAAATAACACAATAACAATAGTCCACGACTAGTACAGTGACAAGAAAGGAAAGTACAGCTACACGGGGCATCCCCCGGCTCTGACCTCCGGCACTACCGCTGGGCACCCGCACCACGCTGCGCTCCTGACGCGCTCCCCGAAGGTGGCGCCTCACCTGAAACACGGTGAAAACACGCAGGGAATGAGTCTCGGAACAAGACTCAGTAGGGATCACTCGAACCCTACCTCGAAAAACGAGAAACCACTACTCTAGCGGTAGAAAAGTATCTCGGAAAGGAAAGCCCTGTACTCTACAGAACTAGACCCTAACGGCACGTAAACCGAGACACGTGCCACGGTACGAGGAAACTGAAACTCAACGGTTGAACCGTCAAAAACCCGAAGGTCGGAAACACACGACTGACAGTCTGACACTCCGTACTCGACAGGAGTACCACCCACTAGAAGCACAGCCGGTAGCGTCCCCTGGCGTCTTACACCGCACCGCAGGTGCACCGCCTGACATGGTAGGTCCTACCCGAGGCGCAAACACCGTACAAGTAACCACAAACAAGTAACTAGTTGGGGTCACGCCCGTCGACGTGGGTCCAACCGCCCCCAACCACGTGTGCACACACAGACCTTGCGTCACTAGGTCTGGTCCTCTGACCGGTTTTCCCCCGTAGCCGGACTCTGGCTACCGACGAGGGGCCTACGGTAACCGGTCCACAAACCGTCTCGAAAGGTGGGTGCCCGTACACCACTCCCAGGTGAGACCAGCACCGCGCACTGGTGGGCTACGACTAGTGGAGGGTCGCTAAAGGAGTAGACTCTCGAGTCACGGAAAACAACACCCAAGCCCGACAACGTGTGGGAATCACCCCACGCACCAGTCCCGTCACACGGAGACCACGGTCGGAGAAAAGCGAGGTTGCCACCCTCATGGGGCAACACAGGAAGTGGCGGTCTACCCTCAGACCGTCACTGCCAAATGGCGGTCCACTCTAGGGCCGTCACTTGGAAATAGCGGTCTAAGGCGGACCGTCACACGGCCAGGGGGTAGGGGGAAGCGACGCGCCTACCCTAGTGCGTCGCTTGGAAGCGGCGCACCTAGGCCAGGGCGTCACATGGCACCCCACACCCACGAAAACCACAGGGAAAGTAACGCGCTTACCCTGGCGCGTCGCTTGCAAGCAACGCGTCGGGCTCAGTGCGTTACTCGCATGTGACGCGCCTAGACCAGCGCGTCGCATGGCCCTCACGCTCGGGATGGAAAGGGAAGTGACGCGCCTGCCCCAGCGCGTCGCTTGTAAGTAACGCGCTGGGCCCAGTGCGTCGCTTGGCCCATCCACATGGGGGACAACAGGAAGTAACGCTCCTGCCCCAGTGCGTTACACGCATGTAACGCGCCTATCTCGGTGCGTTACATGGCCTGACCCCCAACGGTCAAAACCCAACGGTCGAAAGCATGTGACGGCCCAGCCCAGGGGCGTCACTAGCAAACGGCGGCCAGTCGCAGGACCGTTACAGCCCTCGACCCCAAAGGCCAACACCCAGGGAAGTAACGCACCCCTCTAGGGGCGTTACAAGCATGTGACGGTCACTGGAGTGACCGTCGCTTGCCCCAGAGCACGCTACGGCGGGAGAACCCCAAAAACACCAACCACGCCCCCGTACCTCCACCGGAGAGGGGGAAAACAAGGGGGAAGACCCCTGGGGACCCCTAGCATGCATCTAAGCCACCAAAACATAGAATCATGGGCTAAAACCATAGATCGGGCGGCTCACCCCAAAACATGGAAAAACCCCAAAAACGCCCAAACATGCCTCTCTCGGCCTCCCCGCGGCCTACAAACCACGGAAAAGAACGGCGAAGAGCTAGGGAACGTCACCCTACCTCAATGGAGCGAATGCTCCGCCGGATCGTCCACGAATCGCGAAGAACGCTTGAAAACCCTCGTTCTTCCTTAAGCTTCCCACGCTTGCCGCACGCCCCCACGACCGCCTCGCCGCCGCCCACGTCGCCGCGCCGTTGCCCCGCCGCCGTCTGCAGCCGAAGGGGAGCTCGCCGTGGCCAACCGGGAGGAAGAGAGGGAGAGGGAGGGAGACACGGTGGAGGAGGAAGGAGGAAGAAGAAGATGGTGGGGGGAGAGAGAAAAGAGAAAGGGTTTTATAGAAAAACCCGGAAAATCCGTAAAATTCCAAAAAATAGGAAATCACACCCCCGCGATCCTCGGAACGCACCGATCGCAACGGTACCACTCGTGTCCGTGTGAACAGCCCGGTTCACCCGCAACGAGCGTCCGAAGAGAAAAGCCGAAACACACACCGGGAATCGGAAAACACACGCGGAAAAGCCGCGGAACGCCTCCGGGCCTCCGAAACAACTCCGGATCGCGCCGACCCGAACACGAAAGATGTCCGAAACGAAATTTCGAACACAACAGAGCCGGACACTCCGAAAACCAGATCCGGGACCCACGAAGAAGGATCCGAAAGGTCCGGGATATTACAGCCCTCCCCCCTTAAGGAATTTCGTCCTCGAAATTGAGAACAACCCAAGGGGAAAGAAGAGGAAGACTCACTCAAACAGGTACGGGAACTGCTGACGCATCTCGTCCTCACGTTCCCACGAAGCCTCACCACCAGAGTGTCGTTGCCACACGACCTTCACCAAGGGAATAACCTTGTTCCGCAGGCGCTGCTCTCGCCTATCCTCCACGCGGATCGGAAACTCTGGGAGAGAAAGATCTGGAGTCACCTCAGGCCAAACGGAAAACTCGAGCACATGAGAGTCATCGGGCATATACTTCCGCAACATAGAGACGTGGAACACGTCATGCACCGACGCCAACTCAGAGGGTAACTGTAACCGGTAAGCAACCTCACCGATGCGCCCCACAATCGCGAAAGGACCAATATAGCGGGGACTCAGCTTCCCACGCCGTCCAAACCGCGTCACCCCCTTCATCGGAGAAACTCTCAAGAACACATGATCGCCCACGGCGAACTCGAGGGGCTGCCGCCTACGGTCAGCATAGCTCTTCTGCCGACTCTGGGCCGCCAACATGTTCTGACGAACCAGGTGCACAACATCCACACATTGCTGCACCAATTCCGGTCCCGTCAAAACACGCTCACCCACCTCAAACCAATCGAGTGGAGTCCGACAAGGACGCCCATACAGAGCCTCATAGGGAGCCATGCCGATGCTCGAATGAAAGCTGTTGTTATAGGCAAACTCCACCAACGGTAGGTGATGAATCCAACTCCCCTGCCACTCCAGGCAGCAGGATCTCAGCATGTCCTCCAAAGTCTGAATGGTCCTCTCAGACTGACCATCCGACTGTGGATGATACGCCGAGCTAAATGCCAACTCCGTGCCAAGAGCTCGCTGGAAACTCCTCCAGAATCCAGAAGTGAAGCGCGGATCCCGATCCGACACGATCGAAATGGGAACCCCATGCAACGGAACGATCCGCTCCACATAAAGACGAGCCAACTTAGGCACGCTCCAGCTGACCTTGACCGGTAGCAACCGCGTCACCTTCGTCAGCCGATCCACCAGCAACCAAATACTGTCCTGCCCAGTCGGGGTTCTGGGCAACCCCACCACAAAATCCGTGGTCACATGGTCCCACTTCCAAGCAGGAACATCCAAGGGCTGGAGAGTACCGCCTGGTCGCTGATGCTCCGCCTTCACTTGCTGACAGATCAGGCACCTGGCCACAAACTCGGCCACATCTCTCTTCATGCCAGGCCACCAGAACTGCCTCCGCAAGTTCCGATACATCTTCGTCGCACCCGGGTGCACAGTGTACCTGCTCCCATGAGCCTCGCGTAACACCGCACGACGAACCTGCTCCTCCCCTGGGACGTACAGCCTGCCACGAAACCTCGCAGCACCGTCCTCGCCAAGCTCCACATCAGCTATCGCCAAAATCCGGGGCAACTCAGGGTCCGCATGCTGAGCCTCTGTCACCTGACGACGGATAGCAGGAGTGACAGTCAGACTCGCAAGCACTGCCAACCCTGGCTCCTGGGGAATCTTGAGCCTGAAAGATACTTCGGGCACCTGTTCCCAGAGCCTCCACTTCCTCAACATCAAGGCACTGATCACGACCTTCCGACTCAAGGCATCGGCGACGACATTCATCCTGCCCGGCTGATAAGACAGGGTGAAGTCATAGTCCTTCATGAACTCCATCCAACGCCTCTGTCTGAGGTTCAGATCTCTCTGCGAGAACACATACCTCAAACTCTGATGGTCAGTGAACACCTCGAACTTCTCACCGTACAGATAATGCCTCCAGATCTTCAACGCGAAGATCACTGCCGCCAACTCAAGGTCATGGGTAGGGTAGTTCTCCTCATGGGGCTTTAGCTGCCGAGATGCATAAGCCACCACTCTACCATGCTGCATCAGAACAGCACCCAATCCGACGCCGGAAGCATCTGTACACACCACAAAACCTCCCGATCCAGAAGGCAAAACCAACACCGGAGCCGAGGTGAGCAATCTCTTCAGTTCCCTAAAGCTCTGCTCACACTCCTCGGACCAGACGAAAGGCACATCCTTCCGCGTGAGCCTCGTCATCGGGGTCGCAATGCGGGAAAAATCCTGGATAAACCGGCGATAATAACCCGCAAGCCCCAAGAAACTCCGGATCTCCGTCACCGACCTCGGCCTCGGCCACTGCATCACGGCCTCGACCTTGGCGGGATCCACGGAAATGCCATCACCAGAAATCACGTGCCCCAGAAAGTGCACCTCGCTGAGCCAAAACTCGCACTTGCTGAGCTTCGCATACAACTGGTGATCTCGCAACGTCTGCAGCACCACACCCAAATGGTACGCATGCTCCTCGGCAGACTGCGAATAAACAAGGATGTCATCCACGAAGATGACCACGAACTGGTCCAAATACGGATGAAACACCCTCTGCATCAAGTCCATGAAGGCTGCTGGGGCATTGGTGAGCCCGAACGGCATCACCAGAAACTCATAATGCCCGTACCTCGTACTGAACGCAGTCTTCTCCACATCGGACTCGCGAATTCTCAGCTGATAGTAACCGGACCGCAAATCAACCCGCGAGAACACTCGCGCAGACTGCAGCTGGTCGAACAAATCATCAATCCGCGGCAACGGATACTTGTTCTTAACGGTCACTTCATTCAGCTGCCGATAGTCAATGCACAGCCGCAGACTACCGTCCTTCTTCTTCACAAACAGCACGGGCGCACCCCAAGGGGAAAAGCTCGGACGAATATACCCCTTGGCCAACAGCTCCTGCAACTGCGCCCTCAACTCCCTCAACTCAGCGGGGGCCATACGGTAGGGAGCCTTCGCCAAAGGTCCCGTACCAGGCACAACCTCGATCACGAAATCGATCTCCCGCTGGGGAGGTAATCCAGGCAACTCCTCAGGAAAAACATCGGGAAACTCGCACACCACCGCAATGTCCTCGACATTCGGCTCCATCCGGTCAGACACAACCACTGACGCGAGAAAACCCTGGCAACCTGAATCAAGCAATCGACGGGCTCGAATAGCAGAGATAAGAAATCGAGAAGAGGTGGAACGGATACCTTGGAAATAGAAGGTCCTCTTGCTCGGATGCTGGAAGTAGACCCTCTTCATTCCACAATCCACCACCGCTCTATGAGTCTCGAGCCAATCCATGCCTAGAATCACATCATAATCCCGAAGCTGCAACGCATACAACCTGCCTGGCATACTCCGTCCATCGATCCACACCGGAACCTGGTCGAAGCAATACGGAGTGACCATAAAGTCACCCGAAGGCAACTCCACAGCCAAATCACAGGACAACTGGGTCACCGGCTCCTCGACGCTCGACGCGAAATCCTCCGAAATAAACGAATGAGACGCGCCAGAATCAAATAAAACCCGAGCCGCACAACCCAAAATCTGAACGGTACCTTCCACGAGCTGCGACGCTACTGCCTCTGCCCTGGTCAAGTGCGTGATCTGGCCACGAGCTCTCTGCCTGCCTCCCACACTAGCTGACCTGGGTAGCGGCGGATACTGTCCCTGCTGCTGCTGCTGCTGGGGAACCTGCTGCTGCAGCGGCCTCTGAGGACAGTCGCGCGCCATATGCCCTGGCTGGTCACACCGAAAACAGATGATCGGCGCCGTGCACTGCCTGCCTGGGTGGGTCCCACTACACCGTGGACAAGGTCCTCGCGATCCACCCACCGATCCCTGACGCTGCAAAGAGAACGGCTGCTGTACACTGCCCGATGAAGCCTGCCCCTGATCCTTGTGCTTCTTACGGAGACTCTTCTTCAAGAACTTCTTGACCTTCGAGCCGAAGGACGCAGATCCTGTCACCGAAGCTGCCGATGCCGGTACTCCTGAACCACCCGACACACGCTGGAAGGAACCCTGCTGCTGGGTAGCCGACTGCTGGCTGCGACCTGACACAGACTGCCCCTGGCTGATCGGTCCTCGAGTCCTCTGCATATCCATCTCCAAGGAAATCGCAACACGAGACGCCGTCTCCAGATCAGTGGCCCCATTCGCGATCAAATGGTGCCTCAGCTCCAACCTCAAGCCCTGCACAAACTGCGTGGTCCTCACCCTCTCATGCTCCATGATATGAGGTGCATACCGACCCAGCTCGACAAATCGGGCCCTGTACTGCAGCACGGACATGTCACCCTGCACCAGCTCCAGAAACTCCCGCATCCGCTGCGTAGTAACAACGTCTGGACAGTACGTACGCTCGAAAGCACTGACAAAGTCATCCCACTCGATCTGCTCAAGTGGACGAAGCTGAAAGGACGTCTTCCACTCGGAAGACCACCACCTACGAGCCGTACCCTGCAACTGGTTGTAGGCCAACACCACTCTATCCTCGGCAGCACTCTTCGCTGAACTGAACACCCGCTCCATCTCATCAAGCCAATCTCGAGCCGCATCAGGGTCTGCCTGGCCGTTAAAGTAAGGTGGATGGAACTGCATGAAATCCCTCACTGCTCGGCCTGGCCCACCCCTGACTGACGAGCCCTCACCGGCCTCTCTGCCGAACTGTTGAGCCATGAGATGGTACATGCCACGGAGAAAACCCTCGGCCCCCGGAACTCTCGCAGCATCCTCGGCCTCGGTAGCCCCCCGTGGTGCTCTGCTATGCTCCTCCTGGTCCCTCTGCTGGACCTCCTGCTGGATCTCCTGGCCTCCAGCCGACTGCCCCTGCTGAGAGCGAGAACTCCTCCTCGGCGCCATCCTCGCTCCTGAAGCAAAAGACAGAAGACACAAAAACGGCAAGGTCAGAATAAACACGCGGTGCCCAATGCCAGCGTCACCTGTACATCATCGTCATGGACTAGTGGACCACTACAATTACCTATGATTCTCATGTAATTCCACAACCGCGCTCTGATACCAGCTGTAACGACCCGAGAATCCGATTACCGGGAAGGCCCGATAACCCGAGACTCGCACCGCCACCCACGAGCCCGAAGACTCGGAAGGGTTAAAAGGATGGTGTGGAGACTACACAAGTATCACAAATAATTGCAGAAATTAAACAGTTATAATAGAATAACACTTTACATGGTCCACAACAGAAAATAACACAATAACAATAGTCCACGACTAGTACAGTGACAAGAAAGGAAAGTACAGCTACACGGGGCATCCCCCGGCTCTGACCTCCGGCACTACCGCTGGGCACCCGCACCACGCTGCGCTCCTGACGCGCTCCCCGAAGGTGGCGCCTCACCTGAAACACGGTGAAAACACGCAGGGAATGAGTCTCGGAACAAGACTCAGTAGGGATCACTCGAACCCTACCTCGAAAAACGAGAAACCACTACTCTAGCGGTAGAAAAGTATCTCGGAAAGGAAAGCCCTGTACTCTACAGAACTAGACCCTAACGGCACGTAAACCGAGACACGTGCCACGGTACGAGGAAACTGAAACTCAACGGTTGAACCGTCAAAAACCCGAAGGTCGGAAACACACGACTGACAGTCTGACACTCCGTACTCGACAGGAGTACCACCCACTAGAAGCACAGCCGGTAGCGTCCCCTGGCGTCTTACACCGCACCGCAGGTGCACCGCCTGACATGGTAGGTCCTACCCGAGGCGCAAACACCGTACAAGTAACCACAAACAAGTAACTAGTTGGGGTCACGCCCGTCGACGTGGGTCCAACCGCCCCCAACCACGTGTGCACACACAGACCTTGCGTCACTAGGTCTGGTCCTCTGACCGGTTTTCCCCCCGTAGCCGGACTCTGGCTACCGACGAGGGGCCTACGGTAACCGGTCCACAAACCGTCTCGAAAGGTGGGTGCCCGTACACCACTCCCAGGTGAGACCAGCACCGCGCACTGGTGGGCTACGACTAGTGGAGGGTCGCTAAAGGAGTAGACTCTCGAGTCACGGAAAACAACACCCAAGCCCGACAACGTGTGGGAATCACCCCACGCACCAGTCCCGTCACACGGAGACCACGGTCGGAGAAAAGCGAGGTTGCCACCCTCATGGGGCAACACAGGAAGTGGCGGTCTACCCTCAGACCGTCACTGCCAAATGGCGGTCCACTCTAGGGCCGTCACTTGGAAATAGCGGTCTAAGGCGGACCGTCACACGGCCAGGGGGTAGGGGGAAGCGACGCGCTTACCCTAGTGCGTCGCTTGGAAGCGGCGCACCTAGGCCAGGGCGTCACATGGCACCCCACACCCACGAAAACCACAGGGAAAGTAACGCGCTTACCCTGGCGCGTCGCTTGCAAGCAACGCGTCGGGCTCAGTGCGTTACTCGCATGTGACGCGCCTAGACCAGCGCGTCGCATGGCCCTCACGCTCGGGATGGAAAGGGAAGTGACGCGCCTGCCCCAGCGCGTCGCTTGTAAGTAACGCGCTGGGCCCAGTGCGTCGCTTGGCCCATCCACATGGGGGACAACAGGAAGTAACGCTCCTGCCCCAGTGCGTTACACGCATGTAACGCGCCTATCTCGGTGCGTTACATGGCCTGACCCCCAACGGTCAAAACCCAACGGTCGAAAGCATGTGACGGCCCAGCCCAGGGGCGTCACTAGCAAACGGCGGCCAGTCGCAGGACCGTTACAGCCCTCGACCCCAAAGGCCAACACCCAGGGAAGTAACGCACCCCTCTAGGGGCGTTACAAGCATGTGACGGTCACTGGAGTGACCGTCGCTTGCCCCAGAGCACGCTACGGCGGGAGAACCCCAAAAACACCAACCACGCCCCCGTACCTCCACCGGAGAGGGGGAAAACAAGGGGGAAGACCCCTGGGGACCCCTAGCATGCATCTAAGCCACCAAAACATAGAATCATGGGCTAAAACCATAGATCGGGCGGCTCACCCCAAAACATGGAAAAACCCCAAAAACGCCCAAACATGCCTCTCTCGGCCTCCCCGCGGCCTACAAACCACGGAAAAGAACGGCGAAGAGTTAGGGAACGTCACCCTACCTCAATGGAGCGAATGCTCCGCCGGATCGTCCACGAATCGCGAAGAACGCTTGAAAACCCTCGTTCTTCCTTAAGCTTCCCACGCTTGCCGCACGCCCCCACGACCGCCTCGCCGCCGCCCACGTCGCCGCGCCGTTGCCCCGCCGCCGTCTGCAGCCGAAGGGGAGCTCGCCGTGGCCAACCGGGAGGAAGAGAGGGAGAGGGAGGGAGACACGGTGGAGGAGGAAGGAGGAAGAAGAAGATGGTGGGGGGAGAGAGAAAAGAGAAAGGGTTTTATAGAAAAACCCGGAAAATCCGTAAAATTCCAAAAAATAGGAAATCACACCCCCGCGATCCTCGGAACGCACCGATCGCAACGGTACCACTCGTGTCCGTGTGAACAGCCCGGTTCACCCGCAACGAGCGTCCGAAGAGAAAAGCCGAAACACACACCGGGAATCGGAAAACACACGCGGAAAAGCCGCGGAACGCCTCCGGGCCTCCGAAACAACTCCGGATCGCGCCGACCCGAACACGAAAGATGTCCGAAACGAAATTTCGAACACAACAGAGCCGGACACTCCGAAAACCAGATCCAGGACCCACGAAGAAGGATCCGAAAGGTCCGGGATATTACAGGTGCCATTTGTATACTTGCCTGATAGCTGTTATTGTATGCAAATTCAACCAAAGATAAGTGATCATGCTAGCTTCCACCAAAATCCATGATGCAAGCTATGAGCATATCTTCAACCACCTGATTAGTTCTCTCGGTCTGACCATCCGTTTGAGGATGAAAAGCTGTACTAAAGTTAAGTCTCGTCCCCAGTGAATGTTGTAAACCCTTCCAAAATTGAGAAGTAAATCGGGGGTCTCTGTCAGACACGATTGAGACAGGTACTCCATGTAACCTGACTATCTCTTTAAGGTATAATGCAGCAAGAACATCAACTGACCATCGACTCTTGATTGGCAAAAAGTGTGCCGATTTGGTCAATCGGTCGATGATAACCCATATTCCGTCATATCCTCCCTTTGATTTGGACAGACCCATAATGAAGTCCATACCGATATCCTCCCACTTCCACTTGGGAATATCTAGAGGATGTAGCTTACCGGCAGGTTTTTGGTGTTCTGCTTTGACTTGTTGACATGTGAGACAACGAGACACAAAATCTGCTATTTCTCTTTTCATATTGGGCCACCAAAAGGTCCTTTTCAAATCTTGATACATCTTAGTTGATCCTGGATGAATCGTGTACCTTGATCTGTGAGCTCCATCTAAGATTTTCTTCTTTAGCTCTGGGTAATTCGGTATACATGTTTTATTTCTGAACATCAATCTTCCATCTGGTGCTAATTTGAAATCAGGTTGTTCTTCCATTTTGCCCTTGATTTCCACTAATACGGGGTCACTACCTTGAAGTCCTTGTATTTCAGATAGCAAGTCTGGCTGTATGCTCATATGGGATAATGTGACACACCTACTGTCCTTGTCCATACTTACATTAAGTCTAGAGAATTGTTCTAGCAACTTCCACTCTTGAATCATACAATTGGCTAGTAGTGCTCTCGGCTTTCGACTGAGGGCATCGGCTACAGGATTACCCTTCCCAGGATGATATTGTATAGTGAAGTCGAAGTCCTTAAGATATTTTAGCCAACGTCTTTACCTCATATTCAATTCTTTCTGAGAGAAGAGATACTTAAGACTTTTATGGTCAGAGTATACAATAAACTGCACTCCGTACAGATAATGTCTCCATATCTTTAGTGCAAATACTACCGCAGCCAATTCTAAATCATGAACTGGGTAGTTCTCCTCGTGCTTCTTCAATTGGCGAGAAGAGTAGGCTATAACATTCCCTTGTTGCATTAAAACACATCCGAGGCCAATGCCAGATGCATCGATGTATATTTCGAATCTCTCGCCTTCAATTGGTAAAGCTAAAACCGGGGCAGTAGTTAGATGATCTTTGAGAGCTTGGAAGCTTCTTTCACATTCCTCACTCCATTCATAACGTATCTCCTTGCGAGTTAGCCTAGTGAGTGGTACGGCTATTTTGGAGAAATCCTTGATGAATCGTCGATAGTAGCCCGCAAGACCCAAGAAACTACGGATCTCGCTAGCATTGGTCGGTCTTTCCCAATTCCTTACAGCTTCAACCTTTGATGGATCTACGGATAAACCGTCTTTTGATATAACATGTCCCAAGAAAGCTACTTCTCCTAACCAAAATTCACATTTGCCGAGCTTTACATATAACTGATTTATCCTCAATATTTGTAATGCTATTCTCAAATGCTCCTCATGCTCTTCCTTGGTCTTTGAATAGATCAGTATATTATCAATGAAAACCACTATGAATTGATCTAGATGAGACCTGAATATACTATTCATCAACTGCATAAAGGCAGCAGGGGCATTTGTTAGTCCAAAAGGCATAACAACAAATTCATAGTGCCCATACCTGCTTCTGAACGCGGTCTTATAAATGTCCTCATCTTTGATCCTTAGTTGGTGATATCCCGTCCTGAGATCAATCTTTGAAAAATACATGGATCCAGATATTTGATCAAATAACTCATCGATTCTCGGCAGTGGATACTTGTTCTTGATAGTGAGATGATTCAACTGTCGATAGTCGATGCATAACCTCATGGATCCATCTTTCTTCTTTACAAATAGCACAGGTGCTCCCCACGGGGAAGTGCTTGGTCTAATAAATCCCTTCTTGAGAAGTTCCATCAATTGCTCCTTCAGCTCCTTGAGCTCGGCAGTGGACATCCTATATGGTACCTTAGAAACTGGTCCAACACCAGGGACCAAGTCAATGGTGAAGGCCACTTCTCTTTGTGGGGGTAATCCAGGCAATTCCTCCAGAAACACGTCCGAAAATTCTTGCACAACAGGGATGTCTTCTAGCTTAGTCTCCTTAGTCTCCTTAATGGTGACAAATGCAAGGAAAGATACACATCCTTTCCTTATTAGCTTGCTAGCTCGGAGAGCCGAAATAAGAGGTGACTTGCTCCGATTCTTAGGGCTAGAATAGACTAGTTCTGGAAAGTTTTTGAAAGTAACTTTGCTGTTACGGCAATCCACAGTTGCCTGATACCTAGATAACCAGTTTGCTCCCAATATGACATCATATTCCTTTAGGTCTAAACATATGAGGTTGATAGGAAGATTTCTTCCTTTTACCAAGACTTCACAGTTTTGATAATGGTGAGTAATATCGGTTTCGTTTCCGAGAGGAGTAGATAAAAATATTTTCATCCATTCCGGTTCCATAGGTAGTGGGTCAGCACACTTCTTGGAAATAAAGGAATGTGATGCACCCGTATCAAATAAGACATGTGCAGACTTGGAACAAACTTTCAGTGTACCTTCTACGAGTCCGCCTTCGTCTTATTCCGCCTCCTTAATAGCTTGGAGACGAGCATTCTTTGTTACCGGGCGCTTTCCGTCACCGGCTTGATCATTGAGTAAGGGACAGTCGGGAATCCGATGATCACGGCTCTCACAACGGAGACACGCTCGAAGTTTCCTCCAACATTCTTCGGCCTTGTGCCCGGCCTTATCACAGTGCTTACATACCACCTTAGAAGGTGTAGTGGTGATGGAGAAAGGTTTGGTCTTTTTGAACTTTTTCTCCTGGGAGGGAGTACCTCCATTACTTGGCCTCTTCTTGAAATTGGGTTTGAAGGTGCCGGAGCTAGTAACATTCTCCTTCCTGTCTTTCCCGCGGATCCTATCAGATAGTTCCGTGGCATCCTCTAGCAATTGGGCTCGTCGAACCATCTCCGAATAGACTTGTATGTCCATCGGTGCCAGTTGTGTGATATATTGGGGCCTGAGCCCATTAAGGAATCTTCGAGCTTTCATCTTCTCAGTACTAACTAAGTGTTTAACGTACCGAGACAGCCTTGAGAACTGCGCTTCATATTCAGCCACCGACAAAGATCGTTGCTTAAGTGCGGCGAATTTAGCGGCTTTCTTCTCTTGAACTCGATCTGAGAAATACTTATTGTTGAAATGTCCAACAAACTCCTCCCAAGTAACTTGTCCTTGATCTAATGTGGCTTCTACCGACTCCCACCAGCATCGGGCGTCTCTTTCTAATTGAAAAGTTGCTAGCAGGACCTTCTCTTGATCCGTGCATTGCATAACCCGAAAGATCCGTTCAGTTTCCCGGATCCAGTGTTCGGCATCGTCCGGATCAGTAGATCCTACGAACTTTGGAGGATTCATGTTCTTAAAGCCTTGGTGGAGATTTCTGGCTCCACGATGTGCACCTCCTTGTGCCACTTGTTGAAGTGCATGGGTCATGCCTTGAAGAGTGCGTTGCATGTTGCGCCATTGAGCACGTTCGGCAGCCATTGTCCTATAATTACAATAGCTATATTAGTATGTGATTGCGTTAAAAGGCTTTTAATTCTATATTGACTTTAACCCTTGGTTCTACCCAATCTCACTGGTTAGAGGTTCAGACTTATCCTTGGACTTGGGTTTCCTAGGAATTGAATACCCTGGCTCTGATACCACAAAAACTGTCACGCCCCGAGCGCGGAAGATACCCGGAGACGCGTGACGAGTTTATATCGATCATGTCAATCAGAGTATTAGTGTATTCGACACCAAATCAGAGATGCGCAAAAGTAAAGATAACACAATCCTTTTATTCTTTCACAAAAGTATTTCTATTACAATCCCTTGAAAATGCTAAACTTAATAAAAAGAAAAGTACAAAATTGACTCAAGAAAATATAGAAAAGACAAGACTAGTTGACGCTTTGAGAAGCTCTAATCTCTTTCACTCTTGACCTTCCCAGTCCGATTGAGTCTCGTCGTCGGACTTACCTGAAAAGTAGGGAAACACTGAGTGAGCGAACGCTCAGTAGGAAATTATATCTCAAGAACTAGCAATAGGTTTAAGTGATTACAATTTATCACATGTAAATGTAATATGGCTATGCATGTAGAAATAACTAATCAATAGAATAACACGTCGTGTAAAACTTTCAAGCAAGAGATAATCAAGAGGTATTCATGAGAGACTTTATAGATTATTGGCTATTTCACGCAAGTACTTTGCCCGTTTCGGGCCACGCTAGTAAAGTCACGCAAGTCGAGTCACGCACGCAAGAAAGAGAGAGAGTGTGTGGAAATGCCAAAGATCAAGAGAGACAAGTACTTCGGTGTAATGCTAGACACCGTGATCATTACAACTCCCATGGGCACTAGTACTTTTGGGTGCTCCTCCCAGGACCAGATCGGGCCCTTATATGCACAGCATTAAAGATAGATCTAGACATCCACGATAATTTATAGCCAATAAGGAGTTTCAAGAACAAGCTTTAATAGGATGATAAGATAAGATTTTCATGGAATTCAAGGGCAAGGCCCTTGAGTAAGGACATACTGGCGATAAAATTCACGCAAAGCATACAAACCATGACATGTCGATAAATTGGGTGGAAATTGTTCCCTAACCGGGTACCATAACAAATAAGTGCCCATATGTAGATGGTCACTCTTTTTATATAGAATTGAGATCCACATGAACAGCATATTAATGGCATGATGTTCTTATCCCATCAAGAATATTCTCATGATATCCATTAGCATATCATAAGGGCCGGTATACCATGTTTCTATAGGGTGACATGGCAAAATAGTGTAATAGGTTTTTATGGTACAACCAGCTCAATCGGCCTTGAGGGAATCCAAGGCTCGAGGAGTCTTACGGAGGTCCCAATGACTAACTTGCTAGTCCAAAGGAACAGAATGTCCAATGGAGAGCTTGTATGTCACCGAGAGTTAGTGGGTAATGCGATAAATCATCATGAAACATGGGGCTATATTCACGGACTGGAATATAGTGCCGATATATATATATTTCGGTGACATACAAGCTCTCCATTGGACATTCCGTTCCTTTGGACTAGCAAGTTAGTCATTGGGACCTCCGTAAGACTCCTCGAGCCTTGGATTCCCTCAAGGCCGATTGAGTTGGTTGTATCATAAAAACCTATTACACTATTTTATGAAACCCTCGGTTAACAGTAACAGTGTAAAATAGTATCACAGAAAAATAGCGACTTAAGCTAAGTCATTACTTATCAAATTAACGCCTTTCGCATGGGCGTTTATTTACAATTTGACGACTTATAAAGCAGGCGTCCATCATATTTATTCTATTTCACAAAATTTCTAAATTCTGGAATTTTAGTAGAACACGCCTTAAACAGGGGCGTTACTTTCAAATTAGCGCCCTGGTTCAGGGCGTCACTTTTATAAGAGACGACCTACTGGAGGTCGTTAATTCCCTTTGGTTTTCAGGAATATGAACAGTGAAGGTTTTTTTCATGATAAATAATTTGCAGGAACCACATATATGAACTGGACAAGAAAAATAGCCGGATTCAAGGTATATGATCATGCATTAGATTTAACTACAGGTCTCATAGATATTAAATTTTAAACGAGTGTGTTTATTGATTTCCTTAAAATTGACGACTCTTATATCGGGCGTCAAAACATGAATTAGCGCCCTGACATGGGTCGCCTCTTTCCAAAATTCACAGAGAACTTCTAAAACGCAATAAAACTATATGAATGAATTACAGATGACTTTATCAGAAATTTTTATGCTAGTTTGGGCTACAATCCTTGAGAAAACCTACTTGATGATGATCTGGATGAAAATACGTGAAGGATGTGAAGAGAAAACGATACTCTGTTCTAAACAGAGTCTTCTGGGAAAACGATGTTGATGAAGAACCCACGTTCTTCACTTTGACAATAGAGTTACTACTTGCTGCAAATTAACTTCCTACAGAAGAAGAAGACGATGTTGCAGACAACCTGCACAAAGAAGATGGAGGATATTAATATTCTTCATAATCCATGACAAAGGCAGAGGAAGAAGAACCACATGTTCTTCACGTGCAGCCGCAGCAGAACGGTTCGCTAAAAAAATAGCGAACAGGTTCGATTAGAAAGGTATTTATAGGATTTCAGGAATCCCAATAGAGTTAGAATTCGATTGGAACTCTAGTTTCCTTGATATAGTCGTTACCATAATCAATCGAACACGTAGCAATCCTAAAACCTTCCCTGGATAGTCTCCTGGTTCGAATGGAACACAAGTGCAATTAACGCCTTAGGTTAGGGCGTGCATTTTAATTGACGTCTTGACCTGTGCCGTTTCTTTTGTAATTCGCGCCCAAGAAGAGGGTGTTTCTTTTTATTTCCTTTTATTCGTTTTGGCCGTTTTGAAATTTGACGCCCTTTAGTGTAGGCGTCACTTTTTGAATTAACGCCTCAGGTGAAGGCGTTTCTTATTTAAATCGCGCCTTGTTGAGAGTCGTTACTTACTTTTGACTTATTATTTATTCATTTTGGTTCTTATCATTTACTTACTTAATTTTTCTTGAAATCTTCCTTTTATTTTACCAGGGTTGCTACATTAGTCATCATGTTTAGATTTATTAAATTAAACTATTTAATTTTCAGATTCATTATAATCATAATGGCCAGTAAGCTTATTGCTTCGGAGCTGGCAAAGTTAGATAAACTTAATGGAACCAACTTTGACATGTGACACCGGAAAATCCGATATGCCCTTATCCATGACAACATAGAACATGTCATTGATACCAATGCTCCGGAAATTAATGAAACATCCACGGAAGTGGAAAAGAAAAAACGGGAGCAATGGTTAATAGATGACAAAAAGGCTAAGAGCCTAATGCTCATGCTCATGGAGGATAATTTAATAAAGTTTTTCGAAACTTACAAAACCTCCAATGAAATGTAGAAAGCTATCAAAGCGAAGTATGATACCAAAACAGAGGTGAATACTCAACTCTTATTGCATCGTTACAACACATGTAAGATGCAGGAATGTGATAGCGTTGTCGAGCATGTAAATAAAATAATTGTCATGGCTAAGGAGTTATCGACCGTTGGAACCGAAATTCCAGAGAAGATGCAGGTGGCGACTATATTGAATAGTTTGCCAGCATCATTAGACATGGCTGTCACAACCTTAAGAATGAGTGGTTCTATTGTAAGTGTCACAGATTTGCCAGCTCGGTTAGCGATTGAGCAGGACATAATGGCCAGGAGAAAAGAACTAGAAACGCACTTGCAGGAGGCCAATGCCGTACACCGAAAGTCCACCAGCCAGAATCGTCCACTCGGAACGTAAATGCCCAAGTTTAAGGGCAACAAATTCTAAGGTAAAGGAAAGAAGGTTCCTCGTGGTGCTTGCTACTCATGTGGAAAGTTTGGTCATTTTATGACAAATTATCCCCAAAATCAAGGTAATGAGGGTGGAAGCAAACACCCAGAAAATAGAAGAGCTGGAAATATAGAATTTATCGACGTCACGGAGTACAATGCCGCGATGACCGACTCAAATAAATGGTGGGTCAATTCTGGAGCCACTCGTCATATTGCAAAGACGAAGAAGGGGCTGGTGATGCTAAACAAGCTAAAGGCGGGAGAACAGAGGATTTACATGGACAACAACACCTATCTGGATGTAGAAGGTGTTGGTACATACAGGCTGGATCTTGGGGATAACATCATGGTCCTCAAGGATGTGTTCTATGCACATGGAATCCGACGGAATCTAATCTTTGTACTGGCCTTGATGAAAAAAGGTCTGGAAGTACGTTTCTACAACAACCGAGTGTCAATAGGGAAAGATAGGAAAGTACTTACCATGGGGAGGTTTGTCCCCGAGCATAATTTATTCTGTATCCCTGTAATTGACACTGAGAATAATAATATTGAAGATTCTGAGTATTCCTTGTGTTCTTTATCAGAATGTGATCTATGACATTTTAGATTGAGACATCCCGAAAAATCTAAAATAGAACAAATGATTAAGATGGGTCTACTGTCAGGTTTGTCAAAGGTGGAACTAACACCTTGTGAACATTGCTTAGTAGGAAAGATGACTAAGAAACCCTTCACAGTATGTCATAGATCAAACGAATTGTTAGGGTTGGTTCACTCGGACATTTGTGACCCCCTAAGTATAAATACATATAACAATAAGGAATATTTCATAACCTTCATAGATGATTATTCCAGATTTGCCTATGTTTATCTGATTTCTACAAAATCAGAGGCATTTGATTACTTCCGAAAATATAGAATGGAAGTGGAAAGGCAACATGGAAGAAATATTAAGGTGTTAAGAACGGATAGAGGTGGGGAATATAACTCAAAAGAATTTGAGTTATATTATCAAGAACACGGAATTAAAAGATATGTAACAATACCTTATACGCCACAACAAAATGGTGTGGCAGAAAGAAAGAATAGAACTTTGATGAATGTTGTTAGATGTATGCTATCGCATTCAGGTCTCCCTAAGAATTTGTGGGGAGAGGCATTGCTTACGACAAATCATATCTTAAACAGAATTCTCACAAAATCCGTAGAAAGTACACCTTATGAATTATGGAATGGGAGGAAACCCGATTTGAGTCACCTCAAGAAGTGGGGGTCAATTGCCCACGTTCTCATTCCGAGTCAACTTAGAGATAAGTTGGACTCAAAGACATTGAAATATAGATTCATAGGGTATTGTGAGAAATCATCTGGTTATAGATTTTTTCATAAAGAAAAATGGATCATTGAATATAGGGATGCGACATTTCTAGAAAATTTAGAGGAAGAGGAATCTCATGAAAAAGAGAAGGAACCTCTAGTTGTAATAGATGATGACTATTATAATGATGTCCCTAGAAATGATCCAGAAATTGAGGAAGAACCTCAAAATATAGAAAATGAACCAGTACCTATGAATGAAATGCAGCCTGATCAACCCGGAATAGGCTACAAAAGATTGAGAACTCCACCAGCATGGATGGATGATTATCATTTGTATTCCTGTGAGCCTTCATGTCTGATGATAGACATGGAAGACGAAAATTACGTAGATCCCATGAATTATGTAGATGCGATGAAATTGCATGATACAGAATCATGGCAAGATGCTATGAATGAAGAAATTGATTCCATGAAAAGGAACAATGTATGAGAATTATGCGATCTTCCAAAGAATCGAAAGGCTATAGGATGCAAATGGGTATTCAAGAAAAGCTTCGAGCTGATGGGTCTATTGATAAATATAAGGCCCGATTAGTTGCCAAAGGGTTTACGCAGAAACCAGGTATAGATTTTCAAGAAATCTATTCTCCAGTGACTAAGTTTACATCCATAAGAATGATCTTGACAATTGTTGCATATTTTGATCTGGAGCTACACCAGATGGATGTAAAAACAGCATTCCTTAACGGAGAGTTGAAGGAAGACATCTATATGCAACAACCTGAGAGATTTCAGGTGGAAGGCCAAGAGGAAAGGGTATGCAAGTTGAAGAAATCAATATATGGTTTAAAATAATCTTCTAGACAATGGTATCTCAAATTCCACGAAGTAGTTGTCCAACTAGGGTTTGTTTCAAACAAGTTGGATAACTGTGTATATGTCATGAATAGTGGGAGTAAGTATATCATGTTATCCCTATATGTGGATGATATTTTACTCGCCAGTAATGACATAGAAATATTAAATAAAGTCAAATTTGAACTCAGTGGAAAGTTTGAGATGAAGGACATGGGTGAGGCATCCTATGTTCTTGGTGTACAAATCCTAAGGGATAGAAAGTCTAGAATGTTGAGTATAAATCAGGAAAAATATTTGAGGTCTGTACTAAAGAGATTCAGAATGCATAATAGCAATCCAGCACCTACACCGTTAGTCCATCAGAAACGGTTGTGTAAGGGTCAATGCCCCGGAGAGGGACAGGAGCCGCTCATGGTGCCGTATGCACAAGCAGTCGGAAGCTTGATGTATGCAATGATGTGTAGTAGACCGGACTTGACATATCCAGTCAGTTTGGTAAGTAGATACCAAAGCAATCTTGGCCCAGCACATTGGGAAGCTGTTAAAAGGATTTTGAAATATCTGAGATGAACTTTGCACAACAGTCTTATTTATCAAGCTGATACGTTTGAGATTTTCGGATATTCGGATGCGGACTTTGGAGGAGATAAAGATGACGGAAAGTCCACGTCGGGACATTTTTTCATCTTTGGTGATGCTGCTGTTTCTTGGGGAAGCAAGAAACAAGGGTGTGTTGCTCGATACACACAGGAAGCTGAGTACGTTGCATATAGTACAGCTGCTACTCATGCAGTTTGGATCAGAAGATTCTTGAACGATTTGAATCTCAACTTGGTAGATAGACCAATTGAGATGTACTGTGATAATCAGGCGGCTATTAGCCTGATTAACAGTGGAGCAAACAGTTCAAGAGGAAAACATATTGAAGTACAATATAACTATATTCGAGATATTGTACAGAAAGGGGAAATAAAAGTGACTTATGTTCCCACAAGTGATATGATTGCTGATCCATTGACGAAAAGTATCTCAGCAGAAAATTTCATTAAGCATGTTGACTTAATGGGGCTTAGGAATATATAAGCCAGAAAGAAATATTTTCATGGATAATGAAAATAATGATACCTCTGACGGATAGTGGGAGTGTATTGGAAAAGTATTCATGTATAGTGAGACAATGAGAAGAATGATACCTCTGACGGATAGTGGTAGCGTATCAGAAATACTACTCATGGATAATGAGAGTATAGAAGTTATGGTGAGTGGAAACACTTCTCACGGATAGTGGGAGTGATTCAAATGAAACATTATACCACCCACGGACAGTGGGGATATAATAATTTGTTGGTCAAGTGGGAGATGTTAGCATGTGACCAACAATCCCGTTGGGAGACACATCCCGTTGGGAGACACCTCACCGTGTTTCCGGATCTGAGGAAATGGTGCACAGTGGAAGGTGGGACAGAGGGGAAGTGGGTGAAGCACCCTCCTATAAAGTAAGATGGGTTATACCCATCGGAAGTGTGAGATCTAGAGATCTAAGAATACCCACTTCGCCGGAGTCCCCAACCCGTCCGGAAAGAAACCCACCTCGGAGTCCCTCTACATAGCTGAGAACTTCCATGCAGAAATGTGGAACGTTATTTCACAGTGAGGGAAGTTAATTATATCATATTTAAAATGAAAACAATGTATATATATTTTTAAATCTTATCCTTTTTCTTACATGCATGCATCCATGTGTATTCTTATGAAACATGTATACGTACACGTGAAGGTTAAGTTACGTACGTATACACATGTTTTCCATTCAGGCCCTGCCAATGCCATCTAGAATATTCATTCTATAGCAAATTAACATCGTGATATAAAAACTCACTAAACGGCATGCATGATGCAGTTTCGTTTCAATAATTTATTCACCCCAGAAGGGGTCTGAGTCCAAAAATTAAGAGTGAGACGAGGAAAACACTTAATTGGCGAGATCATGCATGTGGACAGTCGTCCAGTATGACCATTCTTCGGGATCCGCTCTCCACAGCTCCGGTGGACGTACGATGCCCGTTTAGTGGGTTACGTGCACAATGTGTTTGACTCCCACGATCGATGGGGAGGTCCCTCCCGCCGTAGGGTCAACTATCCACCTTGCATGGAAAACCACTCCGAGCACGCCAACCTCTCTTTCGAAGAGTTGTGAAGGCGTAGTCATATCCTTCGACGAGAAGGGACCTAATTAATTAAGAAGCCCAAGCAAAGAAGGCTTTATACTTCTGAATTTATTAGTATTTCTATACTTCTGACTTGAATATCGAAGAGTTTTATTTAAAGATAGCTTTCGTGCCCCCGTCTACGTACTCGATCCGTGTGTGTGCAGGTCACAGTGTATTAATTTCTCCCTCGCTTCATCCATTACAAGAACAAGCTTACGTCCCACTATCCCGTAACTCGATCAAGCCCACTTTCTGACCACCCCTTCAACTATGCTGTCTCTCTATCTTATGCGTCCGGACCATCGTCATCTCACCCGCCAATGTCACATAAAAATCATCGTAAAAGCAAACAAAAAAAGATGAACTTTTCAGCTTTCGTATTCCCCTCCGATCTTGCTGCAGCCCAAGTGCCCATTCTTTTCTATGTTGGGGATTTTTACATCCATACTCCTATAAAATATCGTATGTATATTTATCTCTTTGCCTTTTGCATATATCACAAACATTCCTAATATACATAATATTGCTACGGTTATACCCTCTTCATAACCCTCGTTTTCTCGACCTTAGAAATGTGTGAGATAAGAGACAATTATTAATTTAGCCTCTAATTAGTGTCCCATCATCTCTCTCTCTCTCTCTCTCTCTCTCTCTCTCTCTCTCTCTCTCTCTCTCTCCATGACAAGTGTCGACGTCATCAAAGAGCAGCCGGCGGCCACTATGACCACCTCCATGGAGATCTAGAGAGAAGGGGGTGTCGAAGTGAGGGAAGGGATGGGGGTCGAGGGTGGGGGTGTTCCAGCCAGAGAGAGATGGGGGGTACGTCTTGATGGAGGGAGGTACGTGTCAACAGAGGGGTAGGGGGTCGAGAGGGGTGGGGGAGAGGGACGGGTGTTCCGAGCAAGAGAGGTGGGGTCTATGATCGTCGGAGGGGAGTGGTAGGGAGAACCACAAGGAATTCATGAGTAAGATTTGATGCACACCAGTGTGTTACACACTTTGGGTGTGCAGTGTCTTTTAATTTTTTTAAAAAAATTGACGTGGATTTCAAGTTATCTTAAATTGTTGTACAAGTAACGTCCATTATTCAAAATAAATTTAAAAAATAAATTAGATCAAATAAATAATGTTAAATTTATTTTTAAAATGATATTTTTATTTTTATTTTTTAAATAATTAGATAATGATGTGATTTCCACGTCAACTTAGAGTGACATAAGACTCAAATAAAAAAAATTAAAAATTAAAAGATACTGCACACTAAGTGTGTGCATCACACTCCGATGTGTAATAATTATTACTCTAAATTTATTGCACGTGATGTGACTTTCAAAATTGAAATTTTCGCAACTATGAGAAAACACCCCTGCTTAGGGGAATACTTGAATGGCTGCCAGCTGGAATTGTAAATACTCTGGCTTAAAAAATAAAATAGAATAAAATTGGAACCCAAAATTTCCCTTAACTATCGGCTTTGTTGACTCACTCTTGTTATTATTCACATGCCCCTGGAGCCCAGTGAAGCAATGGGGGATCCATTGCACTCGGCTCAATGATGTGCCATGCGCAGTCCCATTAACTTTCGTGGATTGATTTTTTTTTTCCTGAAACTATGGGCAAAGTATCATCTGAATCCATTAGATTTGCGGAGCAAGAGAGTCCAAACCTATGGATGACGTCGATGCTCGGTTTCCAATCCCTGGAGCTCGAGTGGCGGGCGGCTCCACTGCCCAACAGTGACAAATGGTAGTATTATGAAGATTTTTAGAAGAAATCTCACGTTCTTATAATTAATTATTAGGACAGGTAGAGAACCGTTCCCCGTGTTGGATGTTGCTCTTGATGCTAGGGAGCGGGGGCTGATTGGAGATCGACTGCACAGCAGTTCTTCACAGATTGTTATCGCCATTCAGTACTTGTAATTTCAACGTGAGTCTTCTCATTACTGAGATTTACCAATTGATCTTTGCGGAACAAATTCTTTTATGTTGTTCTAAAAAAAAAAAAAAGTCCTCCGGTCAAACATGCATCTGATTTGTGAACTGAAGAAAATCAATTTGGGAGCTTATCCCCGTTTGAGGCAGAAAATGGTATACAAAGTAATTGGAAAATGATAAATTAACATTCAACAAATAGGGTACAAAGCTCTAGGAACAAGTAAAGCAAAGTAATTTTCCCTCTCAACATCTTTCCCTATCCTCTGGCTTGGCATCTGATTTTAACTTTCCCCACCTTGAATCCTGCGCCCCATAAAGGTCGTGGGAAGACAGTGAAAATTAAAAAAGAATCGAGAAGAACAGTCAACAACACAGATCGAAGTTCACAACATGGTTAAGGGACAGTGAGACCTCATTTCCGCAGTCTCCTCCACTGTGTGCGACCTCGGTTTATTTCTAGCCCGTTGCCCGACAACTTCAGAAAATGCAAAAACTCACAGCACTCATCCGGGTGTGGCTTGCCGTTGGTAGATGCACTTGTAAGTTCTCTAATTCTGTCTACATCCCCTGATTCCAAACTAGTAAGAGAATCGACAGAGTCATCGTGCTGGCATTCTCGCTTGTAATCCAGAGTGATGGTTTGCAGTTCATGTGTATCAATGATCTCCTGTGGCATGCTCTGTTACACGAGCAAAAATGATCTGATCAGTTTGGATCTTCACCGGACCCAAATAGCAAAGAGGGCCGAAGGGAGACCAATGAGGACATCTCAAATGAAAACATCCAAGCACAATGAAAAATCTTCACTTCAGTTAAGAGAATATTGAAAAGTGCACGGAGTGGCAAACGTCAGACAATGGAAGTCAGTAATGGACTTACCTCCAGAACCCATCCAATGTATGTGACATTGTTTACATGCTGGTTCATGTCCAGATCACCTCTCCTTGGCTAAGCATTTCCATACACGTTGAGCAAATTTCAGGAAAGAGGATTTATATCAATAGAATCCAAGTGGATTAAAAGTTGAACACAGAGATTTGTCCAGTTACTTACAACGAGGCCCAATCGTGAATATTGTGCAGGATCTTCAAGTTTGGGAATTTTCTTCAAACTGGCACTATCCTCCTCAGGAAATGATCGTCTGAATGGTAGGAAATCAGCAAGTCATGAATTTACAAAAGCTTGAGAAGGTATTCTCAGATCCTTCATTAATAACCAAACTCTCATCAATCTAAATAATGACTGTCTACTCGTATTTATAGTGCACGAAGATGCCATAATGTTCATAGAGTTCTTGCTTTTCAGCACTAATTTCTTTCGCTTTTTCCCCATCGTGCCACAACCCAGAGGGGTGGAATGAAGGAAATACCCATCATTGAACATCAGAGATCATACACCCAATGTTCCCTGGAGACAAAAGTTTAGTATGCATATTATATCTACATCAAAATCCTGTACAGAATAAATACAGAAGGCAAGGACTACCCACACCCAATCTCAAGTTCTAACACCAAGGATCCCCTCCTCAAGTTAAAGTTTCTTCAAAGCTAGCCCCTACTCTAGGTTAAATTCCCCAAAAGCTTGAAGGATTTCCATACTCAATCCCCACATTGGATATGATCCCCGACCAATACTCAGGCAATACCCAGTCCTCAAACATTTTGATCACTTGAAAATTTTCCTTCACTGAAGGAAACTGATATTATCCCAATCCAAAACCTTTTACTATCATTTAGTTATTGAAACTTATATCTTCCATTTTTCTCAAAACATCGAGAATGGAACTGAGAAGCTACCTAACCTAGCAGAAAGTGTAACCATCAACCTCCTTGCTATGAGATGCTTGTCAAGGTATTGACTGTGAGAATTTTAAGGAACTTCAAAGCATGGATGGAAACAGAGGGGGGGGCGCAAAACAATGGACAGGACCAAATGATCATTACCGAGGAGTTCGTGGACAGAAAACAAGATACTCCTCCCGCACTTCATCACTGACTCTCTGGAGCCTCCTAGTATCCTGGTTCATCATCACCCAGTTGCTGAAGAGGAAAAACAAAAAAGGTCTTACGCAAAAGAAAACACAAGACCACCAGCATCCAAACCAAGCATTGGTCAACAATGAAGCATCATGATGTCTTTGTAAAGACATGTACACCAAAATACACAATCCACTTCAAAGGGATATTAAATCAGTAGTGACAGCTGAGCATAATGTTGTGCTCAAACTTTTCTTGAATAGAAGGCTAAAATCAGCAAATATGACTGGTGAATTTACTTATGAGATGGCAGGACTTGATGTTCTCTTCATCCTTCAAGAGTAACTATAAACCATGAGCAACATGCTAGAATGATGTTTAAGTTTGTGGCTTAAGGAGGTAGCATGTCTCAAGGAAATGACCAGTAGAATGCAAAGTCAAATGTGACTAAGAATTGTTTATGCTCAAGGAGCATGAATCAAATAATGAAAAAAATCAGATGCCCTCAGAAGTAAATCGGTAATATATGACATCTGATATTGCAGATGAAGATGGGCACCTGTTTCTAGTTACCTTTTATAGAATGGCTCTCTGATAAGTAAAGTTTATTGCACTGAATAGTCAACAACAACAAGAGGATTTCGTAAACATAAGCATGAACATAGAGTTATAGAATCCGAGGAAAGAAGGTTCAAGAATGCAGGTCATGAGCACACTGCACATGCAGGGCAGCCTTCTATGTAATCTACATGCTGCTATCGAAGGCACTGTTCTTTTATGAGTGATGTCCCAGTAAAAGCCATATGACAAACCTGGTAGCTCTACCAATAACATCGCCAGTAGCATAATCCTTGATGATCCAGTCACGTCTGGTGCCGATCTTTCCCTCCCCTTGGCACCAAGTCTCTATCTCAACAACATCGCCCCTAACCAAACACGAAGAGTGAGCTCCAGCTGCAGCTGAAACAAAAAGAAAACTCGAGGCACACATGACGAAGAGAGCTCAGTAACTTACCAAGCTGGGTACTTGTATATTTCTATGTGCATCCGAGAGGTCACCCAGATCAGGCGCAGCTTCCTCATGGTAGGCGTAGTAGCGAACCCGTCTGTCGAGAATCCTACGCTTTGGGCGTGATTGCATCCAACTTCCTACAGTGTTCCAATATCCTGCTGCTCAGAAAACCGTCCCAAGCGGAAACAGAACTCCATGCAGAGACCTTACACCCATACATGTATGCAAGATGAGACATGCAGGTTGCAATGGCTGAAAAGACTAAATTTTGATCAACTTGAAAGAATCCAGATCCAACAACTGTCCAAGAAACTGAAAAAAGAAAAAGATAAAAAAATTTCTGCCCGATCCGGATTACTGCCACACATCTGTAACAGGAACTACAGATTTTATCTTCTTTCCAGACGCCCTCAAACCACCGCAAGAAGAAGGCTTTTGGGTAATCAGAGGTGACATGCACACTAAGATCTAAAGAATATTGAAAGGCCCCGGTGCACCAAATCAGCAAGATTAGGCGGATCCATTTCCGCAGAGGTTATCCAACAGTGGCCAAGGTGACATGCAAACTAACATTTACAAAATGAAACAAGTCAACTGCCCAAAATTAGCGAAATTAGGCAGATCCCTCACTGTTTTTGATCCAACATTGCAGCTAACGAATGAACCAGATTCACATAAGAAACGAACGAACCCCCGAGGAACAGGTCCAAATCACGGAAAGAAAATCGCGACAAGAACACAAGAAACCGAACGAGTCCAGAGGAACCCAAACGGGCGCGAATTGAGACCTGGAGGAGGTTGGCGATGGTCTCGACGGTGGCCGTCTTGTTGACCCCCACCTCGTAACACCGCACCACAAAGCTCTCCTTGTAGGAGAGTCCGTCGGGCTCCAGCTTACCCAACCGCAGCCGCTGCGCCAGAGTCCCCTCGGCAGCCTCCACCGCCTCCACGGTCGCCGCAGCCCGGGACCCGTGCACCTCGAGCGCGGGGGACGGCGGCGGCCGCATGACCCGGGGGATCCACGCCGCCGCCGCCGCCCGGGTCGGAACCAGGGGACGCGCCATCCCCGGCGGGAGCTGGCATTGGGGGAGGGCCCCCGCGGCGTGGGCGCGCACCGGAGCCGCCGGCCTCAGCATCCCCCCACCGCCGCCGCCGCCGCCGCCGCCGCCGCCTAGATGGGCGCCGCCTGCTTCGCTGGGTAGCTAATCGCTATCTTCTTTTTTTTCTCCCTACGTTTCTTTTCGCCCTCCTCCTCGTTCGCATCGCGGGGTGGGCGATTGGCTCCTCACTTTAAATAGCAAAAAATCGACTGGACAGGGGCGTAACGGAATAGGAGACACGTGTCACTTGTGGTCGATGGAACCGAGGACCGGGCTGCGGATGGTGCGGGAATGGAGGGCTGCTGCCGCCGTTAATGGTCGCCGTCTTATAAGGTGTGCTGCCGGGAGGTGCATTCTGGGGATGAGAGTGACAGCTCTCTAATAAATTTTAGAGTTTTTTACATATTAGTCCCTATAAATTTAGTGAATTATCGATTAATCTCTCGAATCTGATTATTATCTTAAAAATTTTTATAATTATCTCCGTTGTTCAAATAAGTCTCTACCGTTATTTTAAATCTATAAAAATTAAATAAACTAGAGTTAAGTTGACTCAATATTAAGAAAAGACTAACTAGCCCTTAGTTAGTCATGTGTGTGTGTGTGTGTCTCAGAGAGAGAGAGGCCAGCCGGAGGCGGTGCAGACGCAGGGAAGGCGGCCGGTCATGCGTGTGTGTGTGTCTCAGAGAGAGAGAGAGAGAGAGAGAGAGAGAGAGAGAGAGAGAGAGAGAGAGAGAGAGAGAGAGAGAGGCCAGTCGGAGGCGGTGCAGATGCAGGGAAGGGGGCCGGCGGTGGTGAAGACGGCGAACAGCGGGGCCCAGTGGCGACGGGGAGTCGGTGGCAGCGCTCCCCCCTCTGGCCGCCCTCCCCCCTCCTCCCCCTCCGGCCCCCCTCCCCTGCGACCTCCCCCCTCCCCCTCCCTAGCCCTCTGACTCCCTTCTCCCCCTCCGGCCGCCCCCCCCCCCTCCCCCTGCGACCTCCCTTCCCCTCCCCCTCCGGCCTCCCTCCCCCCCTGCGACCTCCCCCCTCCCCGGCCCTCCGCCCCCCTCTCTCCCTGAGCTCCTCACCACCTCCCTAACCGACCGCACGGCCACACCTCCACCGCGCCCCTCACCACAGCCACCTCCCTAACCGTCCCTGCGACCACAGCCACCTCCCTGCAACCTCCCCCTCTCCCTGCGCACCCACACCCGTCGCCCACTTCGGCCAGCCTCCCCTCCGCTAGCAACCACCATCTTCCCCGCGACCACCCCTCCCACGACTAGCTCTCCCTCTCACCTCTCTGCACTCCACCTCCGCAAGCCCGCCGCGACCCCAACGTCGAATCCCCACGCCTCCGCCTGCCTCCCCTACGCGCCAGACGACGCCCACGCCTCGCGAGCCCACTCCCCACACCGGCACCGTCACGACCGTCACCCACGTCACCGCCGGCGACCACCGCATGCTCCACTTCTCTCTCTCATCTCCTCCGTGAACCAACCCAACCTCCCCTCTCTTACTCTCTCTGCTGTTTCTCTCTCTGCTCTCTCCCTCGATCACACACAGCCTCTCCGGCCTCCCTCCCCCCTCTCTTGCTACCTCCCCCCTCATCCCTCCCATGCGACCTCCCCCTCCGGCCTCCTCCTTCCTCCCCGGCCCTCTGGCCTCCCTCCCCCTCCCGTGCGACCTCCCCCCTCCCCCTCCGGCCTCCTTCTGCCTCCCTCCCCCCTCCCCGACCCTCCAGCCTCCCTCCCCCCCTCTCCTGCTACCTCCCCCCTCCCCCTCCGGTGGCCTCACTCCCCTCCCCTCCCCCTCCCCCTCCCCCCTCCCCCCTCCCCCTGGTGACTTGGACCGCCCTGCTGCAGAGCCCTGCCGTCGTCTCGGCCGACAAGTACACCGTGGGGAGCTCGAAGGGCTAGAACCCCGGGGTCTACTACACCGTCTGAGCCAAGGACAAGCACTTCTACATCGGCGACTGGCTCGGTAACCATCCTCTGCGTCCCGCCGCGCCGCTCCTCCTCGTCCTTGTCTTCCTCCCCACCAGATCTGATGTTTGCTCTTCTCCTCCTGTTTCTTCGTCGATCCGCAATGTTCTACTACCAGGCAGGGCAGGCGGACATGCTGCAGGTGAACGAGACGGTGTACAACCAGTGCCTCTCCGACAGCCCCATCACCAACTGGTCCCGAGGAAGGAGCTTCGCCTCCGAGCTCAACAAGACCGCCCCCCCTCCGGTGGACAGCCCCCCTCCGATCCCCTCGACCTCGACCTCCCTCTGAGAGAGAGAGAGAGAGAGAGAGAGAGAGAGAGAGTCAACGTTCAACAGGGATATTTTAGACTTTTTATACACATTTGATGGAATATTTTACATAATATTCTTTTCTGTGGACGACAACAAACTACGGAGATTCATTTGTAAAATGTTAAAAATTATAAGGACTTTTAAGACAATAGTCAGATTTGAGGGACTAATCGATAACTCACTAAATTTATAGGGACTAATATATAAAAAATCCTAAATTTTAATACGGCGTCTCATATATATATATATATATATATATATATATATATATAGTTGTTAGTTGCTAGTGGGAGGGATTTTGCCTCTCATGTTTATTTATTTTCTGGTTATCTTCAATCTTTGAAGAGTGTATCGGTCGAGCAGGTGGGGGAGACAGAAATATTTCTAAGGATCACAAAAAATATAAGTGTATATTAATATGAAAAATAAGATTAAAGTTTTATGATAATATTTTTTATAAAGTTAAATTAACAATACCTACAAGACCATTACGTCAGAGCGTTTTAATCGTGGCAGTGCATATATTGCAGTTGCTTTTCATATTTTCTTTAAAAAAATTGTGCCTACGTGTACAAACAATTCCGATGAGGATCGGACAACTAAAGAACTGGTCATGAGGGGACACCCTAAATGAGTTAAATAAGTAAACTAGGTTATCTGATGTTTAATTCTTCTTATTATTTTTTTCAATTATTCGATCACCAATCAGATTATAAAAGCATGTTTTTGGATTTGGGCGAACTTAATTTTTTAGAATAAAAAAAAAATTAGTTGCACCATGCAGCAAGCCATACTCTACGTCAAATTTAACCTTGGTCGGTACATATTTTGAAAATAGATACATGTTCTCATATGCAGCTAATTAAAAGGGAGGAAGAGAGAGAGAGAGAGATGGGCTCATATGCTCTATTTGCAATCCAAACAGAGGAGGAAGAAAAGTTTTTTTTTTGTTTATGTTAGAGTGATTTTCTCACTTGAAACAAGTTATGTTAAGTAAGTGAGGGAGACAAAAAGTTACCCAACGGTAGATCTCATTTTTAACTTCCTTGCGTTAAATGTGATCTCTTGTGTTAAGAAAGATATGGTCTTTTTTTTCTTGAGAAGTCGATAATAATTTGGGAGGGAAGAGGGCGTATCAAAGTAAATAAATGGGATTTTTGTATATATATTCTTACAAAGTTCGATTTTATCAAATATATTCTTCGTCAGAATATATTATTGAATATCCTCAAAATATGAGTAATGTCACGATTATGTCTTCGCCGTGACTCCCGTATATTTAACTCGAGTTAAATGTGAGTTAAAGAGTAAGATTTTTATATATATATCGATGTAAAATTTGATTTTGTCAAATATATTTTAGATCTAACGACTGTAAATGACATATTTCACGTACTATTCTCTTTCGTTGACGACAACAAATTAAAGAGGTATAACTGTAATATTTTTATCTAAATGAATGATATTCTAGATAATATATTCAGACGAGATATATATATGACAAAGGCAAATTTCACGAGACATATATGTAAAAATCTTTAAATAAATCCATCCACTTTTAACTTATCTGATGGGTCGGTACATATTAACCCAGACCTCCGAGGGGGGCTGCTACCCCCATTTTCTCTCCACCGCTGGAACGAGTCTTTACCTACGCGCCCACTGCATTGTTTTTTTTAGGTCGGAATAAAACCAGCCTACATGTGTGTTGCCCGATCGACGACTGGACATTCAAAAAAAATTAAAAAAAAATAATGGTTGAACACCTTGCAATGTCATCCATGTCGTCTTCACTGCTACCGGAGATGGAAAGCTCTTCTTTATCTATTTCTTCCTTCGTTGTAGCCATTGGAGTCAAGAGATTTTCTTCTAAGTTCTTCCACCTTACCGAATCTTTAAAGATTTATCATGGGTCATAACTCATAAGGTGATGTTTGATATTGAAATAAATTTTAAGAAAAATATGTGTAAATCTTTTTTTTTAATGCAACACCGACCACTCAAGGAGGACAAGGTCGAGTGCACCCACCCCTCAAAGAGGGGGAGTGGTCCCACTCCTCCTAGCATTCCACGTGATCCTGAATTTTATTTGACGAAAAATAACAGTTGAACAAGTCCAAGAGGGGAAGGCCCCTAAGTACATCAACGGCCAAACAAATTTGCCCAAACAACAAAAAACAAAGTAGAGAAATACTAAATCAAGGTGCAGATTCTGCTAATGAGGAAACCGGAAGGAGGGCAGGCCCACTTTATCCACCCGGAGTGATCCTCTAACTTGCCATGGGAGCTCCTTTACACTGAAAAAGATGGAGCTTGTGTTGGACCTGCAGGCATATGAAGCTAGTGAGTCCGCTACCTGATTCCCCTCTCTAAAAACATGATGAAGATCAGCCATGCTATCACAAAGAGATTGGATGGTTTCCTTCCACCACGGGTGTAGAATCCAACTAGAGGATATGCCACTCCGACAAGCCTTTGTTAACAAGGAACAATATGAACAAACAAGATTCAACTTTATACCAGCATTCCTAGCAATCGCCAGCCCATCATGCAAAGCCCTACACTCAGCCATTAGACTTGTGCCAATTCCATAATAGAATGCAAAATCGACAATTAAGTCTCCAGCTTGATTCCTGATGCACCCTCCCCCACCACATTTACCAGGATTTCCTTTCGATGTCCCATCCACATGCAAGGAGTAACCATGATCAGCCAATTTGCAATGGATCATAACTGGCTGCTTAACCTGCACTTTCGGAATAAGACCATAATAGGCTAGGCAGTTAAATTGGGCAGAGGAAATTGGCCTGTGAAAACAGATTTTATCAAGGGTCAGCTGAGCTTGATAAACAGCCTTCCTTTTCATTACTAAAATATTAGTGGAGGCCCCATCATATTTGGCTGAGCATCTCTGTTTCCATAACTCCCAGAGCATAGAAAAAACTATATACATCCCTACAAAGCAGAAAGCTGAGTGCACTCTGGTAACAGTCAAGAAATTCCAGCATCTACTGGTGATATGTTCACTAAGCCATACTCTATTGCTGACAATAGGTTGAAGCCAACCCCACAGGTCAGCTGCCAATTCTCCTTGAATGAAGACATGATCAAGATCTTCATTCCCTGGGTGTGAGCAGCAGCAGCATTTAGAAGCCAATTGAATACCATAGTCTTTAATTCTGCTGTCAACAGGAAGTGCCCGATAAAGAAGCTTCCATATAAACAAAGCAATTCGAGGATTCAAGAAGGCAAGCTTCAGCTTCCCCCAAGCTGGCCTGGTAACACCTTTGGGACGGATAATATTGAATGTAGATTTCATAGAAAAATTGCCATTAGCCGTCTTCATCCAAAAATAAGTGTCCGGTTCATTGGTGAACTGGAGATTAGGGAGTTGCAGCCAGTTACCAGTGAATTCCCTAGCTCTATGCTGGGAATCCCGATATACTTCACTAACAGAAGCACTGGGAAAAGCATTCCCATTAATTCTACTGCTTGCCTGTTCAGCACTAATAAGAGGGCCCTGTCCAGTCCAATTATCCCTGAGAAAGTCTATCAAGTCCCCAGACCCTGTAAACCACCTGCTATTATCTAAAATAATATCTCTGGCTTGCCTGAGCACCTTCATAGGCAGACCTGCAGGGAATGCGATTCTGCTACTAGCTAAGTGAACCTTTAGGAATCTTTGCCTAGCATATAATGACCAGAGCGATGAACCATGAATAATATTCCACAGCATCTTTACAGAGAAGGCAATTTGGACACTCACTAGATCCCTGACACCAAGACCACCCTCCATATAGGGCTTCTGAATTTTGGACCATGCAATCTAGTGCCTTCGGTTAACACCTTGTTCTCCATGCCAGAAAAAACCAGCACATAGGCTTTCCAGAAATTTAATAACCTTCCTCGGAATAAAACAAGCAGATGCTAAGTAGACAGGTATACTGTTGAGCACTGAGTTTATTAAGACTGTTCTCCCAGCCTGGGAAAGCAACTTAGATTGCCAGCCTGCTAACCTTGACTGTAACCTTTCAATCAGAAACTTGAAATCAGAGCAAACATACATGCCATGTTTAATTGGAATACCAAGATAATTGATACCTGCAGCTTGATGTTTATATCCAGTCAAGGTCCGAATAGTTTGAATTAGAGAGGAAGGAGCTTTTTTAGATACAATAAAGCTGCTTTTAGCAGCATTAATCCTCTGCCCCGAACAGCCTTCATATTTACTGATAAACTGTTGAAAGGCATTAATATTTCTTCTACTGGCATTTAAGAAAACCAGCGTATCATCAGCATAAAGAAGGTGGGAGATTGGCATAGAACCTCTGGGCCCAATAAATCCTTTAAGATCACCCGCACAAAATAGACCTGATAATCCTCTACTAAGGACCTCTGAAGCAATAATAAAAACATACGGAGCAATGGGGTCCCCTTGCCTAATGCCTCTGCTGGATTTAAAAAAGCCTGAGACAGCACCATTCAAATTTATAGAAAACCAGCAGTTATAAAGGAGCATGTCAATTAAAGAAGTAAACCTTGAACAAAATCCAAATTTCCTCATAACAGCAAGGATAAAGTCCCATTCCATTCTATCATAGGCTTTAGTCATGTCCAATTTCACAATCATATTATGCCCCCTGACCTTCCTGTTGATATCTCTCATCAACTACTTAGCAAGAGAAATATTATCCAAAATAAAACGCCCTTTAACAAAAGCCCCCTGCTCCTTTGAAATTATTGTAAGAAGAAGGGGTGACAATCTCTCTGAAATAATCTTGGATATGATTTTGTATATGAAGTTACACAAGATGATGGGCCGGAAGTCATTGAATGATTTCGGCTCAGGGATCTTAGGAATAAGAGTAATGAGGAAGGAAGAAATGCCTCTAGGAAGAGGAAACCCTTGAAAAAAAGCTTGAACTGCTTCTCCAAGGTCCTGACCAATAATGTCCCAGGCTGTTGTGAAAAACTCCTCAGAAAAACCATCAGGGCCAGGAGAACTTGAACCTTTTAGAGCCCAGACAGCTTCACGGATTTCTGCAAGGCTGGGAATGGCACAAAGGGCCTTATTCTGATCATCTGTTATTACCTGCGGAATATAATTCAACATAACTGGATCAATAGCATGAGCCTCTGAGGAGAAAAGACATTTGAAATAACTTTCAGCACTTTGCTTTAAAATTTCCTGATCATCACACCATTCATTCGAGTCCCCCACTCTGAGCCTCCTAATTAAGTTCCTTCTGCGGTTACACTGAGTAACCGCATGGTAGAAAGCAGTGTTTCTGTCACCACATTCTATCCAATCAACCTTTGATTTCTGGTTCCAGAAAATTTCTTCTCTTAACTGAGCTTGACGGAGGTGAGCATTAGCAGCATTCAAACTTTCCTTGTTGACTACAGAAGGGTCAGAGTCATAGCTATTCTGCTGAGTTTCCACCTCTGCCTTAGCAGAATTAACAGCTGACTTAATATCCCCGAAGACTTCCTTATTCCATCTACATAAAGAGGCCTTCAGTTCCTTCAACTTAATATAGAACCTAATCAACGGATTAGGATGAGAATTTGTAGACTGCTGCCGGGTATGCAGAACTACCTGTTTGAAATTCACATGGGTGCACCACATCTTTTGAAACATAAAACGACCAGGGCTACTAAGCAGACTATCCTTTGAAAGAAGAAGAGGAGCATGGTCTGAAGGACCTCTGGGAAGATGCTTAACTGTCAACTGAGGGAAAGAAAACAGACCTGGATTATTTACTAGCACTCTGTCCAATCTGGCCTTGATATTAGCATAGCCGACCCTATTATTAGTCCAGGTCATAGCATTTTCAGTGAAACCAATATCAATCAGACCAGCTGAACTTAAACAATTATTAAAGTCAGCCATAGAATCTAAAGCTGGCATGCCTCCACCCATCTTCTCTGAAGGGCAAAGAACACAGTTGAAGTCCCCCCCAATCAACCAAGGAATGGAGATAGCACCTCCAAAGTTAACTATGTCCTGAAAGAGAATTTGTCTGTGGCTAGGACTACAGGAAGCATATACGAATGAATGTATGTACACAAAGAATTATTCTCTATCAGACCAAGAGTTAGAAACTGAGAAGAGGAGGCAATAACCTCCAAGTTAACATCATCACGCCAAAATACCCAAATTTTAGGGTCCGGGAGAACTACTATGTGCAAAACCCCTACAATTAAGATATCTCCCAGAGCCGGGGCTTTATTCAGGCTCACCATGGGTTCTAAAATAGCCACAATGTCAACCTTATTAGAACGCACACAATCCTTCAAAAATCTCCGGGTACCAAAATTCCCCACCCCACGAATATTCCAAATAAGAGAAGTTTGAATCATTGATACTCCCAGGGAAATCCTCCATGGATCTAGCTTTAGATCTGGTTATCATCCAGTGCTTGCCAATACCCTCAGTGCAATTCACCAGAGTGGGGGGCTGTATAGCCTCATTATCCTGCAACACTTTAGCCGAAACCAGTTCACAAGCTTCTAAAAGCACATTCTTATCAAAGATATCTGGGTGTTCAGTTCCTAGAGAAGGTAAAGCCATAACAACATTTTCCTTCTCTGACAAAAGCTTTATTTCACACTCACTCCTTTGTAACATGTTCACAGACTTCAATACATGATGATGAACCTGCCTAGTAGTAATTTCCATCTCATTAACAGAAATATTTTCATTGGGCACTTTGTTCACACTACTGGCATTGTTTTTGGACAACAAGATCTCGACTGACATTTAACTCCTGTACCCTGTGAAGAACTGAAGTCTGTTGTAGACTGCAGAGCTTTAATCCTCTCATCTGAATTGGTGTCCAATTCAGGAATCTTCCCTTCTTTGACCCCTACATCTAAGTCTTGACTGAAAGTAGCATTTAAAGCATGTATCATAGTCTCTGGCTCTACCACTTGCTCTAGAATTTTAAATTGGTTTTCTGTAACCACATTCTGACAAACAACTGTCGGGCACATTGGCTTTGGCCGAAATATCTGCCTGGGATTATTGGCTGCTGGATCTTGCTCTTGCTCCAATTGCTGGATTTTCTTTGGTAGTTAATTAAGAGTATTCGAACTTTATGCCGATATAATATAAACACCGATTGCGGTCAGTAAGGAATTGTCTAGTACTCAAACTCTAAATCGTATGATAAATCTAAAATTCACAGAATTAATAATGCACATGTTATTTAAATAACTTTCAAATGTGAGTGCTTGTTCAACAAATGAACGTTCTAATTTTCTTCATTTAATTCCGCTTGTTAAAACACCACTCAAGCTAGAATTTTCTGGCATGACAATGAATATGGTGGCAGGGGTTGGCATGGCATTTCCTGGGGCAGAGTATGCAAAAGCAAGGAAGCAAGAGGAGTGGGTATCAAAAACATCAAAGACTTTAACCTGGCACTATTATGTAGGTGGTTTGGGAGGCTTGGAGCGAAAGGTAGCGGCTATGGCTACACCTTATCAGGTAGAGATATTATAGTTGGACCAAAGAGTGAAATTTGACACCAACTTCCTTGCATAATGTTTCGCCAATCTGGAGAGGCATTCTCCAGTGCAACAATACCATCAAATCCAATGTGTGGGTCAGCCAATCAAGCTGGGTAATGGACAGAGATGCATGTTCTGAAGACGGGTGGTGCGGAGATTTTACACTAGAAGAGTCTTTTTCGAAACTTTTTGCTATTTCGGCTGCACCCATGGCATTTCTAGCACTTGGCATTTGTGCCACTTTCCTTTGATACACAACTATATGGGGGCACCTGTTCGCCTACCTTCAGAAGGAATCTTACGCATGAGGAGATGAACCACCTGGACAGTCTCATGTTACTCCTAGACTATAGACTGGTGGGCAACAGTGCGGATAGGTGGGTGTGCAGATGGGAGGAGGAGGGTGTTTTCTCAGTTAGGTCTGCTTAATTACTCATTGTAGATGGAGGCATGGGCCATCACTTTGCTCCGTATATTTGAGACCCTAAGAACCCGTTGAAGGTGAAGTTGTTGATATGGAGGATCTCACATAGTCGGCTGCCCATGTGTGATAGGATTGCCCCCTGCCTTCAGGGCATAGCTACCTTCTGTTGCTTTTGTGGGGAGGTGGAGATAGATTTGAACTACCTCTTCACGGGGTGCTCCTTCCAAGGAGGTGTGGACTAAGATCGGCGATAGGATTCACCACTCCTTGGCCAATTTGAGAGTGTGCACCACTTCCTCCTCAGCTAGCTCAAGAGGTGGAACCTAAAGGGGAATAGAACCACTCCTCCTCAGCTAGCCAATTTAAGAGTGTGCACCACTTCCTCCTCAACTAGCTCAAGAGGTGGAACCTAAAGGGGAATAGAACCATTTGGTGGCTTATCCTTCATGCTCTCTTTGGGCTTTGACAAAAAAAATCTTCAGAAAAGAAGCAAGGGTGGAGAATAGGATTGTTTTTTTGTTTATGAGAGGGGTGTTTGATTAAGGTAAGCATCTATGTAAAGTGGAGTCTCGTAACTCCTCACTTTTCCTTCTGTTGAGGGGATAGCTAGGGGCATACTGCCTTGGTGCGTACTTTTTGTATAGGGGTTATTTTGAGAGCTAACCGATAATATTTATACATCCCACTTTCTTTTTACTATTAATACAATTGTGATATTATCCACTTCTCAAAAAAAATGTGCGACTAGTTGCACCTTTTTCTGACAAGTTCCTCAGATACCTCTTTTTAGAAGCTAGACATTACCCTTTAAGGTTGTGGCAAACAACAATTATTTCCCAATCTCAATGAGTTATCAATATACCAATTAACAAAGCCTAAAATTCAACTCCATTGATAATACATGACAGATTAATCAACCACTCTCGTTGCCCTTATTCATGGCAGCAAACTGCTCCCCTTCTGCCAAGCCATTGTTGTTAAGCTGGTCGCTTGGGCACTGTCCGCAAGCCTGCCTTTCTATGTTATTCATTGATTGTTTTTAATTTATTTTTGAGTAGTAAATTGTTCATTGTCTTTTATTATTTGTTGTTGACTTTGTTTATCATTATTGGTTCTTTGCCTTATATATGCAAGTTTATTATCTCATTGCAATTAAATTTTATGTTCAACTTTTTGCAATTTATGTATTTAGTTCTTTAGTTTTCAATTTTTAATATTGAAATCTGCAAACTTTTCACATATTTTATTCTTAATTTGTATATAGGGGATATACATTTTGAGATTTTTAAAGAGGTGCCAAGGTGTCGCCTAAGCGGACGCCTTATCGGCCAAGCGTTTAGGCTCCCTATGACCTTGGGTCACCCTGTTGCCTTGACAACTATGCTCCACACGAATTTGAGGCTACATTTCTGATCCATTTCAACTCTATGTCCAGCACACCCACTTTGCTAAAAAAATCATTCTCACCATTGATGCAAAATATGGCACCCAGTGTCTTCCATTGTTTTCCACTGGGTCATTATCAAAGCTCAGAAAATCCTTTGTTCACGGGCTTGCATCTTCCACAAGATACATGCCTGATTCTCAGATAAAACCCTTCAGTTCAGCATTGCAGTTTACCGCCCAGTTAGCAACCACTCTAGCATACAAAACAACTAAACAAGTAAAAAGAAGGTGTGAAGGAATACTGCATCCTCACCTTCATGGGACTTCGGGTAATTCCATGCACTTCAGGATTAAAAAAAAAAACATGCAACAGGGGAGCTGTCATGAACTCATAAACAAAGGATTAACATTTGAAACGGATAAGCTCCCTTAACTAAGGTGCACCGAGCAAAAGGGAAGATATGTTTCCTAAAAAATCCATCTCCAGTAATTGGAAACAGGTCTCTGGCTTTCCTCTGGAAACTTCTGCAAATTCAATTTTCCTCTCCACTTTGTTTTTTTTTTTGGAAAGTGGATGTTACCACTAATTGTATTAAAAACAAAAAAGGAAGTGATATACAAGAGTATTCAATGTGTTCCCAAAAATCTCTGCACAAAAATTGTCCACATCAAGCTAGTGTGGCACTCATTGGCCCCCCAACAAAGAAAAAAAAAAGAGCCATGTGAATTCACTTTACATAGCGCCGACGCCCACTCCCTTACTTTCTCAAAAGCAAATGAAGCAATCCTGTCCGAAATTCTTGTTTCCTTCCTGAAAACTCTATTGTTTCTTTCTCCCCACAAGGACCATGGGGTAGCATGTAGAATGAGCCACCAAATGAGTCTATCTCCCTTGAGACTCCATGCCCTGCACCAGTTTCCGATCAGTTGCTGCTCACTGTCTTCTAAGATGGTGACACCTTAAAAACTCCTCCTAACCTGTGTCCAAATCTCTTGGGAGAAAGAGCAGCCAGTAAAAAGGTGCTCGAAGGTCTGCTCTTCTTCTCCACAAAGAAGACATGATGTGGGAATATCCTTATCTCATGTTTAGAAACTAGAAACTGAAAAAACACAAGAAGATTTCATCCTTTTCTCATGTAACTCATTACCAAAAATGGCTAGCCATTGGAACCTTCCAAGTTGCATCAGAGACAATTAAAATATCCAGGTTCAAGGTAACGGCAGTTTTCTAGTGCGATTTCAGCAACATTTTCATATTTCCATGGTACTAGTTCTCAGCAATATTTCCTAAAAATTAGCAGACCGGGTGATCAAGTTCCATAAGAACAATTGTTTACATTCTTGTCCAACCTACAACGGAACTGGTGATAGCAGTAGTGTTTCTCATATAAATTCATGAAAATATGACAAAATAAGAAAAGAAGATACTTTGTTGCAATTAATGGCTCCATCGGTGTGTTTGGGTGTCTCCTCTGCGAGAGGGGGGTGGAAGCTAGGATGGCAGTATCGGCCGAAACCGATACATTTCGGCCGAAACATATCGGTTTCGGCACATGCCGAAACGGTTTCGAACCTGCTCACTGTAGTAGGTCCGAAACAAAACAAAAACTTTTTTAATGGTTTTGGACAAAACCGATACCAGTTTCTCCCGAAACTCAACCGTTTCATTCCGAAACCCAACCGTTTCGGTCCAAAACCGGACGTGGTCACTGTAATTTTTGCCTTTTTTGAATGTTTTGAACCGGTTTCAGCCGAAACCGGTACCGGTCCTGGCCGAAACCGGTACCAAAACTAGTACTGCCATCCTTGGGTGAAAGCGGATACGACTAAGGCGCTGCTAGACGACCGGTGGGGCGAAAGCGGTGATTGGGTGGTGTGGAAAGTGAACAAAGGTGGGCTTCTGGCCATCGCAGCTGATGTCTCAAGGGCTAAGCAAGTGGCGGACGCCGGTGTGTTGGTGGCGGGAGGATCAATCCTTCGTATCCAGCCCTGGGGCCTGGTTCAAGGGACCTTCTCCCCTCCAGAGAAGTCCTCCTTCTGGGTTTCCTTTGCAGGGGTGCTGTTGTGCCTCTACGACAAAACAGGAGTTAGCTTCTTAGCCAGTGTGTTTGGTCAAATGGAGCCCAACACCTTTCGTCTCATCCCGGGGAGTAGAGTGACCACTGTGGAGGCCATCGTCTCCGTCTCAACTCTGCCCCCACCTCCGTCGGCGATCCTCTTCTCCATAAATGGCGTGAAGTTTGTTGTCATGGTCTCTTTAGGGAAGACAAGTACGGAGGAGGAGCGGCGGTGGCACATGGAGTTAGGGCAACCTCCTGTGGCAGAGACTCGGAGTGAGGTAGGAGACGATGAGTTGGCGGTCGATTCAAATTTGAATCGACCGCACAATGTTGGGGTGAGACAGGTCAAGGCGGCTCGGATCGGGCTGGTCTCGCCCCCTCTTCTGTTGGGCACAGTTCGGGTTGCGGGTTGGCGAAGTCGGGTACCCGTGACTCCGTCGCTAACCGGTTCACCGAGACCCATTTTGAGTCATCCTCTCCGCCCGATTCCGCCAGCAGTTCGTCATCTGCAGCCGTTGCACTCCTTGTCTGTAATACCCTACAAATTTATAGTTTAGTATTTTATTTATTTAATAAAGAAAGTTGATTATATCTAGATATTTAAATTATTAGTCTCTTTAAATGTATTTAAGTCATGGTAAAGAAATTAATTATAAGGAAAAGAAAGATATTTAAAAGTTAGTGGAGAAAAAAAAGGGGTTTAAAAGTTAAAGGAATGAGTAAGAAAAAAAACAAAAAAAATTAAGAAAGTTAATTGTGTAAAAAGGGGACTCATAGTTTTAAAAAAATAAGAAGAAGGTTAAAAACAAAAAAAAATAAGGGTGGAAAACAAAAAAAAAGTCGGCCCACACGCCCGCGCCGCCCCCCCCCCCACCTCCCATGGCCGCCTTTGCGGCTTTCTTTTTAAAAAAAAAAAAAATCTTTTTCTTTTTATTTTTTGTTTGTTAGTTAAGTTGTCATTAGTTTAAACTTCTTTAGTCAATCCCCACATGCCCTATATATAAAAAAAAAAAGAAAAATGTGAGTTAGTCAAAAAAATTAGGTGGAGTGGGTTGGTGAAGTTTGAAAGTCAAATTTTTAATTAAATAATATTAAAAGATGTAAAATCGACATTCTTTGTATCCAGGAGTTTAAGTGAGAAGGAGAGGGAGAGTCTCTTCTGAGGGGGGAGTAAACTCACGGAGGGGGTTGTAGCTCCACCAGTTGGAGGTCTGGGGGGATCTTGGTTCTCTGGAATCCCTTTGAGGTGGATGAAGTGGCGGTGTATAGGCATGTGAGTAGGTGAGCTATACATATTCACTTCACTAATATGAGTGATGACTTCTCATAGAATTTCACTGATGTGTATGGTCCTCAAGGAAGAGAGGGCAAGCGGCTGTGATGGGAGGGATTGATCAACCTCCATCATACCTCAAGGAGGTCGTGGTGAGTGGGAGGAGACTTCAATCCGGTGGCAACTCTGTGGGAGCTGTAGTGGACCTAGGGTCACAGGATTAATCCCACATCGGATGTTGAGAAAGTAACCGAGTGCTTATAAAGAAGGTCTTCACCTCTTAACCCAAGAGGGCCCTTTTACAAGGACAGAACCCTAGCCGCCCTCCGACGTGGCGGGGACAATACCTCTTGGGGGCACCAAAAAGGTTCATCTCGCATCTACAAAGTGGCGCCGTCTGTGGGAACCCTGAGCTCGCACTCGCTTGCCTTCTCAAGGGGGGACTTGTGTAGTGGACCTAGGGTCACAGGATTAATCCCACATCGGATGTTGAGAAAGCAACCGAGTGCTTATAAAGAAGGTCTTCACCTCTTAACCCAAGAGGGCCCTTTTACAAGGACAAAACCCTAGCCGCCCTCCGGCGTGGCGGGGACAATACCTCTTGGGGGCACCAAAAAGGTTCATCTCGCATCTACAGGAGCGGTAGGGGGAGCTTGGTTATGTAGAGGAGATAGAGGATTTCTCAGAGTTCATCGAGGCGGTGACTTTTATGGATATCGGTATGCCACACGGGCTTTTCACTTGGTCCAACATGCGAGCAAATGTCTCTTGCTCGAGGTTGGACATGTTCTTTGTTTCTGTGGACTAGGAGGATCACTATCCTCATGTGTAGGTGCTTCCGTTAGCTAGAGTGGTGTCTGACCACAAACCCATCCTCTTAAAAATCAGTCGGGTACAGAACAAACGGCTCTCCTTCAGGCTTGAGAAATTCTGGTTCGAGAAAGCAGAACTCTTGGACATGGTTCACGGGCTGCTGGGCGCTCTGGTATGGCCACTCTGGTGTTGAGGCTGAAGCATACTACATGGATTCTCAAGGCCTGGGGAGGCAGAGAAAACCCTCCCGGACAGGGCAGCCAAGGATAGAATTCTACAGTAGCTCGGGAGGCTTGACCACTTGGAGGAGGCAGGTTTACTAGACGCGGACAATAGGACCCTTCGAGACTCCTTGAGGTCTCAATTTGAGGAGATCCTCTTTAGAGAGGAAATCTACTGGAGGCAGAGAACCAGGGACAAGTGGATTAAAGAAGGGGACAAGAACACTGCTTACTTCCAATGCATTGCATCAATCAGGTGTTTGGCCAGAGACTTCTACTCCAAGTTATTGTTTGAGAAGAATCACTTCAGAGCCTCGATAGTAGATGATTTTCTCCCTTGCCTTTCTTCTTAGGAGAGGGAGGCTATTGCTCGGCTTTTCAGAGGAGGAGGTCCGACAGGCAATTTTCTCTCTTGCAAGGGACAGAGCACCTGGCCAAGATAGCTTTCCATTAGCTTTCTTCCAGCACTATTGGGATGCCATCAGTTCTAACTTGGTGGCAACTATTAGGTAGTTTCAAGAGGGGAGGACTCAGTTGGGGGGTATTAATAAAACCCTCCTTGTTCTTATCCCTAAGAACCAAGGAGCTCAGGATTTCAAGGACTTCAGGCCTATCGGCTTGTTGAATAGTACTTACAAGATCATCACCAAGTTACTTATAGGGAGACTGTAAAAAGTGATGGACAGATTGGTCAGTTGCTATCAGGGAGCCTTCATCAGGGAGAGACATATACAAGATAATTTCTTGGTGGCCCATGGGTGCTTGCATGCCATGAGGTCACAGAAGAGGAAAGAAGTAGTCTTGAAGTTAGATTTTGAGAAGGCTTATGACAGAGTTCATTGGCTTTGCTTGTTCAATGTGATGAAGAAGAGGGCTTTTAGGGATACATAGATTGGCTAGATTTGAGGCTATATTCCATCTGCTTCCTTTGTTGTGCTAGTCAATGGGAAGCCTTCTACATACTTTTATAGTGGCAGAGGGCTCCAACAGGAAGACCCTATATCCCCTCTCCTTTTTGTTCTGGTGGCCTATGTCCTTAGCAGGGTGTGGCAAAGAGCAGAGACTGCACATTTCATTAGAGGCTTCCAGGTGGTCAGAGGGGGTCCTGTGGTCACCCACTTGCAGTATGCCAACGATCCTATCTTGTTCCTGGCAGAGGGTAAACAACATCCTTATGTGACTAGACTTCTACTGAAATTGTTGGAGGAAACCACTGGCTTGAAGGTTAACTTCGACAAGAGCTTGCTTATTAGGGTTAATATGGATGATTTGTCTCTCCATTGGGTGACGCGCATCTTAGGATGCCAGATTGGTACTTTCCCCATTTCATACCTGGGCCTCCCCTTGTCCCTTGGTGCGTTGCAGTGTGCAGATTAGCTCCCTATTATTCAGAGGTATGAGGCTAGATTGGCCAGCTGGAAGGCTAGATTGTTGTCGTATGGGGGCAGATTGGTTCTTTACAGATATGTTCTAGATAGCCTTCCTATCTACTTTCTCTCGGTGTTTCGAATCCCGACAACTGTGCTGCATAGGATTGAGTCCATTCAGGGGAGATTCTTTTGACATGGGAGTGGAGGGAGATGTAGGGAATGGCATGACATCAGGTGGAGGAGGGTGGCTTCTAGCAAGGAGCAAGGGGGACTGGGGATCAAAAATGTGGGAGCTTTTAATTTGGCCCTCTTGTGTAATTGGATTTGGAGATTAGGGTTAAGGGATGATGGACTGTGGGCGATCATTGTCAGGTAGAGGTATTATAGCAGGAGGAGGGTTTGGGACTTAGACTCTACACCCATTTCCCAAACCTCCCTCATATGGCACATCATTTTGACTTGCAAGGGCATCATTTCCTCCAGCGTGCGGGTTCGACTTGGAAAAGGTAATAGGTGCTTTTTTCTAGAAGGACAGATGGTATAGGTATAGTGAGCTCTCTTTAGAGATATCTTTTCCCAACCTTTTTGCTATTGTTGCTGACCCTTTGGGAATGGTGGACAAGGCTTTTGACCCCCACCTCCCAGGGGGCACCTGGACACCGACGTTCAGAAGGGATCTCAGATCGGTAGAGCTGAAGGAGCTCCAGAAGCTCCTTCTTCGCCTCCTACACTTTGCCCCGCATCCCCTCAAAAAGGATGCGTGAGTGTGGAGGTGGAGCAAGGAGGGATCCTTCTCGGTTCGATCAGCCTACACCTTTCTCTCGGACGGAGAGACGCGTCACAGTCTTGCCTCACATATTTGAAAGCTGAGAAGCCCTCTTAAGGTGAAGATCCATTTGGAGGATTTCCCACGGGAGGCTCCCCAACTGAGACCGGCTTGTTCGCTTCGTTCTTGGTATCCAGTCGACCTGCTGCTTGTGTGGACAGGATGAGGAGAGTTTGGATCACATGTTCGTAGGTTGCTCGTACTATCGGCAAGTGTGGGATCTGTTGGCTTTGAGGACCGGTTGCCAAATTGCCCGTCATATGGAAGTGCAGTTACTCTTCAACACCTGGGGTAGGTCTTAGCCCCTCAGAGGAGACGCGATGTGTGGTGGCTGGTGCTAGACCTGTAAACGGATCGGATACAGAGCGGATAGTGTGATATCCAAATTCGTATCCGATTAATAATCAAATTATTCGATATTGGATCAAATTATCCATCGGATATTTTATTCAAATAATTATCCGATTAATACGAATTCAAATTCAGTTCAAATTTTAAACGGATAATTACAAAACCTATTTAGAGGTGAGTCGTGTGAGCCGTGCGAGAGCATCGTAAATTATTTTCTCAAAAAAAGAAAAGGTGGAAGTAATTTTTATTTTGAGAGAGGTTATTAAAAGATTGAACTTCATCCTAAAAAATAGGAGACGACTTATCAAATGAGTGTCAGTGGAGTTCTAAATTATATTTTGAGACAAAAAGAGGTTAAAAAGAGCAATCAAACAACATATTAAGATTAGAGTTAATTATATATAGAATATGTGTATCCTTAGATATTCATATAAGGGTTCATATTCGGTCAGATAATATCCAATACGGATATCCCAATATCCGAATTCATATCTGATTAATAATCGGATTATCCGATATCCGATTAAATTATCCGTCGGATACTTTATTCAGATAATTATCCGATCAAACGAATACGAATTCGAATTCGGTTTGAATTTTAAACGGATAATTGTCAGGCCTAGCTGGTGCTTCATGCCACTCTGTGGTCCTTGTGGGGTGAACGGAATAATAATATTTTTAGTAGGGAGACTAGAGCTGAGGAGTCGCTTGCTTCCTTTATTTGTGTTAGAGTGAGGGAATGGGCAGAGTTACTTTGTAATGTGAATTCTCTCACCTCACCTCTTTTTGTTTTGTTGGGGGGCTTGTGAGGTCCGCACATTCTCTCTCTTTGTATAGGGATTTTTTTGGGAGCTGCTTGACCATACTCGTACATCTCTTTCTATATTTGATTTAATACAATTGTGTTACTACCCACTTTAAAAAAAAATATACTTGATCAAAAGCAAAAGTAATGGTTTATCCTATAAGCAACATAGAAGCAGCAGAAATATCTGACCGCAGTAGACATAATATACAATATCAATTGTTTTCACGATCATGTTTTTAGAAGCAAATATCCTTAGTGCAGTTTTCTTCAGATACTTTTGGCTTTTCTTTCCAATAGAATATTTGCAGAAAAAATATTCCACAAAAGTTGTGGAAGAAAATCTTATCATCTCTTAAGGAATCTGCAAGACTGTTAAAAAACTACTCTCCTTTTATATCAAGAGCATCCAAAACCACTTGTAAGAAAACCTCCTGTTTATCCCACGGAAGGTGACCTGAGCATACCTCTTATCCATATAAGGTCTCCATGTAAAAACGTGAAAAACAAGTCAGTTGTAAAGAAGGCACACACACGCACAGCAATTTACCAGCCTTTGAAACTTTATAGCGCATTCAAAAAAATTGTCAAAGATGTTAGACTTCCAATTTTTCCAGTACTCTCATAATGAAGAGATCTAAGGGACTCACTAAGATTCATATTAATGAAGAGATTTAAGGGACTCCTAAAAGATGTAAACTACCATCCAGTCTAGTTAAAATATATACTACAATATGAATAGTGTATCCAATGAGATTTTAGGGAATACACTGCTATTAGAGAGAAGATGAGGGAGAGGGAGTGGGAGGCGAGAGAGGGGGGGAAGGAGGAGGAAAGTGGTAGGGAGAAGCAAGAGGGAGCTGAAGAAAGCTGGAGTTCAGTCAAGAGGGGTAAGAAGTCTTCTGGAGTGGAGAAACCAGGTAGAAACAGGGAACATAAGCTGCTGCCGGTGCAACAAGATCTTTGTATCAGATGTCTAGAGGGAGAGCCCTGGGCTAGAGATTGCAGAAACGCATTAAAGTGTGTGTACTGCAAGGGAGTCGACCATAGGAAGAGGTTCTGTAAGAAGCTCCATTATGGGAAGGAGATCAAGAATCAAGCCTGTCTACATGAAGATTCAGTGAAAGACGATAATTATCAGGCTGTGGATACCTCGGGGGAAAGGGAAACAAACCATCGTAGATATCCCTTGGTCCCCCTTGGTGATGGAAGGCAGGAGAAGACTAGAAGCTTCTGGAGTGGTGTCAGTCCAGGGAGATACAAGACAAGAGGGGAGCAGTGGAGGATTACTTTAAGTTTAGCTGGAATTGTAGCTCTTGGTGGACTAGGCAACTGAAGGATGATGACTTCCTCGTCTGGTTCCCTAGGCCAGAGTGGAAGCAATCGTGCCTTCAAAAAGGAGTGATCCAAAGGAATGGTCATTGTCTAAGATGGAAGCCAAGGGAGATGGAGACTGCTATCCGAGGCATCCCACAGGGTAAGCTACTCTGGTGCAAAATGACTGGAATTCCCCTTCACCTCTGAAACTTGGAGACTTTCCACAGCATAGCAGCACCATTTGGTTTCTTGAGAAGGGTGGACAGGGACACTCTCGATGGGGTCAACTTAAGATATGCTAGACTCCTGGTAGAAGTGGATAGCTTGTTGCAGATTCCAAAGGGAGTGCTCATCAGGTCGGGAGGAAAGAAGTCCTGGCTAACAGCCATTGTAGAGATTGGGGATGCAAGTAAGAGAGTGCAGACTGTGTCCATGGACTGGACATGGGCAGAGGTGGCCTCCAGCTACCAAAGCTGCGCTGCAGAGGTCCGCCCGAAGCTGGAGAGCCAAAGAACTCGTCCTTCGAAGGTAACGAGTTGAAAACTCGGAAGCAGCCTATTCCGAGTCAACAGAGGCAGAATCGGAGCCCCAATGGAAAGAGAGATGCAGGTATGGTAGCGTCGGTACAAGAGGCAGTCATCATGAGCTCGATGGTCCAAGACGGCAAGCAGAAGAGAACCGGGCTTTGGGAAGGGGAACCTGAGGGAAGCGGATTGATAAGAATCAATTTCTCGAGGAAGCAAGATCTGCTGATAGGTCCCGAGGCGGTTCCGCAAGCCCGAGGGGTCCTAGAGGAGATTCCGCAAGCTAGAGAAGGCCCATTCGTCGAGGGGCGGCGCGAAGGCAGCACGTTTCTAACGGGCGAAGAAGATCTACAGGATCGGGTATTTATCGGACCGAGATAACTTACCCGATAGATAACTTATCGGGTAACTCATCCGGGTTTCATCTTTCGAGTGAATTGTATTGGGTATTGCTCCGGGTCATCTACTGCACCCGGATGTTACCCGATACGATGTGTTATCCCCCCCCCGGCATCTCCGGTTGGGAGGTTCTTCAGTCGGTGAGCAAGATGCGGGAGGTCTCCGACAACACATCAACTCTGTCAGCTGCTGCAGTGGTGGGTTGCCCCATTCCGCCGACCAGGGCGTCGCGGGACGGCCCCTTTCCAAGCCAGGAGCAGAAGCAGAAGGTATTGCCTCCGCCGTTGAGTCCCACAGCTGCAACAAGACCCTGTTACTGGGAGGTTAGATGCCAGGAGTTTATCACTGGGCAGAGGAGTAAAAGTGGCAGGGATGACGTCCGGTATGGCCAGCTTGCACCCTTTATGTCAACACTACCAGAGGAAGAGGATTGCGGGAATGTGTTTCAAGCCACAGGAGGAATGAGGGATCATGTTAGTGAGTCAGAGATGAGAAATGGTCAGCTCATCCTTGGCTCAACAGGGGAAGGAACTCCCAGGTTCTCCACTACATCCAATCAGCTCAGTTTGCAGGTTAATGAAGTGGATAGTAGGGGGATGGATTCTAGTAAGTCATTGGCATGCTGGGGAGACAATAGCATGAGGGATGAGTCACAGGAGGAGCTGGATCATTGCAGACCTTTGGCTGTGGTAAGTCCAGGTGCAGAGGATCAATGGTCGGATGACCTTATAAAGCAAATTGGGTTAATGGTAGGAATATCATTTGTCAGGAGAGAGGAATTGGTTAGGAGAACTCTGAGGAAAATCAGGAGGGACTTAAACCTGCAGTTAAGTCTGAAGAAGAAGGGCACAGGGGGTGGGCAAAAAATAGGCAGGAGAGAACTGCTGTATTTGCAATCAAACAAGATGATGGAGGGGCTAAGACCAAAGACGCACGCAAACAATGGGAAGTCAAAAATTGATCAATGAAAATAGTCCCCTGGAACTGCAGAGGTCTGAATGGGGAACGAAAAATCAGAGAAATCAAAGCTATGGTCCTCAGGGAGCATATGGATATTCTATGTATCCAAGAAACAAAAATGCAGTCATTTGACAGGGAGGGGATAAGGAAGCTTGGGGAAAACATTTTAGAGGGTTGGTGTTTTAAACCTGCTGAGGGGTCTAAAGGAAAGATATTGGTACTTTGGAACCAAGAGGTACTTCAAAGCTGTAGGGAAACAGTGGACCGCTATAGTATATCAATAAGGTTCAAATTGCAAATAGATGGGTCCCAATGGCTGTTCACAGGGGTATATGGGCCAGTAAAGCATGAACATAAAGAAAGTTTCTTTCAGGAACTCCGTACAATCTCTAGTGGTAGCAGTGTGGCCTGGTATGTCACAGAGGATTTCAATGCAGTGAGGTTGCCTGGGGAGAGATCTAACCAAGTCAACTGGTCGGTGGAGATGGACTTATTCCAACATTGGGTTCAACAAGCACATGTTTTAGAGGTACAACTCAGCTCACTATTCTTCACTTGGATAGGTCCAGGGGAGAAGAAATTTAAATCAAGACTGGACAAAATTTTCATATCAGTAGATTGGCAACAGAAATTTGGCAGTTTTTCAGCTAAAGGACTTCCTAGAGTGCTTTCTGACCACATACATATAATGTTGAGCACAAACGAACATAAAAAACAGAGCAGATTATTCAGGTATGAGAGAGCATGGGAAAGGCATGAGGAGTTTAAAGATCTGGTGGATCAATGGTGGAAGGAAGCACCGCAGGGATCGAATGCTTGTCATTCGTTGGCAAAGAAATTAAAATGGATGAAAGGGAAGATAATTGCATGGAGCAAACAGACCTTTGGTCAAGCTGCAAAAATAAGGCAAGATCTTCTTCGAATAATCAAAGAATTTGACAACAAAAATGATCAAGGTGTGTTATCAGATGAAGAAAGAAGGAAATGGGAAGGTATTAAAAAGGAATATGAAGAATGGTCAAATGGAGAAAAAATTAGGTGGAAACAAAAAGTTAAAGAACTATGGATCAAGGGGCTAAGAACACAGCATATTTTCATGCAATGGCCAATGTGAAAAAAAGGAATATCCATATTGCAGGTCTTAATGTGGGGAACACAGGTAGTGGAGGAGCCAGATATTCAGAAAACCACAGTCGACCACTATGTAGCTTTGTTCAAAGAAGAAGAACAATGGAGGCCTCAAATCAGCACTGATATGTTCCAGAAATTTTCAGTAGACGATTCTAAGCAGCTAGTCAGGCCATTCTTAGAAGAAGAAATTAGAAAGGTTGTCTTTGAAATGGACCCTAAAAAGTCACCAGGGCCAGATGGTTTTTCAATGGGGTTCTATCAACAATTCTGGGAAGCAATTAAAGTGGATGTAATAGCAGCAGTTTCTGAATTTCAGAAAGGCCTTGGAATGTGAAATGTTTTAATTCAACATATCTGGTCCTAATTCCAAAGAAAGAAATTGCGGAGTCGCTGAACGATTACAGACCTATTAGTTTGCTCAATGGCATATAAAAAATCATACCTAAAGCTTTAGCTAATAGACTGAGAAGAGTTGTGGGAAGCTTGATTGATAACAACCAGTCAGCATTTCTGAAAGGAAGATTGATTCTGGACAATTAAATGGCAGCGTGCGAATGCATCCATGAGCAAAAGATTAGGAGGAAACAATGCTTGCTCTTCAAAATTGACTTTGAGAAAGCATATGACAGGGTAGTTTGTGCTTATTCAGAATTCTTCAGCTTATGGGGTTTGCTGAACAGTGGATTGAACGGGTAAGGAGCTGTGTCAAGACTGCAAGGTTCTCAGTGTTAGTCAATGGTACGGCCTGTGGATACTTTGGCAGTTCAAGAGGATTGAGACAAGGAGACCCACTCTCCCCTCTATTGTTTGTCCTAGTTGGGCAGGTCTTCAGTGCCATGTGGACAAAGGCAAGGGTAGCAGGCTTTATTGAAGGAAATATGCAGATGACACAATTCTATTTTCATCTGCAGTGGAGGAAAAGCTTCTCAATCTGAGAATATTGATTACACTACTTGAGACAGTAACTGACCTGAAAATCAACTTCTAAGAGTGAGATAGTGGGTATAAATCTAAATGAGGATAGGAGGGAACAGATCGAGCAAATTCTAGGTGCGAGATAGGGATCATTTCCTATCAAGTACCTGGGTCTAATACTATCGGATGGGGTAATAACAGTGTCGAATTGGGACAGCATTATTAAGAAAGTGGGAAATAGAACTGCCTCATGGAAGAGTAAATTGTTATCAGCAGGGGGCAGATGGATTCTTTCCAAGGTTGTCTTAACAAACTTACACTTTACCATCTATCCATCTTTAAGGTTCCAAGGTCTGTTTGCAGGAAAATTGAATCAATGAGAGCTGCTTTCTTCTGGAAGGGAAAAGGACCAGAAGAGAAAGGTGTCCACCCCATATCCTGGAAGCATGTATGCAGATTAAAGGAAGAGAGGGGAGCTGGCCTGATACCTATTGATATAATGAACAGTGCTCTTCTGTTGAAATGGATTTGGAGGGCTGATTCAAAAGAGGGGTTATTGCGGCCGGAACCTTATTGTGAGAAAGAAATACCTGCACCATCATGAAGCATGGTTTTCAGATGACCTTCAGATCTCCAATTTATCCCCATTATGGAAGAATATTATGAAGAATTGGGATTTCTACAGGTGCTCAGCAGTGATACAAGTCGGTGATGGTCAGAAAACAAGGTTTTGGGAGGATCCCTGGGTGAGTAATAGGGCTCTGTGATAAAAATTTCCGAATCCTTATGGGATTGCAGGAACAACAGGGATTAGTATGAGCTCCGTATGGTCAGAACCAGGAGATAACTCTCATTGGAACCTGGATTTTCGACATAATCTCATGGATAAGGAGTTTGATGAATTTCTGGAGCTCTCACACTTGTTAGATAATATGAATATAATCCAAGGAAAACAAGACACCAGGGCATGGAGATGGGAAAACACATGTGCATTCTCAGTGAAATCAGCAGTTAAAATGTTGGGGCAAGGAGGGAAGAAAGTAGTTTGGCACAAGCTGGTCTGGAACAGAAAATTACCTATCAAAATAAAAAAATTTCAGTGGAAAATAGCATGGAACAAAATTTTGACAAATGACAGAGTGAAGAAATTCAAGCCAGAGGTCAGGGACAGCTGTATATTTTGTGGAAACTAAAAGGAAACTATGGATCATATATTCCTAAAAAGTGGAATCATTACAGCAGTATGGACTAAGTTCTTCAAAACAATTGGGCTCCACTAGGATTGGCAGTATAATGTTCAAGAACTCATTATCAGATGGAGGAAAATTTATCCAGGGACCGATGATACGAAAATATGGATGATGGGTCTTCCAGCTATGTTATGGGCCATCTGGAGAGAGAGAAATAATAGAATCTTCAGGGATGAATTCAGACATCCATCCACCATTATCAGGAGCTGCATTAATAACATCCAGGATTGGCATCTGTCTGTTTTCAAGTTCCACCATACAACAGTCTATCCTACTGTACAAATTGGGAGGGTGGGAAAGATTGATCCTGTAATTTCGTCCTTACGTCCCGGAGGCTTTGGCCTCTGCAGGGGGAGGGAGTGGGGGACTGTTTCTTTTTCTGTCAAGATTCTACCATTGGTAGAGTCGGGGTTTTTTTAGCTTCTTTGTATCCTTGTTTTGTTTGTTTATTCTTAATGAATTGTAGCCTCCTTTTGGTCACCTTCCCAAAAAAAATGTGAATAGTGTATGAAGACTGTTATCCATATGAATATTCTGGGAATCTTTTCCCTTTTTTGTCCTAAACTAAAATTGCACATGGAAATTTTTTTAAAGAAATGCACGGTATCCAGCTATGGCCTGTCTATGAGATGCAACTGACATGTCAACATATGGTCACATTTCCTTGCTTTTCCTGTTGCACTTAACATCTCGTATGAATTTTACATCAGCCCCAGCTTAATTCTCTGGTTCTTATGCTTTTCACAACTGTAGACATGTCAAAGATGAATATTGACATTCACATGCTAGAATGTGAGATATTGATCATTGTTGGACAAACAAGACAAATCACCTAACCAATCACCTTTTTGTACATTGTTTCTGTAACTGTTGTGTGTTCAGCATCATGATGCCATATTTTGCATGGTAATATAAAAATATCATCCAAAAACACTCGATTATGAAACTTTCAAACAACAAGAATATACAGAAACACTCGACTTGGACAACTAGCACAGAATTTGTTTGGAGAGGCCACACAGCCAACCAACTCTTCACAGCAAAAGATGCATCAACATTTGTCTTCTAATTTTGATCAAAAACGACTATCTTCAAACTAAGGCAACACCCTAAAGCATCTCCACATAAATGATGACAAGCTTAAGAAAGGATTATGAAGGATGCATCAGGCCAATGCTCAAAATTTGTGCCCAATACATGGAGAATGGGATGAAAAGTGTATGTAGCTAAGGAACCAAGGGAGCGAGGTCAACAATGAAAAATTATAAATTTGCTACCAAACATGCCAGGACCATGTTGACCTTAGATTTTATTTTTCCCCTCATACACAGCTGTTGTCACCTCATTGGTCACCACTTACAAATAATAACACCAAGAAAATAATCCTTCTCTTCTTGGAATTTGAAGTTACAAAATTTATATGAATGAAAAATGTTGTTAGGGAGTACTGGCCACCGGATTGAATGCACCTTTTCCAAATTTAGATTCGCACCAACAATGAGATACGCTTTGTAATGCATTCAATCCATGGAATTAGACTTCTCCAGTGACACTGGTTCTTTACCCTTTTTTTACACTTCTCTTCATGAAAATATATATCCATTCAATGTTATAAGGTCTCACAGATGAATGACAACTTCCTCTACACTTGCAACAACAGTAATTGATATGCAGAGCACCATTCCAAAACCAAATAAAAATGTCTGGATCTTTCATTAAACTCTTAAAGATTCTGCCAATTTCCTATAATAAACACTTTAAACACAACGGAAGAACTAGCCTCCAAATGCATGTTACCCAAAAGCAATCAATTTCATTTCATCAACATATGTGTCAAACCTAATTCTGTCAGTTAAAAGACACCCCAGGTTTACAACACAGAGCACACCACTTCCTTCTAGTAGGAGGGTCTAGCACACTCATGTTATCTTAAACAGCTTTTGTTTCCCAGTTACAAAACATTGGAACTGCATGCACCTACTCAGATTCCACAGATATGGTTTTATCCTTTCTAGCAAATATTAAACATTTGTTGAACGTCTCCCTTAGAATCCACCATTAGTAGCCAATGTAGCACAAATAACTTCTGTCACTTTTAGTCCACAGTAACCAATAAACTCTGCACATGCTACCAGTTATCCAGAGAAATAGTAGAACATACAAGAAACCAAAGTGAAAATACACAACCTAGAATGAAAGAAGCAGGTCAGACACTCTTGCATTAGTAGCACAAGATGTTTGACACCAGGGATGGGTTGTGCCACCTGGGTTCAAACCTGGCTGGTGATGGTAGGTTTTATGCTTGCTACCATAGGCAAGCAAGAACAACATATAGAAAAAGAAAGAAAGAAGAAGCAGATTTTTGTTTTGTTTTTTTCCTTTTTTGTCAGAGGGGGAGGGGAGAATGTCTGTAATGGATAGTGGGGGGAAGAAGGGGGGGCATAGTGGAAAATATTGCACCATCACTAGTTGGGAAAGACAAAACAGAAGAACATGGAGAAGAGAAAGGCTTACATATTACCAACTAAATTTGGCATACATTTCAAACTGTAACAACACATGTAGTACAATACACGCTAGTTAAGTGCAGGCTAAATTTCCAGAACCTGACAGCTGACGAGTTCTGCTGTCCCAAGATTCTTAGTAGCTAGGACTTTCCAAATATCTATTTCCATATCTGCTGCAGAATTCATGTTTTCACTTGTCGAGCAAGCTGCAGGCAATGCTGAAGAACAAGGGGAAGAGGACAGATGCTTTGGCAAGTTTGCCTGCAATATGGCAGTGTCATTATTGGCATCTTTTGTGATCACATGAAGCTTCCCAAGAAATCCAGCAAGCAGGTAAGGTGATTCAGAATCAGCGAAATCATGAACTGGAACTTTCCCGACAACAACTTTCCAAGCATCTTCCTGCTCATCATAGACCTTCATTTTGCCACTGTCCAAAGAACTGGAAGGATCCAAGGCATATAGTTCTCCATCCACAACCACACTTAATTTTGTCCCTGCCTGCTTTGCAGGCCAACCCTCTCCCATTCCAGCAGGCATTTCGACCCAAGAATCTGTCTCAGGGTCATAGATTTCACCACCAACATCAACAAAAAATGGCCATGAATATAAGCTTTGCGGTACGCACAGCCTTCCCCTGTATGATGTCATTCCAGTAGCAATAGGCTTTAGCATGTCAGCCAAGAAGGCAGTAGGTAACACCTGTGCTTTTGAGAATGGCATGCTGGGCATTGGGGTCCACAACCCGGTGCAGGGATCAAATACTTCAGCTGATTGCAAAGGTGTTAATCCACCTCTACCACGACTCACCCCACCCACAACATAGAGCTTGTTGTTCAACAGGCCTGTTTTACAATAAGCCCTGCCAACACTCATGGAATTGACTTCTTGCCATGCATTTAAGCGGGGCTCATATTTCCAAACACATCTCATGGCAGTAGAACGCGAGAAACCCCCAAGCACATAGAGACAGCCATCAACAGCTCCAATTGCACAGCCGCAGAAAGGCATCTGATCCAGGGCATCCTTGCGTCCAAGCCAACCCTTTATGACATCTGCAATCTTAATGCTAGTTCCAACTACATTCCACATGCGAAGCCCAGACAGACCTCTCTTTGAATCCTCCTCATAAACAACATTGGGCATTGGTGGTAACCTTTGCCATTCTCCTGACAAAGGGTCCAAAGCATGCCACAGAAGTTTATCTTCTTCAAGTTTTGTTAGAATGTACAACCATTCCTCTGTGGAATTCAGTTCTTTTCTCAGCTGGAAAACTTCACTACTTGTGATAGCAGCTTTCCAGCAACGGGAAACCAGTTTCAGATTCAAGTAGAAGATCCTAGGAACTCTTGCAAGAATTTCAAACGAGATCTCATCAGGAAGGCTGGGAATGAGTCTTGGATTCTCATCACTATAGCCGGATGACATCCTCAGCCTCTTGCAGCCTTCGTTTTGAGGAAGCTCACACTGATCTCCCACATTGGTCTTAGAACCTGGAAAGCTCAATAATGATCCCATGGGAATCCTTGTAGCTGCTCTATTTCAGGTGTACAATATACGTGAATCTATAGCAATCTCTTTGTCTACAAAGAGGAACCAGGGTTCCAATCATTTCCTATTTCAGCGTGTATGCCCAAATGAGAACCTGATAAGGATAAGAGTGGAAACAGCACCAGAAACAATATGTATGTCAGCATCAATACGAAGGAAGCTAAAAGATAAGATGATGGTTATAAAGGACGTGCATAGGAAATGCATGATCACTCCTGGGTAGTTAAATCTGATGCACCATTTGGTTGCAATATTAGTTTTGCACTAATAGTTTTAAAGTCTAGAATATTAATATTGTAGCATGGTACAGGAGGAGCAGGGAAGGTAGGGAAGAGAGAGAGTTAGTGATGCCGGAGAGATGAATTAGAGTCTTGAACCTCTTAAAACCTGAATTGTAACATTCTATACAAGTGCAAGTACACGTTAAATTTATCATAATAATAAGCATCTCTAATCCGTGGATATTAAACCTGATAGAGCATAACCAAATACCTACTGTTAGTAAAAATATCAAAATTGCTACTGATACAAATATTTAGTACAGTAACCGAAGAACCCATAGATATCATGCGTTCTATCATACAAGAAACTACAAGAAGAAAAAAGAGAACGACGCAAAAAAATGCTTTTGCCAGTCCATCAACAGCACTCTCAAAGAGATGAAGTTCAAAGCGACACCTTAGCATATGCAAATGCAAATTCAAACTAAGATGTGAATTTGCCCACTAGCATTAATATAAAGAATATCCAGGAAAAGCTACAGGTCGTTTGATCTAAAACTAAGCGGTATGTGCATACCCACGACGAGATTCGCAGAAAATTAATCACAAAAGTCCCCACCTCGCTCAAAATTTCCACCTTCCTGAAGAGGAATAAATGAAAGGGAGAAGTGGGGAAGAAGAATCCCCCAGATAAAACAAACTGCGTCAATGCAAAACCGACGCGCAAAACGGCACCCCCTTTTTCCCTCGCATACGTGAAAAATCTCCTCCAATCTCACCAGTACCATTACAAATCTCCCCCCCCCCCCCGCAAACCAGAGCAATTACCCAAGAACCAAATCAACCTCCACCCCAAAAACAGGATAGCAAAAGCCTTACCGAATTCTCCACCCAACAAGCAAACAGAGACAGGAAACAAATCCAAAAGCACAGGAAAAGAAGAACGCCAACAGGAAAAAAAAACAGCAAAAGAACCCAAAGAATTCTAATTTTGAGAGCGGATGAGAGATTACGCGACCGACCCAGGCGACCTCGATCGGGGCCCTATTCTCCCCGCTTCCCAGCGACGAAAAGGAGGACGGAGCGCTCCCTTCTTCCACTCTTCTTCCTCTCCGCAGTGGTCTGGCTGTGAAAGCAACGCTCTAGTTAGCGTGGGCTTCCGGTCGTCTCCCGTCCCCTCACCTCCCCACCTCACCGATACTTAAATTCCATTTAATTTATTTTTATATCACGGCCTCCTCCACGTGTCTACTCCTTCGCTCCCCATCAAGATCCGACGGTAGTCTGGGCTTCCAACCAGTCATCTCCGTTTGCTCGGTGGGGCATCAGGGGACATTGATGTTATCGGTGGGTGGTGTGAGCGTCAAGAGTGAGTGTGATCTAAAGTTGTCACTAACTTTAGTCTCGTATTAAATTTAAAAAAAAAATGAATCACCTTATAAGAAAAAAAATCATCTATCTCAATGATTATATTTTGAGGGAAGATAAATAATTTTTAATAAATAATATCTAAACTTAAATTTTGTCAATTCAATGTGATATATTAATACACATTTTTTAACTATTACGTATGAAACTGACGTAATCTTAATCGGCATCTAACCGACGAGAGCATAGACCTTGTAAAAGAAATGATATTATTACATATGGATGATGTGAATATCTAGAAGAAACCTGAGGCCCTCGACCAACTAAAATTATCAGCGACTTTAGTCACATATTTTTAAAAAAATAGACTAATTTATTAAAAAAAGGCAATCCAATGTCTCAATGTCTAAAAATATAAAAAATTTCTAACAATTGCACGTGCGATAGACCGAGGGAAGCACTCACAGCTTCGTTTACTAAGCGCGGGGTGTGGGATGAGAGGAATTGTCGCCGTTGGACGGGAGGGCGCGCAACCCAGCAGCGGGGGACGAGGAAAAACCAAGTGGGGGGAGGGGGGGTCACGCACGCGCGCACGCACGCACGCGCGCAGATGACGACCACGCGGGATGGCTACTCACTCACTGAGGCGAGAGCAGATTCGAGTTCGGACACGGCCGGGTCTCGATCTGAATTAGGTCTACTTGTGGCTCGGAGTCACCTGATCTTGATCTGACGGCTCCCTCTAATATATGTTTACATGGTGCCGGCCGCGATGTGGCACTCTTATTCATATACGATCATATCTCTTATAGGAAAAAAAAAATAATGTAAAGTTTATCAACTTACCATGAACTGTTATAACGAGTGACGGTGGACATGATGATCATAATAATCCTTCAAAGGATTTTTATAAATAAATTATTATTATAAGTGCTTTTGTTAAAAACATATTTTTAAAAATATATTAATAAATATATTGCTGCTTAATTAAGCCTAAATTTATATTTAGGGATAAGACTAACGAAACATTCTTCACTTGTTTATTGGATGAAGATGACGAGAGCGACCTAAGTGTGCCCTTCGAAAATTTCTAACGCGCTTCGTGGAGGAGATGCGGTACCGGTCTACTTCGTGCACCTGTAAATAGACGTTACCCGAGAGATCACGAAGGACCTGTCAATTGGAGTCACATCAGAAACAATGTTGAGAAAGATGGTCAACAGTTTTATGATCTTCATGGTAGTTTCATAATAGCGAGAATATTGGATATGTGACCTCGTCAAGGTGAAGACCACGTGTCCTTTCATCTACAAGTTTTTAACTCGCAGGCATCTGTATTATAAATTTATATTCAACCTTTATCTCATTAACCTACGATCAACCTAAGACGCGGATAACCAAACGTTAAAATTTTGGTTGGAAGATTTTGATACGTAGATATTTTAAAAATATAAAATTATAGCGTAAATTGCAGTATGTAAAAACTGACATGGGACAGTGGAACTCTCCGGCCTCTAATTTGCCCTTCGATCTAATGATCGCCAGAATCCAACTAAGCTAACCAAGAACACGTGACTCACCGCGTGCTTTGGAAGCTGGCATGGGCTATGGAGAGGAGAAGATTTATTTATGGCCCAATGTTTCACAGCCTAAAGTCCTACGAAGACTTGCGTGGCCCAATAAATGATAGCCCAACTCCGCAGTGAGGGCCCAGTTATTATAAAATAGAGGGCTAAGGGCCCAAACGAGGCCCACCGAGCCATGACACAGTCGCCCATGCGGAAGCCTCCCCCATGCTCGGGAGGAACCCAGACGCGCCATCGATCGAGCCAATAAAAGGCGAATAAGATGCTCCCTCAGGGATACCTGGGGCTGAAACGTCATGCTCGAAGCTCGAAACTAGAAGGGAGATGTCATGACCCGAATTTTCGGATTGCATCTCCGTGGGTTTCGAAGCGATTTTGTGAGTCCCGGATCGCATTTTAAAAATAAAATATAGAATTTATGAATATCGGGTCTTCGGATCCCTAAATGAGAAATGGTAAATTGTTTTGGGCTTCGTGACGTAACGGGTGAGTTGCATATTTTTCGAGATTCACGGGGATAATTTTTGATACTTTTTTAAATTTTTAAAATTTTCAAACCCGATATTAAATCCTATAATATAAATAAACCTTTAAACCCCCCACCCCTCTCACTCTCTCATTTCCTCCCTCTCTCCACTGTTTCACCCCTTTTCTCTCCCTACCTTCTCCGACGCCCGACGGAGACGGTGGCGAGTGAGGAAGCCGGAGCTACGGCGGTGAGGATCAAGGGAAGACGTGGTCGGTGGCGGTGGTGCAGTTGTTCGCGGTTTTCGTACACCGGGTGTAAATCGAGCGACAATTTTGGTGTGGAACGGCGTCCAATCGTCACGGATTCTTCGTGAAAGGTAGGGGGATGGATTCCTTCCCTTCTTGTGTGATTCCCTCGTGATTTTAAGCCAAATCGAGCGAGGAAGAGAGGATTTTATTTATGTTACGAGAAAATCCATGTTTTGGGACGAGTGGCGATTTTCGCCGAATCGGGCGGCATTTCCTTGTTTAAATCTATGCTTTTGGTGGGTTAAGACCTGGGGAAGGGTCCCCGATCGAGATTGAGTGGGGCGTGGACGGGCACCCTACGGTGGGGTTCCGTCAGTTCCCGACCGTAAGCGGTCGACCAATCGATCGGATCGATCGATTGGTCCACCTAACCACGGTGCAGGCAGCAGGGTGCCTGCACCAGTAGCCAATGTGCCAGGTCTGTCGACCGACCAGAGCAGGTTTGTTGACCGACCTTGGGTGTTGGTCGACCGACCCTGTGGGTCGGTCGACCGGTTTACTGTCTAGGTTCCCCTTTTTGGGCCGTATGACACGCCATTTGCATCGGCTTTGATAATTAATGATTTTGGGGTTAAAATATACTTAGTAATGGGTCGTCCCAAGCCGATGGTATTTGAAATTGAGGTCACCGTGGTGCGGTGACTCGCGGTTCTATTTTTGTGGGTGTATTTGAGTATGAGGTTTCCCCGTTGACTGTTCTTAGGTGAGTTATCCGGGGTCATTGTTTCTAGGCTTTTAGCCGGCCTTATGTGCCGACTAGAGGGACGTGTGGGCGTGAGTAGTTCGGGCAAGTTTTGACTGGTTTATGTCCGATCTTGTGCCACGGCTTGGGGCCATATTCTACTCGGGTTTTGAGTGTGTGCGTGGGCACTCCGATGGTTTCCGTGATACTACGGGTTTACTATTTTACCGTAGTACTGCCATGGGGGCATTTCGTGTATAGACCCGGCGAGGACAACCGGTGTGTGCAACGCTCGTACAGCAGAGGCGAGGACAGTCTAGAGCGTAAAGCGCCTTGGTTGGGACAGGTGTACATCACTGATGGACGCAAGGGTGAGTACCCCGTGTCATGTTGCAGGACACGGTCGTGCTGATGGGGGCAGAGGCACAGACCCTAGCCAGTACCAGGGAGAGGTGTGTGTGTGTGTGTCTCCGCCCCACTCAAGGACAGGGTGTGGGTCATCTGCGTGAGACGTGAGAGACGGCCGGCCGAGGTAGAGGTGCCGACAGTGTCGCCGCGGCCCTCCCGACAGTTGAGGTAGAGCTTTCACGACGGCGAGATCGTGGCTCCCCTCTTGGTTCTTGACCAAGGTTTCTCCGGCTTTGAGGTCGTAGTCCTCCCGAGAGTGGAGGTTACGCCTTTGACTGCGTAGTCTAGGTTGTGGCTCCCATTAGCAAGGATGGGCCTTCACGACAGAGGTGTCGTGGATCCTTCCCGATAGCATAGCCGTGGGTTACCGTTGACTCGACAATTCCAACCTTGAGGTCCAAGTGGTCCCACTGAAGTAAGGATTAGCTTAGAGTGCTGCATGCGTTTCCTCCTACCGATGTCGTTGCTACTCTTGTTACTACAGTTACTACTATTGTTATTGTTATTGTTGCCTTTCTTGATGCCGCTACTTCTGTTATTGTTCTCGTTGTTTACTGTTGTTGTTGTGGTAGGGATCCACGGGACCCCTACTGAGCCAATGAGATGAGGCTCACCCCTTTTTATTTTCAGGTTTGGAGTGCCTCCACGTGGCTCGGAGGCCTTGAGCAACGCATTCAGAGTTCTAGTGCCGCCAGTCTTCGCTAGCCAGAGTATGCCCCAAAGGCTTTGTACTTTCCTTTTGTTGAGCTGTACTTTTTGGACTTGTACATCTAGACTACAAACTGTGTAAAAATTGTATAAATATGTTTATAAATATAAGCTCTATTTTTTGCATTTTATTACTGCATTTATTGTATATTCCCACACACTCTCGTGACACTAATTCTAACCCTTCCGAGCCCCGTGGCTCGGGGGTGGCGAGTCGGGATTCGGGTCGTATCGGTTACTTTCTGGTACTCAAATTTCGAGTCGTTACAGGAGTTATCCCTTATCCACCCTCGGATCAGCCCTTCACTGGGACTCTCCGCCCCTCTGGCGGACCAGAGCGAATTTCCCATGACCGGACACTTATCTGTTATAACTGTAAGCGAACTCTACGCTACCATCTAAGAGTGGGAAATCCATGAGTATAAGGGGAGAGCAAGAGTCTCATAACGATAAGATTTCATGCCGTGGACGTAACATCCTCACCCAATGGCCTCTCAAGATTCTCACTACTCTAAAGAGGGAGCCTGCAACTATTTAATCACAGTGATCCCCTCTGAAAAGGTAAGCCAATCCCAGCCTCCTCAACTAGTGAAGAGTAGCCTCGTGCCTTACACCTCCTTTGCCTCCCTTCGCACCTTGCTCTTTCCCTTACTGACGTAAGCATCGGAGGGTTTTCCATATGACAACAATCACATGTCCCCTTGTTCGCTTCTTTCCCTTTTGCAGTAAACTGTCTTGAGGTGACTTCGTACGATTGATCTGGGATCTAATTTGTCTCGGATCTGACGACCTACGACGTCTTTGCACGAGATCTCGCCTCTTCATCTGGCGTCGTTTGTGGGAACATTGAACAAGAGGCTAATATGGTGCGTAAGAGCAGCAACATGAGGTTGACTGGCGATGGGGGGAAGGCGCCAACGGCTGTAAATCAGGAGTCTGTGCCATCACACTCGTTAATCGACCCCGCTCCAAACGCTCAGGCCAATGCCCCTCCCCCACCGCCGCCCTAGGGAGGACAGTCCGTTGTGGTGAATCTTGATGTCTCCCATTCCCTCTATAACGACCCAAAATTAGAATACCGGGAAGATCCCGACACCATTCGAATCTTGGCCGCCACCCACGAGCTGAAAGGCTCAGAAGGGTTATTTTGATGTTGTGGAGGTACATTGAAATTCAAAATAATGCAGGAAATAACTACATATGTAATGCCTAATAAATTTGTAGTATTTTATTTGATTAATAAAATATATTTATTTATGACTGAACGTTTAAATTATTAATCTTATTATTATTATTCTAATCTTTGTTTTCTTAAAAAAATTTAGGAGGTTATTTGTTTAAAAAGAAGAAGAAAGGTACAAATATAATAAACAAAAGTAAAAGGTTAAAACAAAAAAAATTAAAAAAAATGGCGGGTGGCAGCCGCCACGCGGCCGCCCCGCCCCCCTCCCCTTTCGGCCGCTTCCGCGGCTTATTTAAAAAAAAATTGTTATTAATTATGCTTTCCCATTATGTTAAGTCATTCTCCCACTTTTAGTCAATCCCATGTGCCTTTTATGCATTAAAAACAAAGGAAAATGAGGGTTAGTCGAAAGATTAGGCTGAGTGGGGTTGGTGGAGTTTTGAAGGTCAATTTTTTATTAAATAGTATTAAAATCAGGATTGAATCTCCACCCTTCATTAAATGAAGAGTTAAGATTTACTTAAGCCAAAATCTCTGTATATAGCCTTCAAGGGAGCTTCATTTGCTCCTCTTGCTGGCTGGTTACGAGGAGTGCAGAAGAAGAAGGCTGGAAGGTTGATTAGGGAGTTATGAATACGTCATTAAGATAAGTGATTAAGCTGTTATCCCCTTAATTAACGTGGATTAACATGTTTAAGGTGATTTAGGGTGTGATAATGAGTATCTAAACTGATAGTCAAGTCCAGAGGTCTTATTTCACTATGAGTGAGCATAGATTAGTCGAATTTCTATGAGATCATTAGTGTTAAGATATGGGATTAAGGGTAAACTCAAGTAATTAATATATTATAATTAGCAACGGTGTATGATAAATTTAGAGAACTTCCAGAATCATGAAATCTGATGTTATGATCCCTCTGCAAAAATTTTCATGGCTGATTCAAGTTATTTTTACGTTTATGAATATTTTAATATTATTTTAAAGGTGTTCAATTATACTAAAATATTAAAGGGATGATATTAAATCACCTCAAATTGTAAGAATTCATCTTACTGTGAATCCCATGTGTAAAAATGTTTTCGTGATTTTTGGATCACGATATTTATTTTAATGATTTTTCATACATGATAAAATATATAAATAATTATATAGAAATTATAGATCATGTTCACAAAATTTTTAGAATTTCATAAAAAGGTTCTTACGTTGAGTTAGTTGTATTCTGAAAATATCAATAATTATTGATGTCTGCAAGTGATATTACATAATTTTTGATATTTTATTAGAGATATAAAATTATGGGATAAATATAAATACTATATGAAAATTTTTAAAACTTTACCATAAGACTAAAATGCATGTTAGAACTAAGTGATGAAAATTTCATCTTAGTCGGATATCAGAATCTTTACTGGTACAATTACCAATGTTTAAGTAAATAATTAGAAAATTAAATAAATATAATTATTCTGTGAAAAATCCTGAGAAAATTACAGAACTGACATATGATATTCATAAGTTAATTCTCAGTATATTTTAGTCATTGTAAGTATTCTGGATAATTTTATCTATTTAAAGGTTATTATTATAAATTTTAAAAATGGATATAAAATTTTAAAAATTAGATATACTGAATGAAAAATGATGAAAGTTTTTAGATATGACACTTATGTCTGCAAGAACGTTCTGTAAAATGTTAGTAATTTCCTGATCAATTTGGTTATATTTAGTTGATATATCATTCATGTTGTATTTTTGTCATTCTATTAAAAATATTACAAATACAGTGTGAAAAATAATTAAGAGTTTTCAAAAAAGAGGTTTATGTTATGAATGATTTTTTGCTGTTATGAATGATTGTTTGAATAAATATGGTTATTTTTAGTTTACTTTGGATAAATTTTGTCAGTTTTTCGTGCATAAGAAAATTTATATAATTCTAGAAAAATTCAAATTTCTTCATGAAAATTTAGGAACAATTTTATGTGTACTTTTACATGTAAATGTGATATGCGGTAAAAATTTAATGATTTATAGAACATGGTAGTTAAATTTAGTCAATTTATGATACATGTTGAAATACAAGTTATTCTGAGAAAATTCGAATTCCTGCATGTAAAATTATGAGAAATTTTCTGTTCATTATTACAGACAAATTTAAATTTTTGTAAAATTTTAATGGTATTCTACGTTTAATAGCTAAATTTAGTCATTTTATGATGCATGTTGGAGTATAAGTAATTTCAGAAAAATTATACTTATTATCTACAAAATGATGAAAAATTTATGTTCTGATCCTTTCTGTAAATGTATTGATTTCCTTAAATTTCACTGCATTCTAATCTCTGTAAATAGAATTAGTAATTTTGATATATATATGTCATTATATTTGAATAAGTTGAGAAATTTAGAAAAATAAAAAAAGAGATTTTCAGTAATGGTATATTTTATAATTATTATTCACAGCATGATATTTGGGTGGCATGTGTCCATTGGATATGAGTTATTTATAAATAATTACTGTATTGTTATTACTGCCAAATGGACACTGCCACCATAGGGGGAGACTGAAACCAAACTATAGAAATGTCCCTATGGGGAGGTTCACACTGTACTGGCCCCGAGGGTAACATGGATTGAAATCTTGGAGGTGGACAAGTACCACTGGTTAAGGTGGAGAGGACTTCTCCCGGTTCTGCGCAGTAACCAAGACTCATCACTATTTACCTATGTGATCGAGTACCGACTGATTGTCCTTCTAGTGGTGGTTTGGGCACTGTGTCTGGCTATTCATATCACTGTTACTGTTTACTGAACTACTGTTACTATTTACCGAGTCGTTATTAATACGACTATTACTGCTCACTGAATTGAATATTGGAATTGTTATTACTGTTCACTGAATCAATATTGAAACTACTGTTACTGCTCAATGAACTGATATTGAAATGTTATTACTTATTGAACTGTCATTGTATTTTACTGTTATTACACTGTAAATGTTTACTGTTAATGAATCTCAAGTATATCGAATGGTGATTTTGAAAAGGGCAGATTATGTCTGTCTGGATCCTTTCACTATGCGTGAGACTACTCCGCCTAGTACTGGAATCATTCGTTAATATTTACAAATAATGAATTCTTATTCACTTTGTCATTGATAGAATAAAGTTTAATGTACATATTTTCTTTGTAAAATGATAATAGCATGACTTATGATCGTACAAATTAAAATTGGGTTAAATGTATTAATCTCATATGTATCTAATTGAAATTATGCCTAAGAATGATTTTATGAAATGAATTACCGTAAATCACTTTAGATATGTTTATACATGTTATGACTGGGGACTATGCTTAGTCTCTTACTGAGTCTATTCGTAGACTCACCCCGTTGAACATTTTCAGGAGAAGCGGTAGAAGAAAGCGAGGAGTGATCTCGCAGTGTTCTGACCGCGGCTTGGAGTTACTACCAGTCTTTATCTTAGGTAGTTGTGTCGTGAGTTATGTTAGTTACGTAAAAAAAAGTGTGAAATTTAGATCTGTAATAAAAGACTTGTGAAATTGTTATCTTTATCTATGTGGATGTAGTCTTTGACTGTAAGCTGATAATTCGAGAAATTTTATTTCTACTGCAATAATATCTCAGTGTTTGTGTGAAATTCTCAGTCATAATGTACCGTTTGGGTTGTCCCACTGTGACGCTCCGATCGAAATCTGACGTGAGTCTTTACGACTGGACCGGGTTTGCGAGTCGGGGCGTTACAGAGAGTGGTATCAGATGTAACGACCCGAGAATCCGATTACCGGGAAGGCCCGATAACCCGAGACTCGCACCGCCGCCCACGAGCCGGGAGGGCTCGGAAGGGCTAAAAGGAGTGTGGAGGCACAAAGAAATAGGAAATAAAGCAGGACAACCAACAACAACAAGCTGAAAGAAGGAACAACTACAGCTACAACAGAGTCCAGTCCAACAGAAAGTACAGTCTAAAGCAGTAAAACGTACCACATGCCAAGTGAACACTCGGCCCGGCTGGACACTCCGAGAAACCAGATCCGGGACCCACGAAGAAGGATCTGAAAAACCTGGGGCATTACAGCCCTCCCCCCTTAAAGGAATTTCGTCCTCGAAATTCAGGACCAAGCACGAAGTCCCAGGGGAAGAACGCTGAATCAACTGACACGCTGTCAGAGCCCCAGCACAGAAAACCTCGAGTCTCACGAAAAAAACTGATTCTGAGGGACACAGCCAGACTTACAATCACAAACAACACCTCGCTCCTCGCGCCGAGCACACAGGCCAACAGAGCAGGCATATAGCAAAGGACACGGTCCGGCATCACCTCAGCCAACGCGAGAATCAACCATGGCACCGCAGCCACGATCTCACCGTGGTACGTGTGTCGGAGTTTGTCTTCTGACGAGAGTTGGCACAGTGTTATGTTCGGCTTTCGGCTTGCCATGTGTGGGGTGTCTCTTGGTGTTGAGCCAATGTGCTGGTTGCGGTCTGCTGAGATGGCTGCTTGAGCTGGTGGAGGCTCTGTTTTGGTTGCTCCCTTGAGGAGGGTGTGCGACCTGTCAGCTGGTTGCGAAGCTGTTGTGCGATTTGTCTGCCGATCATTGGGTGGATCAATAGCTGTTGCTCGTGTCGAGGGTTGTGCTTCCTCGGTGGGTGAGATCGTGGCTGCGGTGCCATGGTTGATTCTCGCGTTGGCTGAGGTGATGCCGGACCGTGTCCTTTGCTATATGCCTGCTCTGTTGGCCTGTGTGCTCGGCGCGAGGAGCGAGGTGTTGTTTGTGATTGTAAGTCTGGCTGTGTCCCTCAGAATCGGTTTTTTTCGTGAGACTCGAGATTTTCTGTGCTGGGGCTCTGACAGCGTGTCAGTTGATTCAGCGTTCTTCCCCTGGGACTTCGTGCTTGGTCCTGAATTTCGAGGACGAAATTCCTTTAAGGGGGGAGGGCTGTAATGCCCCAGGTTTTTCGGATCCTTCTTCGTGGGTCCCTGATCTGGTTTCTCGGAGTGTCCAGCTCCGTTGTGTCCGAAATTTCGTTTCGAACGTCTTTCGGGTTCGGATCGGCGCGATCCGGAGTCGTTTCGGAGGCCCGGAGGCGTTCCGCGGCTTTTTCCGCGTGTGTTTTCTGATTCCCGGCGTGGGTTTCGGCTTTCCCTTCGGAACCTCGTTGCGGGTGAACCGGGCCGTTCACCAGGGCGCGAGTGGTACCGTTGCGATCGGTGCACTCCGAGGATCGCGAGGGTGTGATTTTCTATTTTTTTTGGATTTTTTCGATTTTCCGAATTTTCCTATAAATAGCTTTTTCTCTCTCTCCCCCTCTCATTTCTCATTTCTCTCCCTCTCTCTTCTCACGCTCTCTCCTCTCTCCCTCTCTCTCCGGCGGCCGACGGGGCGGAGTATGGGCGAGGCGGGGACGGCGCGGGCGAGGCACGGGCGAGGATGGATGAGGATCGAGGCGGTGGAGGCGCGTAGAAGCTCGGCCGTGAGTTCGTGGAACGGCGAGGCTTCAACGGCGTTTTCTTCGTGGATCGGCGTCCACGGTGCGCGTAATCTTCGGTGGAGGTAGGGTGATGGACCCTCAGCCCGTGTACTTCCTTTCCCGCGAGTTTCGTAGGCCGTGGTGAGCCGAGCGGGCTAAACGGGGCGTTTTGGGCAAAATGTGTGTTTTCGGGGTGTGAGCCGAATCTCCCGTTTTATGGTGTTTTTGGGCGATCCATGGGTTTAGATGCATGCCTAGGAGCTTGGGGGAGGTTTCCCCTTTTGTTTCCCCTTCACCTGGGGGTGAACGGGGCGTGGCATGGCTTTTCCCGCGGTTTCTACCGTTTCCGGGCACGGACTGAGAACGCGCTATACTCCAGTAGCGCGTTCCTTAAGGTCGCGCTGCCCCGACTGAGCGCGTTCATCGGAGAAGATGAACAGTTTGGCGGTTCCTGTCGCGCTATAGGGATATGGCGCGTTCTGGACTATCGCGCCATGGAAACATAGCGCGACCTGGCTTGTCGCGCTATAGGTTCCTAGCGCGATCTGCGTTGTCGCGCTAGGGATACCTAGCGCGATATTCCTTGTCACGCTAGGGTTCCCTAGCGCGTTCCGGCTTGTCGCGCTAGGTGATCCTAGCGCGATCTTACCTGTTGTCTTGTGCTCCCCTTGGGCCGTGTGTGCCTTGGACACCCAGTGGAGTTCCGTGACCGTGTTTTGGGGTGTCTGGAGGTTCCGTTTACCTCGTTTTGCGTGCCCGTGCGCTTAAGGGTCCGGGTGACCTTTTAGCGTCCGTTCGCATTGTGTTGGTCTCCGGTCGACCCGGTTGGGACCCAGTGGTCGACCTCCGGCCTTGTGAGTATCCTGGACACCCCGTGGGTTCTGTGTCCGCGTTTCTGGGGTGTCGGGAGAGACCGTGTTTCCTCGATTAGCGTGCCCATAGGTGTGGTGGGTCCGGGTGACCCCACGTGTTCCGGGCTCTTGTGTTACGCTTGATCGAGTCGCCGTGTGTCGGTGTGTATGCGGTGGGGCCTCCCCCGCATATCGTGGGTTCCTTTGGAAGGCGATTCCCGTGTGGGCCATGTGCTTGGCCTTGGACTGTGAGTCCAGTTGTCCGGCCTGGGGCTGGAGGTTTCCCGCTTGCTTCAAGATGGGAAATCGTCGTGGCGGCTTGCGTGCTGCCTTGGGAATCGTGCTTCTGTGTTTTCCGTGTGGCCCGTGTGAGTGGCCTTAGTCCCTTGCGTTCCCTTCCCAAGGGAATGGTCTTGGCAGCTCGTGTGTTGTCTCGGTACTCGTGCTACCGTGGTTTTAGACCTAGAGATTGGACTAGATTGACGGCCTTGTGCTGTTGCGTACAACGGTCTTGACCCCGAGTCTTGTGAGTCAAGGACCGTTGGGTTTAGTGCGTCTAGAGGACTGTCCAGAGTCTAGTGACTTAGCGTCACTTGGGTTTTCTCGACTCTCGCGCAGGCTGTGTGCGTGACCGTGGACTGTATGTCATGTTTCTTCTCCGACTGTGGTCACCGTGTGACGGGGCCGGTCCGTGGGCTGGTCCCCGTACGTCGTCGGACGCAGACGTTGTTTTCCGTTGAGAGTCTACTCCTTCAGTGACCCTCCACTAGTCGTAGCCCACCAGTACGAGGTGCTGGTCTCACCTGGGAGTGGTGTACGGGCACCCACCTTTCGAGACGGTTTGTGGACCGGTTACCGTAGGCCCCTCGTCGGTAGCCAGAGTCCGGCTACGGGGGAAAACCGGTCAGAGGACCAGACCTAGTGACGCAAGGTCTGTGTGTGCACACGTGGTTGGGGGCGGTTGGACCCACGTCGACGGGCGTGACCCCAGCTAGTTACTTGTTTGTGGTTACTTGTACGGTGTTCGCGCCTCGGGTAGGACCTACCACGTCAGGCGGTTCACCTGCGGTGCGGTGTAAGACGTCAGGGGACGCTACCGGCTGTGCTTCTAGTGGGTGGTACTCCTGTCGAGTACGGAGTGTCAGACTGTCAGTCTCTGTGTCTTTGACCTTCGGGTTTTTGGTCGTGTTGACCGGTGAGTTCGGTTGTTTCATCTTGGCGCGTGTGTCGGTTCTGGCGCCGTGAGATTAGTGCTAGTGGCTTTACCGAGGTTGGGTCTGGTTGTGCGGTACCCGCGATCGGATGGTCGGGGTTGCACCTTGGACAGCGTGTCCAGGTCGGCTGTCCGGGGGACAGGCCTCTACGGCGTGGTTGCCGTGTGTTTTTACTTCGGTAGGTGGTACTAGCGTAGTTTGGTAGCTTCGACTGCGTGATCGAGGTCTGCCTTCTGGCAGTAGGAGTAGTTGTAGTGCCGAGTTTTGACCGGCCACCGGATTGCTGTTCCTGCTGTAGTTGTAGCTTCCTTTCCGCTACCGCCGTTGTTTCCGGTTGGGGCTCCGCGGGATCCCTGCTGAGTCTCTGTTTTGGAGACTCATTCCCTGCTTTTCAGGTGTAGCGGTTCTTCCTCGTGGTTCGAGGGTGCGGAGCGGAGGTTCTCTGTTGCCAGCTTGCCGGGCCGAGTGTTCACTTGGCATGTGGTACGCTTTACTGCTTTAGACTGTACTTTCTGTTGGACTGGACTCTGTTGTAGTTGTTCTTTCTTTCAGTTTGTTGAGTTGTCCTGCTTTATTTCCTATTTCTTTGTGCCTCCACACTCCTTTTAGCCCTTCCGAGCCCTCCCGGCTCGTGGGCGGCGGTGCGAGTCTCGGGTTATCGGGTCCTCCCGGTAATCGGATTCTCGGGTCGTTACATCAGAGCCCACGGTTGAGAAGTTACATAAATAGTCATCAGCTTAATCCACATTCCTAAAAGTCTTGAACTAGTAGGTTGTTTTGACGAAAACCTAACCGTGTTATTTCATTGCTAGACTATGGCGGGAGGAGGTCGTCGTGCAGTTTAGAATGACGATACTCAGGAGGAGCCGAGATGACCCCCTGCTCTGCCCCCACCACCTTTGGTGGACTGTGGAATTTTCATGCAAGGCCTTGTTGAAGCCATGCAAACTCAGGCTCATACACAGGCGGCACTTTAGGCTCAACTCCAAAAGTAAGCAGCATCGCCCCGGGAGCAGGACTTTGGAGGGGTAACTATGAGGGAGAGATTTCGGCGGATGGCTCCGCCCTCTTTTAAGGGGGAGAGTCAGCCAATCATGGCTGAAAACTGGCTCCGCGAGATCGAGAAGATTTTCCGGGTCACCCGGTGTGCGGATGAGGACAAGATAAGTTTGGCGGCGTACATGCTACAGGAGAGAGCAGATGTATGGTGGGCGTCTGTGCTAAGGAATCAATCTGATAGGCTGGAGCATGAAATTACATGGGAAGAATTCACGGAGCTATTTACGGTGAAATATATACCGGAACATATACAAGACAAGCTAGAGCAAGACTTTTTGACCCTAACTCAGGGGTTGAAGACCGTGCTCGAGTATGAAGCAAAGTTCGCGAAATTATCAAAATATGCACCACACATGGCTACAGATGAAAGGAGGAAGGTGAAGAAATTTGTGGCGGGACTACGACCGTCGCTTCAGACCCGCCTAGTTACACTGGATCTTGTTACTATGGAGGCGGCTCTTGACGTGGCATGTCATCAAGAGAGCGACATGGAGTTATATCAAGAGGAGAAGAGGACTTCAACAAAGAGATCATCGGCACCATTTCACCGGTATGATAAAGGCAAAAGGGTGATGAGTAATCCGTCACGATCGTTCGTGGCAGGGAAGACCACACCACCAGCTTGGGGCAGCAACAAACCCGAATGTAAACAATGTGGCAAGCGACATGGCGGGGAAGTATGCCGGATCGCCACCGGCAGATGTCTCCGTTGTGGCGAGAAAGGCCACATGATTCGGGATTGTCCGAAGATGATGCAACCTGTAGCGGCTCGGCCAGTAGCAGCAACAGTAGCTCCAGTGGCAGCCAGACCAACAGTAGTAGCAGCCAGACCAGGAGCAGCGAGATCTGCAGGGAGACCATGAGCACCAGCTAGGGTGTTTGCACTAGCTAGAGAGGATGCTGAGCAGGCAGGGGATCTCACCGAAGGTACTATCTCTATCAATGGTATTCATGCTAAAGTATTATTTGACATCGGTGCCACACATACTTTCATTTCTGAGAGATTTGCTAGTCAATTACATGAAGAATTTAAAATTGAATCAGTAGAACTAGACGTGCCCCTGTTGGTGCACACACCTGCAGGAGCAGTGTCTACCAAGAGACACATCCACTCACTATCAGTTAATATAGAAGGAAGAACTCTGTCTGGTTGTTTTTTTTGTTTACCTATGCAAGACTTTGATGCTATCCTAGGACTGGATTGGTTAGAAGAGCATTATGCTCTGATAGATTGATGAAGGAAGAGTATTATTTTTCGCATCCCTAAAGAGAAAGAGTTTTCTCACCCCTTACTGAAGCATATGGCTGGAAATAAGTTAGTAGTTTCAGCAATGAAGACTGTGCAAATGTTGAGGAAGGGCTACGATGCATTCTTGGCAAGCGTAGTCATAAAGTCTGATGCTTACCAGTCACCGACCATAGCAGAGATCGAGGTTGTTCGAGAATTCCTTGATGTGTTTCCAGAGGATTTGTCCGGGTTACCACCTACAAGGGAGTTAGAGTTTACCATTGACTTGTTACCTGGCACAACACCTGTCTCTAAGGCACCCTATCAAATGGCCCCAGCAGAATTGTCAGAACTGAAAAGGTAACTTCAAGACTTGTTAGACAAAGGGTTTATCCGTCCAAGTGCGTCATCATGGGGAGCTCCAGTTCTATTTGTGAATAAGAAGGATGGTTCTCTTAGATTATGCGTTGACTATCGCAAACTTAACGAGGTGACCATTAAAAATAAATATCCTTTACCCCGCATTGATGATTTGTTTGACCAATTGCAAGGAGCCACGGTGTTCTCAAAGATTGATCTACGTTCGGGATACCATCAGTTGAGGATAAAGGAAGAAGACACGTCCAAGACGGCGTTCCGAACGAGATATGGTCATTATGAATTCTTGGTGCTACCTTTTGGTCTGAGAAATGCTCTAGTAACTTTTATGGACTTGATGAATCGGGTGTTCAGACCTTATCTTGACACCTTTGTGGTAGTCTTCATTGATGATGTGCTGATATATTCTCCTGATGAAGCTTCGCACCGAGAATACTTGAAAATTGTCCTCGAGACGCTAAGAGCGCATAAGCTGTATGCTAAGTTCAGCAAATGTGACTTTTGGCTGAAGGATGTCTATTTTCTCGGGTATGTAATCTCATGCAGCGGTGTTTCCGTTGACCCCACAAAGGTTCAGGTGGTTTTGGAATGGGAGACTCTTAAATCTCCCATGGAGATTCGAAGTTTCTTAGGGTTAGTTGGTTACTATCGCTGCTTTATCGAGGGATTCGCATCTCTAGCGGCGCCACTAACCAAGTTGACCCGAAAGGGAGTCAAATATATATGGTCTGAGAACTGTGAGAAGAGTTTCAAAGAGTTGAAGGATAGGCTGACATCGGCACCAATTCTTGTTTTGCCTAACAATGAGGATGACTTTGTCATCTATTCTGATGCATCGAAGGTTGGGCTAGGCAGTGTATTGATGCAAAATGGAAGGGTGGTTGCTTATGCTTCTCGCCACCTAAAGGAGCACGAGTGAAACTACCTGACTCATGATTTGGAATTGGCTGCAGTGGTTCATGCATTGAAGATCTTGCGTCATTATCTTTACGGCGTCAAGTTCGAAGTGTTCACTGACCACAAGAGTCCGAAGTACCTATTTTCTCAGAAGGAGTTGAATCTAAGGCAAAGAAGATGGGTCGAATTCTTGAAAGATTATGACTTCGAATTGCGATACCATCTTGGAAAGGCGAATGTAGTAGACGATGCTCTCAGCAGGAAAAGAGTTATGATGCAGCAAGATTGGAAGATGATCGAAGATGCAACATAACTTGTGGCTGTGATCGAGCCTCAACTATGTCGGGCATTTGTGTCTCAACTGACCATTAGGTCAACAGTGCTTAACAATGTGATAGAGATGTAAAAAGATAATCTCCAGCTACAGGGATTGATCGGGAAGGCCGGCTTTGCTCGTGATGAAGATGGAGTGATTCGGTTTCAGCACCGGATCTGTGTACCCGATTTAGCCGATCTGAGAAGGCAGGTTCTAGAGGAAGCACACCGATCAATGTTCTCTATTCATCCATGTGGTGGTAAAATGTATCAAGACTTGAAACAATCTTTTTGGTGGCAAGGAATGAAGAAGGATGTAGCCGACTATGTTGCTAGGTGCTTGGTTTCTCAACAGGTAAAGGCGGAGCACCAAAAGCCATCAGGGCTAATGCAGAAACTGGAAATTCCTCAGTGGAAATGGGAAGCAATCACTATGGATTTTGTAACTGGGTTAGCCAGATCAGTAAAGGGCAATGACTCTATATGGGTGATCGTGGATCGATTTTCAAAGTCTGCACATTTCCTTCCTATGAAGGTGAAGCAATCGGTGGAAAGTTTGACAATACTATATGTTGATAATATTGTCAGACTTCACGGGATTCCAAAGTCGATCATCTCCGACAGGGATCCCTGGTTCACATCCAGACTGTGGCAAGGGTTGCATGAAGCTTTTGGTTCGCGGCTCAAGCTCAGTTCGGCTTTTCACCCGTAAACTGACGGTCAGTCCAAAAGGACGATTCAGACACTGGAGGACATGCTTAGGGCTTGTGTTCTGGATTGGAAGGGCGATTGGGAGCGACATCTACCTCTCGTGGAATTTTCTTATAATAATAACTTCCACGCGAGTATAGGCATGGCTCCATTCGAGGCACTGTATGATAGAGCATGTAGGTCTCCGTTGTGTTGGGAGGAAACAAGAGACCGACAATATGTGGGACCAGAAGTTGTTTAAGAAACTACTGAGAAGATCAGGTTGATCAGACAGAGATTGATGACAGCACAAGACAGACAGAAGAGCTATGCTGATAATCGAAAGAAGGAGCTGTCATTCGAATTGGTGATCACGTCTTCCTCAAGGTGTCTCCGTCCAAGGGAATCGTTCGGTTCGGCAAGCGTGGAAAGTTAAATCCACGATTCGTCGGACCATTCGAGATTTTGGAGAAATTGGGAAATGTGGCGTATCGATTGGCTTTACCTCCGTCTCTAGAGGGAGTACATCCGGTGTTCCACGTGTCCATGCTGAGGAGGTACGTACATGATCCGTCTCACGTGATCAGTTCCGAGCAGATGCAGTTTCAGCAGAACCTATCTTATGAAGAGCAACATGTTCGAATTCTGGATCGCAAGGAGCAGGTGTTGAGAACTAAAGTCATTCCATTGGTAAAGGTACTATGGAGGAACTTCTCGCATGAGGAGGTCACGTGGGAACCAGAGGAAGCAATGAAGAATAAGTATCATCATCTATTCGGTATGTGATCTAACCCCAAACTTCGAGGACGAAGTTTTCTTTGAGGGGGAGAGGGTGTAATGCCCAATAAATTTGTAGTATTTTATTTGAGTAATAAAATATATTTGTTTATGACTGAACGTTTAAATTATTAATATTATTATTATTATTCTAATCTTTGTTTTCTTAAAAAAATTAGGAGGTTATTTGTTTAAAAAAAGAAGAAAGGTATAAATATAATAAACAAAAGTAAAATGTTAAAACAAAAATATAAAAAAAGATATAAAAAATGGCGGGGGTGCGGCTTATTTAACATTTTACTTTTGTTTATCATACACAAGCGGGCGCGCGCGAGGGCAGGCGCCGCCCCGCCCCCCTCCCCTTTCGGCCGCTTCTGCGGCTTATTTAAAAAAAATGTTATTAATTATGCTTTCCCATTATGTTAAGTCAGTCTCCCTCTTTTAGTCAATCCCATGTGCCTTTTATGCATAAAAAAAAGGAAAATGAGGGTTAGTCGAAAGATTAGGCTGAGTGGGGTTGGTGGAGATTTGAAGGTCAAATTTTTATTAAATAGTATTAAAATCAAGATTGAATCTCCATCCTTGATTAAATGAAGGGTTAAGATTTACTTAGGCCAAAATCCCTATATATAACCTTCAAGGGAGCTTCATTTGCTCCTCTTGCTGGCTGATTACGAGAAGTGTAGAAGGAGAAGGTTGGAAGGTTGATTAGGAAGTTATTAATACGTCATTAAAGTAAGTGATTAAGCTGTTATCCTCTTAATTAGCATGGATTAGCATGTTTAAAGTGATTTAGGGTGTGATAATGAGTATCTAAAATGATAGTCAAGTCCAGAGGTCTTATTTCTCCATGAGTGAGTATAGATTAGTAGAATTTCCATGAGATCATTAGTGTTAAGATATGGGATTAAGAGTAAACTCAAGTAATTATTGCATTATAATTAGCAACGGTGTATGATAAATGTAGAGAACTTCCAGAATCATGAAATCTGATGTTATAATCCCTCTGTAAAAAATTTCATGGCTGATTCAATTTATTTTTACGTTTATGAATATTTTAATATTATTTTAAAGGTGTTCAGTTATACTAAAATATTAAAGGATGATATTAAATCACCTCAAATTGTAAGAATGCATCTTACTGTGAATCCCATGTGTAAAATTGTTTTCATGATTTTCCGATCATGATATTTATTTTAATGATTTTTCATACATGATAAAATATATAAATAATTATATAAAAGTTATAGAAATTAGAGATCGTGTTCACAAAATTCTTAGAATTTCACATATAGGTTCTTACGTTGAGTTAGTTGTATTCTAAAAATATCAATAATTATTGATATTTGTAAGTGATATTACATAATTTTTGAAATTTTATTAGAGGTATAAAATTATGGGATAAATATAAATACTATATGAAAATTCTTGAAACTTTACCATAAGACTAAAATACATGTTAGAACTAAGTGATAAAAAATTTCATCTTAGTATGATAACAGAATCTTTACTGGTATAATTACCAATGCTTAAGTAAATAATTAAAAAATTAAATAAATATTATTATTCTGTGAAAAATCTTGAGAAAATTACAGAACTGACATATAATATCCATAAGTTAATTCTCAGTATATTTTAGTCATTGTAAGAATTCTGGATAATTTTATATATTTAAAAGTTATTATTGTAAATTATTGTAAATTTTAGAAACTGATATAAAATTTTAGAAATTAGACACACTGAATGAAAAATGATGAAAGTTTTTATATATGACACTTATGTCTGGAAGAACGTTCTGTAAAATTTTAGTAATTTTTTTGATCAATTTGGTTATATTTAGTTGATTTATCATTCATGTTGTATTTTTGTCATTCTATTAAAATATTACAAATACACTGTGAAAAATAATTAAGAGTTTTAAAAAATAAAAGTTCTATTATGAATGATTGTTTTCTACTATGAATGATGGTTTGAATAAGTATGGTTATTTTTAGTTTACTTTGGATAAATTTTGTCAAGTTTCCATGCATAAGAAAATTTATATAATTCTAGAAAAATTCAAATTTCTGAATGAAAATTTATGAATATTTTTATGTGTACTTTTACATGTAATTGTGATATACAGTAAAAATTTAATAATTTATAGAACATGGTAGCTAAATTTAGTCAATTTATGATACATGTTGAAATACAAATAATTCTGGTAAAATTTGAATTCCTGCATGTAAAATTATGGAAAATTTTATGTGCATTATTACAGACAAATGCAAGTTTTTTTAAAAGTTTAATGGTATTCTATGTTTAATAGCTAAATTTAGTCATTTTATGATGCATGTTGGAGTATAAGTAATTTCAGAAAAATTATACTTATTGTCTAAAAAATGATGAAAAATTTATGTTCTGATCCTTTCTGTAAATGTATTGATTTCCTGAAATTTCACTACATTCTGATTTCTGTAAATAGAATTAGTAATTTTTGATATATACATGTCATTATATTTGAATAAGTTGAGAAATTCAGAAAAATAAAAAAAGAGATTTTCAGTAATGGTATATTTTTAATTATTATTCACAGCATGATATTTGAGTGGCATGTGTCCATTGGATATGAGTTATTTATAAATAATTACTGTACTGTTATTATTGTCAAATGGACACTGTCACTATAGGGGGAGACTAGAACCAAACTATAGAAATGCCCCTATGGGGAGGTTCACACTGTACTGGCCCCGAGGGTAACGGGGATTGAAACCCTGGAGGTGGACAAGTACCACTGGTTAAGGTGGAGAGGACTTCTCCCGGTTCTGCGCAGTAACCAAGACTCATCACTATTTACCTAGGTGATCAAGTACCGACTAACTGTCCTTCTATTGGTGGTTTGGGCACTGTGTCTGGCTATTTATATCACTGTTATTGTTTACTGAACTACTGCTACTGTTTACTGAGTCGTTATTAATACGACTATTACTGCTCACTGAATTGAATATTGAAACTGTTATTACTGCTCACGGAATCAATATTGAAACTACTGTTACTGCTCAATGAACTGATATTGAAATGTTATTACTTATTGAACTGTCATTGTATTTTACTGTTATTACACTGTAAATGTTTACTGTTAATGGATCTCCAGTATATCGAATGGTGATTTGGAAAAGGGCAGATTATGTCTGTCTAGATCCTTTCACTATGCGTGAGACTACTCCGCCTTGTACTGGAATCATTCGTTAATATTTACAAATAATGAATTCTTATTCACTTTGTCATTGATAGAATAAAGTTTAATGTACATATTTTCTTTGTAAAATGATAATAGCATAACTTATGATCGTACAAATTGAAATTGTGTTAAATGTATTAATCTCATATGTATCTAATTTAAATTATGCCTAAGAATGACTTTATGAAATGAATTACCGTAAATCACTTTGGATATGTTTATACATGTTATGACTGGGGACTATACTTAGTCTCTTACTGTGTCTATTCGTAGACTCACCCCGTTTAACATTTTCAGGAGAAGCGGTAGAAGAAAGCGAGGAGTGATCTCGCAGCATTCTGACCGCGACTTGGAGTTACTACCAGTCTTTATCTTAGGTAGTTGTGTCATGAGTTATGTTAATTATGTTAAAAAAAGTGTGAAATTTGGATTCGCAATAAAAGACTTGTGAAATTGTTATCTTTATATATGTAGATGTAGTCTTTGACTGTAAGCTGATGATTCGAGAAATTTTATTTCCGCTGCAATAATATCTCAGTGTTTATGTGAAACTCTCAGCCATAATGTACCATTTGGGTTGTCCCACTATGACGCTCCGATCGAAATCTGACGTGAGTCTTTACGACTGGACCGAGTTTGCGAGTCGGGGCGTTACAACATAATTAACTATTTAAATAATATGAAATAAATTTATATTTTAATTAATAAATTAATTATAGAGTCCAATCCACTAGTACAATCAAAGGAAAAGAAATCGTACTCAATCACAGGGCACGTCACCGGCTCTGGCAGGTCGGCACCTACGAATCGCTACGCCACTCCAACGTACCTCGAGGAGGAGCCGCTACACTTTAAAAAGAAGGGGTGAGCCTCATCTCATTGGCTCAGTAGGGATCTTGCAGATCCCTGCCAAGAAACAATGGCCACGAACAATATCGACAACAACAACAAATAATAACAACATCAACGAAGGAAACCAGACTCTGTTACTTCTACAAGTACGGGGAAAACCTCAATCACCCAGTCAGAATTCCTAAATCAACGGTAAACAAAGGCTACACTACCATGGAAAACATCTGACACCTATGTCGGGGAAGCTCCGTCCTCACTGACAGGTGCCACTACTCGAAATCACCGTCGGAAAGCCCATGACACCTCTGTCGAGTTCCATGACTAACCCTAGCTATAAAAACATGTAACGAGCCTCGAGGAATCCACATTCCTCGTCAAGACACGCCCGAGACCACTTGGCCTGAAAGCACCGCCTTCATCCTCGGGAGGACCACAACTTCAAAATCAGGAAACCTTGGTCACGTCCAAAAAGAAGCCACGTACTTGTAGTCGTGGGCTCCACCTCAACTGCTAGGAGGGATGCGACCTCGTCGTCGGTAAACTCAACCTCCATGGGCAGGAGGATCACGACTCACAGAAACCACGCCTAACCGTCGAGAAAAACTAAAACTGGAGTGATAGGAGACCACCCACTAGAGGCAAGGTTGGTTGTGTCCACTGACGTCTTATGCCACGCCTCAAGTGTCGCCCATCGCCCCAACATCGTAACTGCGACACCATACACAGTAAAACGAAACAAGAGTCTAGTTGGGGTCGTGCTCATCAGCATGTGTCTTACGTCCCCAACCACGTGTGCACACACTAACTGACTACGCTACATCAGGCCTTCTAGTTGGTTTTCCTCCCGGCCCGGACTCAAGCGGCCATAGTGGGAGGCCCTATGGAAACCAGCCTAAAACCGTCTCGTCGGGACTGCTCTCCACCTCTCATTGGTGGGTCGACACCCTCGTGCCCAGGCAAGCACCGTCTAGCGGGGGGGGTCACTTTCACAAGTGCCCACGATTGACTCAATATCATGAATCATGAGCGAAGAGAACTCACAAGGTGGCCCACTGCCGTCGAGGTTCTTCCCTCTCCAGGGAAGGTCAAGGAACCCCCATCACCCTGGCTGGGAAACAAAACCCACGATCATTGGCCATACTCACGGCCCACGTAGAAACCACCTTCCAAGGGAAACAGTATGCAGGGACAGCCTTCCGCACATACTCGGATACACGGTGACTCAGTCTAGCATCACAGAGAAGCTCAGAACACACGGGGTAACCCAGACTCTCAAACCACATGTGCACATATTTTGAGAAACCACAGTCTCCTTGGACACCTAGAAACACGAATCTGAGTCAATGGAGGTGTCTGGGGTGTTCACGGGGCGAAGGATGCCCAAAGGGACCCAATAGGTCTACCTACACAGGCCATCGATCGACCCCAAAGTCCCAACCGTTGACCAATGCAAGCCATTGGTCCACCAATAACCAAAAAGGCCAATGGACCCCAAATCGGTTTACTAATCTACTACATCGGTCGACCAAAACACTGGATCAATTGACCAATTTAGTGGGTCAGTCGATCAATGTAGGGCAGATTCCTTCTTCATGGCAAATGGCTAATCGATCGACCAATTCTGGCGACGCTCATGCAAAACCGCTTCCGTAGGGTCCTAATCCATGCCCCACTCACTCTAAATGAGGGGGAAAATATGGGAGAATAACTCCCCAACCTCTAAACTACCGGAAAGTCTCATTCAAATCATGAAAACACTATCGAATCGTCGAATCGGTCGCTCATCGCATGGCAGGAAACTTACTCTCGGCATCACCTCAGCCTACAAATCGCGGGAAAATAGATTGCAAGGGCCAAGGTTCCGTCTCCCTACCTCTCACAACGATTTTATGTGCTGAGGATGCCGATTCCACGCAAAAATGCCTCTTGAATCGCTGCCAGGTTCTCTAATCCACAAGCGAAGCTCGCCGTGTCACCGCCTCCATTCCTCACTCTCATCGTCGCTATTCTCTGCCCACGTCACCCACTGCCCCATCCACCACGTCCTCCGTCGACTGCCCGGAGAATGGGTGGAGAGAAGGAGAGAAACAAGAGGTGAGAGGGTGAGAACGAGAGAATGAGAGTAAGAGGGGGTGATGGGGTTTAAATAGAAAGCATTCTCGAGATTTAACAATTCTATAAATTAGAAAAATAAGAAACAAATCATTTCCACAATCCTCAAAAAACGCACAACTCGACTAGTGTGACCCGGAGCCCGAAAACATATTGTTTCTCCACATTCGGGGATCCGAAGGCCTGATACTTAAAATTGAGATTTAATTATAAAATGCGATCTGGAACCCGCAGAAACACTCCAAAACCTACGATTTTCTGATCCGAACATCGCAGGTCATTACACCCGCAATGCCAAACTAGATACCCTTGTCGATCTGATGAGGGCCCAGATGGCGAGGGAGGAGCGGTCCCAGCAATCACGTTCGGGCCCCCCTCGAGTACAAGCTTCCCGATGAATGGCGGGAGGCCGTTTCATCATCCAAGATGGCCGCATCTTCCGTAGCGCGGTGGGCAAACCTTCTCACCCTCGCCTTTAGCTACAGAATAGGAGGCTTACTCCAACCCGCAGAGGGGGAGGAATCATGTGCGGCAACCTGCTCCATCGGTGGCGACTGTCGCTCCAGCCGCGCGGCGACATGGAGAAGAGGGAGAGCGCGCTGGGAGTCCCCCAGTTCCCTCTCGTACCAATCCGGAGCTTACCCTCTAGCTCTGAGACTTCGAGTGGCGATTTGCAGAACAGGAGCGAGCACTCCAAGCTCTGCAGCAAAGCTCCATGAATAAGGAGGACGCTGAGCAATCCACGTTCTCCCTTGAAATTTTAAAAGCTGGATTGTCATCCAAGGTCCCACTCCGGGCTTTTAAGTCTTATGATGGCCTCGGTGACCCGGTCGACCATTTTGACAGTTTCGACGCCCAGATGACTCTACAGGAGACGTCAAACCCGATCAAATGTCGGGCCTTTGCCACTACTCTGGTGCAAGGGGCCCAAGCCTAGTTCCGAGCCCTCTCTCCTGGAAGCATCACTAGCTTCCGACAGTTCAGGCGATTGTTCAAAGAAAGTTTCATCGGGAGTGGTCACCCAAGGTCGATTGCGGGACTCCTGGTGCTCAAGCAGGCTCCGGGGGAAAAGTTGAGGGCATGTATTAACCACTTCAAGGTGGAGGCCCTACGCATCCCCCGCATCGATGTAGCGTCCGCAATCACCACTCTGACCGGGGGAACCCGCGATGAAGGGCTTCAACGAGAATTGGTGTTTCATCCTCCCACCTCCCTTGCCGACCTTGTGACCTTAACTCTGCATCACGAGGAGTGTGAGGAAGTCTTAACTGCCTACCAGGATAACACCGGCCAAGGGAAGGAGGGGGAAAGGAAGTGCCCATCTGATCAGCCCTCCAGCCAAGGAAAGAGGAGGCACCTGGAGGGTGACCTAAGGGAGCCACCCAAGAAGTTCGAGCGTTATACTCCTTTGACCACTTCTGTTTACGACATCTATCAGGAGATTAGAGACTCGGGGTTGCTTCGTTAGTCTGAGCCGATGAAGGCCGACCCCCAGCGCCACAACCTCCGAACGTACTGCCAGTTCCACGACGACCATAGCTATCATACTGATGACTGACAGTAGTTCAAGGATGAAATCAAGAGTCTCATCCGTCGCAGGCACCTGGCACAGTTTGTAGCCAAGCGTCGGGATGCCCCACCAGATCTCTCAGAGGAAATAGACAATCGCCCCCGAGGGATCCACATCAACGTTATCTCGGGAGGCTCGACCTCTAGAGGAGACACTAGCTGGAGGAAGCATCACGTTGAGTGAGCCAGCCAGGTTGCCGAGCCTGCCAAGCCAACAACTCCAACACCCGAGCAGCAGGTCTTGGCCTTCTCCGAACATGATGTAAAAGGGGTGGTTATCCCACATGATGATGCTCTTGTAATTTCGGCTACAATAAATCATTGTAACGTAGATATATAGGATACTTGTAGATAATGGCAGTGCACCTAATGTATTATCTTACAACTGCTTTTTGAAGATGAGTGAAAACCCATCGAAGTTGCGCCCGATCTGAACCCCTCTCTGTAGGTTTAATGGTCAAGTTACCTATCCAGAAGGAGCCCTCAGCCTGCCCATCACTCTTGGAACTCCCCCCAGAGCCGTGACCTTCATGGCAAACATGATCATGGTAAAGGGGATAACGGCCTATAATGCCATTTTTGATCGAGGTATTATTGGCCGAATAAAGGCGATGCCCTCCACTTTTCACAAAAAAATGAGGTTCCCCACTAAATTTGGCGTGGGGGAGATCTGAGCTAGCCAAGTAATAGCTAGAAGGTGCTATGTGATCTCGGTGGAAGTTGTACGACCAGAGGAAGCAAATCGGGGGAAGGGGATCATCGAAGAAAAGGCGGCAACGAGTAAACCCAGAGGGAAGTTGTTGCGGATCTGCCTAAAAGATGACCCAACCCTTGAAGTCAAAATCGGAGCAGATCTACCACCTGAAATTCAAGCTCAATATAAGGATTTTCTTTCGGAGTATGTTCATATCTTTGCTTGGTCTGATGATGACCTCCCTAGAATTCCCGAGGAGACTGTGACGCACCGCCTTAATCTTGATCTTTCCGTTAAGCCCGTTCAACATTGGAAAAGAAAGCATGCCCCGGCTAAATAGGCGATCATTAAAGAGCAGATCAGTAAGGGAAAGGAAACCAGGCTATTTCGCCCTGTCCTTTACCCGACCTAGTTAGCTAACACCGTCCTGGTGCCCAAAGCCTCGGGCAAGTGGCGGATATACGTCGACTTCACCGACCTTAACAAGGCTACTCCAAAGGATTGCTATCCTCTCCCGAGCATCGATCAATTGGTCGATTCGACATCGGGTAATGAGCTTCTCAACTTTCTTGAGGCTACTCCGGGTACCACCAGATCTGGATGCATCCTTAAGATGCAGAGAGGATGGCCTTCATCTCCGACTTCGACGTATACTATTATACCCAAATGCCTTTCGGGTTAAAGAATGTTGGAGTGATGTATCAATGGCTGGTCAATTAGATATTCGAGGACCATATCGGCCGAAACGTGGAGGTCTTGTGGACGCACTAAAATTCGGAGGGGGGATCCGTTCGTTTGTTGGTCGGGGTTAATTCTTCTATTTAGTGCGAGGGCGTGCCAGTCACAAAGTGACGATTTATTCGGGCTTCGTGGAAGCCCATGGTGCGCTCGATCTGACTAATCAGACAATTGTGTGGTTCGTGTCGGGACCGAAACCCGCCGTGCCATAAAGGCCACGGCGTTATTTACATCCCCCATACGGGGGAACACCCTTGATTGATTGCCGGGAATAAGGGCCCTACGGCCTAGAGAGAATACTAATAATGCAGGAGGATAGTGAAAGACGAACTATGCTAGAAACCCGTCTCGGGGCGTGAATGTTCAGACTATGTCGGCCAATCATGGGCCACTTCATGTTCGGACGAAGCTCCGTGCTTGTAGTATAAAAGACGGTGACAAAAGCGCGTGAATGTCTGCCACGAACAAGGCAAGTTTAATGAGAATACGGGACTGGATCCCGGTAGAAACGGGTCAAATTGATAGACTGTTGGCCGGAGATGATTTCGAACTGTGGCCATGTCAGAAATTCCGTAAACCACGTCCGATACCATAAGGCGTCGTCGGTTTTCTCTTTGCACCCAGTCCGAGGGAGTGGATTATTAAGTGCATAGCCCGAGCTTACTAACGTGCGCCCTCACACGCGGATCGACCTGCGCGGTCAGGTCGCGGGGTTCGACCTGACCGGTCAGGTCGTGGGGGTCAAGGGGGCAACGCCTCTTGCGGGGGTTTCCGGGGGCAGCGCCCCCGGAACAAAAATTCAATTAAGGCGCGGGTGATGGAGCTCTTTCCATTCATTCTTTTATTAATGGCATTGATCTCTTGTATTCCCCTTTGAACCTTTCTATTCCCCTTTTCTTTTACTAGCCATTTATCCCCTTTTTGTTAAGGAGGCGCGCCGGATATGGGAAGGAAGATGATGGCGCCGATTTAGGGTCTTAACAGGTAGACAAGGGGGGAGGGCGCGCCGGGTATAGGGGCGCCGTTTTAAGGTTGGCAAAGGAGATATTGGGGCGCGCCGTTTTGAGAGTTTAACAAGGAGGGAATGAGAGAGGGCGCGCCGGTTTAGGATGGCAAGTTGGGGGGGGGGGCGCCGTTTTTGGAGGGCAAGGGAGAGATTGGGGCGCGCCGTTTTAACGTTCAGTAGGGGAGAAATGGGGGGCGCGCCGTTTTTGGGATTCGGTAAGATGGAGATGGGCGCGCCGTTTTAATGTTGAATGGGGAGATTGGGGGGATTTTGTGAGGAGGGTTGAAGCGGCACGGTGGAACAAAGGCTGCGCCGTTTTAACTCGCGCTGGGATAGTTATATGAAGGTTGTTTCAGAGCTCTGTTACCGTGTTTTCTTTTCCTTTCACCCGTAGATTGATTCAAGGTTTGATTTGTTCGTTCTGTTGATAGATCAAGCTGGTAATGAGAAGGTTTTAAGAGTTTTAACCATTTTAATCGTTTATTATGATGAAACAGTATGAACGTCTAAGAGTTTTATTCAAACAGTTTGCTCACAGAGGCCTCACTTCGTTCTTCATTAGTTCAACTCGTTCACCTGTTGTTGAGCATTCTTAGCCCTGGCGAAAATCGGGCAGCACCTCCCCTAGACCGGGGCTTGCCAGAGAGAAGCAAGAGTCACCACGCGGATTACTCCCGGGTAAACTCTCAAAAATGCGGAGCGGCCTCACGGCAGTCCGTTAGTCCGAGTATGAGTGTGGAACGCTCGAGGGCCAGCCTACGAGAGCGACCATGACTCATGGACGATGACATTCGGGGCGAGACGGAATCTATGCCACGGTAGGGCAATGAATGTTCATCCGACAGTGGGCACCTTTGTGGGTCATGCCATGGAAGGGCAGCCCTCAAGGGCCAGGGATGACCGGAGAATGAGAAGACGGAGCAAAGAATGGAACAGAGAACACAAGAGTTGCAAAACAGACTTTTCTTCTTTTATTCACCCACACAACGGGGAAGGAAACTTGATACAGATAAAATAGAAGAGAAGGCGTTACAAACAAAAGGGGAAAATACATTCGATGGAGAGAAAGAGAGATGCATTAGACGGAGGAGGGAGAGGGAAGCATTGGCTTCTCCCCCTCCAACTCACCTCTCACTCTCGCCCCCTACCTCTTTCTCTTTTCTTCAGCCCAGAACCGTGGAGCTCTCGGATGCCAGTAGCTCCTTCTCCTCCCTTCTCTCTTTTCTTTTTTCTCTTCTTCTGTTCCGTTCTTCGCTTGATCATCTGTCTGTTTTTTTGCTTCACAATGCTGCCCTATATATATCAGCCAGCCTGGGAGCGTCCCTGCCAATTCCACCTCGTCCGCAACGAAGTCAGGAGTCGACTCGTTGTGCTGGACGCCGTTGATTCGTCCCGTACGCTGCTGCTCGTCCGAGGACGGGATGCTCGTAGGTTTGCTGGGGGTTGCTTCGCCATCGAGCTTCTGTGCTGTCGAACGGAGGCGGAGACAGAACGTCGGGCATTGAATGTTCTCTGTGCATCTCATTTATGCCGAACAGAGTATCGGCTGGCGGACGGGACAGGATGAGGTTAAACTCATTTCATTCGACGCGCCGTTTTAAGAAGAGCATATGGTGATGGCTTGTCCAAAGTAGCACGCCGTAGACATGCTTCAAAGAACAGGATGAGGGGTTAAAACGGCGCGGGGGAATAGTGACCACGCCGGTTTAAACTCAAGTGTAATTGGCATGCCGTATTATGCTTTTTGGCCTTCAAACTGGCCATGCCGTAATAGCATACAAAGGGTGGCGCCGTTTTAAGGTATTGAAGGGGTGAGGGCGCGCCAGAATTGGGCCATTCAAGGGAGAGGGGCGCGCCGGTTTGGCCATGCCGTTTTAGCAAGGGGGCGCGCCGTTTTAAGGCGTGCCGCTTTAAGGCCCTCCCGCGCCGTTTTAAGCACGGAACGAATTCTTTCCAAAGTCGAGGCTGTTTGTTATGAATGTTGACATTCCCGGCATGCTCCGGTTGCGATGTGTGACCTCTATAATATTCCGTTTGTAGCCTCTGGGACTCGGTCCCAGATTCTACGTGACTTTCGGTGCTTGCCGAGACTGTGCCGGAGTTCCCGACTCTTCTCTGATTCAGCTCTCGGCATGGCTGGTCGGAGCCTTGTAGCTGTATCTTCTGCTTAGGGGGCTTCCTTAGCGGATAGCGGACCACCAAGTGAGTTCTCGTCCTGATCGGGCGAGGCACGAGGTTTATTCGGCATTTCTGTCTTCGACTCGCGCTCTAATGTGTAGACGCGAATGTCGCCATCACCATCATCGTCATTTTTTGGCGTCCACAGGTCTACATCGACAACATGCTGGTAAAATTACCGAAAGTCGAAGACCACTTCTCCAATCTGGCGGAGATCTTCGAAGAACTCTAGAAGTACAACATGAGGCTTAACCCCGCTAAATGCGCCTTCAGGGTTAAGTCCAACAAATTTCTGGGCTTCTTAGTTACCCATCGAGGGATTGAGGCAAATCTCGAGAAGATTCAAGCCATCCAAGATATGTGGCTGCCACAAAGCGTCAAAGATGTCCAGCGACTGACCAAGAGGATCGTCGCGCTCAATCGTTTCATGTCCCGAGCTGCGGAGCGCTGCCTACCTTTCTTCAAGCTGTTGAGGGGTCCAAAGGTGACTGCCCCGACTTTCACCTGGGATGATGAATGCGAAAAAACTTTTACCAAGCTAAAGCAGTTCCTGATGGCTCCACCTATACTTTCGAAGCCCATTTTGGAAGAGACCTTATATTTGTATCTCTCGGCGACACCCTCTATAGTAAGCTCGGTGTTGGTTTGAGATGACAAGGGAGTTCAGAGGCCGATGTACTATATCAGCAAGGTGCTCCTGAATGCCGAAAATAGGTACCTTGCAACCGAGAAACTGGTGCTAGTGTTGGTGACATCGGCTAAATGGCTCTGGCCCTATTTCTAGGGACACAGTATTATAGTGCTAACCGGCGAGCCTATGAAGAAGAGCTTAGCACATCCCGAGACCTCGGGGTGCCTCATTAAATGGGAGGTCATGCTCGTAGCATATGACATTTCTTATCGCCCTTGCACCACCATTAAGGGCCAAGCACTCGTGGACTTTATTACAGAGAATACTGCCCAGCCCGAGGAGGCCCCACCACCAATGGCCAGCCCTACCTGGGAACTCTTCGTCGATGAGTCTTCGTGCTTGGCTGACAGTGGTACGGGAGTTATCCTCAATTCCCCATAAGGGGTATAATTGTAGTACGCCCTGAAGTTCGAGTTCATTGCATCCAGCAATGCTTCTGAATACGAAGCTTTGATTTTGGGAGCTCGGATGGCCAAGCGACTGGGAGCAGAAAGGGTTAAAATCTACACCGATTCGCAGCTGGTCGCCAGCCAGTTCAACATGGACTACGAGACTCGAGAACCGCAGATGATCAGGTACCTCCAACTGGCTAAGGAAATAGCTTGACAATTTGAGAGCTTCCAAGTAATCATGATAGCTTGGGAGGAAAACTCCAATTGGTTCTCTTAGAAGAGCTTGAGTGCCCCAGCATCGACCCCGAGCTGGTGGGCGTCGTTCAAGAGTTGCCCGGCCATTGAGGACGCCCTACATAATCTGGCTGAGAGATGGTCAGGAGCCCTCTGACCATCGGGAAGCAAGGCGTCTCAAGTACCAAGCTAGGCGCTTCATCCTGCTCGACGGATTGCTCTACCGACGATTGTTCGCGGGCCCTCCTTAAGTGCCTCGATCAAACCTCATGAAGCTCGGCAAGCTGTCGAGGAAGTCCATGAGGAGATTTGTGGTGCGCACCAAGGAGGAAGGTCGGTCACAAGAATTTTGTTACGGTAGGGGTACTGGTGGCCCATGCAGCAGTACGATTGCTCGGACTACGTCCAAAAGTGCAACCGTTGTCAAAGGTTTGACCACCTGATACACCAGTTGGCCTTAATGCTTGTATCGCTCATTGAGCCTTACCCTTTCGCTCGGTGGAGAATTGACGTCCTGGGTCCCTCCCCTATGGCCCGGGCGCAAAAGAAGTTTATCATCGTCGCCACTGATTACTTCACTAAGTGGATCGAGGCAGAGACTTCTGTGAAAATAACGGAAGGCGTGATTTGGAGTTTTATGTGGCGATCGATCATATGCCGCTTTGGTGTCCCCCGATAGATAGTGAGCAATAATGACCGGTAGCTTAATTGCGTTTATTTTAAAAATATGTGCGCCGACCTACATATTCGCAACAACTTCACTTCGGTAGCTCGCCCGCAGGCTAACGGCTTGGTTGAGAACGCTAATAAGACCGTTCTTAAGGGATTAAAGACTAGGCTGGATAAGGCCAAGGAGAATTGGCTGGAGGAATTGCCTAGCGTGTTATGGTCCTACCATACAACTCAACGAGCCGCCACGGACGAAAGCCCTTTCTAGTTGGTCTACGGTATTGAGGCCGTCATTCCGCTTGAGATCGACACCCCTTCTCTTTGGGTCACAACTCTCCTCGCTCGTGAGTACGGACGAAACCCTAGCTCCATTCCTCTTCATCGCCAATCTGAAATGGGCGTGGGACACATGAATCCAGGAGAGGACGGTATGAACTCGGGTCTACCGAGGCTTACCCCATGGGGTAGGTTAGGGATTTCCACCCCCTAACCCACCTTTAGTTAACCAGAGTAATGATCAGGTCACGATAGGGCTACGTTGGTACCTTTGTAACGATTTCAAACGTATTCTAGTAAATTCCATAAAGATAGGGCTATACGGATAATTTAACAAGATTTTAGGAGTATAGATATATTTTTTCCTTTTTGTTTGATCAATCAGTTTGAGATATTTTGAATCCTCATTTACGATTCTAATAGAATCGGAACAATATCTGAATTGATCAGAAGATCTTTTCAATTGGATAAAATTTGTTATATGAATGAAAATAGAACATATGAAATCATATTGAATGTATGATGATACATTATATACCCTGCTGAATAGTCAATCTTTGTTTACCGATCACACGTTGTCTAACCAAATCAAATTCTCTCTTGATATATATATTTTTTAAAAAATCTGACTCATCTCAATCCTTATAGAACTGATTTATTCAAGTGTAGACCTTCAAGTTCCAATCAAATGTGATTTTACTTATAGTATTTTTGTCCCATTATTTCTTGAATAACATCGTTACTCTGATGAAAAAATAGCTTATTTGAAATTACTTGCCAAAAAAACAAAGGATTAACTTCATATATATGTTATTCTTGTCGTACAAAATATCCAAAATACTACTATTGTATGTGCAATATCATGCAGCACTCTCATAAACTAGAACTTCCTTGTTTGTCATGCTAGTTAACCCAAAGGTTGTCTTGTCGTTGCCAGTACCGTTGGAAGTAGGAGAGGCTGTCACTGCCATCGTTGGGAAGAGTTGGGCCGGTGGGTGGGCTAAGGATGGGGAGAGTGCCAGGGAAAAAGTGAAGGACCATATAACGAGGCAACGTGAATCTGGGGGCATTTTAGTCATGTTATCGTCCTTTCATTAGTTAAAGTGTTACGTTCTAACGATTGTAAAGAAAAATTTTGACATATTTGAACTGTAGTAAATAGTAACTAACCTTAATAATATTTACGATACTCTAACCCAAAATTTTAGTCATATTTGATCTGCTCACATGACTAAAACTTACAGCTATTCAATACATTAGATTCTCTTTATCTGATGTGCATTACAAGAAGGAGAAACAAACCCTTGTATGTTAAATTCATGCTCTCCCTTCTAGTGCTTTGACATCAAGCCTCTGTTGTGTAGCGACATTTTCGTTAAATTGTTCTCCTCAATGTGGCTGGAGAGATGGTTGATAAAGGGTAGTCCCCTAGCTAGTTATGAGAGTCTTTAACACATAGTGGATGTTCTACTCTAGTTCCATGCAAAGCAATTTTAGTAGGGGAAGGTAATGAACAAAGAGGGTGAAAGGCCTATGGGGGCATGGCCTCAGAGATTCTCCCTTGAGACAATATTAACGAGTAATATTTTGTGCAAAGGATCCGATGCATAAAGTCACGTCATTATGTAACATCTCTTGTCATTGACCTAAATCTCAGGTAAAATGACTATTTTTACATAGAAAATGACGTCCACGTCAGACCCGTACGGTTCACTTTTTTGCACATTAAATGCAGAGCACATTCGACGGAAAAACATAAGATTGAAATATTTTGTAAGACTGAAATATTTTACATATGAGCGAAACATTTTGTTACAAGAATGAAACATTTGTTATATGAACGAAATATTTTGTTTGACTACAATAATAAATCAAAGAGATATTTTGTAGAAATAATATTTTGGTATATGAACGAAACATGTTGTTATAAGAATAAAATATTTGTTCAATGAACGGAACATTTTATTTGACTAAAAAAATAAATCAATGAAATGTTTCGTAGAAATAATGTTTTACTATACGAACGAAATATTTTGTTATAAGAAACTTAACAAAATGTTTCAATCTTATATCAAATATGTCATTCATACGTAAAATATTTCAGTCTTATAAAATATTTCAATTATATATTTTTCTGTCGAATGCACTCCGCATTTAATGTGCGAAAAAATAGACCGTACGGATATGATGCGGACGTCGTTTTCTGTGCAAAAATAATCATTTCACTTTAATTTTAAGTCAATGATAAGAGATATTACTTAATGACATGACTTTGTACGTCAGATTCGGTATATAAAATAGTACTCAATATTGACACATCTATCAAAACCTCCCGGAGGCCACGATTCATAAATTTGGCCAGCATGCATTTACATGCTCATTTTCCTATCAAAAATACATCTCGACATCATCCAATTCCCCGAGCTGGCCAGTAACAACTCCAAATAAGTGCACATCTCCCCCCAAAAATCTTGCAAGCAGTTTTGAATACTCAATTTTCTCTCAGACAAGAAGACTTTTTATCCAAAATTCTCCAGCATTAATCCGCGTGGACAAATTTCATGACAAGCATCGTCAAGAGCATGCATGCACAAAAAAGGGGGCAGTGGATGCACGAGATTTCCTCCATGGAAACGGAACAGAACAGCATGCCCTTCACACCTATATAGCTACCCAAAAGTTGAAACTTCAAGTGCTACAAGTAATTAATGCCGAAAGGCTCGGTGCATTGCACGGGGCCAATACAAAACCGTCATAGATCCATTTTTTTTTATATAATCAGTGTAACGTCTTCCAATTGGTCGGTGCATTACGCCGAGGCGCAGAGCATACGCACGGGTGTAACGTACTCCCCGCCCAACCCTAACAAAAAAAAACCCTTGCGTTCGTAGCCCCGTCCTTTCCACCCTAACACGTGCTTACCGTTTCCTCTGTGAACTGTGCGATTCCCTTTCTCTCTGTCCTTTGTTTTTCTCCTCAGCGTGGCAGGAACTCCAGAAGATGCCACCCAACCTCCCCCCTCCCTGCCAGCTTATTTATGGATGGCAACGGCAAAGCACGACACACACACACACAGGGTGAGGACAGAGAAGAGCCCATTAGAGTGCAAGAGGGAGCAGCACAGGGAGAGGGAGCGTGCATGGTGGGGAACAAAAGGGAAGTTCATTAATTAAAGAGTACAATATACTTGAGGCGGCCTTCTCTTGCTCTCTCTCTCTCTCTCTCTCACTCTCTGTCTCTCTCTCCAGTGGACACTGATGGGTGGTTTTTGCAGATTCATCACATCTTAGTCTCTCTTGACCCATCTATCTGCCTGTTCATGTTCATCCTGCAGGGTAGCCATCCTTCTCTATCCCTTTCCGTCTCCTTCATCGTTGTCAGCACATTTCCATGCACTTGTCTGTTTTATCTTATATTTGGATTTGTTGCCACCAAAGCTAGGGATCTCTTCTAATTATGAAGGTCTCTTTAATTACCCCTACAAGTTTTCTGAAATATATATCTTTGTTCTTGCATCCACCCACTTTTTTTTACCCCTTGATCCGTAATTGCTCCATGCACGATTTTCTGTTCATCCTTACGAGACTCGGCCTCGATGGGTCGACTGTGTTCCATCAGATGAGTGAATAAGATAATGTCTTTTCTAGCTAGGTCATCATGCATGATTGGATGGTATGATATGGATTCATTCAACCAGTTAATTATCAGTGTACCTACTATCATGCATGTAATTAATAGTATAGTTGACCTGATGCATGGCATGCATGTGTGTTGTGATCTGTTCATTTAATTACCAGCTGCATTGCTTGTGTTGTCAAGGGCCTGAAATAAGAACTATATATATATATATATCTGAGTTACCCACTAGAAGATTACTAAAGCCTCGATCACTACGTGTAAATTAATTAGTCTTCTTTATTGTTTTGTTCTTTTCATAGTTCTCATTTTTTTCTCGTTGGTGGTGTCTTCTTCTGAGACAATCTTGTGCATATATATATATATATACATGTATATATACATGTATATATATATTTATATTTTATAGATATATAGACTTTGCATGCCTGGTTGCCTTATGATGCCCAGGGAGATGCTTGGTGAGGGAGCTGCTTGTGGGGGTATCAGGTCAGATCACCTTCCTGATATTTCTCATTCTGCTCCTTATCTTTGGTTTTTCTTTCATAAAGGAATTAATTAATGTGGGATGCTTTTGTGTAGATATCATTAATGTCAAGATTGAAATGGTACGTTTGTTGTACATAAAAAATACATGTACATGCATATGCGCTTAATCTGTGTGTCAATGTATGACCCAATTATACGTCACCATGTCTATTACTCATCCATGCTTTGGTTCTAAGAGAAGAATAGAGGTTAATTTTATTTATGAACATGGATGCGCATGTATGTATATATATATATATATATATATATGACCTTGGGAGAAGGGTATAAACTAATTAAAGATTTAGCCAACTATGTAATTTAATTAATGATGGGGTATATATATAGATAAAGAGATTCAACAAAGATTTTGGAGAAGATCGAGATTGCATGCTATAACATATTAACGCAGAGGGCAGTTTTCTTTGGAGGGGGTAGGTGTTTGAACCTTGAACAATTAATGAACAATTGATGTGGTTATTTACGTACGTTCTGCCCTGTTGGGCTTGTCCCAATAAAGGAATAAAGACAATCACAGCCGTCCAACGATGGCATAACGGCTCGCAACAACCAGTTATCCTCCACAGCTAGCCTGTATTTTTTTGGGTCATCAGTTTTTGCACAAATACGACAAGATTTGGAGTTAGACAAGCAAAAAAAAATCTAAGAAAAAGGCAGTACCACCAATACATGTACAGATATATAATTAAGAACTTAACTGTAAAATATTATTTTTCGGTGTTTGTTTGCATTTGGGGTGTTGTAAATTTTTTGCTTTCAAGTTATTAGCAAATTATGCGATATTCTTAATTTATTCTCTAATTAGTTTCAGTTTTAGATTAAAATATTTAAAATTAAATTTTAGAAACTAAAATAGGCGATTAATTTCAAAGTTGGATGATTAAGAAAATCTTAATCTTGGTGGGTATATATATATTACCTCATGGTTTCCATATATTTGGCCGCCATCTGTTGCAGAGAGAAGGCAAAAGAGGACGATCGATGCGGGTACCAGCCATGCACCTATTCGGCTATTCAGAAACATCTCTTTTGGGGTGCCTTGCTTGATGATCGAGGAATTCTTGGTATATATATATATATATATATATATGTAAATTAAATGTGACTCTCTCAGGGCGCGCAGGAGTTATAATATTGTGTTGCATAATTAAGTAATCGTAACTTAATGTTTCGATGAACTACACGTACGGATTATTAGATGCTTAAATATGTGGTGTGAAAGAAACTACACAGATTACTATAGATACTTACGGATGATTAATTAATAAATTTAGAGCAATTAATCCTTGTCAAACTTGTGTCTTTATTTCGTGCAATTTCGAGCATCAACGGAAGCGCAATGGGATGCGGGTGGACTGGGGTCAACTTTGTAGACCATGCCTACTTCTAGCAAAATTTACATGACTTTTCTGAAGAACATGAACAAGAACTGATCACAAAGGCATTTTGTTTCTCTGTTTGTACTTTGCAGATTTGCCCTCCTCTCTCTCTCTCTCTCTCTCTCTCTATATATATATACCAGCTCTGTCCTTTCTCTGCCCGCGTGTCGTCCTTCTGACGTTTCCCGCCTCCATTAAAAACAGACTCTTTCGTTCTAGCTGGCACTGCCATCCTTCTCCCCTTCTCGATACGGAGTTGCAGCCTCTCTCTGGCCCGAGGCTTTCCTTTTTCCATAAAACTCATAACTCGATATATTACCTGTCACCCACATCTACGCCGACCACCACGCCTCAAAAACCTCTCCTCCTTGCTCTCCCCCCTGGCCTTGGCTTAACTTAGCAGCAGTCAAAAGCCCCACCACCAACACAAGCTCGCTCACCCAAGAAGGGGAGAGAGAGAGAGAGAGAGATGCCACTCTCGTCCCTCCTGTTTAGGAGGAGACCAGACACCGCCAGCTCCAACAAGCCACCCCAACAGCTCATGCACCGCTCTCTTCCCCCTCCTCCTCCCCCTCTCCCTCCGTCCCCTCTGCTACCTGCACCGGCCCTCACTCAAAAGCCGCTCCTTGGCCTTAAGACCGCCATCGCCGACGCACGCATCCTCGGAGAGGAGGAGCACCGCTGCGTCAAACGCGGCAGCGCGCTCTCTTCCTCCCCTTCGGCTCGCTCCTTCTCCTCCTCCGCTTCTTCCTCCATGTCGAGCACTCCCTCCGTCGACGCGGGGCGCGACCTCGGCGCAGGGCTGGACCGCCGAGACGACGAGAACGACCACGACGAGGAAGACCACGCCGGTGAAGAAGAAGAAGATGATGATGATGACGAGGAGGACGAGAGGTGCTGCTGGGCGTCGTACGGCAGGCGGAGCGGCGTCCGGCGCCGCCTGCCCCCGCCCATCACGGTGCTGGCGAAGGCGGGGGGGAGGAGGTGCCTCTCGCCGTGGGTGCTGCGACGCAGCTACGAGGACGGCGGCCGCCTAGTGATGCGCGAGGTGAAGGTGGAGCACCAGGAGTACCTCAAGCCCTGCCGGGCAGGCGGCAGGCTCATCCTCAAGCTTTTCCACCTCCAGGAACCAGAGACACCGGGCACCTCGCAGCTCTCGGCGGGCACCCAGGCGAATCCCCCAGCTGCGGCACCAGTGGCCGTGCCGGCTTCCACTCCCCAGAACCATCACGGAGGAATCCCGACACAGGCAATACAGTCGCCGATATTGAAGCTTCCGCGCTCCTCGTCTGAGAAGGAGGGAAGAACGGAGAACCCACCGAGGGCGGCGTGGGGGCCGGCCTGGAGCCGAGAGGACGACGTCGCGGAGGACGTGCAGCGGCGCCGGGGAGCGCTGAGGCTGGTGACGCTGTCCTCGTCATTGCCGGAGGCGAGCACCACGAAGGGTTGCTACGTGAACGTGAGGCCGGACTCCCTGTTCGGGATGTTAGCGGCGGCGAGGATTCCACCGGTGCACAGCTGAAACTAGGCGAGGAGGAGGACGGGACCCCCCCGGAAAGGTCCAGTTTTGGCGAGACAAAGAACGGAGATTTCCCCATGCGCAGTACTCTGTCACATATGGAACCCAGTGTAGCTAGATTCACAGATCGGTAGATGACTAGATGGTTTGTACTTCTTGTAGCTGTTCTTCACTTCCTCGATCCTGGGGAAGAACAAAAACTGGTGGTGTAGATCTGCAGAAGCGATTAGCCGACAGTGCTGATTGCTGAAGATCTCTTCTGGACATCATAATAAATTAAGACCCTAATTTAGCTAGCGAGGCTGCGAATAGTACTAGCGCAATTCTCTTATTATTTTGTTCAAATTTCGAAACCCTTTATTATTTAAGAGAGATGGATAGCCCAAGCAACATATCCCAGTGTATTATTGTCATTGCATCATTTGTAGCAATTAACACGGACAGGCTTCTCTGGCTAGCTGTGTGTGGTTGTAAGCCTTTGACAGCCAGATTCCAGATACCAGCTTGATATCAATATGGATATCAATGAAGATATATCGAATTATGAGAGAATAGAATACCATGCATGCCTTTCTCCTTTTTCTTATTTAAGATAGAAATTCTTGCATGAGACAGAAATTGCAGCCATTATATATATATATCCTTTATAAAACATTTAATTTTGTCATGTCCAGTACTGATAGAAGAAAAACGTTTTGGAGCATTACTTTAGAAGTGAAGACAGACCTTTTAATATTATTATCATCTACTACTTTCAAGGTTATGCATGACAGTCGATCGGCTTCTTCGTAGACGAGCTAGGGTTCATGAGATCGATCAGCTCAAGGCCATTAATTAATTGTAATGTATTACGGAATATGATCAATGTGTAGATTATTCACTGTGAACCTTAACAGACATGTACATCTAATTAAGCGTGTGTGATCAAGTTCTTCCAACAAGGGGCGGTGTGGGCTTTGCTTTCTGCCATAAATGAGGGCAGGCTGCTCTCACGAGTGCAACTGCCTTGTCCATGATTAGTTGCCAGGTGGTGCCTCCTCTGGAAGCCTTCCACCAGGTATGGTAGCCAACGAGAACAATAAACGACAATGAGACAATTAAGGGGTTTGATATTCAAACCATGCTCTTCACCTTCTTCTTCTACTACTGCTACTACGTACTCTCTCGTCATGAGCCCTCGAAGGTCATGAGGAGGCAAAGAGACGTACATATATTGTTGGAGTGAGACTAGACACAAGGGGGTGAGAGAGCACGGACTTCTCTTTCTCTTGACCTCAAGAAAATGTCAATGGGTAGGTGAAAATGTGCATGAACATGTGAAATCTCAACGGGAAATTAAAGGGGTACGTAGAGAGTGTACATGGTCAATTGCTTGCAAGTTGCAGAGTCCACTCAAGTTTTGATCCAACAATAACAGAGTCAACCCTTTTTGCTACAAAACCGTCCTTACTCTTAATTTTTCGGTTAAGTATGCAGCTGTTTACCTATGTTAATCTATCACCATTGAAATCATAAGAGCTCCACTGATATAATTACATTATATATTAGTCTGTCTCGAATACGGGACTATTCTAATTACAAAACGTATCAAAAACTTGTGTTACTATACATCATTTTTCTTTCAATTAACTCTTTTGCATGTCAGCTATGTATACCCTCGCTTTTTATAGAGAAGGAAAACAAAACTGGTAAATTAAGGTGATCCCGTACGTGGGCCATGTTTATTTGCATAATGGGGTCGGATTAACTCGGATGTCCCACCCTTATTCATCTTAGTCGGTTTGATTACGTGGATCCCATATTCTGACCGGTATTCAAGTTAAGGATCGATTAAGTTGTTCTAAGAAAAAGATAGAATAAGCTAACCTCGATAATTATGGTACATCTCCCGATCAAAGTAAAATTATTTAATTTTAAAAATAAATTAACTCTGATTAATTATAGTATCTCTCTTAATCTATTATAAACAAGCAAACAAAGCCATAATAAAAATGCTCAGTATACATACGGGTGACGTGAGTCAAATGGTGGTGACCCCTTTACCGACAATTATTCAACCTTTAGCTGCAAAAATTTTTAGGGACAGAGGTGCGTGTGTTTGGCACCGGTTATCCGCATCATCCCCGCAGTTTTGATGATTAATTACAAGTAGTTCCAAAATGTTTACTTATTGAGTATGCCGTATACACAACCGAGTCAAAACTAATGCGGACTGCTGCATGCGCATATATTAGCTGTTCTCCAAAAGGCTTTGGAAATTTTTTCTTATTGTTTTCTCTTCAATTTTTCTTCGTTTCATTTCCACCCTAAGAACTTTGTTAGCCAAGTAACGAGGGAAGATGAAATGAGTAAAGGAAAACATGAGAATTAAGAGTTCCTAACTAACCGTGGATCTACAAAGACGTGGCATTCGCCATCGAGTTAGATGATCTGCTCCTCAGGTCTATGCAAAATCTCGGAAAACTTCACCCATGTAGATAGTTGCTTTGGGCCCTTTGACGTGCGATTAAGATAGGAGAGCGGAAGAGAGAGAGAGCGGTGAGTCCTACCTCTCCCTCATATACAATGATCTTAATTGAGTTCGATTAATGCAAACGACTCTCAGATATCACTTAGCACTAATCAGACTCGATTAGTAAACTGGCCTCTATAGTTTTGACTCTTGGCTACGAGCTGGTTGACAATTGAGCTAGCGTTACTAGTAAAAGGCAGACTATAGTGTGGACATCGAATACAGCCTAATGACCTAATACGTAACATCATTTTCTATGCATGAAAAAAAAAACACACACACACACACAATATCGAATACAGCCTACTGACATAATACGCAACAGATTTTCTATGTATATATATATATGGAGAGAGAGAGAGAGAGAGAGAGAATTGCTTGGTTTAATCTGCAGAAGTTAACGTTTTCGGTCACTGCTTGGCAAGCTTAGTTAGGCAAAGATCACCACTCATGACCGCCTTCAAAAAGGAGGATAGCAGCTAGCAAATAGACTGTGGATGCACAAAAATCTGGGTTGTGCCTCCTCATCACAAGGTATTGTCCTGTCTATATATGTCCATTGGGCAGTTTTGGGTTGTCACGTGTGGACTTTGTGTGCGACTTATGAGTCACAGGCGGAGTCTTTATAGAAGACTTGAGTTTTATCTTTTTTTTTACTGATAAAATGACGGAGACATGGGATCTTGCTTTACGAGCACAAGCGTATCATTGTGCTATCCGACTTGGGATCTCTAATTTGCAACCCCCCCCCCCATTTTAAAGCCTCTACATTGGTGTTAATGGAAAAAATTGGGTGGAGCTTATGAGCATGCATCTCTAATTACTTTAGATTTAGATGGGCATCCTCGTGAGATTACAAATTCACAGAAAAACCTGCGGCCTTCTCTAATGCTATATATAAAAACACGTAGAAGAAATTATCATCACGGAGGACCTGCTATTTCACTTTGCTTGGACTGCACCCCCGAGCCTTCATGTGATAAGAGTAGATAAATTCTATATCTAGGTATTTACTAATTCTGTATTTTTTTGGCAATATATATAACAGATATATATATAACAAATATATATAACCAAAACGAGTTCAGATATATATTGTCCACGCTCCAAATTCGGAGACTGTGGTGATAGTTCCCCCAGAGACACATACCACAATTGTCACAGGATCGAGACAACCTGTGATTGTCATCGTGGAGTCAGCTCATCGATGCACTACCCTCGTCGTTGTCTCTAACACATAGAGGAGAATGACGAGAAGAGGGAAACGATAGTGAGAATCGAGAGACGGAGTCATCACGGACGCTATGCTCTCGAGTTCTCTCTCTTTACACACACATGCACATATTGACTCGCTCATTCTTTCTCTTCTATCTCGTCTCACTTACATACCTTAGTCTACGGGGATGAACCCCCCCAGCACGTTGCATCTCCCAGTATCCTCGTGCTGCTACGGACTAACTCGGCAGCGTGATGCCATCCACCGACACGAGCCCCATCCATCACCCCTAAACAATCCTCTTGGGGGATATTTGTAGAGGAGGAGAGAGGGAGGGTGAGTGGAGGTGGAGGAGAAAAGAGGGAGAGAGTGAGAGCACAAAGAAGAGAAAAGAGTTTTAACCAACCATCCCGTATATCTCTTCTAAAACAACAAAAACCACCTTCTAAAAACCAGTGGCCACCTTATATTACGTTGGGTTGGCTTTTAAACAAAACAACGAGATGGTGGCTTTTTCATGGGGTCAAAGGAAAGAAAGCAGAGAGGGGGGTCAAGAGGCGTTGGGAAGAGGCAAAGTGTCTCTTCCGTGCGCAGAGGGGCGCCTGGAGCTCCTCTTGCCAAATGGGCACAAGCCCATGGCCTATGGCCCATTAACACCTCCCACTTGCCCATTAAGACTTATCGTGCATGTCCTTCATCTCAAAACATACAATCTCAAAGGTATGCAATTCTCAGTCATACAAGAAATGGAGCGTGTGACCTCCGCGAGATTTATCTAAATAATATGGAAGTGTTACCGTTAAGTGATCACCTAACTAACAGATCACTTAAATGTCTCGCCTGTACCTCAGACACTTAGTATCTCACCTGACTCAACACTTCGGATCTCTTAAGAACCTGCAGTGTAGAGCCCAAATGCTATATGCTCATGACTCTATCACCACTCAGGCAACGGAGCCTTCCAAAAAATGAGCAACGAAACATGGTGCGGTGGTAAGATGTCTTCCCTATGCAACATATGTAAATCCAATTTGTCTCGACCGCTTTCCTAGACATGCCCCTTTAGACGATATCATCCTTCGCCCTAGGTAAGCATGCTAAAGTAGCGACATCGAGCTTCCTTTTTATGACATAGTGCTGCAGGTCACTAGGGGTACAGAGGGATGAGCTCACACAATGATGAAGATAGATTTATTCATCATTCTCATATGTGGTCATATTACACATGCGGTATGATTCGCATGCTGCGGTGTTCTTCCATTAAAATGGGTGTGTCACTATAAAATTATAAAACACCGCATGGATACAAGTCAAGTTATGACCTCCGCAGCTGACTAGAGTCTCACAAACCAGTCGCCCCTTCTGGCGTCTTCTTGCGACTCACGTACCTATATTTTTCAGGCTCCATGAGATTGCAGCCAAATCCTCATGATTGATCTTTATCAGATCTCATCTCAGTCTCAGTCAAGGTGACATATATATGTCGTTTAGGATATTACGCTCGCACCTATACCTCCAGGGCACCGTAATATCAAATGCCTCGTCTTGCACATTATCTATAGCCCCAAGGTGAATCACCCGTGTGAGAGGGTCAATTCAAGCCTGGTGACACTCTCACGATTAAAGTAATACCCTGATTAACTCACACAATGAAATTGCTTGCATCTAATTACTTTGGTTTCTCTCTTGCAATATCATCCTCTTCTTATAATTAGTTGCGCTGTGATCGAGAAGAAGTGGAGAGATGACATCAGAAATGGGAGGACTTGGAGGTGGGTCGGATGGTAGAAGATCCCTGTCAAAGAAGCAAGAGATTCTTGGTTCCATTCACTCCGAAAAAAATTTATCTGGTCACGTGCTCAATCCTCAAGGGATGCATGATCCGAGATTTTCTAATTCGTAAAGTTCCTCGTCACAAAAAAAAAGATATCATAAATGTTGAAACATAAGATTTCTCGAATTCCATCCAATTTGTCTAGTCAAAAGAAGGGGAGAAAGGTCTTGCAATTAATTTTGACTTGGCCGTATGAGTCCGCTCTACATGGGAATCGAAAACTCACTCCCAAGTCGGCACAAGCTTCCCAAGCAAATTGGGCTCCCACGCATTTCGGCCCTTCTCGCTTCGTCACGTTTCCGGTGGTTTTCTCTCTCGCGAACGCGAATAGGTGGGGACGTGGGGGCTGCGACTAGGCATATCAACGGAGCGGATACAGAGCGAATATATGACTATCCGTATCCGCTCCGTTTTAAAAATTGAATTATCTGATTTTAATCTACTATTCGATGAATTATTATATTATTTATCCATATTCGATTCGAATTAAAATTTTAAATTATTTGAATTATCCGTTCTGATTTCAGAATACTCCACAAATTTAACATATTTTATACATGAGATTGCTCTCAGCTTTATTAAGACGATGGGTAAAAAGGGGAACAACAATGCTAAGTAAAAAAATCAAAGGACACTTACAATGCTGTAATGATAATAATTTTGATGAAATAAATATAAAAAAATTAATAAGTATTCACCACATTAATTACTCCATAGGAAACGTAACTTTTTGTAATGTGGATAATAATAAAAATTTGCACGGGCAAGGAGACATTCAAAAGTCAAAAGTATATAAAATAAATTCTAAATTAAAATACATCTATAAAATGTCTAAATTTCTCTACAATAATATTTATTTTATAATATATTATTTAAATATATATATTATATGATATATAATATTACGAACGGATATTTTACGAAACGAATATTATAATATTAATATCCGCTCCGATTCAAATTTGGATATTATCCGTATCCGAAAAAACGAATACGAATTCGAATATTATCCGCTAATACGGATTCAAATTCGAAACGTATCCGGATAATATTTGAATCCATTGACAGGCCTAGCTGCGACTGTGGCGTTCTTCCATCTCCTCACGGGTTAGTGAGTGCAGCTGTTTGGGATAAGTGAGGCTATTTAGGTGATATTTGATATCATTATAAGTTTTGAGGAGAACATGTGTAAGTCATTCTAGGGTAATTTATGTCTATCCTTATTCTCATGTACGTTTGGTATACAATTGGATAGGACGGGTGAAATTAATGAGGTTGAAAAAATGGGGATACGTCTTTCCAATAAAAAGTTAGAATGACTCATCCCCATTTTCAACCTTAAAATCGAGATTAATCTTATTTCCCTTAACCTCCCCTTATCCCCGCCCTTTTTAACCGTACCAAATACAGAATAGGATTAGATTGAGGATTAAAGTTCACTATTTTTGAGGAAGATATATGGAAGATTGGCAACGTGATTGGGTCGGAGAAGATTATTCGTTGACGGTGTAAAAATATCTTTTAACTATGTATTTTTTTCTATATCATAGTGAAGTTTCTTGTTCTTCTCTTCCACATAGGTCTAGTTGAACCACGTAAAACGTTTGTTGTCTTCTTGTAATTTGATCCGTCTATTATCCTATTTTCATAACATCAATATTTCTTTTTTTTTTTTTTTTTTGGAAGCATGATGATTTCATTCATATTAACGATGCCGAAGGTACATGGATAGCAGAGACACCCATACAGAGAAGATTACCCCAGTCCCAACTGTCGACCAAGCGACATACAAGAGAGAACATAAGACCCAAACAGTGTAAAGTAACCCATACTTGGCCCTTGATGTCACCGCAGCGACCAAACATACAGAGAAGATAACGCCAATAAGACCACCAACGGTGAGAACTCCAGAGGATCTGAGGAAGAGCCAGTCGGTGCTGAAGGTGGCCGAATTCTTCCTCGAGGCGCTCATGGCAGCCGAACCGCTCCTGAATTTGGCGGTGAGTAGAGATTGCTCGGGAGGCCGATATCCGATTGGATACGGGGAGAAAGCGCAGTATCTCCGAGCATCTACGAAACCGAGAAAGGGATCCATAGCCCTCAACACTTAGACCTGGCTGGTATTCCGACGATCCCCGAGAGAATGCCCAAACCGACGGAGGGGAAGATCGGGGCTGGGTGACAGGGGATCGAGGGCTTCAAAAGTAATTGGAGAGGGGCAGAGCCTGGGGGTGGGAGGAATGAAGGATGGGGGAGGATAGGCGACAGACGGAGGGGGGAAGAGGAAGGAGGGGGAACGCGGAGCAGAAGGAGGGGAGGGGAAGACGGCGCGACGGGAGGGAAATCGGGGGAGGGGAAAGATCGGTGAGGGAGGGGAGGCGGGGGAAAGGCGGATGGATGGGGGAGAAAAAAGGGGGGGGAAGAGGGGAAGGAGGGGGGCGGAGAGCCAACCGAGGGGGCAGATGGGGGCCGGCTGACGGCGGGCGCGGGGGTCACGGGGCGGGGTGAGAGCGGCGGGGGGAGAAAGAAATGGGGGGGGAGGACCGCAGAGAAAACAGGGGGAGGGAAGGTGGGGAAGGAGGGTGGGGGCCGGGGGGGGGGGGCGGGAGGGCGAAGGTCGGAGGGAGGGGGGGGGACGGCAAAGGCAGAGGGAGGGGGAAACAGAGAGGAAGGGGGAGGGGCGGGGTGCGGCGACAGGAGCGGGGGAGGGGAAGGCCGGAGGGGGCGGAAGTCGGAGGAGAAGGGGACGGGGGAGGGGATTTCCAGGGGGTAACCCTGTACGCTTCCGGGTAGGGTTATACGCCCCCCTGACAAAAACCCAACCGAGACCCTAGTGGGACTCACCTGGTTAGGACCTCCCGACGGGGAGACGGAGCCGGAGAGGGGGGAAAATCCCGGAGGGAGCACCCCCCCCCCCGAGAGAGCCGCGAGGGAGGGGCCCCGACGACCGTGGGGGACGGAGAAGCCGCTGCGCGCCGAGCCCCCAGGGGCCGTGTCACTCTCATAACTCCAATATTTCTTATTTAACCTTTGTTGTTTTGTCAAAGTCACACATCTGTCAACCCATGCTTCTGTAGATATTATTATCTTATTTTCATAACATCTAACGCCCATGTAAAACATTTCTTATTTAACCTTTGTTGTTTTGTCAAGTCACACATCCGTCAATCCATGCTTCCGTAGTTATCATCATCCTATTTTCATAACATCTAACGCCCATGTAAAATATTTCTTATTTAACCTTTGTTATTCTGTCAAGTCACACATCTGTCAATCCATACTTCTGTAGATATCATTATCCTATTTTCATAGCATCTAACGCCCACCACAGGGCAAGATTACGCGTAATAAGTTTTAAGTGATGTCAGAGTTGACTACAAAGTTTTTTTATGACAGGGAATCTAGCACAAAGTTAGTAAATTTGGAACTCACACCTGTGGAGGATTAAATGAGTCAAAGTAAATTTCTCCCGAGTCGACTACCAAATTAAGAGTGTAAAAATTTTGACATCAAGATTGACTTTGATCTATAATAATAGAGAATGATAACTATTTTGATACGGAACAATTTGCACGGGATATTTATGAAAAAAGAGGAGCATGCGAAGAAAGAAGACGAAGGGAATAAACTTGATTTGCAAAAAAAATTAAAAAAAACTCTACATGTTTGAGGAGAGCATATCCTGTCAGTTCATTAGCGTCCATCTGTTCGGCCCACCACAGAGGTCTATCACTCAGGGCCACTCTCCCGCGCGTCGGCCCAACACATCTCCTACTCTAGCATAGTCCCAGTGCAAATGCCATACTCACATGCGCCTCTCCTATCAACGGCTCCGATACACGTCTCCGACATCACATTAATGCCGAGAGGCACGTCAATCCAACAACAGGAAGGGAGGACACCGCCCATGTCGCTCTCCCTGATAGTGCAACCTCACATCCCCTCCATCGAGCCATGCCACAGTTATGGCCGACGAGTTCTGCTGTATTAATGATAGAGCTAGTGACGGAGCCAGAAATATTTGAAAGGGGGGGGGGCAAAATAAAATTAATATAATAAAATTTATTATTATTTAAATAAAATACATTTTACAAGTGATTTGTCAACGACAGATCTCATATTCTGAAAGCGTTGTATTATTACCTCAATGTCAATACTCTCGAATGCCTCCTTCTCAATATATGTCACTAAATTATCATTCATCCATTGATCACCACAAAAATTACTTCAACTTCAAAATCAAATGTAATGTTTCCGACGAGTGGGAGCTAATTTTGTATTATATAATCGAGATAATGAATCATAAACAAGAACAACTGAGAGGAAGAACCAAGTTAAGTTACTGTGAGATATGTAAAATCCCCGTAATTGAAAATACACGAAACAAGAATTAAAAAGAAAGACAAAATCAAAGAAAAGAAAGACAAAATCAAAGTCCTGAATGAAATATCTTCCTCGGGTAAAATCCCATGGTAAAGCCCTAACAATTCCAGCAAAATCCACCAAATAGATAACAAGAGAACTGAGCAAGGGGAAAATTCACCGTATTGACAGAGAAGTTCCTCAGAGTGAAGTGAGGTGTGGGGGGCCGGACGTGTCGATCGGAGAGATCTGCTACAAGCCTGCAAATCAACCCTGTGCACAACCCGATAACCTTTTTTTATTTCTGCTCAACCATTAAAAAACAACCCTACATAGCTACATACAAAGTTTCTCAGTCGACAGTCGCAAAACCCTTTTACGGTTCTACTGTGCTACTTTTATCCTCTTTTGTCTCTTTTAGGTTTCTATCTTACAAAAGAAAATCTCCATCGTCGATTTACGGTTAAACAACCAATCAATTAATGTGAGTGATAAATGCCCACCATCAGTAGACATTTTAATTTAATCGTAAAACTTAGATATCCACCATCCAGAAACATCTAATGGGCCCAAAAAACTCAACAGGGGGTGGGGGGCAAATGTAAACAAATTTACCCAAGTCAAGGGGGGGGGGGGGGGCTTTTCCCCCTGGCTCCGCCAGTGGATAGAGCTATCCCTCCGACGGAGAGACGGTGAGTCAACACCTATGCCTCCCTGCCTCGTCAAGCATGCGAGTTGGACTGCTCATGTCTCCTCCAGCTACGGCAACCCAACAGTCAACTCACGATGACGGTATAAATAGGACCCTGACCCGACAGCCATGAGGGATGCGATCTAACCCCCTCAAGCTCTCGCTCTCTCACTCTTGTCTCCTCCTCCCGCTCTTGCGAGTGCTCGCTATCTCCTCATTTAGTTGTCTGACTTAACTGTCGGAGGATTTTTCCCTGAAATTTCTCCTAAGACTCCTTCTGACCCTTCACTTGTGGTTGTCGGATCTCGTCCAGTGATGCTCTGTTCTTTCAAGTCAAATAAATCCTTGGAGATATGGATCGTGATTTTCTCGATCGCTACAATGTCAAAATCACTCGTCAATAAATTCTATTTAAAAAAATAACTTTATAATTGAAGTATGTTTGATGGGATTAACCTTATGAAATATATATATATATATATATATATATATATATATATATATATATATATATATATATGAATGTTTTTAATAAATTTATCTTACAGTTTTGTAGTGTGGAGCTGAAGGTGGGGGAAGAAGATTAAGCTATTCTTATTCTTCCATCATTGTCGAAGACCTACGACCATTTGGTGATCATTATCTTCTATGACAAAGAAACTTAATTTGAAGATAGCGAAAATCAAATCCACATTAAAATTTTACAAATTTTACAAATTTAATTTCGGTGAATCTTTGTGTTATTGGCAAATAATGTAGAGTTAGGTTTGTTATTTCTTGTAAAAGAAATAAATATGTCCTTGTATATATTCATTTAGATGTACGCATGCATTAACATTTTAGGAAGGAGCTAGAAGTTTTGTTACTTTTATTGATGACTTATTCAAAAAAATTTAATTTAATTCTTAAAGTATGAAGCTGAATGGTTCTAAAACTTCGTAAGTTGAAAAATAAGTGTTGATAAACATACTGAAAAACGGGTGAAAGTTATGTGAATTGATAATAGTGATGAATATTAGACTTGTAAGTAGATCGGATACGAAGCGGATAGTGTCATATCCAAATTCATATCTGATTAATAATCTAATTAGTCGATATCTAATTAAATTATCTATCAGATATTTTATTCGAATAATTATTTGATCAAACGAATTCAAATTCGGTTCGAATTTTAAACAGATAATTGTCAGGTCTACTTGGAGGTGAGTTGTGCTAGTCGTCCGGGAGCGTGTGGGTTGTTTTCTCTAAAACAAAAAGAAAATGTGGAGCTTATTTTTTATTTTAAGAGAGATTATCAAAAGATTAGATTTCATCCTTAAAAAATAATAGAGGACTTATCAAATGGGTGTAAATAGAGTTCTTATTTCTAAATTTTATTTTGAGACAAAAAAGAGATAAAAAAAGAACATCCAAATAATATATTAGGATCTGAGTTACTCATATATAGAATATGTGAATCTTTAGATGTTCATCTAAGAGTTCATATTCGGTCGGATAATATTCAACACGAATATCTCAATATCTGAATTCATATTCGATTAACAATCAGATTATCTGATATCTAATTAAATTATCTGTCGGATACTTTATTCGAATAGTTATATAATCAAACGAATTCGAATTTGAATTCGATTCAAATTTTAAAGAATACATCTCAAAATAATTTGAAAATCTTATAAATAAAAAAATATCACTGATACTTCACTATTCTTAATAAATTATGATAAATAAAATGAATAATTAAGTTAATGACCGGATCAATACTTGAGAGAGCTCGTTGTACGAGATTATTTGTCAACCTATTGAAATATTTTTGCACAAGCCATTCAACAGAACGTGTTATATTAGGTCACATTGGGACTTAACACTACGGTAAGTTCGATTTGGTAAGCCAACTTATTATTTTAATTTACATATATTTGGTTATATGTAAAGAACGATGTTACAAGTCTTCTAGGTACGTCAAGTCACATGCATGCATGGGCAATCCACATGTTAAGGATCATGGGCCAACATTCATCACACCTTTTAATCCTAATATTAGTTACTAAAATATCATGAAAATATTTTTAATAAAAATCATAAAACTCGATGATCAAACAGTCTTATATGACCACTCCTTTTCTTCTTCTTCTTCTGCAAGGTCTCCCACACTCGTCTGTCTTCACCTCCCCTCTCTTCTGTGGTGCTGGAGAGCGGTAAGAGGAGGGATCCCCTTCCAGCGGGAACAAGCGGAGAATTGTGGGCTTTCCCCAAGGCCGCGTCTTGCGCTGAATGGCGGCGGAGATGGCTAAGCAGGAGCAGCCGGTGGTGCTGATAACCGGCTGCTCGGAGGGGGGCATCGGGTACGCGCTCGCCCGGGCGTTCGCCGCCGCGGGTTGCCCGGTGGTGGCCACGGCGAGGTCATTGAGCTCGATGAGGAGCCTGGAAGGGGACGTCCGGTTCTTCCTTTGGGAGGTCGACGTCCTCAGCGAAACGAGCATTCAGGGCGCCGTGGCCGCCGCGCTGGAGAGATTTGGCCGCATCGACGTGCTCGTCAACAACGCGGGGATGCACTGCGTCGCCCCCCTCGCCGAGGTCCCCATGTCCTTCGTCGAACAGGTGTTCGACACCAATGTCTACGGTGGGCTGCTTTCGCATTACCTGCCGTGAGTTGGGGCATGAGTATTTGGTCCTGGTTTTGTTTGCTAGCTTTTTTTTGGTAAAGCATGTGAAAGATCGTGGGTACTATGAACTTTCTCCGACCGCAAGTTCTCCTTTTGCTTTCTCGTTGACCAAGTTGGTAGGTAATGACCAGTGGCTAGGCAGATTCTTGATGACACGATTTGATGGTCTTCCTTCCATCATGAAGAAGCTAATCGTGATGCTTTGTGTCAATGATCCTTATGAAAGTGAATTAGTAATATTGCAGTTAAAGTGGCTCAATATTTTGTCCAAGTTTTGATCTGTCGGCACAAATCTGTTTACTTGGAAATTGGCCTCAGCAAATTGTGATGGGGTTGATCAGTATTTGGTTTCTCAAATATCCCTTTCATTATGCTGATGCTGAATCTGGTGCCTGGAATCTGCAAACCTTGTATACAGGGAATCTGAGTATATGTTACCAACTAGGTCGCCATTAATTCGCCCTTGTCAAATAGAACTTCCATCTAATTAGAAAGTGGATATTTTCCTTAGTTTCCCCTTACTTCTTGTCACAATTTATTCTTTACAGAGCTGCCAAGTCTTCTTAGTTCTGCTCTTTTTAACCCAGTGAACTACTTCCCGAATTTTCTGTGCATAAGTTTTCTCCAACTATGATTTATTTCCTAAAATCTTCCTCTGAAAAACTAGTAAACACAAAAAATGTAGGGTTGTCCAAGGTATGCAAAGATGCCCTATATATGATGTATAGATGGCCTAACTGCTCGAGCAGTTCTCTCATTGTATACTTCCATTTTGTCCTGTTTGGATTCCTATAGTTGTTCCAGGAGATGATGTTTTGAAGTTTTTTATAATAAATCCCCATTCCCAGTTTGCGTTGTGTGTCTTTTGTGATGAATGCTTCATCTCATGTGATTTCACCTTTCTGTTGGGAAGACACGGCAGTCCAGCGGCTAGGGTTAAAAAAAGGAGGAGGGGGGAGATTTCGCGATGAAGGGAGAGAGAAGGGGGAATGGGGGAGGCGGTCTCAGTGGGGGAAGAAGAAGGAGAGGCGGGGTGGGGGTTTTTGCGGCTAGGATTTAGAGGGAAATAAGGGTTGTGGTGGGGGAAGAAGAAAGAGGGTGATGTGGGGAAGGGGAGGCCGTATGGCCAGAAACGGAAGTAACTTGGGCCTCTCACCCTCTCCCTCTTGGAGCGAACTCACAAGGAGAAAACATTCTCATTTCCATTCTTCAAAACGTAATGTCCCTAGATGGAGAAATACAACTCCTTTTAAAGAGAAACTCTTTAGTCTAAGGTTTCTTTGGGAAGGAAAGCCCATCTAGGAAACACAAGAAATCCCCTATTCGTGGGAAGTACAATAAATCCTAGGAAATGTAAGAAATCCTACATCCTCTAGAAGATCCTACAAGCACCAAAAAAAGAGTTTAACATAGAAAATACAAACTACCCTAATGGCATAAGCACTAATAAGGGAAAACAAACTACTAATAAAATCCTACAAGCACCTTATAACAGTGATCTTTTCCCAACTTGAGTGTCATCGGGTCGAGTTATGGATGGCATCGATACACCCACGTTTGGTCGATCCTCTACCTCGGACCGGTGTCCTCACCATAGTTCCTATGAACTCAAGTGCAATTCTCACTACATCGGTATGATTAATGTCCATCTTCTGAAAACATCTACGCAGGGCAAGGCAATAGACCTTCTACCTAAGGTGACAGCCCACGTGGAGAAGCAGGTGCCTTCATGGCAAGGCTGTTTTTCTCACCAAGTTTATAGTATTTATTAAAGTTCTAATATATGCATCATCTGAAGTGTTTTTTTATTGCCATTAAAATCTTAAAATCTGACTATACATACACAATAGAAAGAAGAAGAGTTGGCATTTTATTTCCTTTTTATGGATGTAGTATAAAAGGACTGAGAAGTAGAATTGTATAACAATAGGATCTTTAGGAGGGAGGCTAGAGCGGAGCCTTCTCTTGTTTCTTTTAAGGTTTTTTACATAAATACCCCTATAAATATCATTTATGCCAAATATACCCCTCATTTGAGCATATTATCAACAATATCCTCCATTTAGCTTTAAATATTGCAATTATACCCCTACCGTAGCCCCCGTTGGTTTAATTTGTGTTAAACATGAGTTAAGTGGTGAAATTACTAACCTACCCTTGGGTTACCCCTCTGTGTGTGTGTGTGTGTGGAAATCCTAGGGTAGGGGGGAGTAGCGCCGCCGGCTTCAAGGTGGGGGGAGAGGGTTACCTCTCTCTCTCTCTCGATGGAAACTGGGTGGGGGGAGCAGCACCGCTGGCTTCAAGGTTGGGAGAGAGGGGGAGGGGGGGTTAGGGTAGGGGGGAGCAGCGCAGCTGGCTTCAAGGTGGGGGCCGACGGTGAGGTGGGAGGAGAGGGGGAGGGCGTGCCGGCGGTGCAGTGGGGGGAGGGGAAGCAGGGACGGTGTCTAGCGGTGCGGTGGAGGGAGGGGAAGCAAGGAGGGTAGGGGAGAAGGGGAGGGGGTATAGACGGTGCGGTGGGGGAAGGAGAAGCAGGGAGGGTGGTGAGGTGGGAGGAGAGGGGGAGGGGGTGCCGGCGGTGCGGGGTTGGAGGGAAGTAGGGAGGGTGGCCAACGGTGCGGTGGGGGAAGGGGAAGCAGGGGGTGCAGACAGTGCAGTGGGGGGAGGGGAAGCAGTGAGGGTGGTGAGTTGGGCGGAGAGGGGGAGTAGGAGGGCGGCAAAGAGCAGCACACGTACACACACACTCTCTCATTAGGGGCATTTTAGATATTTCACTAAATTTAACTGTGACATGGGCATATTATACGAACTATTCGCCTCCCATTGACGGCAGGTAATCACAAGGGTATAACCGCAACATTTAGAACTAACTGGAGGATATTGTTGATGTAGAGGTTGAAATTTGGTTTCTATATCACGTACCACCTTCTCTATTTGTTGAGTGGGGAAGTCGTCCGGCACCCGTGGAAACCTGCACACACCAGAAGCCAAAAGGGCGTCAGAAGGAGTCTCGGGTGTTACCTCATGGGACAACCCTCCGATGCTTAAGTCAGCAACGGACTGATAGATAGTAGAGAAGAGCTAGAGAGAGAGATTGAGATAGAGGTCGAGGAAGAGGATCGGGGAGCCCAGGAGATCCTCCAAACGAGTGTTCGCCGCTCCTAGTGTCCACTCGGAGAGTGCTCGCTGGGTGGTAAGGTCGTGCAGGAGGGCTTTTCTCTCTGATCGTGACCTCTCTCTTTTTGTAAGTAGGCTAGTAACTCTGTGCTCTTGGGTAGCGATTTGGCAGAATGAACCACCGTGCTTCTCTCCTCTGTCGATGTCCCTTTTATAGGGAGCTGAGAGTCGAGCAGGAGAGGGTCGATCAGTTGCGAGGGAGTCGAGGTCGATTTCGTCGTACCACGGGCTCCGGTGGTCCCGGCTTGGCGCGTAAGGCGCCTCTGGCGGTGGCAGGCACCCCTACTGTAATCATGATACATGTCCCGTTTTGTTTGGGAGCGCGGGCTTTGAGCAGACGTCTGGCGTTGGTGCCTGTACCGTGACTGTGACGGGCGCCCTTTCACCTGTCGAACGACTCGGAAGCGTCAGTCTGTCGTGGGTGGTTATAAGGGTCACCGTGGGGTCTCCCCAGGGACTCCACCCGCGTCCTGTTTGGCTGTCGTGCTCGTCGTAGGCATCTTCTTCCTCCGCCTGGTGAGGGTTTTCTCCCCCCTTTTACGTTTTCAAGCCTTCGTAGTCATGCCTCCTCGTAGGAGAGCCCTTCGCATCAGTCCCACATCTTCTGTCGAAGAAGTGGACCCTGGCCGTGACAGCGCCCCGAGTACTTCGGGCGCCGGCCCAAGTCGACCCCGTTCCTCGTCGTTAGTAGCGTACAGGGTGGTTCACGGGCTGCAGGAAGCCTTTCAGATTCCCCCCTGAGTTCGACATTCTCTTCCCGATCCTTGATGACGACCAACTGAGCCTACCTCCTGGTGGTATCATGGTTCCCGTGGCGTCCTTCCAGGCGGGCTTTCGTCTGCCTGTTCCTCCTTTCATTGAGTCCGTCCTCCATCATTATGGTCAGCATCCAGGGGAGTTGTCCCCTAATTCTTACCACATCCTCTGTGGGTTTGTCTTCGCGTGTCGGAGAGCGTTGGTGGAGCCCAGCGTCCATCTCTTTCGGCAGTTCTACAGTCTTCAGCGCTGTCCGACCGATAAGGCCTATGCGTACTTCAAGGCTCGGTCCGGCAGCAACATCATCCAAGTTTCCGCTGCCACGTCTAACCTCAAGGGCTGGGCGCAACGTTATGTATACATCACCAAATCGAGTGATCGCGACTCCTCCGGCGGCTGGAGGCATAGGGGCTTCCGTCCTGTCTGGGCCGATAGGAAGCCCTCGACCACCGCAGAGGAGTCCAAGAAGATAAACACTATCCTCAAGTTTCCTCTTGCCAATGCTGACTTCGTGCTGACTCTGGGGGTGCTCTGAGAATTGGGGTTGAGCCCCCCCATTACCACAGGGTACCGACCTTGAATCCTCGTCCAATTGTGTTGGTGGCGAACTGGGCTGACCAGATTTTGACTTGGTTTCAGGGGCGCCAGAAGTACCGGCGTGGCACTACGAGGTTGAGCAGCTACTGCGGTGTGCCCTCCTGCGGACCGTGTCGATCCGGGGGCCGGCCAAGTGACAATTGTTGCCCCCCAAGCCGAGGTCGCGTTCGCTCCAGGAAGACTGCAGTATCCAGTCCCCGCAGGTGTCCCCCTGGTGAGCGCGACGGTAGCTTCTGCAGCGAGCGGCGGGTCCAGTGCTCGGAGAGAGATCTCCAAAGGAGCCGCTAGCGTTGCTGAGGAGGAGTCCACCATGGCCGGTGGTGATCGTGCTCCGCTAACTGTGGATGAGCTGGCGGCGTTGGACAGCCAGCGTCGCTCGAGGAAGAGGGGCAGAGTCTTTGCTCCGGCTCGAAGTCGGGCTCTGCCGCCGCTGTCGTCCGAGGTACCTCCACCTGAAGTTCTGTCGCCGCCGCCGCCACCGGCGGCGGCTGGAGAGTCGGTAATTTCTTCCCCCCGTGCCTGCCCCCATGGGAGAGGGGCGCGATAAGGGCAAAGCCCTCGTTGTTGACGACGCTGATCATCCTCCGTCGCCGGAGGTCCCCTCGCGCGCTCAGTTCTTGCCGCTTGAGGATGTTACGTTCGGGCAGGCGGGAAATGCGACGGTCATGGACCTTATGAGCAAGAGTGTTCGGTGGCACGAGCGCTCCGGTGTGTTTGGCTCGGGGGCCGAAGAGGAGTTGACAGACTTAGCTGCGAGGAGCGCGTGCTCGGTCATTAGGGCCTTCGGCTTGTGGAGGCATCACTTCGGTGGCCTTGCCCGGGAGCTGGAGGCCAATCAAACCATTCAGGCGGAGCTGTCGGCCAACTGTGAGGTGCTGGAAGGGCGCCTGAAGACGTCTGAGGCCGAAAACTCTGGGCTTCGTGATCAACTGCATCAGCTGGGCTGGTCCTCGCCGGGATGGAACGGGATCGAGACTTCTTTCGTGTTCAGTCCGAGACGGCTGAAGCCCGCGCAGCCAAGTTGGCGGCGCAGGTCCAAGTCGTTGAAGCCCGAGCGGAGAAGGTGAAGGTGCAGCTTGCCGAGCTGCGCTCGTCGATGTCCACTGCTGGCTAGGAGGCAGTGGAGAACTTTTGCTCCTCTTCGGCCTACCGGGACGAGTTGACCGCAGTGGCTCGGAGTTCTTTGGGCCGACACGCGATCGTGGCTTCCGAGAGGGTTGGAGTGCCGCCGTCGTGGCCACAACTGGAAGCCTTGGCTCTTCGATACCATCTCTCCCTCCTCCGTCGACACCTTATGGCCCGGAGGCCAGTGATGGAGAGGAGGAACTTGGCGACGAGGAGGCTAGTGTTGAGGAGCAGGCGCCGGGGCCGAGCATTGATGAGCGAGCACCTGCTGACGTCCCAGCGGTGGAGGAACGCGCGGTGGGTCCAGCCGAGGACTTACCTCCCTCCAGAGCTGATGCCGCACGTGAGCTTGAGGAGGTCGGATCACGTGACTATGTTGCCAGGGCGAACCCTTAGGAGGGCGCCCCTAGCTGTTTCTTTCAAATTTCTTTCTGTCTTTGTTGAGGCGGTTGCCTTTCCCCTGTAAGCTTTTGGCCTTTGAATAGAAGACTTTCCTCTTTTTCGTAAATTCCGAAATCTCTTCCGTGTATTTCCCTTTTCTTTTGACGGCCATGAAATCCCCTAGGGATACGGAACGGCGCCTTCGAGGGTTACCCTGGATGGGCGCGACTTTCGGGATCCGTCGCTTCAGATTCTGCGGTTTTGAAAAGGCGATAGGAGTCCTCTGACCTTCTGGGGACTTCACCTCTCCCTATAAATAGCGACCCTCGTCTCGGCCTCATGGTGCAAAGGCTTCAAATGAGGAGACCCTGTAGGATGTCGTCGGGAGAGTCTGGTACCTCGTTGGACGACGAATCTTTGCAGGCTCGACGCCAACCCCTGATCCTCCGGAGGGAGCCTCCGCCAGCTCCGTGGCGGCAGTGGCCGGAGCTAGGAGGGAATGGTCCCATCTCTGAGCAATACCGGGCCGGGTACTTGGACGGCTGGCGGGAGGCCTTGGATAAGATTACCAGCTTGTATGCTGGCAGGGGGGTTCTGCTTCTTGAACCGGACAGGTTCCGTCCTTAAGGGGACGGGAGATATCTTTGTATTTATCCCCTCTGCTGCTGAATAAGATCCTCCCTTCTTCTACCTTCACGGTGTGTGACTGTTTTCTTTCGTGCTTCTTGGCCTGTAGGTGCGTGACGAGGCATCCTCCCGAGTTAAGGGGAGTGTTTCTCTGCCTGAAGATGACGGTAGGCAGGGTAGTCGGCCTTGCTTGCCAGTTTGCAGGCATGGCCAGCGTGCTGCGTCGGCCTTCGTCATGGGTGGGCCTTGTTGCTCCACTGCCCCCGGTCAACCGGGGGTGGACGGGTCATCCGGTCTTCCCTCCTCGTGCAGGCCTCTTCGCCAGCGGCGTCCCTAGTTGGTCCGCTTCCGCGGAACCAAAGGGATGCTAGGTGTGGTCTTCTGGCGTGGAGAGTTCAGCCCTCTTCTCTGGCATATGCGACTTCCACTGTTGGTCCACTACCTCAGAACAAGCAGGCCGAGGGGTGGTCGTCTGTTACCGCCACCTTGAGGTGGTACGAGGAGCTGGGGACGGGATCGTGCTTGTATGCTCGCCCAACGGCTGTGTGAGAGCGGTTTTTTGGGAGTTTTGGCAGCTTGTATTATGACTGCTTTTGGATTTTGGCAGCTTGTATTCTGACTAAAGAAATAAAATTCTCTAGTTTGGGTCCATGTCGATGTGTACCTTTTGATGGAAGACTCCTGCGTGCTCTTGGGTGGCTTTTCTGTGTGCGTGCTTCGCAGTGTTTGTGCCTTCTGTTTGCTTGTCGCCATCATTTTCAAGGGGGGCGGTGCTCGCCTATAGGGAACCCGTACGTTACCTGATCGTTTTCAAGGGGAGCGGTGCTCGCCTCTAGGGAACCTGTAGGTTACCTGATCGTTTCCAAGGGAGCGATGCTCGCCTCTAGGGAACCCGTAGGTTACCTGATCGTTTTCAAGGGGAGCGGTGCTCGCCTCTAGGGAACCCGGAGGTTACCTTAGTGTTTCCAAGGGGAGAGGTGCTCGCCTCTAGGGAATTCGTAGGTTACCTGATCGTTTTCAAGGGGAGCAATACTCGCCTCTAGGGAACCCGTAGGCTACCTTGGTTGAATACGGCCGGTGACGCTTTACTGGAAAAATTTCCTGAGATTGACAGAATTCCATGTCCTGGGTACCTCTTACCTCCTCAGCGTTGCCAGCCTGTATGCTCCTTTGCTGAGTACTTCAGTTACCCTGTATGGGCCTTCCCAATTTGGTGCGAGCTTTCCAGCGGCTCTCCTGGGGTCTGCTACATTTGCTCGCCGTAGTACCAAATCTCCAGGGAAGAAGTGTCGTTCCTTGACTCGGGTATTGTAGTATTGGGCCAGCTTTTGTTGATATGCTACGAGTTTTACTTGGGCGCTTGGTCTATCTTCTTCGAGTAGATCCAAGTTTTCTCGTATTGCCTGGTTGTTTCTGGCCTCATCGAAGTGTCCTACTCGCAGCGAGGGGTTGGATATCTCCACTGGAACTACTGCCTCCGCCCCGTATGCGAGGTGGAAGGGCGTTTCACTCGTAGCGGCTCTGGCAGTGGTCCTGTGGGCCCACAGGATGCTCGGGATTGAGTCGATCCATGAGTCGCCTGCTTGGTCCAGCCGGTCTTTGATACCGTGGAGGAGCGTTCTGTTGACGTTTTCCACCAATCTATTGGCTTGAGGGTGCCCCACTGAAGTATAGAGATTCCAGATCCCCAGTTCCGAGCACTTCTCCTAGAAGGCGGTGCTCGCAAATTGTCTGCCATTGTCGGTCGTGAGGACTCTTGGGATCCCAAACCGGCAGATGATGTTTCGTAGCACAAACTTCCATGTTGCTTCGCTTGTAATCTTTTCTAATGGTTCAGTCTCGACCCATTTGGTGAAATAGTCAATAGCAACCATGAGGAATTTCTTCCTCCCCTGTGCTTCGGGAAAGGGGCCCAAATGCCCAATATGTCCTCCCCCCACCGAGCAAATGGGCGAGGCTCCATCATGGTGTGTAGTTGCGTAGCCGGTTGGTGGTGCAGATTGGCGAATTTCTGGCATTGAGGGCACCTCCGGACGTACTCGAGGCAATCTTTTTGCAAAGTAGGCCACCAGTACCCTTGTCGAATCAGTGTCCGTGCGAGTGCTGGCCCCCCCACGTGGCTTCCGCAGATCCCTTCGTGGACCTCCTGGACAGCCTGCTTGGCTTCCGTGAGGAACAAGCATTTCAGCAGTGGGGCTGAGAGGGATCGGCGGTACAACCGACCATTTACCACTGTGAAGTGGGCTGCTCGTGCTCGCGTGCGACGGACTTCGACGCGGTCGCTTGGGAGTTGTTGTTGCAGGAGAAAGTCCAATAGGGGATCCATCCAGGAAGGCTCATAGTCGATGACGTTCACCTGAGGTGTTGGTTCTTCTATGCTCGGTGCTGCTAGCTCCTCTACCAAGATTGATCTGGAGCTGGAAACCGTGGTGGCGGACGCCAAATGAGACAGGGCGTCTGCTCGGACGTTTTCTTCTCTAGGGATGTGAACTACTTAGAAGTGGGAGAACTCTTTCGCCGCAGCCTTGGCTTTCTCCAGATACTTGATCATGGATGCTTCGCGCGCCTCGAATTCTCTCTGAACTTGACTAGCGACGAGCATAGAGTCGCTGTATGCCCTTACACTGGTCGCTCCTAGGTGTTTGGCCATTCGCAGCCCTGAGAGTAATGCTTCATACTCGGCTGCATTGTTCGTGGTTGGGAAGTTGAAGTGCAGGGCATACTGGAGCTCTATCCCCTCCTGCGATAGTAAGACCAGTCCCGCTCTGCTACCGGCTGCGCAGGATGATCCATCGACATACAGTTCCCATGTAGGTCCCGAGGACTGCTCGGGCAAGTCTTCGGCAGGTAATGTGCACTCAGCGACGAAGTCGACGAGGGCCTGAGCCTTTATTGCAGTCCTCGGGCGAAACTTGATGTCGAACTCCCCCAGCTCGATTGCCCACTTGACCAATCTTCCTGAGGCGTCAGGATTCTGGAGGACCTGACGTAGGAGTTGGTCGGTGAGGACGACGATTGGGTGAGCCAGAAAGTATGGTCGCAGCTTGCGGGCGGCCGTGACTAGGGCTAGGGCGAACTTTTCAGTCCACGAGTATCGGAACTCCGGCCCTTGTAGCGCCCGGTTGACGTAGTAGACGGGCTTCATGACACCCGCTTCCTCTCGAGCGAGCACGGCACTCATCGTGCTCGGCGTCACCGACAGATATAGGAGCAGTTGCTCTCCTTTTTGTGGTTTGGAGAGGATGGGAGGAGAGGCCAGGTATTGCTTCAGTTCTTCGAACGCATGCTCGCACTCTTGGTCCCAGTCGATTTGTCCTTTCTTCTCCGGTGCCTTGTTGGCTTGCTTGAGTAGTCGGAAGAAAGGAAGGCATCTCTCAGCCGCTCGGGACAGAAATCGAGTCAGGGCGGCAACGCGGCCGGTGAGGCACTGCACGTCTCTCATTCGTCCCGGTCGTTTCATCTCTAGGACCGCCCGGATCTGATCAGGATTAGCCTCTATTCCTCTGTGGGTGACGAGGAATCCGAGGAATTTTCCTGATTTCACACCAAACGCACATTTACTCGGGTTGAGTTTCATATTGTATCTACTGAGTGCTGCGAACGTTTCTGTCAGGTCGTCCAGGTGCTTGGCCGCACGGATACTTTTCACGAGCATGTCGTCGATGTAGACTTCCATGTTGCGGCCGATCTGCGAGTCGAACATATGGTTGACGAGGCGCTGATAAGTTGCTCTTGCGTTCTTCAATCCGAACGGCATGCGCGTGTAGCAATACAAGTCGTGGTCGGTGACGAACGTAGTCTTGTCCTTGTCGGGCTCGTGCATGCTAATTTGATGGTACCCGGAGTAGGCATCCAGAAAACTTAGCATCTCGTGTCCGACTGTTGCGTCGACCAGCCGGTCGATTCGAGGCATGGGGAAGCTATCTTTAGGCGTAGCTTTGTTGAGGTCAGTGTGATCCGCGCACATCCTCCACTTCCCGTTGCTCTTGGGAACCAGGACCACATTTGCCACCCAGTCGGGGTACCGGGTGGGCCTTAGTAGCCGGAGCGCAACATCTCGCTTACTTGTTCCCTGATGATGGTTTGTCGCTCGGGGTTATAACGCCTTCGGCGTTGCTGGACCGGGCGGCAGGTTGGATCCAGCTTGAGCTGGTGGGTAATGACCACTGGTGGGATTCCGGGGAGCTTGTCCTCGGACCAGGCGAACACGTCCTTGTTGGTTGTGAGGAAGTTTGTGTAAGCCCTCTTTTCTTCCTCGGATAGAGTAGCCCCGATCGTTAGAACTCTGCTTGGATCTTCTCCCACTTGGATGAGGTATAGGTCCTCCGCAGGAGTGCTGGTGCTTGGCCCTGGGTCTCCCATTCTTGCCTTCTTCTTGGTGGTGTCTCCTCGGGCTGCCGATCGCGGGTTGAGATGAGATAGCACCTCCGGGATTCCCTCTGATCTCCTCGGACTTCCCCCACTCCTCGCGGAGTGGGAAACTTGAGCTTCTGGTGATAGGAGGAGGGGACGCCGCGGAGGGTGTCGAGGATTCCTCGCCCGATGATGGCATTGTACCCGGTCATCGTGCGGACGACCGTGAAGTCCGCGAGGAAGGTTACTTCTTTCCGCGCGGTCCCGAATGTGATCGGGAGTGATATGCGTCCCTCCGGGTGGACTGTCGTACCGGAGAAGCCATATAATGGTGTGTGCAACGGTGCGATTTTAGATAAGTCTACACCCATGAGCACAAGGTAGTCGTACGCAATGACATCAGGACCGCTTCCATTATCAACCAGGATCCGTCGGACAGTACATTGATTTATGGTGGCCGTGACCACCAGGGCGTCAGAATGTGGAGTAGCTACACCGTCGAGATCATCGTCGGAGAAAACGATGGGATCCTTGGGGTGCTGCCGAGTGACAGCTTCTCGCCCGTTGGTATCATTGTGCCCGGCGGCTTTGATGGCGGCCGCGTACTGCTGTCGTCTCCTGGAGCTATCCCCGCCTGCTACCGGCCCTCCGGAGATCATCATGATCTCCTTTCCGTTTGGTCGGTTGTCGAGGGGCGGGGGTGTTTGCTCGCGTTGTCGCTTCTCCGCGGCCCTTACGATGAACTTATCAAGGAGTCCTCGGCGAATGAGGTCCTCGATCGCGTCCTTCAGGTTGATACACTTGGCCGTGTGGTGGCCGTGGTCGCGGTGGTAGCGGCAGAATTTCTTTTTCCTCCTCGTGCTTGGATCCGACTTCATCTTGGGAGGCCATTTGAGGAAGGATTCCTCTCCGATCTCCATCAGGATCTGGTCGGGGGGAGCCGTCAGGGGCGTGTAGTTGCGATAATTGCCCCTTTCCTTCTCTGGGCGGTCGTGACGGTCTTGGTCTCGTCGCTCCCGCTTGTTCCGTCCTTCTCGTGGCGAGTCGGCAGATCTCTTCCGGTCGGACCGATCGGTACCGGCTACGTGGCCTAGGGCCGCTGTGTTCTCCTCGCAACATGCGTGCTTCTGCGCTAGGGAGAGGAGATCAGTGAGGGTTGCTGGGGCTTCGACTCCAAGCGCGCGTCGGAGGATACGGTCCCGCGTCCCCTGGGTGAGTGCCGTAGCAGCGATGCCGACGTTGAGATGCGGGATCCAGAGCGCCTCCATGCGGAAGCGGGAGACGAAGTCCCACAACGTTTCTTCTTTCCCCTGCCTGAGAGCGAGTAGGGTCACCGCTGACTTAGCTACCTTTCGGCAGCCGATGAAGTTCTCCTTAAACAGCTTCTTGAGTTGTTGGAAAGAGGAGATGGTCCCGGCCGGCAGAGACTCAAACCAGGTCCGGGCGTTCTCCCGAAGAGTCGTGATGAACGCTAGGCACTTCACAGTATGCGAGGCTCGGTGAAAGACCAGGTGGGACTCGAAACTGTGCATATGGTCGGCCGGGTCGGTGGTGCCGTCGTAGGAGGAGAAGGACGACAACTGGAGCTTTGGCGGGACGGGGGCCTCCATGATCTCCTTGGAGAAGGAGAATGAAAGTCCTGGTCGTCGTTGATAAGGCGGCGATTCTTGGCGGGTAGGAGGACGTCGTCCAAGTACTGGACTTTGTCATCTATCTCGTCGATACGTTGAAGCCGGCGATCCATCTCTGGGTTGGAGTGCAGTGGGCTGCGCACCCTAGGGGCGGGCGAGCTGCGCGATCGTCGGGTCCTTGCGACTGATGTGTGGGACGCCTCCCGTACTTGGCGTGAATTCTCCCCAATCCGGACCCTCTCGTTCTGTCGCTATTCGGGCGGGGCGTGCTGAGGGGCCCCGGGCCGGTTGAGGAGCTCCTGATATAGTCCGGTCAGGGCTCGGATCTGCTGGCGGATCTCATCAAGGTCGCCCGATGTGACTTCTTGCTGTGGGTGGGCAGAGGAAGCTTCTTGCGACCCATGGCGAGAGTTGGGTCCCTGATGAGAACCGCGCCCTCGGTTGCTGACGTTGCGGAGACTCCCATGTGGTGCCATGGCTTTTCGCTCGTCTTCCCACAGACGACGCCAAGAAGTGTAGAGGCTGAAATCTGATTTCTATGCCACGTACCACCTTCTCTTTTTGTTGAGTGGGAAAGTCGTCCGGCACCCGTGGAAGACACACCAGAAGCCAAAAGGGCGTCAGAAGGAGTCCCGGGTGTTACCCCAGGGGACAACCCTCCGATGCTTAAGTCAGCAAAGGACTGATAGAGAGTAGAGAAGAGCCAGAGAGAGAGATTGAGATAGAGGTCGAGGAAGAGGATCGGGGAGCCCAGGGATCCTCCAAACGAGTGCTCGTCGCTCCCAGTGCCCACTCAGAGAGTGCTCGCTGGGTGGTAAGGTCATGCAGGAGGGCTTTTCTCTCTGATCGTGACCTCTCTTTTTCTGTAAGTAGGCTAGTAGCTCTGTGCTCTTGGGTAGTGATTTGGCAGAATGAACCACCGTGCTTCTCTCCTCTGTCGATGTCCCTTTTATAGCAGGCTGTCTTGGAGAAGGAGCCCTATCCCTTAGCGGGGAAGGACGTGCATAGCGGAGTAACGTTTTCAGCGATTTTGGAGGGAGTTTCCCGTTGGAGGGCGATTACCCCGGCGTCGGCTTGTCCCTGGGCGAGTCTTACAGCGCCCGTGGGGCGTGCTCGCCCGTTGTGGGGTCGAGGCCGACGTCGTGGGGGGTAATGGTCGGTCGTCGAAGGGTTCTCCGGCTGTCATCGCGCCTGGGCCGTAGCTTTCCTATGCTGTCGAATCCGATGTTGAATCATAATGAGCTGCGCTTAGATGTCTCTTGGGCGTGTTGTGGATACGAGGCCGGTTTGGGCCCATCGTTGTTGGGTCGGTCATGGGCCCGGCCAATTTTACCCTCCTCAGTTGATAATATGCTCAAATGAGGGATATATTTGGCATAACCGATATTTATAGGGGTGTTTATGTAAAAAAATTCTTTTTTTTATTTGTGATAGAGTGAGGGAGTGGGCGAAGTTGTTTTGTAATGTGAACTCTCTCAACTCCCCTCTTTTTCTTTTGTTGGGAGGTTAGTGTGTACCCCACCTTCTTAGTGTGTCTTTTGTATAGGGGTTTTTGGGAAGAGCTTTGCCTATACCTCTATATCCCCCTTTTTCACGTACAATAGTGGTACTTCCCACTTAACAAAAAGATTTTTACATGAAAATCATTGTTAGAGGTGAATTTATGAAAAAATCATTCCTAGAAATGCATTAGCAAGCATGTCATTGTGGTAATTCAAATAGTGCATAAATGTCATTTAAGCTATGGTTGGCAGTATCCGCCGAAACGTATCGGTTTCAGCCGTAATCGAAACGATACCGGACCTGCTCACTGTAGCAGGTCCGAAACTATAAAAAAAATAATTTTAATGGTTTCGGGCAAAACCGATATCGGTTTCGCTCGAAACTTACAGGTTTCGGCCCGAAACCGGACTGTTTCGGCCCGAAACTGTCCGGTTTCGACCGAAACCCACGTAAGGGGAGTTCACTTCCTATTCTCCCTCAGATCTAACGGAGAATTTCTGGGTGCTACTACTGAGGGGCTGCTGGGTGCTGCTGTAGGGTGAGGGAGAGTCTCCGCCGCAAGGTTTGCTGCTCCCGCCGCCGCCGTAAAGAAGTGCTGTGTAGCTGCGTTTTCTTGAGGGAGAGGTTGGGGTTTGTTTTGTTTTTTTGGTTGGTTTGAAAGTGTTTTTTGTTGTAGGTTAATTTTAAACTATGAAATATGTTAAGACTCCAAATTAAACCTAATTAGTTCCTTAAATTTGGGGCTTTTGTCTAATTAGGTTTAGTTAGGGTCAATTGAAGCTCAATTAAGCTTAATTGAAGATTTTAGGGTGGGGGCATACTGGTAATTAATTTTTTTAAAGAGTGATTAGGGTGAAATTGATAATTAAGCTCTAATTACAACTTAAATTTGGGGCTTTTCTCTAATTAGGTTTAGTTGGGATCAATTCAAGCTCAATTAAGCTTCATTGAATAATTTAGGGTGAGAGCATGCTGGTAATTAATTTTTATGAAGAGTGATTAGGATAAACTTGATAATTAAGCCCTAATGACACCCTTAAATTTAGGGCTTTCCTCTAATTAGGTTTAGTTGGGATTAATTGAAGCTCAATTAAGCTTCATTGAATAATTTAGGGTGGGAGCATATTGGTAATTAATTTTTATGAAGAGTGAGTAGGGTAAAATTGATAATTAAGCCCTAATGACACCCTTAAATTTGGGATTTTTCTCTAATTAGGTTTAGTTAGGGTCAATTGAAGCTCAATTAAGCTTCATTGAATAATTTAGGGTGGGAGCATGTTGGTGATTAATTTTTATGAAGAGTGATTATGGTAAAATTGATAATTAAGCATTAATTACACCCTTAAATTTGGGGCTTTTCTCTAATTAGGTTTAGTTGGGGTCAATTGAAGCTCAATTAAGCTTCATTGAATAATTTAGGGTGAGAGCATGCTGATAATTAATTTTTATGAAGGGCTTTTGTTTAATTAGGTATTTTTTTCAATGTACTTATAACTATTTGTCTTTGACTATCTTAATGTAGCATTATGCCTAAACGTGAATAAAGTCAGGAGCAGCAAGGGCAGGAGGATCCGGGTGGGCCCACCTCTCCTTAGTTGATTCTGGGAGAAGAAAAGTGAAATGTAATTATTGTGGTAAGGAGATATATGGCGGAATTACTAGAGGAAGGTAATATTTGGCAGGGATAAGAGGAGAGGTGAGACAATGTGACAGATGTCTCCGAGAGGTCTGAGAAGAAATGTGCCAGTGCCTTTTGGGCAAAAAGGAGAGGATGCAACAAAGGGCTGAAGATGAGGTTGAAATTACTGAGGAGATTTCAGGCAGAAGGGGAAGGAGGGATGATGATGAGAAAGGCATTTATGATTTAGATCCAGAGTTGACTGAAGCAATGGAGCGTGAACAAGCCGCTCGAAGGAAAGGAAAAGCACCCATAGGTTCAGGGACCTACTCCAGTACAACTGCACGACGTCCTGACACTGGTGCTGCCCCGCAGAGAGGAGGCCTCATGTGTTAGTATTGGTGTGCTACAGGCCAATTTCGGGTCGGATAGGTCCAATAGTTGTACGATCTTATTCATTATTAATAAAGTGGTATTTGAGCGTAAATATGTGATTGTATATTACTTTACGATGTCCCTAGGATATGTGGTTGCAAAGTCAACTCGAGATGGGATCTCGATTATGAGACTGACTTTACATGGACACATACCTTAAACTGTTCCTTGTTGGAGGGTAATCACTCGGGGACTTTGATTACCTATTAAACCAGTACACATGATGTGTGACTGACCAGTCTCATGGTCATTGGTGCGGGGCACCAACACATATGTGTAGGTGTATGTCCTTGGAGGATGTACACTGAACTGATCCGCTATTGGATCTTCAGATGGTTGATTATACCTAATGTCAACTGAAGATCCAACTGTCTCAGTAGCATCGTTGGTCCTTTGACCTGAGACATTGATCGGATCTTATACGAGGACTGGAATGGTTTAATTACTTGGCTAAGTGACTTTAACCATAAGTCATGAATTGCCGAGTCATTAACCATTTCAGAAGACGTGTGAAGATCATCAATGGTCAAGAGGGGATCGATCACCGTCGGGTATATATCAGACAGTTAATGGGTCATGACATTGACGCTCCGTTAAATCCCTGGCCAGGGTCGTGTGAGTTCGTTTAGAACGGACGTCATACACTTTAAGGAGGTCATGGTCAAATGGCACGATCATGGGGTTTGACAGAAATCATACTCTTGATCGTACCAGACTCATAGAAGGAGCGAGGGATTATATCGATGCGGTAACTGTGGACTTACAGGTACCGGACAGGCTGGTTTAAACCCGGCGTCCTCTAGGATAACGCGGATTTGCTTGACCCAACGTGATCAATGGTTCGGAATAAATTAAATTATTATTCGGCTCTAGTAGAAGCGAATAATAAGTTTAATTTACTTCTAATTGGGAATTAGAAGTTAATGGGCCTTAAACTGGAGTGACTGTGGGCCCAGAGGATCACACACAATGGATTCTTGGGTGACGGATTATTATTGTACAAATGTATATATTAATTCCTTTGAATTCCTTTTGAAAAGGAGTATAAAAAGGGCTTAATATATATGTATAATAATAGAAAGGCCATATATATAGTTTTGGTCCTCTGAAGCTCTTTTAGAAAAAGGCCAAATTCTATATATATGGATGTTACGAGAATCACTTCTTCTCAAGGGACTTAAGCAAGCACATAAGTAAGAGAAGGAGTGATTAACTCCTCCCCCTCTCTCTCTTGCTCTCTCTCTCTCTCTAGAAAGGGAAGCAAGGGAAGATCGTGGTTGAGGGATACCGTCGCTGCGCGAGGATCCGTGTGGATCTACTCTAGAGGCCGTACTTTTGTGCGGCTCGGTGTTCGTGAGATTCTGCATCGGGCATAGCGGACAGCGTCGTTCCGCGCAAGGTGAAATCTGCAACCCGTAGTTAGGGGTTGGGTTATTAATGTATCGATTAGAGCATGGATCTGGGATTCCATAAAGCCGGGTTCGGGCAAATAAAATTGTTGTTATCCGCTGCGTTGCCCGAGGGTGCTGTGTGGAACCTTACATCATGGACATCTATCTGCACAGAAGGCCCCATGCTACACAACCTAAAATCAAGCAAGCATTGAGAGGGGTAAAAAAGTCAGCAGAAGTTGCAGGGCATGCATTTAAAAGTATTTGCAAATGGTTTTTCCATGCAGGTGTCCCTGCACATGCAGCTGAAAGTGAATATTTCCAACTTATGCTAGATGCCATAGCAGATGCTGGCCCTGACTTGAAGGTCCCGTCACGTCGAGACATATACGGGCGTGACCTTGAGGGAGAGGTAGAGGAGCTCCATGACTGGGTTGAAAGCTTCAAGCATATATAGATAGAGAGAGGATGCACTATCATGTGTGATGGCTATATTGGTACCACTAAGAAGTTCATGATTAATTTTTTGGTCTATTGCATCGAAGGTACAATATTTGTTAAAACTTTAGATGCATCAAATTATGAAAAAAATGTCAATTATTTGTTTCATTTGATGGATAAGATGGTAGACCAAATTGGAGATGACAATATTATACAAGTAGTGACTGATAATGAAGCTAGTTATAAGGTTGCATGGAAGAAATTAATGTAGAAGTGCAGGCATTTATATTGGCTCTCATGTGCAGCACATTGTCTGGATCTGATACTTGAAGACATAGGGAAGGAAAATCATGTGAAGAAGACAATTGACAGGGCATAGAAAATCACCCAGTATATTTATGGCCATCCTAGGATATTGAATATATTTTGGGAGCATGCAAGTGGGGGGCGAGATATCATCCGTGCAGGACCAACCAGATTTGCTTCGAATTTTGTTTCTTTGGAGTATTTACACATGTATAAGATTGAGCTCAATTCTTTCTACTTTATCCTTATAGTTATGATCCGTATTTGATTCAAATTTCATTTCTTTGGAGTCTCTACATAGGTATAAGAATGAGTTGAAAGCTTTCATGTACCACAATGCCCTTCGGGAATACATAGACAAGTCTAATGTTGATGCTCAGATGGATTATTTGGATGTCTGTCACATCGTGGAAGATAACAAATTCTGGGGCAGGGTCTCACGGTACATAAAAGTAGTCACACCCCTCGTGAAAGTCCTAAGAATGGTGGATGGCGATGAGAAGAATGATATGGGATATCTATATGAGGCCATGGACCGTGCCAAATTAGAGTTGTAGGATTCCCTTCTCAGAGAACATGCAAAGTGGTGGAAAATTATTGACCATAGATAGGACAACACATTACACCACGACTTGCATGCAGCTGGTGAGTGATTAATTATATTGATACATTGTTCTTTAGGAGTGAGTTTGACTACAGGTTAGAGTAACACGGTTAGGATAAGCACAGGTAGGGTACCATGGGAGTTAGCTTGCTCTACTTTCATAACTGCCACTTACTCTTGCTGGGTTAAAACCGAGTAGGTCGACCATATACCCAAATTCACTAAAAAGCTCTGCACCGGACCTATCTCTGGGACCTGGGTAGGTCGACCTATACCCAAGGGTAGGTCGACCTATGCCCAGGTCCCAGGGATACCCTGAGGGTCGACACCCCTGGGTAATGGGTATAGGTCGACCTCGAGTGACCCATTTCGTCTCTTAATTTGAGCAAGTCACCCGCCCATATATATCTCATCCCTGTCGACTTTAATCATTTATCAAACTCGCCATAGGTTATTTTATATCTAACATTTAGTTAACTATACACAAATACAGGTTATTTCCTCAACCCTCGATTTATGTACAATGCCAATGCACATGTTGATGGTGAGGCGCTCTAAGGCACTTTAAAAGTCATTGGTCGTTTATCGAGGACACCAGAAAAGAGATTTCAGGCCGAAGTAGAGGTTGACCTTTATTGATTTTATCAATAAGACATATAGAATTTACTTAAGTCATTATGTTAATCTATTACTTTATCTTTGTAGATGAACTATTATAGAATGAGGACTGGGACATATTCTGACTCCCAATTGCAATACGTTGTGGGAAGAATGAGCCCAAGTATATTTTATTTTTGTGTTTTCTTAACCTCAATATGTATTAGTACATTTTACATTTATTTGTTTATAGTTGGTGGAACTGCTGACTGGTGGATAATGGTGAACAATCGAGATGTGGGCAGTAATGCATTGGCTTTCATTGCAATTAGGGTGCTCAGTCAAACAACATCGGCAAGCCAATGTGAAAGAAATTAGAGCACGTTTAGCCGTATACACTCAAAGGTTCGCAATCGGCTAAAGGCTGAACGGTTAGAAAAATTGGTTTACTACCACTACAATATGAGACTGAGAATAAAAAATATGAACTCATGAAGTTAAGACAACAACTGAGGGACAAACACGTTGCAGAGGATGCAACTCCAGAAATTGATGTGGACGCTTTATTTGATAATGACAATCCCTTACAGTCTTGGGTGGAGACATGAGAGTAGGTTGATGCCCCCATTTTTGATGTTGATGATAGAACATGGGCAGAGGGCATACTAGATGAAGATGAGCCCAGAGATCTAGAATTCAAAAGAGCAACAAAGAGGGCCAGAGAGACTCATGGGCACCAGAGAAGGGACCCCATCTTTGTTTGTTCATGACACTGAGGAGCAGCCTGAGTTTGAGCCAACTAGACACTCAGAATCAGATAGCAGACCAGTCACTCCTAGAATGGTCAAGTCACTTCAATCCTTAAGAAGAAGTACATCAGTGCATGGGATGTTTGAGAGGATTAGTGCTGCTGCTCGAGAGGACCCAACAATTGAGTAGTTGAAGTAGATTTATGTGAGGCACACGCCAAGGGGAAAATGACTCATGTCAAAGATGACTGAAAAAATCACACCAAAATAGAAAAAAGTATCCCCAAAGGCTAAAAGGCGACTGATTTCTTATGGTTCTGATGATGATGATCATCCCAGTGCAGCTACAGGTGCTACTACTGGTGGTGGCACTGTTGGTGCTCCTTCCTCCTTCCACGTAGACACAAGCAGAGGATACAGTCATAGTGAGCGAGGATATGATTCACAGAGTCAATATGGGCATCCATCAGGTTATGGAGATGGCCAACAGGAAGCAGACATTTATGGGTGAGGTCTTTGTTTACACGCGGAAAAGTTCTTGGAACATCCGATTTCGCTGGATGGATATGTCGTATATCTTGACATATTTGTTAATTCTGCATTTTTTGGGTTTATCAGACGATTTAGGGTTCGTGTACTGGACTTTTCCCCACCGACCGAAGTCGGTGTTAATTTACATCGGTAAAAATCTGAACACCTTTGATTAACTGTCGAAGAACGCCTTTTGCCTCTATTAGTTGTGACATAAATGAGCTTGATTGCCCATTCCGGATACATACTCTTGCAAAGAACTTTGGAGACTTTATTTCTTTGAACACATGATTTGAATTACAATCAATCCTTCAAGACCTTTACATATGGTCCCGATTGTGTAATCGGGTCTTCAGGATTATATCTAGTTGCAACCAGAGCCTTTGAATTTGCTTCATTCTACATTTGGATCATTACATTTACTCGTGTCCCCTGATCGGAGAGTTAAGCTTGAATTTTATCACGAGGACTGTTTGATCGCCAAGATGATCATTATCGATGCCTCGGAGTTGCTTCATGGTCACAATCACGCTTTTGATTGTGATTGGACTCTTAAGTTGCCTTGGTGTCCATAAAGGACATTCCCGCCTGAGGCGGGTTATATTTATAATTTTCCCTCCATCATGGTATTTTTACAGTTTTCCCAATCTTTGGGATGTTCTTGCAATTTCTTATTTTCTTGGAGATAGGCCCGTCATGTCTTGACTTCTTGAGCATTCTTGTCATTCTGACTTTTTGACATATATTTGACATTTCTCGGAGATAGCATCGTCATGCCTTGACTTCTTGAGCATATCTGTCACTTCTTGACTTTTTCTGAGATAGTCCCGTCATTTCTTGATTTCCTGGACATATCCGCCATTCTTGACTTTTTGGAGATCGTCCCGTTGTTTGACTTCTTGGACATTCCGAGTATAAATTTCATGACTTCTCGGAAATATCTCCGGCATTCGACTTTTTGGGTATTTCTCATCTTGATTTATTGACTTCTCGGAAATAACCTTGTCATTTGACTTCTTGGGTATTCATCGTCTTAATTTCTTGATTTCACTGGGTTTATTTGTAATTTCATCAATTTTATTGTTTCCGGGCCTGATAGCTCTTGGCCATGAAATAGATCACGGTTTGCCGACCCGCACCGACCCGCACGACCCGACCCGACCCAGGCGGGCACCGGGTCGCGCGGGCTGGGGATCGTGGACGGGTCGCACTGGACCGCAAGGTCCCGTGCGTCCCGCCACGTCCCGCTCCGGTGCGAGGCGGGACCCGGCTCGGTACGGCGGGTCGGGGGCGGTTCGCCCATTTAACGGGCCGAAGGGGGAGGAAGAGCTCCACCCCTCCCACCGACGAGCGGCGGTGCAGCGGCGGCGGACGGCGAGCAGGATCTTTGGACGGCGATCTGAGCGGCCGACGGCGGCGTTGGGCGGCGATCGGAGGTAGGTAAGTTAAATTTTTTTAAAATGGTCGGGGGTGGGGCGTCAGTCGCCGGGGGGGGGTGCTGGGCGTCTGGGCGGCCGTGGGGGGACGGGGGCCGCCGTGGGGGGACGGGGGCCGCCGTGGGGGGACAGGGGGGGGACGGGGGCCGCCGTGGGGGGACGGGGGGGGTTGTTGTGCGTCCGTGGGGGGGCGGGGGGGGAGGGGGGGGTTGCTGTGCGTCCGTGGGGGGACAGGGGGGGGGACGGGGGGGGTGCTGCCGTGCTGGGCGTCTGCCACCGGTAGTCGGTGGGGGGATGAGGGGGGGGGGGGCGTTTGTGACCGGGGGGGGTGGGGGGGGGGAGGAAAAAAATTTATTTTTTAAAAATGTAATATCTTTTTTTAATTTAAAAATATATGAATAAAATTTGTTAGATTGTCATTGTTTAATATTATTTTTGATGTCAGGTTGAATTTATGTTGTAGGAAAAATATAATTTTTATTTAATTCATCTTGTAGAATTTAATATATTGATATATTATTTAATTCTGGTTGTAGAAATAATATAAAGATCGTTTAATTCATGTTGTAGAAATATATTTATATTTGATATATTATTTAATTAATGTTTAAATATTAGATTTAATTGAGATGTATTAAAATTTAAATTTAATTTTATAGAATTAATGATATTATTTTCATTATTAGTTGTAGACGTAAAATAATTTAATATAATATAAATAATTACTGATAAATAATTTAATATAATATAATTTAATTAGACATGTTTATAATTTAAATATATAATTAGTGATAAATATGTTACAAATTAATTTAAACTAAATGTAGGTCTATTAAATAAAAAATTAGCATTATATGCATGTTTTAGAAATAATGATATTATTTTGAACTAAATTATATTGACATGTAGTAAATATTGAATTTAGTCTTGCATATTGTAGAAATAATGATATTATTTTCATTGTTAGTCTCTGTTTAAAATAATGTACTTAATATGATTTGTAATTTTTACATTTAGGAGATACAGTTAAGTACTTAATATGGCTCCTAAGGAACGAATAAATGATATTGGGTGGTCACACGGAGTTTTGTTGGATGGCAACCGTAGGTGTTGGCGTTGTAACTATTGTAAAATAGAACACCGGGGAGGAGGGGTGTCTCGGTTGAAGAAGCATTTGGCCGGAGGAGCCGGGGCAGGATACTCTGAGGTTGCTGGGTGTACCCATGTGCCTAGAGATGTGAAACTTGCAATGGCTAGACACCTGCGTGAGAAGAGAGTTGAGATGAAAGAAAAGGAAAAAAAGAAGAAAAGGGATCAAGCGGCAGTGAGCGGGCGCCCAAGTGGCAGCAACGAGGAGGAATGTGCATGGACACCCAGTGACGAAGACGAACAAGCATGTACTGAGCAGGCTAATGTGTATGTCACTGTGAACGATCCATACGAAGCAGAGCTTCGTGAGGCAGTACGTCAGAGCAGGGAAGAGTCAAGACATCCCGAGGAGACTATAGTCCGTAGTCGCGAGGCCGCGAGGACCGGAGCATCAGGGAGTGGTGGTTCATCTACGACTCGACAATCACGAGGCATAAGGAGTTTATTGACTGGTGACTCGGGGACACAAAGGAAAAGGACACAATCGATCAACATCGAAGATGTGGAGCCCGGTGCACTATCCCGAGAGCATGGTAAGCAAACGAGGATGGACGATGCGTATGGCCAGAAGGGACCTAAATGGAAACTTGGTCAAGCTGTTGCAAAATGGTGGCACCACGCGGGTCTGCCTTTCAATGCAGCCAATAGCCCTTACTACAAGCCAATGTTTCAGGAAGCACAGATCCTTGGGCTACACGTGCAGCCACCTACAGCGAGAGAATTGGCTGGCGTATACCTTGATGAACAAGTTGCTGAGATCAAGAGTTACATTGACTCATTCAAGCAGAAATGGACAAAGTACGGAGTCACACTGATGTGTGATGGATGGTCAGGTACCACAAAATCTAGCCTGATTAACTTCCTTGTTTATTGTGACAGACAGGTATTCTTTCACAAATCAGTGGATGCGTCTGGTCAAATTCACAGTCACCAATATATTTTGTCATTGATGGAGCAAGTAGTGACTGAGATTGGGGAGGAGTACATTGTACAAGTGGTGACTGATAATGGGTCGAACTATAAGAAGGCTGGGGAGGAGCTAATGAAGAAAAAACGGCACATTTTCTGGACCCCTTGTGCAGCACATTGTGTAGATCTGATGCTGAAGGAGATTGGGCAGCTTCGTATGGTAAAATCTGTGGTCGAGGTGGCACAAAAAATCACGAAATATATCTACAACCACACACTTGTATTGGCATGGATGAGGGAGCACTGTGGCGGCGAACTGTTGAGGCCTGGCATCACACGATTTGCCACCAACTACATCGCATTGCAGAGCCTATTGAAGCACAAGGATGGATTGAAGCAAATGTTTAGAGGTGAGACCTGGCTGAGTTCCTCTTTTGCTGCTTCACGTGAAGGGGCGGAGGTCGAGGGGATTGTCAACACCTCGAATTTTTGGGATAGAGTGAAGATATTAGTGTCATTGATAGAGCCACTGTATGAGGTTCTACGATGCGTGGATGGGGATAGAGTACCAACCATGGGGTTGGTGTACAGCAAAATAGAAGCAGCCAAGCGGAAGATCCTTACAACGTCCAAAAAATATGGACCCACTATTCTGGAGATTGTGGGGGACAGATGGGACAGACAAATGAGCCGTGATCTTCACATGGCAGGTAAACACTTACATTCTCGTCCAATCAATGAGCTGTGATTTTCAGTTGATACTAATATGTAATTCATTGTCTTACGATTGCAGCGTACTATCTACATCCGGCCTTCCAATATGCTCGGGCCCTTGCTTATGAGGAGCAGCACTTCACACATGGCGCATGGACAGAGGAGCAGCACTTCACACATGCCACGCAAGATGAGGACCACGGTGTTCCACTGGCAGGGACGAGACGGGCAGCTGATCATTGGGATCCCTACTATGGAAGTTCGGTTGCAGACAGTACCAGCTATCAAGGCATGTTGTCTGATTTTGAGAGGATGAGCACACATGACTCCCAGGGATCTGGAAGCTCGTATGGACGGTCATGGCCGCAGCAGCCGATGTATCATGGCGACTCAGATAACAGTAGTTCATTTTTCCCATCGTATCCATATCCTTATGCCGCAGCTACGTCAGTAGAGGTAGTGTACGCACAAGGTTCGCATGAGTATGAATACTACGTACGCATGTACTGGGAGAACTATTCAGGTTCAATGCGCTATGAAGACTATCTGTCCTATCTGCGGACCACATTTAATGTCAGATTGTTTGGAGATGGGCACTGGCCCAGTTTGGGTCCATAGGCTTTATTAGTATGTATCATTTGGTTACATTTAGAACTAACTAATAATTAATTGTACATTTCTTCATATATAGAGTTTTGTACTTGTCATTGAAATCACTAATGTAAACTTTTACATCATTTGCAGGTCATCATGGACGGACGGCGTCACCCTGCGTGGGAGCATGGATATTCTGTTGAGGGTGATGGATATGTGCACTGTAGATACTGCGAACATCGCGTCACCGGCATACACAGGTTTGCGGAGCACCTTGCGGGAGTGGGACGCGATGTTCGTGCATGCGACCGAGTTCCGGGAGATGTTCGACATTCCTTTCGGACACAGTTACATGATAGATACGGTTCTCGTAGCACACCGAGGACATCTTCTTCTACGTCCCGGGTACCTCCACCACGAGCACATGGCGGAGCAGGATCTTCCTCCACGTCCAGAGTTCGAGCAGCACCAGCACCAGTCGCACATGATAGAATTGAAGCTATAGATGTAGTGAGGACTTTTTTTACAGATTTTCATGTACCCTCCACCGCAGCACACGACCCATCATTTGTGCAGATGGTTACATATTTTCAGTCTCACCCATATGTACCTCCACCCACTAGGATAGAGTTAGATTATACGGGTGATCAGTCTCATGTATCTGATGATGAGTTTTGGGATTCGGGCTTCACTGATGATGAGGATTAGTGAGTTTTGGGATTCAGATTACACACATGAGGAGGATGAGTGAGTTTTGGGATTCGGACTTCACAGATGGACACGGATTAGTGAGTTTTTGTATTTTATACTTCATGAATGAATGCCATTATTATGTCACTGTTTACTTTTACATATTTAGTAATTAAAATAAATTTTTATGTATTATATATAATAGGATGTTTAATTAAGCAGTGTAATATGTAATTTTTATATAATTTAATATGTATAATGTAGTATAGATCTATTATCATAAATAAACTATACATTCTAATATTTTTAAATATATATATACCATTTAATCTTTCAAAATAAATTTCTTAAAAATTTTAAAAAAAATTCCAAAAAAATCGCGTGGAGAGCCAAAGGGCGGACAGGGTCGCTTTGCGACCCGCCCGACCCGACCCGTCCCGCACCGAGACCGGGTCGGCCGGGTCGGGCGGGTCGGCAAACCCTGAAATAGATACATGAAGTTGGATGGTTAGCCATAAGCCGAACTCAGGAGAGCGCACACCGCTTCAAGGAAGGGGCGTGGTCTTGCTCCACCGAGTCGTGCAAACGGCGCCAACCATGGACAAGAGCATTCTTCAGTGATTCTGAGAAACTGGAAACTTTGTACAGTTTCTAGATTGAACAATGACTTTGATGTAACTTTCCCACAAATGTGGTGTTTTCGCAATTTCCTAATTTTTTAGGGTCTTTTTGTATTTTCCCACCATTTAGGATATTTTTGTAATTTTTCCTCCATCGGGGTTATTTCTGCAATCTTGTTGTCATTGGGAGTATTTCTGAAATCTTTTCGCCACCGGGGGTATTTCTGTAATTTTTCGCCCATCGGGGGTATTTCCATATTTTTTCACTCACCAGGATATTTCTGCAATTTTCTACCCACCAGGGTTATTTATGCAATTTTCTGCCCCCCGGAGATATTTATGCAATTTTCTACCCACCAGGGGTATTTCTACAACTTTCTACCCACTAAGGGTATTCCTGCAATTTTCTACCCACCGAGGGTATTTCTGTAATTTTCTATCCACCGAGGATATTTCTACAGAGTTCTAATACCTGCCTTCATTTTTTTTCTTCAATTTTGTTCAATGCATCTTCATTTTATTTTTCATCTCCCTTTGGTCCCTTTCCATGTGCATCACATGCATTCTTTTTTTATTTTCACATGAAAATCTGATGCACAGACATTTTTCTGATTTCCACGTGAATTGGCGCTTGTCTGGTTTTCACATGTGTTGGCACAACAGGTTTTCATATGAATTGGCACATGGAAATTTGCGGCACATATAGAGCTCCATATAGAGCACAGCCATTTGCACTTCTGATTTTCACATGAAAACCTGCAACACAGGTATTTATCTGGTTTCTGGAAATATGTAGGGCATTTATCTAATTTCTGGAAATATGTAGGGCAGGCACTTTTCTGATTTTCTGACAGAATAGCATCCTTCATAATCATTAGGTGAGGAGTTTCTTAGGCTCACCACTCCCAGAGGAGGTGACTAGAACTCCCGGGGGGGGGGGTTTATTTGTGGTGACCATACCCCTTCACTCTTCCTCCTTGGCTGCTATCGGATGTGCCAGGCCAAGGCTGCACAGCAGACCCAGTCTGCATCCTAAGAGAACCTCTACTGTTGTTCTGCAGGCTGGGCCTCAAAGAAGCTCTCCAGCGCTGTTCTTCTCCTCCTTCCATCCTGCTGGGCCTCAAAGAAGCTCTCCAGCGCTGTTCTTCTCCTCCTTCCATCCTGCTGGGCCTCAAAGAAGCTCTCCAGCGCTGTTCTCCTCCTCTTTCCATCCTGCTGTGCTGCCCTTCCTTTTATAGCTGATGCCCAATGCCTCCGGTTGGAACTTCTCCCATCCCCTCCGGTGGAATATCAACAGTTGATGCACCAGTGAACTGGAGGCATGATGCCTTCGGTTGGACTTCCCCAACCCCCTCTGGTGGAAGGCTGTTCTGGAGGCATGATGCCTCCGGTTGGAAGATCAACTGTCAAACCCCACCCCCTCCGGTGGAAGATCAAGGGTGAGAGGTGTAACCCCCTCCCTTCCTTTTTAATTCTTTTTTTACTGTTTTCTTTCTTTCTGTAGAAAATGGAGGGGAAAGCCCCCCTCCCCCTCCGGTGGTACTGTGACCGGAGGGGGTTCCCCCTCCTATGCATGTACCGGAGGGGGTTCCCCCTCCGGTTTGCTTGGGACCGGAGGGGGTCCCTCCGGTTCATGTACCGGAGGGGGTATTTCCCCCTTCCCTCTTCTATTTTTTTTTTCATGTTGCAAAGGACCGGAGGTGGTCCCCCCTCCAGTTTGTCATTACCGGAGAGAAGAGAGAGGGGGCGGAGGGGGTCCCCCCCCTCCGGTGCATGTACCGGAGGGGGTCAAACCTCCTCACATTCTTTTTTCTTCTTTTTTTTTTCCCCGCAGCAACAGGAAATGAAGGAGGGAACCCCCCCTCCGATACAGTACCGGAGGGGGTTCACATTCCTTCCTTTCTTCTTTTTTCTCTTTTTTTTTCTTTGTATCTACACCAGAAAATGGGGGGAACCCCCCCTTTTTTTGTATAATTTTTCGGGTTCAACAGTCTTCAACCAGAATTCCAGTTCCATCCATGGTTGGCAGTATCGGCCGAAACCGATACGTTTCGGCCAACAGGTACCGATCCGAAATCGGACCCTAACACTGTAGCAGGTCCGAAACCTATTAAATAATAGTTTTTTAATGGTTTCGAACGAAACCATTAAAGGTTTCGGCCGAAACTGACCTGTTTCGGTCCGAAACCGTCCAGTTTCGGCCGAAACCAGAGAGAATTACTTTTTTTTTAATTTTTTGAATGGTTTCAACCGATTTCGGCTGAAACCGATACCGAAATCGGTACGTATCGATTTCTGTACCGACCGAAACCGGTACCGAAACTGATACTGTCATTCTTGGTTCCATCCAGTTCCTCTTCTTATCCTCAAGATTCTTATGCTGATTCTGGATTCCAATCAAGCTAACAACCTTACACTCCAAGAGGGATCTAAAGAGGGATGCAGGACTTGGCTACCTCATTGTTTGGTTATAGTGAATATACAGCATACATACAACCTTTTTATGGGACTCAACATCAAAAGCCAGACAATGAGGGAGAAGGTTCTTCTAATTATTATCCATATTAGTGATCATCATTTAGGTAATGATCATTTAATTTCTGTAATATTCACTGTGTCTAATTAAGTTTATTGTACTGTTTGAACCTACTACATACTTAATATGTATTCAAGAATATTAGTTTAACATGTTCAATATCTACTTCATATTTATTGCACTTAATCCAATTTCTTTACAGTCAAATGCATGTCTTATGAATTTTATGAATTTTATGTGATTATTTATATTTTTTTATTTATTTATAATTTTTAGATTTATTTTCATTTTTTTGAACCTTTTCACTAGGCCGAGTCTGAAACCGAGTCCGAAATCGAGATTTGAGCATGATTTTGCAAGTTTTTGACAAAAAGAAGTGATATGCCTGCAAATAAAAATGTCATTTTTACACAATTCAGATTTACACAACCATATGCTTGCCAATGCATAGGAATGATTTTTTTTGTAAATTCCCATTTAACAATGATTTTCAAGCCAAAAACCCCAAAAAAACAAGATAGAGAACTATAGTTGTTGAAATGCTCTAGCACCAAGTCATTGCAAATATTGTTTGATACTGTGATGGAAGTGTTGACAGCAATATATATGCATTGCACATGATACTGTCACAAATTTGTGGTCCCTTTGCTCCAATAAGAACGACAGAAAGCAAATAATCGAGCTGCACATGAAAAAGGTAATTTGAAAACAACATAATCCAAAATTTTTCAGGAAAAAGAATTGTGGACTGGAAAAAGTGCAAAGATCTGAAAAAAAGCGGATGCCTATCATGCCCCATGGAAGATAGAAAGAGAGGCAAATCATGAAACCTTACACTCAACTTACAGAGAGGATGTAGCCACTCTGTTGATAAACAGAAGTAAAAAAGAGGGATTCAAGTTTTTGATTCCAACCCATGGTCTAGAAACACAAGTTCATGCCATATGTTTACAAAAGAAAAAGGAGAATCAAGTTTTCCATTCCAAACTAAACCTGGAAACACTCTTTCATGCCTTGTAATTTATATCTTAAGGTCAGTCTAAAAATCACATAAAAACAAACTAAGTATACAAATCTTAGAAAAGGGACTGAAGTAGTAATCATTCAGCAGGTAACCTATCCGAGGTTTCCACCTTTTAAAACAACAATCAATGTGATGGTCCCTTTTCTGTTTAATGCTTGATGTTCAATTTCGCCTTGTTCTATTGTTCAACCGTAACTTATAGCATTTCTGTGTTGTCAATGATCTGGCTATAAGATTTTAGTTCCCATATTTACTTCTTACCATCTTAATGGGCTAGTCTTTTTCTCTCTTTCAAAAAATGTGCTAATCTTCGTTGATAGCATCAATCCCATGTCTAGCAGTAAAAATTCAATTTGAGAATTTTTTATTTTTATGGAATTTCTGTTTACTTTATGTTTGCATTTTATTAGTGTTCTCCGGTCCATCAGTCCAAAGTTGATTAGCAAAACACATCTTAGTGTGTTGCACCAATGCTTACTGTACCTTTACTTTCAATTAAAATGTCCTTCCATCATTGATTGTCGAATTTCCATTGCTTTGTTCTGCACTTTCATCCGAGCAGCTCAGTTTTTGCATTGCCATTATCAAAATATTATCTTTCATGAGCTCACCGGTCACTCATGCGATTTCCTATGTTGATTCTGCATCCTCTCTTTCTAAAGGGCCCCTGAGACTTATTCAAGCTGTTGTCCCCCACATGGTGATGAGGAAAAAGGGTAAGATAGTTAATGTAGGAAGTGTTACTGCTTTGGCAGCTGGACCATGGTCCGGGACATACACTGCCTCAAAAGCTGCTCTTCATGCCTTGAACGACAGTTTAAGGTTTGTACTTGGATCCTTGCCCCTCCAAAGTTGACTTACTGAATCATGTCAAATTACTTCTGAATACGATCTTGTTTCCTTGACACTTCTAATGGATCTGCTGGTGAAATATGAAATAAACGATCATATGCTTTGAGATGTATCTATTTGCGGAATCATGTTGACTTTCTTCTGAATAGACGTACATTAGTATTCTACAGGGCACACATCTTAGACTTTGACTTCGCACCATGTTTAGTGTAAAAAGAAAGGAGAGCATTATGTTTCTCTGAGACGTATATCCTCTCCACTGCTGCAGATTGGAACTTCGAAGTTTTGGCATTGATGTGATAACTGTGGTTCCTGGTGCAATCAGATCGAATTTAGGAAGTAGCTCCACGTCTATCTATAGCCGCATGCCCGAGTGGAAGTTGTACAAAAAATTTGAGCCTGCAATCCGTTCAAGAGCTGATATCTCCCAGGGCCCTCGGTCTACGCCAGCAGAGGAGTTTGCAAAGAAGACTGTGGCCATTGTTTTAAGGAAGCATGCTCCGGCCTACTTCTCATATGGGCATCTGTCAACATTATTTTCCATTTTATATCACCTTCCGCTGTCTCTCAGGGATTTCATTTTTGGGCGGGCGCTGAAATGTTAAAGATGAAGGGTTTCGCCGGAGAAAATTTCTCAGTTGATCTTGCGTAAGTAAGTGCAAACGAACTTGAGACAAGGATTTGGCTTGTCCGATTATGATGATGCATTGCTTGGGCACGAGTTGAATGCCCCCAACCCACTCCTGAACCCGCGTTGGGCACAATCAGAGGGCGCTCGTGTAGGCTTCTGGCCTGTCTAAGCTGCCTTCGGCTGTGGGAATAGCATTCGTTGGTCTGGGTTGGGTTAGACAAACTTGAAATTCAATGTGCAAGAGCCAAGTTTGTCAGGGGCCAAACGTTTTTGTTAGAATAGTCCTATATATTGTAAACGAGTTCAAATAAGATATAATTAAAATAGTGGAGCTCATTCTAATAAATTTTAATATGGTATCGGAGTTATGATCTCAGCCGTCAACTTTGTGTGTGTGTCTTAGGTCCCGATTGGTAACACTTTCACCGTGGATGATTTTTAAAAATTTACTTCACCGTACGTACCACTGACAATGTAAGGATTATCATCATCGTAAAATCTCTAAAATCTCATCTATCCAGCTCCGAAGGATTAGAGAAACACCACCCATGTTGTGTCTGTGTTCTCTTTCATATTAGATTTTGCATGGCTCGAAAACCCATATCAACGAAGGACGTTCGTCTATGTTTAAATGTTGTCGAGGATTTCACTTTTGAAATCCCCGCTCAACATGTTCTTCAAACGCGGCCTTAATCCATGTGACAGAGTCTAAGCAACATGTGCGTGAAGAGGCGTGCTAAAATAATCCCGCATTGAAAACATGATAAAATAATGTGTAGACTGATTAGATTTTGTTAATGTGCGTGACCCAGATCATAGGTATAAGCTCTGATATAATATTAGAGTTTGTTGGATCGAGTAATCTAACTCAAAATCTTAAATGAGATTTTTACATATATATATATTCTCGTAAAGTTTAATTTTATCAAATATATCTTTTATCCTAGCATATTATCATAAATATCTTTTGTTTAGATAGAAATGTTGTGATTATGCCCCTTTCATTTACTGTCGTCGGCAGAGAAGAATATTTTGTGAAATATGTCATTTACGATCGTTAGATTTAAGATATATTTGATAAAATCAAATTTTATTGGGATATATATATATATAAATATTATTCTTTAACTCACATTTAATTCGAGTTAAACACACGTGAATTACAGCGAGGGCATAATCATGGCCTTATCCATATTTCGAGGATATTCGTGATAATATAATCCGATGAAGGGTATATTTGACAAATCAAATTTTACAAGGATATATATATATATATGTAAAAATCTCATCTTAAATTGTTGAGTGAAAAAGACTTCACTATTACAAATATATTTTATTTTAGTCTGTGTCCAACACGGGGATCATTCTCACATATTTATGGAAGGAAGAAAAAGGGGGAAAATGCTTCAGTTTTCATTCTTCTTTAAAGCATGCTATTTCTGACCTATTTGATGTCCATAAGATACGTGACTTCCAAAACTCACTAGTTTGATAGGAAGGTGTCATTGGTTCAGGATAAACTATTTAACCATGCGTAGCATATTATGTTATTTCTTAATATCATTGATATAAAATTTAAACACATATAAGAATAATATTTATAATCAAATTTACATTTAATTGTATATCAATTTCTTTATTGCACATACACTGCCAGTCATCTATGATTAAGTTTCCTGACCTACCTATTATTTATATCCATGATCGCAGACTTTGACATGAGGCTTAATTTTTTTTTTAAAAAAAACTCTGCATCACATCATGGACGATGAAGCAAATGGGAGCCTGTCTTGACAGAGAGGTGTAACTAAGGTTGCTAATGGGTCGGACTCGGGTCGGGTTTAGGTCGACCCGGCTCGAGCCCGATTTATCAAGATTAAAGCTCGAGCTCGGGTCCGACATTATATAAAAATATAAAGTCCAATTAAGATTCGATCCGACCCGATAATTTAAATAAATAATAAAAATTAATAGATTTAATAATATAAAATTTATAATCTCACCAAATTAATTAAAATTTTGATATTAATTACATAATTTATGTGAAAAGAGAGTTTTAAAATTTTTAATTAAGTAAAATAACATAATTTTAACTAAATAATTTTTAAAATTTAAACTGAGAATAAAAAAAGAGAACGGGTCGGGCCAGCCCGCAGGTCGAACTCAAAGCTCGAGTCCGACCCGCGGGTCTAGTCGGGTCAAACTTTTAGAGTTGACTAAAAATTTACAGATCGAAAAAGATCTCACGACTCGATCTGAAATCGAGTCAGACCCGCGAATCTGTCGAATCGGCCAAGCTGATTGACAACCCTAGTTGCAACTCATTTGAACCTCTAACTGGGTAGACTAGAGTGGGGCCTTAAATTTGGACACGTGGGCCTCGTCGCCCAAACATGCACCCATTACATCTTGTCTAGATTTCAAATTTCTGTCCACCAGAAAACTCGGGGATGAGAGAAACTTGGGTTCCATTGCGGCCCAATTTTCCCTCCCTCTCAATACCGCCCTCTGCTTCCCCCAGACCGCCATCACTTTCCGCCGGCGGCCATCGCCCCACCACCATCCCCGTTCCTGGGAAGCCGAAGGAAACCTGCTGGCCGCCGCCTCCCGCCCCGCCTTCTTCCCTCTCCCTCCTCCCCAGATGCCACTCCCTACGTGACCCTGTAAAAGCAGCGCATCGAACAATACAGCGCTCTTCGTTAGATCTCTCTCTCTCTCCTCCTGTGTACGTCCTCCTCTTCGCACCTCTGAGAAATTCTCCTCCGGCCTTCCGTTCCTCCAAGAGTACCCGTAGTGAGAGAGGGATTCACCTTCAGACATGGATCCCGATTCGTTCCGGTCGACCATGTCCTCTCTGGCGTTCGGCAACGTGATGGCAGCCGCCGCCCGCGATTACCAGAAGGTTTTGGCTTTTTCCGTTTTTGGGCCCCTCTTGCTTGCCCTTCTCCCTGCTCAGTCTCACACTTCTCAGTACCATAACTGATGCGTCTTCCTAGATCTTGTCTCTTTTTTCTTTTCTTTTTTTTTGGGGGGGGGGGGGGGGGGTGGGGGGAGGGGTGAAGAAGCAGCGCAGGCTGCAAAACCAGTGCCTTTTTTTACTGGAGAATCCTCATCCGACGGTTATATGCACGTCGTTATCGGGGTTTGGGTATCGTTTTGTTGCAAATTGTTAGCTTTTGTGTTTTGGGGATTTGCTTTTTTAGGTTGTCCTAGAAGGTCACAGTCGTCAAGAGTTTCAAGGACAGAGAATGTATATTCTTGTAGTTGCGCAGTTCAGTTGACATATACTGGATTCAGGTAAAGTATTTGTAGATGACTAATCTGTTTCAAGATGTCAACAATTGATGTTGCCAAGAGATGCTCTGGACGGAAGTGGGATCCTTCTTGCCATTTTCCATGAAATCGGCATTAAAAAGAACCGAATGATAATGAGGATGGATGTCCATTCTTTATTGTGAAATCTTGGTCGTCATTCTTCCATAAAACATTAGGGATTACATGACACATGAAATACGGCATTTGTGGTATTTTATGTCAAACCATGGGATCCCTTAGTGAAAGCAGCTTGCGGAATGTAGCTAATTTGCAACCATAGTCAGTATTTTAGTGGATGCACATTTTTCACTTGAATTCTGGGCTGCTAGCCAATTGCCCTCCCTCTTCCTGCATCGAAGAAATCTCATCTATGATAAATTTGGGGTGGTAAACAATATTCCTAGGACTGCTTCTTCATCACTGTTTCAGGAATGGAGTCGAATAGATTGAGTTTGGACCTCAATCCACCAGCCTAATGATATTGAGACTAGATGTCTGTTCTTTAATGTGAAGTCTTGGATGTTTGCTTTTGATTAAAAATTTAATGAAGGCAGCTTGGGGGAACGTGTGCTAATTTGCAACAAGTATCTAGTCCTTAGTGCACCTTTTTCAGTTGAGTCCTGATTTGTTAGACACCCTCTTCTTCTTTCTAGCATCCTCCTGCATTGAGGGCATCTCATCAGCCTATGATAAATTTTGGGTGGTGATTAATATTCCTAGAACTGCTTTTTCATCATTGTTTCCATAATGGAGTCTAACTCAGTTAGTTCAGACTATTATCCATGTAATGCGGGACGAAACCACGGACACGACAAGTTCGTGACTGCCCCTTAACGAGGGAAGCGTCGGACGTGCACGGTTGAGAAACCGGCAAGAGCTAGGGTGGTCAATTCACACTTTCGTGCCCGGATCGGGTCACGGGACGGTAACGCTCTCTCTCGCAGCAGCGGTGATATAAATATAAAGCGAGCTACGATCCTAGAACATGCTCTCTAGCAGTGGCATAAACAAGTATATATGAAAATAAGCAAATGCCGATTGTAGGGAGCGAGAACGATATCTCCACGCGCTCGGCGTGGGGAAGACGGGTCCGGCCGAAACTCGTACTCCCGGAACAATAATACACAGTATTACAGTAATACAACTCGCTGTCCACTCCACGCAGGGAGGTAAAGGGCTACACAATGGGGTCCGGGAGGACCGAATTCGGGCTGACGGGCGGCTTCTCGCGTTGATTCGGCAACACCCGAACTAGTGACGGTGGGGCCCACGTGCTGTCCGGAGAGGCCGTGTGGGACCCTATGGCACCGCTGTAGTGGAGGATGTCTGGAAGGGCGCTCCCTGGAGTGGAGGCGCGCTGGTTCACCGGCCGGAGGCCGGGCGGCTCCGATCGGCACCGGTCGGAACAACCGGCCACGGATCTGCAGTTTCTGGGTTTCAGCGCGCGTCCCGGTGAGAACGGACGTGGCGATCAGCCTCGATGTCGGATCGACACGAAACTGGCGCCTTTGGAAAGCTAACTTCAAATCCTTCAATCTAGGCCTAGAGATCTGGTCTGGATCTGCACGGATCTTGGCCTTAATAAATTTTTGAGTTGCTGTTGTACAGTGACCGGATTCTCAGATCTGCAGAGAACTTGTCTGAGAACTGCCTTTGACCGATATGTGAACGTCCGAATCTGAAGTGGTGGTCTTCAGCAAAGTTGTAGGAAATCAAGCTAGGAAACCGGAACTATTTTCTATGAAGGATTTGGAGGTGGCTGTGATTTGTTCTGATTTTTGAACTGGAAGGTGGTCGGATCTGGGAATTAGCTGAAAACACTGTAGCAGAGATAGAACACGAATTTTGAAAAATGGATAGAGGGCGGATCAAAAATCAAGAAAAATGGTGGATGTAGGGGATGATGGAAAGAACGCCCAGTAAAATTGGGAGCCTCAACAAAAATCAAAAAGAAGGTCGGAGATGGGAAACTCAGAGCTGCTGTCACTGTAGACAGAGACAGGACAGATCTGGGAGTGATTGAAGACCGAAATTGCAAAAATATCAAACGAAGGATTTTCGACCTGAATTTTTTTGTGGATGATGAGATGGAAGATAGGAACACACCATAAAAATTACAAACCACGAAGAGGCCGTGGCTGGTATCAGGAATTTCGGGAAGACACCTCTGTCCAGCATGACAGAAAACCGAAGACGGATTCGTGGCGGCTCGAAGGCGGCACGAACGGCGGCGGCGGCGGCACAGATGATCACCGGAGATAGAGGGGAGGGGATAGGAGGTAGAAACCACTCTAGAATTGGAGGTTGGAGGAGATGAACACCAGGGGAGAGGGGAGGGGCTCAAGAATCACTCTTGATTTTTCAACAATTTTCTCTTCATTAATGCTAACAAATGGAAAATACAACCTTTTATATGCTAGGTATCAAATCTAATGTAGACCCTTGGATCTAGGGAGGGTGGATGAAGGGCTGGGATGAGGTTTGAACAACACACAAAAATTAATAAAAAAAAAATCAAGGGGAAGGGGGCGGCCTATTGACCATGGAAGAGGTAGGTGGGGTGGGTGTAGAATGTTGACATTCTTCACCCTTTGTCCCCCATGTGTCCATAAGACTAGTCCAACCTTCTAGATGTCCACCTAGGATGGTTGACCAGCCCCACAAGGTGACATGGACCAATGGAAAAGGGCTGAGGGCCCCCTAGCTGGACCTACTACAAAATTGCACAAAAACCCACACAATCCATGGGAATGACTCATTGGCTTATAAAGCCTTACATTTGCGTACATACTTGCCCAAGGATATAAACACAAACTAAAAAGACATAAATGCAAAAGAAAAAGTACATGCTCGGTGTCGATTCCCATCACCATGTGTCTTATGTTGGATGATCTGGAAATAAAGAAACAATTAGAGGTTTTATGGCCGGTTGGGCAATATCTAGCCGATTTTTGGATGCCCTTGCTTCTACTCACATCTAAGCAGATCTTCTTGGGGAAGACAGAGGTTTGGGATATTTCATCAATCTCACATGACTGAAAGCCAAAGTACTGGTTGTGAGACACACCTTTGAACATCCACATAATGGTAGATATATACTCTCTTTTGTGATCTTGATTAGAAATTTAGTTGTGACTTGTGAGTTTCTACATTTTGGTATTTTCTTTGGAACACTCCCATTTATATTCTTCTTTTAAGGTCCTTTTGACATGTCATGCATGTCATGTTGGGCACTCTCAGTATCATCATGATTGCCACAGGTTCCTTTCTGGTTTAGTATTGCCATGTTGCTTCGGAGGTGGCCTAGCTTTTAGGAGTCAAATTAAGGGGTTGCCATTTCTACATCACTATTTGTTGGGAATGATGATTCAGTATCACCAACAATTTGATTAAGCAATGGCATCGATGGTACTTTGATTATTCAATGCAAGCTTCAAATGTCCTTGATTTCTTTACTTTTCTTCCTCATTTTCTCTTGTTGACACACATGCACGCACTTGTTCTTATGTGGTGTCTGGGAAAGCCTCACCATCTATAAACTTCTCCAGAATGATTTAGGTGAACTGGCGTTTGTGGCATCGCTATACCTTTAATTTGAATTGCTGCCAACTTCTCAAATGTGGTTTTGGCAAATGGATGGATGGAGAAAGTTGAAGCATTATGGCATCACTTGATTGGCCTGCCATTTTGGATAAACAAGAAGAAGAAGCAGGTTTTCATTAAGTAACTAAATGACTTCCTTAAGGGTGATTAGTAAACTGACATGGCATTAAATGCCCAGAGCAGCAGATTCCAATGCTGTCATCCTTTTTTGGTATGGCATGGGATTTGAGTGGACATCACTTTTTATGTCTGACTTAGAGTCGGGATTCATTCATATTACGATTGTTCTCTGTCCCCATTCCTGGTTCTACTCCCAAAGAAACTAGTGAACAGTAATCCTAAAGACCCCTCCACTCCCATCTCGTTCCCACTACCACTGTCATGCCTGCTTCATTCTGCTAGTTATATGATGGATATAATCCAGTTCCTGCCAAAAGTGTATCAGTATATCCTGCCTCCTTTAGGTATGTCTTTTTCTTTGTAAATCAGCCCCCTAACACCTTATTTTCTTGTCTTCTCATGTTTATTTGTTGTCCTATTCTTTATTCCAGGTCAAATTAGGAACCTTGCTTTGTGACTTCTTTTCTCAAATTGGGGTTTGAGGAACTTGTCGCAATTTCCTTTCTTGTCAGAGTTTCAAGTCTTGTTCCATCTTGCAACTGCCGAGAAGATTTTAATTACTGATTATTCTGGAAAATCTGGGAGAAATATATGAAGTTCACTACCGAGTCCATAGTCTCTTTATAATAGGGACTAATTGCAACTTCAATCCTGCCTGGTTCATAGTCCAAATTTTGGGTGGTTGATGCCTTTCCTCTGGCAATCCACCAACATGAATTCTTTAGTGTATAACATGTACTATCTACTGACATCAGCCCAACCATTATGAATGTATGGCAAATTCTTGGGAAAGTTTAGTTTCATTTGAAAGCTTTGACAGCTGGGATGCCTATTTTGTCACACCCAAAATTTCCAAGGACTCAAAAATGTTGAAGTGGGAATATTTGGGATAGGGAACAGTTATATTCTTCCCGAAGATACAAAAAATGGAGTGCATTTCTTGTTGTTTGACCTTAACCATCACATTTTGAACATCTGTATATAGTTCACATCACTTTGAACTTTGAAGGAGGTGTTTTCCTCAAAAAGGCTTAAGAAGGTGATTATCTTTGGCTTTGGATGCCAACTGAAGCCCACAAAAATTCCATGCAGCATCATACAAGGTATTAGATTCATTAAACATTGGGATTAGATTTGCAACTGAATCTTTATCCTGCTGTCACTAGCAGTGGCTCTGATGCATCAGAAATGTTTTAACTTACGAGGTCTATAAAAGCCTTATACAGCATTTTATGGCCATTCATTCTAAGTCCTCTTCATTGTCCCAATGGTCTAGGCATTCTCTTACAAATGCTTCTTCATTCTTGTGGAGAACTATCTATTTTGGAGAAATGTCTTGTGTTGTCCTTCATAGTCCCACATGAATGCCATTAATATTACTTATGCTTCCATTTTTTCTGGAAGATCATGTTATGCTCCGCTTTCTGTCAAAACATAGTAATTTATGCTGAACTTTACAGGAAACTCTAGGCCAACAAAAGAAACAACCATCCAGTTCTACCAATGCAGAGGTTGACCTTGACGAACTGATGGATGTAAGTTGACACACTTATCATGCTAGCTATGTCTACATGTCATAGCTTCATGTCTAAATCTACTTGCATGCCCGTATTCTTTCTGACTAGGATCCTGAACTGGAAAGATTGCACACAGATAGGATTGCAGCATTGAAGGTACATTTCTTATAATCTGCCTTTCCTTTGAGCCACTTCTCTCAGCGTTTGTTGTTTCTCTTAGGATTGAGTGTCACACTCATCTAGATGTTTTTTTTAACAGAAAGAAGCTGAAAAACGAGAAGCCTTAAAAAGACAGGGTCATGGAGAATTTAGGGAGATAACCGAAGGCGACTTCTTAGGTGAAGTGATGGGAAGTGAGAGAGTGATTTGCCATTTCTACCACCGGGAGTTCTATCGGTGCAAGTAATCTTATTCTCTAAGCCTTTTTGGGTTCAAGAGTTTTCTAAACTTGTCATCTAAACTTTTGTTGGCAACCTAAATAGGCTCTTGGATGAGCATTTTGAACATATACATGTTTGTTTTATGAACTTCCATTTATGGTGTAAACAGGATTATGGATAAGCATTTGAAAGCTCTCACACCTCATTATATTGACACAAAATTCATCAAGCTGGATGCAGAGGTCAGTTTACATTTGTGCAATGCCCATTGTCTGAAAATCTGAAGCTAATGCCTTGCCATTTTTTATGAAGAATGCACCATTCTTTGTGGCCAAACTAGCTGTCAAAACCTTGCCCTGCGTTATACTATTCAGGTAACATCTTTTTGCGTAGTTCTTGAATTTGCCTATAATAGGCACACTTCATGGTTGATGATTTCTTGATGGTTCTCTTCAGAAAGGGAATTGCCATAGATAGGCTGGTAGGTTTCCAAGATTTGGGTAGCAAAGATGATTTCAGTACAAAAACATTGGAAAATCTACTTATACGGAAAGGTGAGAACATGCCCTTTGCTTTCCAAATGATGCAATTGTTGATCCAGTGGCTGAAACCCAAACAACTTGTGCAGGCATATTAGATGCAAAGAACGAGGACAACGAGGATGATGATGACCATGGAGGTTTCACTAGGAATAGGACCGTACGGTCCTCTGCAGTTCATGATTCTGACTCGGACTAAGGAAAGAGCTAGCATATAATGTGATATTTGCTCCTTGAATATTTACTACATTGCTTTTCTCTTCTCTAAAACTTCAGTTGATGTCTTTGTTATGAGCTGTGGGACTGAATTAAGAATGGAAATGAACAAAAACTGTGATCACTTCTCCATTGTTTTGAAGTAGCACAGTAGCATAAACTTCATTACACGAGAAATCATTCAGCTTGATGTTTGCAGTATAATTAGCACTGTTGGTAAACTAGGGCGCTGGGGTGCTGCTTTAACAGGGTGGTTGAGCAGATCCAAAACTTTAGTTTGTGGAACTGACATGAGCTTTTAAGACTGAGCATGACTCTCAGGTGAGCTTCCAGATGTGAAATTTGGTTGTGTAACAGAGATGACCATTGGACTAGCATTCTGGTCTCCTCTGCGGTCAAATGTATCATTATCTTCGGTGAATGTTTGGATAAAGAATTGAGGTTGACTAAAGGGACATTTATATGGACTGAAAACATACCAAACCACCGAAAATCTTTGGAGCGTACGATATTCGATGAATTATTTAAGGAATAAAATTGACGTGATTAATGAATAAGGTTGAAATTACATCTTAAGTGTGTCCCTCGGGAACGGCAGGGAGATGATGGTTTTCAGGCATGACCTTATGTATAGGGGTGTCAACGGATCGGCGGGATCCGGAAACCCAATCAGGATCTGAATTTTTTTTTCAGATTCAGATCAGACTTTTGATCCAAAATATATGCTTTTTGCGGATTTGGGGCAGCAGATTTCTGATCCAAAATCCCCCACTTCGGATAGGATCTTAGGGCAGCATATGAGAGCCCTCATTTCGGGGTGACCCTCTCCCGTTCTCCCCCTGATCCCCTTCTCTTCTCAGTAATTTTGGGGGGACCTAGCTGCTAGGGTTTCCGAGTTTCTCTCAGGCGGGCCGCAGCGTTCCTCAGCAATCTCCGCAACAGCATTTTTTATGACAGCACCCGCGACGATAATCTCGGCAACAGTGACAGCTACGGCCATGGTGATATCGGTATGTTGCTTCTCTCTCTCGCCCTCTCTCTTGTCCCCTCACTCTCTCTCTTATGCTCTCTCTCCCCCTCTCCCTCTCTCTGCACACCCCATCCACTGGGTGGGATGCCAATGCCGGAGGGGGAAATCCCCCTCCGGCACCCTCTCTCTCTCTCCATCTTTGATCTCTCTTTCTCAATGGATCTTTCTGTGCACCTGAACTCCGGCACCCTCTCTCTCTCTCATGCTCTCTTTCCCTCCCTCTCTCTCTCTCTCTCTCTCTCTGGGCACCCCATCTGCTGGGTGGGGTGCCAGCACCGGTGGGGGAAATCCCCCTCTGGCTCTCTCTCTCTCTCTCTCTCTCTCCAGAGGGGGAAATCTTCTATCTTCTTACATCTTCCGTTATGAAGTTTTGATCAAAGCTTTATCACAGACTGCGTGTTAGAAGGCTCCATTAAACCAAAATAGTAAGGCTTTCTTCCTGGGCTCTGCACATCTCTCATTTCTATATGCTGATGACAACTTCTATATGAAAGCAAGCCTGCATTCAGTTACAGAGTTTTATGGTGAACCTGTATCCTCTAGGTTTGTGCTGAACTGATTAAATCTAGCCTTTTATGTCACTGGGTGTTCAAAAGTAGATCAGAAGGTGATTCATTAAGGAACTAATCAATGGAGGAATTAAGGAACTAATCAATGGAGGTGGGCACTCATCCAAGTAATATGCTATCTGCAAAAGCCTAAAATCTATGATCATGATTCCATATTGAAGTATTTGCTCTGGTGTCCATAAAATGATACCCAGAATGATTTACATAGTGTTCCCTGCACAACTGAGATTAAGCAATGCTACTTGTACCTCAAAGATGCCAGACCATGTGCAAATTAAGTAGAATGCCTCAGAATTCCCTAAACCGAGGCGCTCTGAGAGACATGGATCAGAAATTGAAACCATAAAAATTGACCTAGATGATGGAACTAAAACATATTATTCTTAAAGCATATTATTCTCGCTTCCCTTCTAAATAGCACGCAAATCTCAGATGCGAGGAACTAAGGTGTTCTGTTTTCGATTTCTTCTCTTTTTTCTCCTTTAAATTGGACCAAAGTCTCACCCCTCTGTAGCAACCTGAAGCATTGAAGAACAGCTTGACTGGTGAGGTATGCTTCTCTCCATTCTGATGACAACAGATGGCCATGGTCCTAGATAGAAAGCACTATTTTGGATTCAAATTTGGATCACATCTTTCCGAGGAACCTCTTTTAGGGTTGGGGGTCGGGTGGGGGTTGTAACTTGATAAAGTGTGTCTACCTGAGGTGGTTTCTGACTACGCTGCTTCATTATCTGGATTTCAGAATCTTGATTTTCTCTTGGAGGTCTACATGGTGAAGGGGATGCATTTTGCTCATTATATGTATTCCCCACTACAATGATATGAGAAGAATGATGTGTGTATTCTGTCTAGTTCAATTGAATTATTGCACATTAACTACTATGATGAATTTGAATGGCATGGGATTATCTGCCATGTTTGTTTTAATTATTGAAGTGCTTCCTTCAGTGAAATGGTCTGGTATTGAGTGTTTCCTTGGTGTCCTTGTATATAAAAGGATTACCAAAATTTGTCTAAAGCCAAAAAATGCAAATGCAGAGATTGTCATGGCATGCCATATTTTATGCCCTTAGAAACTGATGCACCGCTCCTTGTTTTTGTTCTTCTGGTATCTCACTCAAAGTGGATCAGGTATGAGTATTTCCTGATTCTCTGCGTCAGCCCTAACTTTTAACTACTTCGTTTGTTCCTGTTTTAGGTCTCCTTTTTCTAACTGTTCTAGCTTAACGTACCTGTGGCCAATACATGCCAGTAAGCTTTCCAAGCATTTGAAGGTATTTGGATTTGCTTCCTGGTTGCACAGAAGATCAGATGATGCAATGGCCATAAGTAGTTTCTTGTAACAATGCTAAAGAACTGCATGGCCAAACATGTTATGCTGCATGGCCAAAGAATGCCTCTGATTTCATTTCAATGTCTGAAGAATTGAATCTTGGGAAGTTGTTTGATCCAAAGCAAGCATGTCTTTTTAGGCAGTGTATTATTTCTGTAAGTGAATGATGATATTAAGATCATTTAGTCAAGTGCGTTATTAATGCTTTGTTTGCTCTTTCAAAGAAGTCTGTTTTCACTACCAAAATCCTTTCTTGATCCCAGAACCTACCTCGAAGCAACATGTGAGTGTCTCTCAGCTCTTTCTTCATTAACTGAAGAAAATTTGTCATATATCCTCGTGGGGTTGTTTCGCGATACTCTAGGCACAGAGAAGGAGCTGAAATAAGTGAAGAAAAGTAGTTCTGTTGGGTGCTAGGGTTCAAGTGGAAGGGGTAAATCATCTTTTGGAGATGGCAAGGAAGAAAAGGAAAAGTATTTTTGTTTCTAAGGTGGCAAGTTCACCAAGCTGAGCATGAGGAAGAAGGTTACTATTAACTGATTGTCTTTTGGACTACTCTTTTGTGATGAGCATTTTTGGAGGGAAGCTAATTCTAGAGAGTGATGCCCATTGTCTGCTGTCACATGTGTTGCATTAGTTAATTGAATCCTTGAAATGCCTAATTTTGTTGCCTGATGATGGACACGGTTCATCAGAAATACATAATTTCGTTGTTTTTTTAGTATTCTTACATCCTGCCCCCTTTCTTTGCAGTCTGCATGTGGTCAACTCAGGCCAAACTTGAACGTGGCGTAACAGTTTTTCTTCATTTAGGCCACTTTGATAACGGAATAAGATGGGTTAGGATGAGCTATTCACGGGTGGGTGAGTTATTCAAGTTTGAGAGTCGAAATACACCACGGGGTCGGATAGGGTTAAGGCCCTTAACCCAGGGATAACTCATTCCACCTCTCTCACAGGAATACCCTAGCCAACCCCGACCAAACTAAAAATATGAAAACCGAGGAATAACCACCCCGGGTCCACCCAGGTTAACTTATCCTAACCTATTATGAAAGTGGCGCAGAGTTTGTAATTATGTTTTTTGCATGCATCAGCATAATGGTTTTATCTTGATAGGTCTCTAAGGCCTTGCTTTGCTGAGTCCTTTAAGAATGTTTATGTTTGTTTCTGTATGTGTTCTATTTTCTTAGCTCTGTTTAACGGCTGCTGCTGTCTGCTAGGTATCCAAGTTGAACTATATGATTGGGGGAGGGGGGGAATCAGGGGATGAATGCTGATACAGTCCTTAAAACATTTGCGTGTCACAATTTGTCAGTCTCTGATGCCTGTAAAGCACAATTAGCTTTCTTATTTGTTGTCATATATTTCATACATTTTGCCCTAGTCTTGATATGCGACATGTGCAGTTCTAAGGACTGCACTATTATCTTTGTTTCCCTCGAGTTTGCGATCTACCATAATTTTATCTTGTTCTTTACCTTAGTCTTCTCATGCATCCTAAAGAAAGTACTTCTCATATCTTATTTTGCAGGCCTTGGGTGTACCAAACCATGGTTGAAACGGTCTCACAGGTTTATATGCCAAATAGGCAAAAGTCTTAAAAGTCCTGTACTGGATATTCATGAGTGTTTTTTTTGTTGTTGGTGTCTTAACATTCCTTTCCCTCGTAATATTGGTACTTGGCATATATGAGCATCACAACTATTCATTTTCATATTTGAGTCAAAAGCGGTGTTTTCCTTGTGGATATGTCTGTGAATTTTGAACCAAGGTAACCCTTGTAACAAATGGAAAAGGCTGTTTGCATGAATAATCCTTTGGGAGGTTGGACTCTTAAATTGACAGCTGGTCTGCTGAACTATTCACATTTGTGCGTTTACAGAGATGATCTTAAATTCATAAAATAATATTCCCAGATTCTTTTTTTCCCCATGGATTGATAATTCAGCAGAGAATTTCATTTCTGGATGGACATTAGTCCAACTTTTCTTGATGGGAGTACTGGGATGAAGCCTATCCGAAAATTTTGGATCTGAAATCAAGATCCAAATCCTAGATTCAATTTTTTCCAACCCCTGTGCTAGTGAAATTCATGTGAAATGTGGATCCAAAATTCAAGATCGGAATCCGAAATTCAACCCACATGCCACATAAATTAGAGCATAAGTTATGGATCAGAAATCCAATATTCGAATGTGAAATATAATTTTGGGTTAAGATTTGAATCCGGATTTGAAATAGTTATGAATTTTGGTTCCCGATCTTTTTGATTTCAGATTTGGATTCGGATATTATATGATCCGATCCTACTTATGCGTAAGTATATCATCAAAAGATTTTTCTCCACTTATTTTCACAACCTTCTGCTTCTTTAGTGATATTGCTGCAATTGAGGATCAACTCTGTCAAGGGGACTTTAGTTATTTCCACCCAAATCATAATTTTTAGATATTAGTCCTGATTTCCCGCATTCCTAAAGTTATTTGGTGAATCTCCCACAATTGTGGAGAGTTAAAAATTCATATTAATATTATGGGAGTTACTTCATAAAATATAACTGATGATAGACGGTGTACCTAAAATCGCTTATAGATTTTGTTAAGGGCTTGAAACCAGCCACCAAGAACTTATGTTGTTGCTGCAACTTCCTTTTTCCCGTTGAAAGTTGCACCCGTGACATGTAACGATGGGCTTGAATATTTTGTGGCTGATGAAATGAAACCTTCTCCTTAAATTCGTGAGTGGTACCCTAAAATATCATGGTTTTAGGTTTGGTTTTATTTTCAGTTTCTTGGTAAGCATGTCTTGTTGCCTTCCTCTGATTTGGACAAGCCATCTTATGGACTGCTATTAAGAACAAAAAAGGGGAAAATGTTTCACTTTTCATTCTTCCCCTCTTGTGGTTTAGTAAAGCATGATATTTCTGACCTAGTTTGATATCTATATGATACGTCACTTCCCAAAGTCACTAATTTGATAGGAAGATATCATTGGTTCAGGATAAACCATTTAATCATGTGTGGCATGGTATATTATTGAGACAATATCATTGATAAACTTCGATATAAAGTATTCCGTTAGCTCAGTGACATAATCTTTGCATCCGGACGACTCATGGTGTGGCATCCCGACGGAGCAAAAAAAAAAAAAAAGAAGAAGAATGTTAGAGCCATCCATCAAAGGGATCTAACACTACGTTTCAGGATATGGCCGACCAAAGATTTTACCCACCCAATAGTGAAATCCAGCAAAAACAGCTCCCACAGAAAACACATAATGGAAATGTGCAACCGCATGGTAAGTATCACGTAGAGCAATGTCTATCTCAGAATTAGCTAGAACTATTCTAGTGAGCCCTCCTACTGTGAACAAAAAGATGGATCCTATATCAAATAACATGGGTGTTTTGTACTGTATCGAACCTCCCCGCATGGTAGCGATCCAACTAAAGATTTTGATTCCCGTGGAGACAACTATGATCATAATAGCTATGGTGAAGTAGGCATACGTGTCGAAGTATGAGTCCACGGTAAATATATAATGAGCTCAAATTAGAGATTCGGGAACACCTATACTGATCATCACATAAACCATGCCTAGGTACCCGAAGAGCAATTTAAGCTATTCAAATAGAGCTAATCCAGAGTGGTGGTGTGTTACTGGGTCAGTACTTCAAGTTCTCTTCCCTAATATAGCTTGCTTGGAAGCCATGGCAAGCTGAAATCCGCCTCCATTCAGTTGAATTTCTTCGCTCGGCTCGCTCTCGGCTACGTTTCCTTTGAACCAAAAGTCGACTTTGTAGTGGATTCGAACCACTGACACAGGGATTTTCAGTCCTTTGCTCTAACCAGCTGAGCTACTTAAGTAGCGGTGTGTATAAATAAACCTAGCTTCCGATGGGAGGACGCTAAGCATGTGCTGCACGATACGCAACCCTTGATGAATTGGGCTAGTGGACATATCTGCGTAGGTTGAGTAGAGTCTTCTAAATCCAAAGTGTCATGCGATCTTAGACGTACGAGCCTCCCTGATCTACTGCACCTACGCACAGTTGTGCACCCCTATATACCTGTCCATCTTTCAAACTTAATTCTGTTAACCGCCCCTTCTTCAGCTTCTTCATTTCAGGTCTAAAATCTGCATGTGTCTCGTACAGTTCAACATAGTCCGAATGACATAGGGGCTGAATCTGCATAGCAACCAACAAAGTAGAAACGGTAAAGGGGCCTGGATAACATATCAGCCAGCTTGTCAGTGAAACCCTTTTGAAGTAATCACCGGATTGAATTGCTGAAAATATGACATCCACTTCATGTGGGGCGAGCCTGCTGTCACTTCGATAGTGTTTGAAGAAACTGAAGACTCTTATGATCAGTATGAACAATCATCTCCTTACCTAGCAAGTATGATCGTCGGTGGTTCACTATCCGGTGAAGTGCGTACAGTTCCTTGTCATAGGTAGGATAGTTTAACTCTTACTTCCGGAACGAGCCTCGATCACAAGAATAACTACGCAAGCACCTTGATGTCGAGATTCAGGCGAGAGTGCGTAGTACCAACTAATCCCATTCGGGCGAGGCATCTTACGATGTCACGATGCGCCCATTCCTACGGCCAACTATTCATTCGATAGCATCACCAGATTTTCAACAAGGTAGAAATTCTCGTATTCTGTACGTACATGTTCGTGGGGAACAGATGAGTGTAGTAGTTTATATAGCAACGGCTGTAAACAATTCCTTGTTCCTGTTAACAATTTTTTCTTCGCTCTTCTATAACCAGTACAGAAATAGGTGCTTTTTTCTACGTGGTTTATCTCATAGTTACTGGGAGGAGGAGGGGGGGGGGGAAGGGTTCGGGGAAGACCTATGTGGGGGTACCTTTCAATTAATATGCTACAGGAGAAATACGCTTCGGCCATAAGAGATACTGATTGATCGTCAGCTGCTAGCTCTGCAATTCCTTTGTTGCTGAAAAAGATTGCTAGCCTTCCCGAAGAGAAAAGCATATATTATTATTGAGGGGAAGGAAGCAACACTGCAACTCGATCCAAGGCAGAAGCACCTTTGCCCTTTCCATTTTTTCTAATATGTCAAACCTGCAAACAACGACCCCCTTCTCTTCTTTTGCACAGACCCTTCTTGCTTGAAGCTCTATCCCTTAATGCCCTCACTCCATGGTGAATGAATGAATTACTCCTTCATTCTCCAATTCACAATTTGACGCCCATCCCATTTCCCACTCTCGACTTGAATTAAACTACATATAAGAATAATATTTAAAATCAACTTTACATTTAATTGTATATTAATTAACTTATTCCACACACACACACACACACACACACACACACACAGCCTATTATATTTCGACATGTGGGGCTCATGGGGGGCCAGCAGCATCCGCGGCCCATTACGCTCTTGTCTAGATGTTAAATTCCTGTCCACTAGAAACTTGGTGGTGACGGGGAAACTTGGCTCCCATGGCAGCCCAGCCTTCCCTCCCTCTCAATTCCGTCCTCTCTTCCTCCTCTGCTCCCCCCAGACCACCATCCCTTTCCGCCGACGGCCATCCCCCCACCACCATCCCCGTTCCTGGGCAGCCCAAGGAAACCTGCTGGCCGCCGCCTCCCGCCCCGCCTTCTTCCCTCTCCCTCCTCCCCAGATGCCACTCCCTACGTGAGCTCCGGCAAATTCACGCCACCGCCATCAAGTCCGGCCTCCAGGATGACCTCCCCGCCCTCACCAAGCTCATCAGTTGCTGCTCCCTCCACCCAACTCCCTCCACCATGCTGTATGCCCGGCAGCTGTTCGACACAATTCCTGACCCGGATGATGCCCTCCTGTTTAACACTATGGCCAGGGGATACGCCCGCACTCCGACGCCAAAACATGCCATCTCTCTCTTTGTAGGCATGCTTGAGCTTGGAATAGCTCCCGATGACTACACATTCCCGACGATCCTGAAAGCATGTGCCAGCTCGAAGGCCCTGGAGGAGGGGAGGCAGGTGCATGCCATGGCGGCCAAGCTCGGGTTCTATGGCAACATCTATGTTCCGCCCACTCTTATTAACATGTACGCCGAGTGCGGCGATGTGCGCGCAGCACGATGCCTGTTTGAACAGGCAGGGGACCGGTGTGTTGTGTCTTACAATGCCATGATCATGGCCTGTGCCCGGAGCAGCCGGCCCAGTGAGGCGCTGGCATTGTTCCGTGAGATGCAGGCTGGAGGCATCAAGCCAACAGATGTCACGATGCTTAGTGTCCTCTCATCGTGTGCATTGCTGGGTTCTTTGGAGCTGGGGAGGTGGATACATGAATACATCAAGAAAAATGGGTTTGACTCTCACGTCAAGGTGAACACAGCACTGATTGATATGTATGCAAAGTGCAGTAGTCTTGATAATGCAGTTCGCGTGTTCGGTGAAATGGACAAAAGAGACACCCAAGCATGGTCAGCCATGATTGTAGCCCATGCAATTCACGGGCGTGGTGATTTAGCCATCAATTTGTTTGAGGGGATGAAGAGGGAGGGGATCAGACCTGATGGGATCACCTTCCTCGGCCTTTTGTATGCTTGTAGTCATGCGGGGCTTGTGGATGAGGGCCTCAGGTATTTCCACAGCATGAAGAGTGGTTATGGCATAGTTCCAGGGATCAAGCATTATGGGTGTGTTGTGGATTTGCTCGCAAGAGCAGGACGTCTGCAGGAGGCCTATCAGTTTATAAACGACTTGCCAATTAAGCCCACACCAATTTTGTGGCGAACACTTTTATCTGCTTGTGGGGGCCATGGTAATGTTGATCTTGGCAAGCGTGTCTTTGAGAGGATCATCGAATTGGATGACTCGTATGGTAGTGACTATGTGATAATTTCAAATATGTATGCCTCGGATGGGAGATGGGAGGAAGTGAATAACATAAGAAAGCTGATGAAAGAAAAAGGGGTAGTCAAGATGCCTGGATGCAGCTCAATTGAATTGGATAACAGTGTGCATGAATTCTTCTCTGGGGATGGTAAACACCGTCAGTCCAGAGATCTGCACAGGATGCTTGATGAGGTGGTGCAGCAGTTGAAGCCTGTTGGCTACGTGCCTGATACATCCCAGGTCTTCCATGCAGACATGACGGAGGAGGAGAAAGAAATGAGCCTTAGATACCACAGCGAGAAGTTGGCAATGGCTTTTGGGCTGATAAACACTCCTCCAGGCACAACCCTGCGAATTGTTAAGAACCTTCGTGTCTGTGTTGATTGCCATTCAATGGCAAAGCTAGTTTCTGCAGTGTTTGATAGGGAAATATTTCTCAGGGACCTCAACCGCTACCATCATTTCAAGAATGGAATGTGCTCTTGCAGGGATTACTGGTAGAGGAGACAGTTCCATGGCACGCTCCTCAAGAGCATGATGCTGAAATGTTCCTTGGGTTGTTCAGAGCAATTGGTTGGCTCCTTCTTGATGGCAATTTTGTTCTTCCCAGCATCCTCAGATGATCTGGATTTCCAGAGCATCTGAAGTGATTGGGATGTTCAGAGCAGTGATACATACGAACAGCTTCAAGCATGTAGCCGAGGTTCAGTAGCCTACTAGCGTTCATGGAACCATGTGCATTGTTCCCTGCAACACTTTGCAATGACAAGCCACATGTCAACAATCTCCTTCATTCAGAATGGCGCCGCTGTCCATGTACATCCGCAGGAGCCTTCGACCATTTCTACTGAGCTTCAGGTCTCTGCTTGAGAATTCATGGACTACAATGAATTCGCCTACAAAGAGAGAAATAGCAGGAGGGAGCCGCAGGATTATAGTCTTTTTAAGCCAAAATGAAGAAGTCAATTCATCAAGTTAGTAATGTGAACATAATGCAGCCAGAGGCCAACGTATTCTCTATGAGTGATGGGAAGTTTAGTACAGCCATTGCCCTGGTAGAGGCCACTTTAGGCAGTTTGATGCAGAACATTCAATTCAATGTTGCCATAGAAGCAACATCCCAAATTGATTTCATACTTGTGCAGCTTGTACCTTTCTTTGTAATCTGGATATTCTCATTTTCTGCTTAAATTCATGAGCTGAACAGAGATCAAAGTAAAAGTTTCTTGAGTTTGGGAGAACACACCTGAAATGACTGTTCTTCTGTGTACGTCCTCAAGCTTTTGGAGTGCTCCCTTTCTCTTGAAAAACTCATGAACTCCATATTCTGATATAGTGGTCACACTGTAAGCCGAGCAAACCCTATCCAGACTCTTAGCCATGTTACATATCCAATTGTGCTGGTCATCCGCATGCCAATCTTGTTCCTGCAAGACACATACAAGCTCTTGAGTAAAATATGTGCAAAATAAACCAAGGATGGCCGACTCGCCTGGACGGGCCAACTCGGTTCCATCCTAGTACAGTAGGAGTCAGCCTGACTCAGACCAACTTGGGCTAACTAAAACCAACTCGAGTTGACTCGGATCGAGTTGCTCAGTGAAGACTTTGATGACTTGGGCCGACTTAGACTCACTCGGGGGATCCAGACCAACCCAAGTTCCCCCAGTTACAGTATGAATAGACTAACTCACACTAGTACAATATAAGTCGTCTGACTCACACTGGTACGGTACAAGTTAGCCAACTGTGAAATAAACATGGGATGGTCAAGTTAACAACAGCTTAGGTTAGTTATTAAGAAGTGGAAGTGCAAAAATTGAACACCATCTTGTCATCCCCTTGCTTTGTTATTTAACTGGTAGTTATTTTCTTTTAGGAAAAGGTTTTATGTAAAATATTCTCAGAAATATGCCTCTATGTATAACATTTAACGTACAAATCTATGTAAATTGGGCGGAAACTATCTAATTCTGGAGCAAAACTATATTAACCAATGAAAGCACATAACTATTTAAAATGCAAATGCTTAAAGAAGAGATAAGTGTGTAAGAGATGACATTGTGTAATTGGAACAAAATTTTGCAGTTTGGCTAAAAAAATTGTGAAATTCAATATAACATGTAACTCGACAAGAATGTATGCAGTCTAAACTATATGTTTGTAAATAAGAAATAAAATGTGCAACTAACGAAACTACATAATTTGGGGGGCAATAAATATGTATAGTTTTAAAAATATATTCGAGTTAGACACATACTTCTATATATGTTCTAAACTTATTTACAAAAATATTAGGAAAAATCTTTTTTATTGTATCTATTAAATTGTACAATTTCATATTAGGGGCTTGCTAGTTTCATCGCAAAACATTGTGAAACTCTGCAATTGTACCCTTCCATGGTATTTTCCAATTGTTTGTTTGACTGTGAGACAGTGTAAATAGGATTCCGTTGACCCATGTGACACCAAGTTTTCTTGTTTTGGCAGTCCATACCCACTGGAAAGTAAACCTGGGAGGAAAAAAATGAGTTGAAGTTAAAATAAATCACAAAATATCTTGTCTTTTTTTACGGACATCCAAACAAAATATTTCCAACTTTAAAATCAAACAGGCATACACCAATTTTAAGACCAGTGATCCTAAAACCGGAGGATTACAGCAAAACAAACAAAACCCAAGTGAAACTCTGCAAAAAATTCAGGTATCAAATGAACCATAAAATGGCGCAATAAAATATTACTTTGATGGCTTTTTAACATTTACTGTGTTACAAACACTTAAGAGTTCTAAATTACAAGCGTATATAGCATTCAGTTTTGTTCAATCTCAACTTTCACTCCAATACCAACATAGACCAAAATCTGGAAACTTCAAAATCGACAATTTAACCCAAAGTTCACAGTAATTTACAACACACAATAACCCCTTGGAGGATGTAGAGATCCAATACATGGATAATGCATGATATCGTCCTCGCTAGTCCCTCCGCCACCTCGACTTCATTGTAATTTCTCTTCAAATGGAAATCTCGAGCTCTAATACCGCATCAAATATGGTAAACAGAAGAGAATTGGGCTTGTAATATGAAGCAAAAATTACCAAACTGGGCCACGGCACAGGTTGCACTCATACATCTCAAGTCTACCATCTGCATTTTAGATAAAGAGGTTCAATCCATACAAAAGATTACGAAAAATTAAATGGACCCTTGGCACCAGATTTTAACGGATCCAGATAAAGGTTCAACTTGGCATGGTCCTCCTAATCTAATACTCAGTCAAGACAGAAGCAAAGCCAAATCGGGCAGAAAAAGATCTCTCTGGATGAAGCCCACTCCAGTCAATACTCTGAGACGGCTTTGCATCACATACACGCCAACTATAACATTTCAAAAACATGATTGAGGTGTGTCACCACCACACGTGAACTATAACATTGCTACACCCTAGCACCTCTGCCTCGAGCGGCAAGCTTAGCAGCAACCTGTTCCTCAGACAATGGAAGGTAGTAGATCCTTGGGGTGGCTCGTGTTTTCTTGAAGAGATCATCAAGCGTTAAAATTGGTGGCTCCGGCTTCTTTGCTGGTGGTGGTGGTGGTGGCGGTGGCGGTGGCGGCAGTGTATGGCGCTCCCGTTCCCTTGCTGGAGGTGGCTGTGATACTGGTGGAGGTTGAGCAAGAAGTGGAGGTGGAGGCAGTTGTTGCCTATTAGACTGCTGAGGAGACTGAGAAGCATTAGGCCGTTCAAATGCAGGGGCTGATGATGGCTGCGGCGCTGTGCTTGGGGTCGTGGGTGCAGGAGATTGAGGGGCTTCCACATGCATCTTCACTTCTTGAGGGTCCACAAAATCAGCTGTCAAAAGGCGTCCCCCATTGGGTGGCCACTGTAGATTGTACAGTGCGTTCCTTGTGGCCATGGCTTCTTCCACTGATGAATACTGCAGAAAATTAAAAAACATATGTAATGTTATGCATTCACGTTACTTTTAAACGCCGACATTAACTTTATATCTCCAGTTCAGTCCATCCTCGTATACTTAAGGTACATCATTAATCATTTTTTTTGGGAGGGGGGGAGTGGATATATCATTCTTAAAAATTGAAAAAGAGCATGTGAGGCATGCCTGTGCCTGTATCTTTGGTAATCATAAACAGAGTCCACATTCAAATATCAGAGATGAAACAGAGGAATTGATCAAAGGACCCACGCCAGTAGTGCCTACTCGGACTGCTACACTGCAAAGATCACATAGTATGATAATGCATAACATAACAAGTGAAAACGGAGCTGCTGTCCAGGAATGACCTCAGATTTCCAGACACCCTAGGTTTATGGATCTTCTTTCCCTAATGGGAGGAGATATACAGAAGTTTTTACTTAAACATATGAAATTCTAAATCAAGAAATATGAGAACAATGGAAACGCAGCATGGAGAGAAAAGGTAGACTCCCTAGGGAAACGTCTCTCTCATTACTTGTGTGGTACCATAGCCGATAATGCATTCCTAATTAATCAGAATCATAAGCAGTGCAAGTTTGCAACTTTGTTCATCTGGTAAGAGTTTAATCATTGGTACGAACAACACTAAAGGAAAAAATTACTACCAGAACACTCATAGAACATAGTAAACCTTCAAGAAGTTTTCAATAACAAGGTGGCACAGAAGATGGACACTCAAGGGCGGACTCATTTGCTGGCTCATCCTCCATGCTATCCTTTGGGCTTATGGGATGAAAGGAACAATAGTCTTCAGAAGGGAAGCTAGAGTCTCTGATAGGACAGTCTCTTTTATCTTGGAGCAAGTGAGAGTGGGCTTCGGTTATATGCAATGTGGTCCCTCACAGCTCTTCCTTTTTGATGTTGGTGGAGGGTAGTGGGTGGCACACCTTCTTGGTGCGGGGGGAATTTTTGTATAGGGAAGTTTTGGGAGCGATCAATATACTTGTACATCCCTCATATTTTTAGTTTAATACAATTTCGACGTACCAACCACTGTCAAAAAAAAATAACCTTTCCATACAACAAAATTCCACCCCACGGCAAACTAAAAAAAATAGAAAAGAATATTGTGATCAGTTCAAAGCACTTTATTGACTGGAAGGTGGCTCAAAAAATAATACAGCCAAGGTTTTCACTAAAAAGAGGCGAAACATTCAACCAGGCACAAGTTTTGCCCAAATCTAGCAAAACATAGTTATCCAAAATCCCAAGCAGCAGTAGATTGATACTATCTAACAAAACAGTATTCCGCACTGACTTGACTGACAAACACATCCAGACTGTATTTTCTACATAAGCATTCTTAAATTTCAATGTACAGGATGGTCATTACTGTTATAATCATCCTTGAACTCAGTCTAAAAGACACCTAGTTCAGAGCCCAACTTAGACAGCAAGATTCCAAATTGGAGCATTCATCCACATCTTGCATTTCAACAACAATAACAGCATTTATTTTCCCTATTGTACTAAAAAAATACAAACAACTTCTGAAGCATAATGCAGAAATAAATTTCATTTATTAAATTCATGAACATTTCCAATTTTAACAAAACCAAGGAAAACAACGAAAAAATAAAGCTTCACCAAATCAAGTAAAAAATGGTAAAGAACATACTGTCACATAACAGTGAGTCTTGATATGATCCATCCAGAAGCTGCAGACTGTTCCAGTTTTTGCCAACAGCTCCTGCACAGCCTTCAGTGTGAAGGGACGCAAAAAGCGATCAATCCTAAGGGACGTTGTTGCTGTTTTCTGTGATAGCGGCACTGCAGGTATAAAAAAAGCATTAAAACAGTTGCCAAAGGATCTAATTTACAAAGAAACCAAAATAATAAAAAAGCTCACCAACACGTTCCTTCGGAGATTCTACACTAAGTCCAGAGTCGGTCCGGTTGAATATGCGTCTTGGAGTTGACTGGAATATATCCTTGGGTGTAGTTGATGGAGTTTGGTTAGAAGGTTGTGGTTCAGGAACCTTTATGGTTTCTGCATTCCAACGACGCTGCCTCTTTACAGGCTCAGTGGTCCCAACAGATCCTTGGTCTGTGCAGAAGTGTCAAAAGACAAAAAGGACCATGAGAACTCATAAACAAGCAAGTGAAAAAATAGCATTTGCATAACCAAAAAGGGCAGAAAAATCTAACAAAAACCAAGGAATAAAATGCCAAATAAAAATGATTACCAGTCATGAAATCAAAGAAACAAGCAAACAGAGAAATAAAAAAAATATCGAACTTAGCCTCGATTTTTCTTTCGAAATGAGGAGGGAAAAGGCTAGAACTTATTTCATTAAGTTCTACTAAGTAACAGTATCAGAGGAACAATCTATAAGAGGTTATTCTAATCAACCAACCTTTCCACCTTAAAAAAACAGGCAGCACTGAATATGCACCAGAAAATTCAGGATACAAAAACAACAAAAAATGCATCTTTTGACGAGAAACATAGAGATCACACAGATAATTCATTGCCATTAATCACACCCAACATGTAGCATCTAAGAAGGCATACAAGTGATCATAAACACTAGCTATCTTTCATCTGATCCTAGCAAAATAAGGGAACCCATGTTTTGGGTCAATCTCACGTAAGAAGGAGATTTGTTGTTTCTCAGTAGGGTGGATATATGTGGAGAGATGCTCTACTCTAGTGATAGTAAAGCCAACCTGTGAATATAAAGCCACCTCTTCCATTATTCCAATGGACAAAAACAGAGCAAGGGAAAATCCGTTACAAGCCCTCTAAGGGCACTTTTAAGAAATGAAGTTACAAAGGTATGGCTGTCTCCCAATCTCAATCTATCACATACATCAATAATTTCTAAATTATGCATACCAGGGGTGCCAAAGCAAGGCAGTGGCCTCACACCTTGATGCACAGGTGACAATGTAAGACATTAAGGTGAAAATTTTTAGACTTTCTATATGATATATGCAGTACCTAATTCTTGTCATGTTAGTTGACTAGTTGAGAACTTGTTGTCTGCGATCCTACACTGCAATGGATAAGTGACAAGGTAAGATGCATATTTACGTATTAGCCTCCATAATACTTATTAGATGAAATATACAATAACTAGTTCTTGTCATGTTGATTAGCTCCCCGCCCACCTTGGCACCATCATGCAACAAAACTTGAATTAATGAATGAGCTAATCAACATGACAAGAACTAGTTATCCTGTCTCATGTAGTCCGAGACGTGAGACAACCGAGCAACCAAGGGGTCGCCTCATGCCTCAAACGCCTAGGCGATGGCCTAGGCATTTGAGGCATTTTATTAAAAAAATATATATATACAATTCAAAAAATATAAATATGTCTAAATATCAAAGAAAATACATACATGCAATCAAGATTTTCAATAAAATTAAGAATAATCAAGATTTGAGGCAAAAATACATACATACAAATAAGATAAGAATGGAATAAAGGAGGATTAAACTAAGACTTGACCAAAAGAAGAAGAAGACTGAGAGTGAGGCATTTGAGGCGGTGAGGCGGTCCGTCACCGCCTCAAACGCCTAGGCGCGCCTCTGGCTACATAGATCCTGTCCAATCTCAAAGTTTGGGGGGCAAATATATTTTATGCCTTAAAAAAACGAAAGACTAAGGAACTTCTTTTCAAAATAAATTTGCAGTAAGGGGGCCTCATGCATCATGAATATTTATTTGCAATGGTGGAATTCACTCCCACCAGAATGAGAATGCACGGAGGCCAATTCCTAGTGAAGTACACACATAATCTGGCAGCAGTTGGCAGTGTCTGCAACTATATTGTACATCCCTGCAGTGTCTAAAATCTCCATAGATGGTGAAGCTCCTGATTTAGAGAATTGCTCAAATGAAAAAATTCCCACATGTGACCACAAAGCCCCATTTATGGTAGGTGAATGGGTAGGATGGGACCAAGCCATAGATCACCTGTCCTAAGCATGTTCCTATGAAGAGCAATATATAACATGACGTGCAATAGAGCTCAAACTGCTCAGAGGGATCTACATAGTGTTGAGAAAATGCACATACAAATCAAACCACCAACTGTGTAATAGAGCCAAATTTTTAGAATGAAAACCATTGCTTTCATATGCCACCAAAGAGTCGCATTTAGATTAGGCACACAAAAATCCATCGTTTCTGAAGAAAGCAGATTGCACCCCCATTTTTTAAAAAAAAAAGGTAGCAGAATCAAGGTGCAGAGGAGGGCTTCATCTATTACCATAAAGGTAAATCATAAACTTGTAAGAGGACCACATCGTTGAATAACCTCCTTCCAAAACTGAACACTGACTTGAAGACTATATCCAACCCACTTTCAAAAAAACACTTGAAAACTGTATCTAGCCCAGAAATGTATAAGATGCAAGTCTTGAAGACAAATATTCCCCAAACAGACAGAACATCCCTGAAAAACAGTGGGATTTCGATGCTTGCAAAGACTCCAGCTTACGGCATGAGGAAGCATAGCTACCTAGTCCATCTAAGGCCAACCTGAACATTTTTCAAAAATATCCGCTGCATCTATAATGCACATAGCTTTTAATACTGGCAAAATCAGGCAAAAACCAGAACGAACACTTTCAGCCTTTCAGGGAGTATCACTTCAATTACTTTCATGCAAAACATGAACTTTAACCTTCAGAATCACCAGAAATGGCATATCAACATAGAACAACCTTTGATATTCATCCACAAGCATCATAAATTTGAGCATAATAAGCAAAGCCTCATAAAATGTCTTACGGCAATAACAATAAGATCTAAGTTAGATATGGTTTTTCGAGAAGTTAACATACATTTCATTATTCCTCACAATGAATGTCAAATGAATAACTACTTACATTATTGAAACATTATTGCACAAAACAAGGATGGGTAACAAGAAATGGTACTGGCAAACTTTTTAAAGATGAAGCACCGGACATTCATACCACAAGCACATATAACAACAACCTTAAGGTTAGATCACCTCCTGACATAAGCAACAAGCATAGCCAGTCAGGAAGCATTCAGTTCAACATGATTTTTTTTTAAAAATAAAGAAATAATGTATTCCCTCAAAACAAGATGAACACGGCAATGATTCAGATAAAACATATCAACCAGCATGCCACTTTTGCCAATATAAGACAAACATATGAGATCTATATAAAAGACAATTCCATCTAGACTTACTGGAATAGAAGCAACATAAAATCATGAACATATGATTACCTTCTAGTTTTCTTTTTTCAGCAGGAACCACAGGTTTACTTTCTTCGGTAACAATGTCCTTATCAGGAGAAAGTCCACCCACCACAGCGTCAACAGGAGATCCCTCCTTCACAACATGCAGTTCACGAACCTCCTTCGTGTCACCAACTTCATCAGAATTGTTATTGGACTCACTCTGCTTAGTTTCCAAGACATCTTCCTCCATTGACTCGTCACCTGAACTTCTATCTAAGTTTAATTTTTCGGGAGAACCACCATTTGAATTATCAATTTTGGTACTAAGGTCCAAACTAGCAGTATTTGTGACATCATCTATTTCTTCAACAGAACCTTGGGTATCTTCTGGCTCTTGATCATTATCCAATGGATTGAAATCGCCAGCAACTGGAGCAACATCACTGGATGATGGTTGCACCGTCTCCGGCTTACCAACTTCTAGTTCTAAATGGAAATTATTAGCATTCAAATTATCCTTTAGTTCAATCTTTTCATTAATTGTTACAGAATCAGTAGAAATAGATTCACACTTTACTTGAAACCCTAAATCAGGGTTGACCTCGGGTACCTGTTTTTCTGGCTCAGATGGGTTGGATATGGTGTCTTCTGTGGGAGGCTTTGATTCCCTGTTCTCTATGTCGTCCCTGAAATCTTCACCATTTGCTTCTGATTTGCTGAGAGTAAGTTCATTGTGAGAAGCATTGTCTTCTATGGTAGATTCAGCAGCCACTGTTTCCTCAACTGTAACTTCCAAATCAGCACTGCCCATCGACTCGTGTTGGACTTCAGTTGCCTGAGCAGCATCTCCACTGGCGCCATCAATGTCAACTGTGGCCACCTCATTTTCAGATGTTTTCCTTTCATCATCTGCAACAGCCTCATTTGCTTCATTAACTTGACCAATGTCTGTTGAATTATGATCCTTCTGCTCGATCGTGTCGAGTGGTTTAGTCTCTTCATGCTTATCATGTGGCTCAGGTTCAGGTTCAGGTTCAAGTTCAGGCTCAGGTTCAGGTTCAGGTTCAGGTTCAGGTTCAGGTTCGACATTGCTGTTCAGCTCTTGTGGCACAAGCAGCTCCCTCTCAACACGCATTGCTTCATCCAACCGTTTCACCAGGTCCTCCTTCAAACCCTTCGTAGTAAGCTTCCTCCTCCGAAGCTCCTCCTTCAACTCTGTCACCTTCCACTGATCGATGGGCCGGTTATCAAGAATGGGATAGTCGCCTCCCATCTTCCCTAGCTGAACTGAGGCCCAAAAAAAGTCCTATCTCCGAAACCCTGATTGCGAGTACGTTTCACGGAGATAAATAGATCAAGAGATGCCCGAGGAGGTATCTGAAAACAGTTAATTAAGCCTACAAATCAAAACCAAAACATATTCTTCTACAACCAGGAGCAAGGAAACGATGACACACCATAAAAATTCTTTATAAATCAAAAAATAAAAATGGCATGCAGGACCAAAGTTTCGAAAAGCAACAGACAAATTCTCCTTAAAAAAGGAACAACCGTTCAGACAGATAGATCGATTAATTGCAACACAAGTTCCCCAGAAAAAGCCAATATGCCCCCACCCAGAGCTTGATACAAATCTCACAACAGAAAAACTACCCGACAAACACAGAGGAACAGGGCGTATCCAAATAAATCAAATATAAAAAGTGACTAATCAGAGCAAAGGGAGGCGCCCGGTTCTGGAAGACATGCAGAGCCACCAAACTTACCAAGGCGCTCTCTCCGCAGACTCCTCCTTCAGGCGATTCGAAGCTCGGTGGGAGCGAGTTCCGAAACCCTAATTTTAGAACACAAAAATAGTCATTAGGACAGAGCCAGAGCACAGACACCAGAGACACACAAAAGCTCAGGGAAGCGCGACCGTCCCCTCCTCTGCCGCCTCGGTGCAACACAACAAGATCACCGCTTTCCCCTGAATAAGCAGCAAAAAACAAAAAAAAATAACAACAAAAAAACCAGAAATAAAACGATGACGAACAAGAAGAACGAGAAGTGACGTGACGAGGAGGAGGAAGACAACGGAATCGGAGGGCAGAAGGGAGAAGATGGTGGGGGAAAATGGCGGAAATGGCGCCCTTTCTAGGGTTTTGCAGCGCCGCCGCCCCCTGCGTCGCCCCTTCGCAAGTGGTTTCCCCGCGAAGAAGATGAAGCGAGGCGGGGGGGGGGGGCGGTCGAGGTTTTTAGGCCTCTTTGCTTTGGTGGTGAATTTACGATATTACCCTGGTGTGGCCTGTTTTTTTTCCAACGGGCACACGTGGAATATGGAAGTGATAAAGAGATGGGCGGCTGTGATGGGAGCTAGATAAGATCGGACGGGTATATTTCGATCTGAAAGGTGGGAAGTCGGAAGTGGGTCGTGAATCCGAGGACGTTGTAGCCCAAGAAGAGTTTTGCGACATGATTAGGAGTATAGTAGACTTGATATACACAATTCACTCGACTCGTGACGAGTAGAGCAATATCTAAATAAATAGATATGGATTCAGGTTCATATATGTTTAAAATATCCGCTTTATATTTGGATAGGGTATAGATTTAATGCACTCAAATCTATATCCGATCTGAATCCACTCTTAATAACTTATTGTGTATGTTAGGTCTATGATTTTGATACGAACTTAACCCGTTACCCGTCTTATTGAGTTCGTGAGTTTAGACTTCTTGCTAAAATTGTAAGGACATTTTATAAAATATAAAAATTATTTTAAAAAAAAATAATTGACCGAATTTCTATTTTTCTAATTCTCATAAATCTCACATTTCTTTAGATGTGGATGTAGATTTGTGCTTTATGGACAGATACGGATATCCGTGAGTATATCTATACCCGTGACAGATATACCCGTATCCATACCCGCGAAAATAATAAGGTATTATCCGAGTACGATATTTGTAAAATTTTCACTGATAAGATATAATATTGATCTACCCGAGCCAAACCCGATCCATTTACATCGTGCCTAATCATCTTGCCTCAAACTTGGAGTGCCGAGTGTCCCAGTTGAGTCTCAAATTAATTGTGCTAGATTTCAAGTTATCCAAAAAGAATTTGAGTCTCCACCCCGATGTTTTGGTAAAAAGAAGAAAGTAACGATTTAATCATCTCATCTTATACGTGGTGACAACTTGGTCCATCGTTTAATTTTATCTCGACAAAAAAAAATTGCAATTAAAGAAGCATACATTTTTTTGATAGGTAATTTTTTTTTCTAACGGAAGGAGGAACCGAGTATTGAACTCGGGAACCCCCTTCCAAAGGGGGAGAGCATACATATCATATAAGATTTAAAAAAAAACAAGTGTGACAGAAACACGAATCCTCTCCGCCGAGTTTGGGCCAAACTCGGCCCAACCAACACCCGCCCGTTCCTGAACTGCCAAGTCCTCCACCTTCAGATGAAGGATGCCGAAATGTCCTCAAGATATAGTTCTCTCCTACGCCAAAATACAAAAACAGCTTGAGCAAGAATTTTCGAAAAACTTTCATCGGCAGAGAGGGTTAAGTCAAGTTCAGAGCAGTTGATCCCCATGCGAGGGATAAGCACCAATTGGCAATTATGGGGCCATCTCCCAGTTCTCATGGACTCCTTAATATTTCCCATTTTCCCTATGCCCCCCAAACCCCCCGCGACAGCCAAGGCCCCACAGCTCTGCTCCCCTTGTGGCCCAATTTTTCTTCAATTAATTTGGAGCATCCAGTTGAAAGATGAGTGAAAAGACAACACTCATAGTTTCCATGGGAAAATCCCTTCAAAATGGGAACGGGTGAGGTACAACCAATTAAAAATGGCAACAAATACACCCGAGGTACACTTCCATGCTGCTGTTCCTGTTTGTCCAAAGATTTAAATTTATTTTGTACACGGTTCGGGTCAACTTACATCTCCTGCCTTTGGAAAGGGGCAAGGGGTAGGCAGAGTCTGGTGTTGCAACTTCTGACACAAGCTGTTTCACCATTTGTCACAGGCTGTTAGCATAAGTTAATTGTGCCAGCAAGTGGAAAGAAGATGTGAACAACTTTGTCTGTGAAGATGCACTTCATCAGGAAAATTAAACTCAACGACAGGTCATTCTTCAATCTGCTGCGGTTGGCATTTTCTCAATCAAACCTTCCCTTTCAGTTCGTATGTGCTGCCTAATGGTATGTTCTCAAAGTTGCTATTCAGTAATTTCCCATTTAAACAAGCAAAGTTGCTGGTTAGAGGGACAAAACTGCAGCATTACAAAACCCACTTTTCGGTTGTCTACATCTAGTGTCAGTCATTCTGCTCAAAGATCAGTTACTGACAGAATCCGAGCATACCCTAAAGAATCCACTGCGCGGAGCGCCACCCTGAAGAACCTAGTAACCACTGCAATGATCTCTGTCATCCTTAAATAGATGATTATTGGACAGCTTTGATCTTCAATGGCAGATATCAGAATACTAATTGTAACTGCACATGATAATTATTCGCTCGATTCTTCCGTGTCCTTGCCATCATCGCAGTCCTCAAAGTTTATATGATTCAAATTCTTCTCGAGGGGTGGAAGTCCATCTTCAGAATCGCAATCTGATGCATCATCATCTCTATGAGATCCCTTGTCAGTACCTGCATTTCGCCAAAAACAGACATTGCCACAGTAGCATGATAAATAGATGTTAATCATCGTGAATTCCAGTGATTTATTGAGAAGATAATAGAGCAGTTCGAAGAGATATGAGGGGAGAGAAGGTCCAACAACCATTCAGTAAGATTACCTAAACCATGTTCAAGCTCTATACAACTAAGAAATGATGACATGTCTATCCTAAGAGAGTATTCACTTTGACTGGTTGTCAACCAAATAACCTCTGGACTCTGAGACTTGGAACTATAGCGTCAACTTGCAAGGATCAAGGCCCCCTACCCGACAAATGCATAGAAGGAATGTGTCAAAAACATGAATGAACAATTAGATGTGATCCTCGATCATTTACAGCGAGCAAGCTGGTGCTCCAAAATCCTTTTTCTAAGCTCACAAAGATGTCAATGTTGCAAAAAGATCATAAGCCTGCTTACCATATAAGTGCTGGGTAAAATAAGTCTTGGAAATGATGTTTTGCAGGGCAATTATGAAAGACTAGAAATTTGAGAGCATATAATAATACCATCATTTTGTTGCAGAGACTTTGGGATTCTGGAGTTATTAGCAAGCCAAGAATTCTGGACTGAAATCATGTCAGACCCATTCTTGCATTCAGAATATGCCTTGAGAAGCTCCCTACATGCATAAGGGCATACGTCAAAACGATCAAACTTTCTCTCAAGATACATAGACAGATAACAAGTTAAAATCCAAAGAAGCTCAAATAAATGTGCAAAAAGAAAATGGAATTAAATCTAATTGTGCAGATAACTGTTGGCACAGACAATTAGACTTGTGCACAATCTTGAAAGTTAATAATATCAACGTCAAGCACAAACTGAAGTATCATCCTAAAAAAGATACACCCGCAATGCATTTTATTCAGGTGATTTCACATAATACATTAAGAAATATGGAAGCATGAACAAAAAACTGATATTATGCAGATGCTCAACACAAGTACAGAATACCTGTTCAAAGACAGGAAAGAATGTCCCCATTTGAACTTCCCTAGCAAGAGATTGGCAGTTTCCTCCTCCCCACTGCCAAAAGATGTGAAAAAGGAACTCATTGGTGAAAGACAAAATAACAAAAGAAAAAAAACAATTCTAGACTACATATGTGATCATAGTACAGTTTCAACATGTGATTTGCCTCAGTAAGATAAATTGTTGCTGCTAGAAAGTGTTTAAAAGCAAAATTATATTCTACACTTATCACGATACATTTTAGATGTGAGTGTAGTTCATATGATCAGAATTTAAGGTATGAACTGCCTAACATAAAAACAAATGAACAAAAGGACGCATGTGTACATGCAAATTGTAAATCTTTTAACAGGCCCATCTTTTTGCTTTAAGAAATATTTGGGACTGAAGAGGCCAAATGACAACTTTCTCCAGGAAGCTGTCGAAGAAATGATTAGTCCAGTATCCATGGGCAGTCTTCTATAACACTTTTCATTTTCAATATGGAAAACAAAAGATGAGAGTCATCTTGGCAAGAAGACCAGCAGCACCCTGTAGAAGTTTGACTTCAAGCAGGGTACTTCAAAAAACCATGTGGAATCCTTGTAAACCTCTGGCAGATTTAGTCAAACAAGATGATTTTTCCCCAGAAAATACTAAGCAATCAAAGAATGAGCTAAGCCTTGTGAATTAGCAAAGATGAGAAAGACAATGAGAGATGGAAATTTCATCTATTGGAATAAAAAGAATTATTTTTGGCTCGGTTGCACTACTAAAAAATTAGAATGAAAACGAACAAACTTGTGTTGCACTAATTTACATAACTAGACCATGCACCAAACAACTTTTATGGTTGATTCCACAATCCACATTTTTTACAAAGGCTGGAAACAGTCATAACTGTCTTCTGATCCTATTTAAGACAGTAACACTCTAAATCAACATAAAACTCATTAACAACCTGGGCAAGAAAAGAACAGGCTGGCCTCAGAATACGGACTAGGAAAGTAACCATGTCCAAATGTTCTAAAAACTACGTATAGGAAACCATAAATCTTTATCAGGTTCTTATCAGAATCCAGAAAAGCTCAGAATAACCAAAATCATCTCTCCTTTACATTAAAAGGGTAACAAAGTGACAGAATGAGAATTAGATGTGGATACAGAGGTCACAAAATGCATCCTTTCCTCACCTCAACATCTTCAGTCATCAAGCTCAACTTTAGTTAGATTCATTTATTCATTTCCTTCCGAACAATTTTCTTCCGGTACCCATATATTCCTTGTGCAATTGCCTATGGCAATGAACAAAGGCAAACTGCACAAGTGATTGATATCTTTTAATGTTCTTGATATCTTTTTAATGTTCTCAGGAGACCCAAGGACACATGCAATGAATAATTTCAAAAGCTGTTAGGCAACAATAGAAACCAATCGAACGGCAAAATCTAGCCTCACCATCTTGAAACCACAGACAACTTGGGGAATTGACAGCCTGAAAACAAGTAAAGTCTTAGGGAAAGGCTAAACAGTAAATAAAAAATGTTTGTCACTAATTGTCACAAAGACTACGTGAAAAAGATAATACTTTGTCCTAATGTACAGTTTGTCCTATGTACAGTTGATTTTTTAAACTGGTTAGTACCACATTTTATATAAAAGAAAAGCTAAGTATATAAGTAAAAAGGGAGTGCCCCCACAAAACTCTCCAATACAGAGAGGCGGCAGAGCACACTCTGCCCAAGGAGCAAAGCTAAAGAAAAGAAATACATTATAGCTCTCCACGAGAGCTGACCCCCCAACCAAACACAAAATAAAGAAGGAGAAAACACACACCAAGATCTCCCCAAAATAATTGACATCTCGGCTGCGGGGCGTGGTGTAGGTAGCAACCGATTCCTCACCTCCACAGCTAAGGACTCTTAAATGCCCTCAACTCTACCAAGGGCTCAAAAATCTTACCGCATCATTTTACTTCTACACATAATCTCCCTCACCCCTATCCAATTATCATTGTAGACCACCCTCCTCCCATACCATGTTGATCAACTCCTCTCTCCTTCCCCTAACCCTCTACTAGTTCCTTCCTCTTCCTTCTCTTCCCCTCTTCTACCGGTTCTTCCTATCTTAGCCTTCCTTGCTATATCCGCCTGCCATCTTCTCTGGATTTTGCATAAGACCGACTTCACGTCTTTATCAACACCTTCCGTGGACACTCCACTCAGGCTTGCCACCTCTCTAGCTTGAATCCCCATGAAATTCTCCACCTTAGCTAAGATTTCCTACACCTCTTCTTTACCAAGACTCCCGCCTCCCCATTAAAATACACCTCCTCCAGGTGGGACACCTCGCTGAGTCCCACCGCCTTCATTGGACCATCCTCAACCAGAGCGGTGGGAATCCGAGCAAGTGGGGGAACCTCTTCTACTGGTCCAGCGAGCGGGGCAGGCAATGCCAAATATGATTCACGCCCACTACGACTCGCCTCTAACTCCTGCTGACCTATCTGAGACCCACCTGGGGAAAGTCCGGCTGAAGGCAGCCCCCCCCCCTTGGGGACAGGGGTCCTCCGACATGGCTTCAGCTCCCGGAACCCCTTCATTGGCAGGGCAGTGCTCGAAAGACGGCATCTAGTCACCACGTTGTCCCTCTACGTTACCTGGGCCAGAGCCTCCCTCAGCAGCAGGGATCAACTGCAAGGTGCCTGGACCTCCCAGGCTTACCGGCGGTCTCTCTGTCCGCCGCAGGTCACTCCCATCTCCGGAAGGACCCAGGTCCACCGGAACCATGCTACCCCGTCACAGGGCACACCCCCTCCTGAAGAGGTTCGCCGACGCCAGAGTATGTTCCACTACTCCCGTAGCCAACTGCAACCTTCTCTGCTATAGACCGTACACCAGACAGATCGCCTGCCTCTCTGCCAGTTCGGGCAGCATCCCCCCTTGCACGCAGGAGCGCCGGGAGGACAGCGGCTGTCCGATCTCATTCCCAGACTCAGCAGCATCACAGCCGGGTGAAGAAGGCCGCTACTCCCGGCACCATCACCGAGCAGGATGGAGATGGTCTGGGATACCACCGGTGGATAGGGTAAAGAAGGCCGCTGCTCCCGTCCTATGTGCAGTTGAGTGTATTTAGGATTCAAACTAAGAGCCACAAAACTTGCGACTTTTTCTAATGTCATCTCTTCTTTTGAAGAAGAAACCGCTCATAGACAATGAGTGCTAATGGGATATACAAAAGAATTATCTGGCATAAATGGATCCCACGTAAGACTGAGAAAGAAAGCATTAAATCAGCAAAATAATGCAAAACGAATCTGGTACCATATGATCAATGCAGCAGATAATGCTTCCACACAGGATAATTCACAAGGGCGGCCATAATTCACTGGATTTGCTGCTACCAACCATGGTACTGCAATTCAAAAGTAATAATTAACCACCAAGTACTGCATCATTCTCTAGAAAATTGAAATTGCAAATAGAAAATCCAGACGAATGCATTGTTTTAAAATATGGGACAAAATGATTGCCAATGCAGATGCCAGGATAAAAGGCATAAGATTTAGTAAAAACATCAGTAAGATATATTATAGTTATTGGATTGGGCCATCCAACTCAAAACGTTAAGTTGTTGAGTGGAGAGGGTTCCACTATTATAAACAGATCTTATTTTAGTCTTGTTTCTAGTACGGTACTATTCTAGCATCCCCCCTCATGTGCAGGCCAATTAAGCTCTGTCACGTGGACCATGACAAACACAGGGTGCGCGGCCAAAACCATAGTCATGGGCTCTGATACCATATTGTAGTTTATTGGATTGGACCATCCAACTCAAAACCTTAAGATGTTGAATGGAGAGAGCTCCACTGTTATGAGCAGATCTTATTTTAGTCCATTTCCAATATGGGACTATTCTAACAAGATACAAAATCACCCTATCCAAGATCTCCCCCACTATGCAAAGAACGCATGGGCTGTCTGCTCATCAGCACTGAAAAATGTGCCAATGTGATACACAAGCTGATCAGACCTATCCATTTGCTTCCAAATCACATCAGTCTCAGCACCTAAAACAGTGCATACCCATCTTACCATGTCATAGGCTTCCTCAAAGTCCAGTATCAGTGCCAACCTTTTTTGTTTTTGGCTGACACCTCAAGTGGTTGCACCGATGTGCTACCAACAAATGCTCCTGTGTCTGCCTTCCTTTGCCAAAAAGTCCCATGTTGCCTTCCCCACTCCTCCAATCTCTCCTTATAATTAGAATCTTCATGATTATCTAGATTACTACTGAGAAAAAAATAATTAGCATTACATTCCTGACATTGGATGTTGAAGATCATTTCCAACTACTCCACCCTTCCTTTATCTTTCTTTATTTTGTTTCCTTCATGGTTTATTTTTATTTTTATGAACCTACCCTCGGATACAAAGTGAGGATAGATTTAGTTGAGGATATTGATAGGAGCGGTAATTTTCAGCGTATATCCTAAGTTTCAAGTAACATATATCTGGTGTACGAAAGGGAGACTATAGCATTAGAAAATTATTCCTTACAAAGGCGAGGTGCAGTGCAACGAAGCTTCACAAAGGGAACGTCATTTAGACGAGCCCATGAACAGTCCACAACAGCTAGTCCTTTGTTCTTTATTAAAAGATGGTCTTCCTTTGAAACACACTGTCTCCCCACAGGACTGCTCATACATACAACAACAAAATGGCTATCATCAGCACCAAGCAGCATAGATAATAATAGGGAAAAAGGGGGAACAATTATAATCAAGTCCTGAAAGATGGCACATAACTAAGAAGAGAATGTTCACAAAAAGATTGGCTCATAGATTAGATGAGACAGAAATATGTAGAACCCATCAGCATGGACAACAGTAGTAATAATAAGAAATGTACCATATGAAAATCATGTGAAAGGTACAGCATCTTTCCAGTCACCTGACACATAGATATTGTGCTTTTCCTTCATTTGGGTTACAGGGACATCTAAACAAGTGAGAGACTAAAAGTGTGAAGAATACCTTAAGACAATGCCACTAAAACCACTGGCTATGCGCAATTCCTGCAAAACCATACATGTTATCACCAATTTAACAAATATTAAACTTATTATGACACAGATAAAGTGTGATAGCTCAGCAGGAAGAGCTGCATAATGTCAAGATGCGATCACAAGACCACCACTAGTAAAAAGCAGGCACGTATTTTTGAATAGCTTTGGTCTGGTTAGTGATAAATTTGCTCAGGGCCAGTAAGGGACTTATGATGTAATGACTCAAGTGCAATCATTGAAAGCAAATATATAGTGTACGACAGTCTCAATTTTGCATATTACAGGAAAGATTTATGGCCGAAATTTTGTCTCATGATCTACTTGACTAGCTGATAAAGATTCGTCAATTTTCTCCTCAACCATTTTTAAAATGGATATGAGAAACTATAAAAGAAATGGAAGAACTGATGATGCATCCTATAAAAGAAATGGAAGAACTGATGATGCATCATGGGAGTGAAACTCATGTGAATGTGAAAAATGATAAACAAAATTGACATTGCGACAAAATGATAAAAAATTTGGTTTATTCTAGGTAAAGTATCTATGGGTTATCAATGCCCTGGGCTAGGATGTCTGGCTTTTGAAGTTCTGCTTTGCCTAGACAGCACCTCAGCTTGCCAAATGGACTGACCAGGGCCTAGAAAGGGTAGAACATCTGGGCTCTTATACTTCTTTAGCCCATACTATCATTTGCGACAGTGATAATCCATGAACCATCTTACATCTAGTCAAAATTGAACTTGTGCTTGATGATAGTTAAACTTGGTAACCCAGCCTTCAGGCCATCACCTTGACCATAACCACAATGCAGGTTATTCCAACATGGGAGAGTAAGGGAGAAGAAAACAACCTGAACCACGTACCTGCAAACTTTCTATATTTCCACTAAATTATGCAACAATTCATAGAGCTTCTTGGTTATTTTTATTCCAATCGGGGAAGAAATGCCCTCTTTGTATCTTATGACCAAACTCTCTTAAAGTCCTTATTTCACTTGCAGCTACTGTCATCAGTTACTGTGATTCAAGATTGATGACACATGTATCTAGGATTGTGGTGAAATGGACAAACCCACTTCATCGTCAATTATTGATACCATGAATAAATGATTTTTCTATAATAAAAAAGGTGAATGCACAACAAAGCATTGTGACATTAAGCACTAGGTTCACAGACCATGTGACCCTCACAACTTTGCAACAAATGGAATGAAATCAAATGAAACTGAGAGACCATGGGTCAGGTAATTTCCTTTAATAAGCCAAACCTTGACAGCTTGCGTCCTGTGCACCTTTTCACATCACACTGTCCAAAATCCTGAACCAACATAAGTTACACAATCACTTCATGTGTGCTATAGATAGTAATACACCTGCATAGTAGTGAAGGAAACATTAAATAACAAAATGAGACATTTTGACATAATTTCTAGCACATACCCACATTGCAAGCTGGATTTTGGGAACATGAGAAGCCTCCTCACTAGCATCTTCTGCAAACAATAATATTCAGATGGGTTTTTTAATAAGTTGTGGAAAACTGTGAACAATATATATATATATATATATATATATATATATATATATATATACTCCAGGATGAGGCACTCGCACTTAAACACACCAAAAATAATAATACTAGGTTCTCGAGATGGTGTTCTATAGTTGGTTGTTGCTTTTTTTATTAGCTTGTCTGGACTGAAGACAACAAGACAAATCAGTTCTTTAGTGGCATGAATATTTTATGCCTTATCGTTTCATCTCGTGACCACCTTTCTTGGTACCTTTTATTATTCTCATTTTGCAGGGGTGTTGGTCATAGGAAAATCCCAACAGCATGAAAACATGAATGCCAGAAAAAAGGCCATTTAAACTTTAAAAGAGTCAAGGATGTTAAAAACCAAGAAAAGCAATGTATAGAATCCTTGACATCAGAAGGAACATTTGACAAAAACTTTAGAGCTGAACAATGAGAAGCTAAATTTCCTACCAATATCACAGAACCAATTTGAAACATGACGTAGTTGTTGTTTTTCCCCTTTTCGGCATAATCAAATCTGTTACAAAATGTTGACCAGCATTAACTTGTTCTCCAATAAAATTAGACCCATCCTAGAAACTCTTATCGCAAAGAATTAACTCCATGCTTCAACAGTTTAAATGGCATTGAAGTGATCAGATGTGATCATATCAGTCCTTCATTAGTTCATTACAACCTCTTTCACGTCCTCTTCTACTTCTTCCAGACCCTTTATCTTCAATTTTCACAGTTCAAACGGTATCTGAGAGGTACTCACCACGTAGCATTCATATGTTTGTTCACTTATTAAGGAAGGGCTAATCGCATCCTCTTCCCTAACACATTCAGATGGTGGCCGATGTGTCCAGATGCCACTTAAACTGGTTTCATAACCAATAGCAAAGTCATAAACCTTATCTCACAGATGATCACATGGGTTCACGTGCTTGTAATGGTACAGTTAAAAAGAAAGCGACACGCATCCTACTCGCAAGAACAGGAATATGCTCCACAGATGGAAGTTCCTGGGGGCAATTACTCACCTCGACAGGCTGCAAGTGTTCCACTCTCTTGTGCATCGCTCCTGTGATTTAAAGGGGGAAAAGCGTTTAGCCACTGCACACCAAGGAAGCAGGCCCACAAAACACACCCACGGCTCAAGAACTAGCAAAGTTACGTCATTTGTACAGGGGCTTTCTTTCTGGGAGCTTCTCTGACATACTTGTACAGACACTCCTTATCATTTTCCTTGAATATAAACGTGTACCATCCACTTTCAAAAAAAAAGAGAAAGGAAGGAAGAACGTCCTTTCCATGTTTATGTGATATTTTACTTCATGATCCGTCGCTAACTATGCTCCAAGTCTAAAGTTATAACTATAATTCCAAGGGGAGGGAATAACCGGTACATGAGAAACGAAGATGTAAGGCGTCATAAGCGAAGGGAAGCAAGGGAGGGATAGGCAGAGTACCATTCGAGTTCGCGGCTTCTACTGGACCGCCCCCGGTGGGAGGATTGGCCTCCTCTGGATCTACCGTGCTTCTTGTTGTTGCCCATGGCCGGAGGAGGAATGGAAGTGAGGAATCGGAAAAGCGGAGGAGATGGACGCTCGGGAAGCGGCTTCTGCAGTGAAAGGGGGTGCCGTTTAGGTTAGCAAGGAGACGTAGTTATCAAATATTTATGGGATACTTACATATATACCCCAGAAGTATTTGTTTCCTCACATTATTTACATTATCTTTTGAACATTCATATTATGTTGTGTCCGTATTCTAATACCACGAAGCATTCTGTTGAAAATATACAGTATAATCTAAATTTTGAAAAGAATATCGATAACGGCGTTGGGGACGATTTTTGTTTTGTTCTCCTTGTTTTCCCTTTTTTTGTATACCAAACAAGTTCGAGGGCGAGTCTTCTTCGTTTCCTATTTATCCTCGCATCAAGAAGCAAATCAATATCTTGAGAAACAAATATTCCAATCAGCATGGTGATAAAATATTAAAAGAACCATAACGAGATAAACTTCTTTGAAGTGCGTTCGCTTCCATAATAAGAGGAAGAGGCACACGTATTGTCCATAGTCTTGGGTAATGATATTCTACAACTTACGTGAGGACATGTGGTAGATTATAACTAACCAAGGACCGGGCCTGAAAAAAAAAGGCCCTTAAATAAAGGCCCGGCTTGTCGAAAATTGGCCCAGCCCATGATAACCTTTACATTACGGGCCCTGTTTAGGCCCGGCTCTACCTTCTCTGGAAGCTTGTGTGATTTCATTCACTGATTAATCTATATATATCAAACAATATAAATCTTCTTTTTTGTCTCTCATCTACATTTCCCCACATTTTCTAGGGGAAGGTCGATGAACATTTTATATTGTATAAATGCCCCCAAAATAGTCGTACTTGCATGCACTCAAAATATGATATTTTTACAATGTTGTTCGGTTATTTTACGACAAAACGAATCAACAATTGAGATCAAATTTAAGCCCACGGAAAAGCGGACTGCTATATCAACTCCAGTGTGATGGCGTATGCTCTGCTTAGGATCCACCAATGAAAAGCCAGCATCAATCCACTATTGACGTGAAGTGTGGAATATCAGTTAAAATCTCCAAAATTTTCAATATTCTTGCATCAAATAAAATATGAGGTTGCAGGGAAAAAAATAAAGAGTAATATTTTGTGCACCGAAATCGAATTCGGTGGATAAAGTCACTTCATTATGTGACATCTTTTCTCGTTGGCCCAAAAATCAGGTGAAATGATCGTTTCTGCGTAAAAAATGACACATGCGTCGTACCCGTGTCACTCATTTTTTTACGTATTAAATACGAAATATATTTATTAAAAAAATATAGGACCAAAATATTTTATAAGATTGAAATATTTTACATATGAACGAGACATTTGGTATATGATTGAAATAATTTGTTAAATTCTTGTAATAAAATATTTTATTCACGTAAAAAAATAATATTTCTATAAAATATTTTATTATTTTATTTTTGTAGTCAAATAAATATTTAGTTCATTTAACAAATGTTACATTTTTATAACAAAATATTTCGTTCATTTAACAAAATATTTTTTACTTTATTTTTATAGTCAAACAAAATATTTTATTCATATAACAAATATTTCATTTTTATAATAAAATATTTATATTTTAACTATATATTTTGTTGTCAAATATCTTTCGCATTTAATGCACGTAAAAATGAGTCTTACGAGTACGACGTGGACGTCATTTTTTTAACACCTGATTTTTAAGTTAATAACAAAATTGTTATATAATGACGTATCGAATTTGGTGGATAAAATATTACTCAAAAATAAATGAGAGTTTTTTGCATGAAACTATTGTTAAAAGTGAATTTGTAAAAAAATCATTCTTAAAAATATATTAACAGATATATCACTGTGTAATCTGAATTGTACAAAAATATTATATTTATTTACATGCATATCACTTCTTTTTATCAACAACTTGTAAAAAAATCACACTTAAATGATATTTATGTACTATTTAAATTAACTCACTGATATATCTACTAATGTATTTTTAAGAATTATTTTTTTATAAATTTACTTTTAACCATAGTTTTCATATGAAAAACCCAATATATAATACATAGAAAGACATTCATTCCTCGAGGTGGAGAGGTGCAATGAGCGGGTGGGTGCGGCAAAGGCAGAACCGCAGAAGCGCTCCCGATTCCCTCCCTTCTTCAACCACACGTCATTCCCACCATCCTTGCCCTCCACCGTGAGCCCACGGAATATCAAATATCTGCGGCTGGAAGCTATGCTCGGTTGTTGGGTTGAAGGAAAAGGGAGAGGGGATCGAGAAAACAAAACACCTTTGGGAGGAAAGACCAGGCTGGCTGCTGCCGTCGGCAATGGCATGAATAAGATATGTAGATCTGGGTATGGTACAACACCTTAATTTTTTAGGGTTTTCCTTTTTTTTTAAGTTCTCTCTTGTGCAGGGGATTATATAAAGGTGTTTGTAAGTTGTAACCTTCTCGCTTATTAGAGTCTGGTTATTATATGTGGGGGCACCCAGAAGATGATCGAGACTATGTACCAGAAAAAAGGTCATAACATACCAGAAAACTTAAAAATGAATGGTATTTTTAGTGTTCCATAACATACCAGAAAAGAAAACCCAATAAAAATGCTTTTTTTCTAGAATGCTAATTGTACAATTTGCATAAGGAGATACAGGTGTCAATGCCTTCTTTTTCGAACTCCTCGTTAATTAGTTTATTCCACGGGCTCTCATTAGTTTATTCCATCTCTCTCTTTCCCTCTCTCTCTCTCACTCTCACACACGCGCACACGCACACACGCAACACACACACACATGTTTCCTTGTAAAGATGAATCATGAATGTCTTTGCCCCCTTCTTCCACGTCTCACCGGTTGGTGCCACAATAAACAAATTACGGACCAGATATGGGACTAGCGAAAAGGCCTGCACTAGTCGCTGCGAGTCTGTGACAGTGAGGGCAATGGTGCCATAACCCCACATGCCCATCTTCGTCACAAATGCCAAGGTTTCTTTAAATCATAAGAGCCTATTTGAGGATGGAGTAGTACGATGGCGTGTTAAAAGGGGGTGGGCATTAAATAATAATTTCTGTTTGACATCCGATTAGGTTAATCTGACGGATGAGTGACCCTTAATAGGGTGTTTGGTTGCAATTTTTTACCTCTTTTTTCTCTCAATTTTAAAAAAAAGAGGAAGAGGTCTTATAACACCGTTTGGTATGCCTCTCCTAATTTTTTAGAAGATACTATACTCCCATGTAAATCTTCCTCAAAAAAAAAAAAATAACACTCTACCATTTTTTTTTTTCAAAAACACTCACCACGTCTCTATCTCTCCCACTCGCGAACCCCAGCCCCCTCCCCCTCCCCCCTCCCCTCCCTCTGGCTCCGGCTCCCCCGTGCTCAGGCCCCCCCTCCGGCGCCGGTTCCCCCCGTGCGCAGCCCCCCCTCCGGTTCCCCCCCGTGCGTAGGCCCCCCCTCCGGTTCCCCCCCTCCGGCGTCGGCTCCCCCCCCGTGTGCAGGCCCCCCTCCCTCCGGTTCCCCCCTCCGGCGTCGGCTCCCCCCCGTGCGCCCTCCCCTCCCCTTCCCGGCAGCCCCTCCGCGCCCTCCCCTCCCCTCCCCGGCAGCCCCCTCCCCCTCCTCCGGCTTCCCCCCTGCGACCGCAGCCCCTCCCCTTCCCCCCTCCGGCGACGGATCCCCCTGCGCACCCCCTCCCCTTCCCCCCCTTCCGGCTCCGGCTCCTCTCCCCCGACGGCTTCCCCCTCCCCCTTGCGGCACCCTCCCCTCCCCCCGACGGCGCCCCCTCACCTCCCCCGACGGCGGCCCCCTCCCTGCGGCGACCTCCCCTCCCCCGGCGGCTCCCCTCCCCCTTGCGACATCCTCCCCTCCCCCCGACGGCGCCCCCTCACCTCCCCCGACGGCGGCCCCCTCCCTGCGGCGACCTCCCCTCCCCCGGCGTCTCTCTCTCTCTCTCTCTCTGCAATTGCCGGAGGCTACCCGGAGAGGAAGATCCCACAAATTTTAAAATTTACGACACTACTGTCAAACAGAAAGTGTCTGATTTTATCAATTTTAAAATTTAAGTCAAAAATTATGTTGACACAAATTTTTAGATAGAAATAGATTTAAAAAAAAAACTGCTCCCAAACACCCTATAAGAGTCTCTTCTAAGATGGAGTAGTAGGATGGCGTGTCAAATGGGGTGGACGCGAATACCCCACCTGCCTCAAATAAAAGGGTGGGCACGAAAACACCATAATATATTGTGAAGATGTATAACTTTGAGTGACTTCTTTAAAGTATTGTCTCCGTTATGTCCGAGAATTTGCTGATAAAAGGACATGATAAAAGGTGACTTTGGACCTTACTTATAAGTACATGCACATCTTTGGACGTATAAATTTGAGTGTTTCTTTTAAAATATTATCCCTGTTACGTACACTTTAGAGTGGTTGGAGTTTTATCCTTTCTGATGGTAAAAGAATCGTCAAAGGAGAAGACTCAAATTTTACTTATAAATATATACTCATCTTTATAATTTCTAATATGAGATCTTATGAGTCCCTTTTACATATTGTATTTACGTGATACATGTATGAAATATAATATTTTATGATATTTTGCAATGTTTTTCATCGTAATCAAATGAATATTGAAATGACATTCACCATATTTTTATGTTGTAATTTTTAATTTAGCCCTTATAATCTTTCATATTTATGAATTTATCCCTCAAATCTAACTGTTTCCTTATAAGTCTTCACAAATACATATTTATTTGTTAAACACTCCTCTTAGGGTGTTTTTTTGTACCTACACGAAGAGTTTTTTTTTTGGGGTACTGATATGTATGAGATACTTTACTGAATAACTTGATATTTTAAGATTTAATATAAAAAAAAATCTAGATTGGATGGCCTAGACCATAAATATAAAAGACTATAGGGGTTAAAAATTAAAAAATCCCTTCTATGTTTTCTTTCTCAACTCAAGGAGTAATACAAGTATTCGAAACCTTAATTTTAGAGAAATCAAGGCAAATACGTCAATGTCAAAGGTGAAACATAGAACATGAAAGCTGTTTGATTGAAGTGGTGATCCGGGATGCATGCAATCATATGTGTGGAAGCTTTGTTTTCTTGGTAGGGACGGGAGGGGAATGAACGGGGGGGGCCACGGAGAAGGTGCGAGGAAAACGAAGTTCCCACTTAACCCCCCGACCACAATATAAGCTTTGGAGGAGGCCACGAGCCGGGTGTGGTGGCGTATTCCCTCCCTTGTCACTGCTCCATGATTGCTCTGTCTACCGGACATTATTAACTCAATCAATGTGTACTCCTTGTAAAGTCTTCGAAGTGCCGGTGTTCTTCCGCAATCATGAAAACATAACTGGCCGACATAGATTTAATTATCTCATCGGTCCCCATCCAATAGAATTTAAGGGATACAGATGAATGATGAGCATTTAAATCATATTATTTCTAAGATTTTTAAGAATTACTCAGGATCAATAAATTTCTTTCGAGAAGTTATTTGATTGAGTAATATTTTATGTATCAAATCTGATATATAAAATCATGTCAAAATATAATTTTTATTCTTATTAGTATAAAAAAATTGAAAAGATCGTTCATGTGTAGAAAAAGACATCTCATGTCATAACTGTACGATTTCATTTTTTTTCACATATTAAAGGTGGAACGCACTTGACAAAAAAATATATGTAACATTAAAATATTTTACATATGAATAAAATATTTTACATATGAATAAAATATTTTTATTTGATTTTAAAAATAAATTAATAAAATATTTTGTACGAATAAAATTTTTTTATTACGTGAACGAAATATTTGTTATAAGAACAATATATTATAAAAATAAAATAGTTTTGTTATAAGAATAAATAAAATATTTCAATTCTATACCAAATATTTTATTCTTCTGTAAAATATTTCATTCACATGTTTTTCCGTCGAGTGCGTTCCGTGTTTAATGCGCGAAAATATACGACGTACGGGTCTAACGTGAGATATCATTTTCTACGTAGAAATGATCCTTTCATATTTTTTTTGAGTTCAACGAGAACAAAAATTATAAGTTGACGTGACTTTATACATCGAATTCGATGCACAAATCATTACTCTATTTGATTTGACGTAAAAACATCAATTTTGAAGTTGACAAGAGTAAAACCATTGTAATCCTCCATTTTTAGGCTAATCAGCTTTAAAATTACTGCTGATTTTTAATAAATTGAGAATGAATAATGAAACCAGATTAAAAAAAAGTGCTATATTGCTATGTAAACAGATAAAATTATGAAACTTATCAATTTAAAGAACATCAAATAAACGACATCGACCGTACAATGAAATTGGATTAACGATGTGAATAGGTTAATTTCTTCACGTACGTTTGGAACTTACAATCCAATTACTTGGTACTCAATAACATCACCAAGGTCATCTCTTTATTTCTAGACTTACTAGTTAAAACCAATAAACTCTTTTTTGGGGTATATTTGACATAAAAATCTTGTAGAATACCAGCTTGGAAAATGGAAACTGCTTATTTTAAAACCAGGAAAAGTAAAAAAAAGTACATTCTTAATAGCTTTGATCATCGGGTTTGGAACTAGAAGTTTTTGCTTTTCAGCGATTTTAGGCCGACCAAAAACTGAATAAAATTTGAAATTTTGCAACCTAACGGCGAACGGCATGCAAACACAAAGATAATACTATAGAATAATACATATTATTACATATATAAATAATGTAAATAGTATTTTACCATATTTTGGTACACTTTATATACGAGCATACACGATGGAATACTAAAAAACAATTATGAGTACATATTAACAAAGAAACTCCAATTACTTCCCTCGTAGTTGGTCACGGTCTCCGTGAATATTTTTAAAATATTTGTAAGTCTAGAAATATATCACGTGGCGTTATTCTTTGTCACACTTTTTGTCACTATCTGTAATCATAATATAAAATAGCAAAATAACTTGAGTTTAATTCTATTGAACTCATGAGTAGTGTTTTACAAATCGATCTGGTACAGGATGAACCGTCTGTATCGAATTATATCAGTCACAGATCGACCAATTTATGGTACTTAACCGATATGATTTATATATTAAATATTTAATTTTAAATGAAAAAGACATCATTAGATAAATTGGTTGAATGACTTCATTAGTTAGGGGAGATTCTGAGTTTGAAACTCATTATCTTCTAAATAGATGTAAAAAATGATGAAATTCGTGATATTCGAACATGTGACCTTCGACTCATTTGAAAGCGACTTTAACTAATTAAATCACAATTAAATATTTAATAGTTTTTATTATAATAATATTTATGAAATAATATAATAATATTGACACCTAACGGTATATAATCATATCATATTGATAAAAAATTGATACTATAAATATACACGGATCTGCAAATCTTGCTCAGAAGTAAAAAAATAAGTTATTATTTTCTCATCGTCTAATTTGAAGAATAAATAGTAAGAATTTAAATTGAAGAACGAGAAAAAGAGGGATCAAGATTATTTCACCTCCAAGATTCTTCCCTCGTACCTTGAAATCAGTATGATTGACAGACGACAGATGCTGCTGATTCTTTCACGTTGCATTTAAAATTGGGTTGATAAATGGAACTTAGGTAAAGATTTAACCTGGCAATGATTAGGGTAAATAGACATCGGTGGACGATAGTGGCGTAGAAGTGAACAGAGGGCATATGAATAAGTATGACAATTTTTAAGGGTGCATCATAAACATTGATCGATCATCGAATAGGATTCGGACGATAAACGTACAGAAAAACTCTTTTACATATGCACATGTCTTTATAGTTTATACGCCAATTTCAGAAGAGTAGATGTGAACTTTTACCAACTTTACCATAAGAAAAGGTTCCGTCGGACCGTCAAAGCTAACGCCCTGACGGTCTTCCGGCGCGGGTAGGCGGGTAAACCCGTGAAATTACAGCTGTCGCCGGTCGACTCTCTGGACGCCAGTGATCTGATGAACGCTTGGAGTTGATGGAGACCTGAAAAAATGGCAGTTGACGGGGACGGCATCTAGGGACAGCCTGTTGGAGAGTCGCGTCAGATGGGACTCCTCATACAAGCGGCCGCACGTGTCTCGGAACCTTTGTAATGTGTGTTGTATTTGCATATTACCCTTGACCCTATATGCATTGTCAAAACTAATAATAAATAGTTATAATTATTCATCAATTTTGAATGAATGTTCAATGATGCTACGCTGAATATTAACATATAAAGATCAAGATTTGTCGACCCGGTGGACCCGATCTCGGCTCGGGACGGGTCAGGTCGGTCGAGTCGCACAGTGACCCGGTCCGCCCTCTCGGATTTTGGGAGCGTGATTTTTTAATTTTTTTAAAATTTTTAATAAAATTTTATTTAAAGATTAAATGTTATATATATTTAAAAATATTAGAATGTAGAATTTTTTTGTGATAATAGATCCATACTAAATTATACATAATTAATTATATAAAAATAACATATTACATCGCTTAATTAAACATCCTATTATATATAATACATAAAAAATTTATTTAAATTACTTAATATGTTAAAGTAAACAGTGACATAATAATGACATTCATTCATAAAGTATAAAATACAAAAACTCACTCATCCTCCTCATCTGTGAAGCCCGAATCCCAAAACTCACTAATCCTCGTCATCAGTGAAGCCCGAATCTCAAAACTCACTCATCTTCGTCATCAGTGAAGCCCGAATCTCAAAACTCATCATCAGATACATGAGACTGATCACCCGTATAATCTAACTCTATCCTAGTGGGTGGAGGTACATGTGGGTGGGACTGAAAATATGTAACCATCTCCACAAATGATGGGTCGTGTGCTGCGGTGGAGGGTACATGAAAATCTGTAAAAAAAAAGTCCTCACTACATCTATAGCTTCAATTATATCATGTGCGACTGGTGCTGGTGCTGGTGCTGCTCGAACTCTGGACGTGGAGGAAGATCCTGCTCCGTCCTGTGCTCGTGGTGGGGGTACCCGGGACGTAGAAGAAGATGCCCTGGGTGTGCTACGAGAACCGTATCTATTCTGTAACTGTGTCCGAAAGAAATGTCGGACATCTCCCGGAACTCGGTCGCATGCACGAACATCGCGCCCCACTTCCGCAAGGTGCTCCGCAAACCTGTGTATGCCGGTGACGCGATGTTCGCAGTATCTACAGTGCACATGTCCATTACCCTCAACAGAGTATCCATGCTCCCACGGAGGGTGACGCCGTCCGTCCATGATGACCTGCAAATGATGTAAAAGTTTACATTAGTAATTTCAATGATAAGTACAAAACTCAAGATATGAAGAAATTTATAATTAATTATTAGTTAGTTATAGATATAACCAAATGATACATACTCATTAAGAGTATGGACCCAAATTGGGTCAGTGCACATCTCCAAACAATCTAACATTAAAAGTGTTCCGCAGATAGGACAGATAGTCTTCGTAGGCATTGAACCTGAATAGTTCTCCCAATACATGCGTACGTAGTATTCATACTGCTGCGAACCTTGTGCGTACACGACCTCTACTGGCGCAACTGCGGCATAAGGATATGGATACAATGAAAAAAATGAACTACTGTTATATGAGTCGCCATGATACATCGGCTGCTGGGGCCATGACCGTCCATACGAGCTTCCAGATCCCTGGGAGTCATGTGTGCTCATCCTCTCAAAATCAGACAACATGTCTTGATAGCTTGTACTGTTTGTAACCTAACTTCCATAGTAGGGATCCCAATGATCAGTTGCTCGCCTCGTCCCTACCTGTGGAGCATCGTGGTCCTCATCTTGCGTGGCATGTGTGAAGTGCTGCTCCTCTGTCCATGCGGCATGTTGACGGCCCCCACGACCTCTACTATGACCACTGTTGTACTCTCTGCCACCAGCACTAGTATCCTCACCACGACTCCGTTGACCACCTTCACCACCGCCACCTCCATGGGATGAAGACCCTGTCGGTGTACTATCATCATCGGAGTCATGACTCCCACTGATGCGGGGCTCAACAGAGGGCTCGGGAGTGTCGTCATCTGCATTGGGATCTAATGTCTCCATGTCTGCAACATCTATCGGATTTAATGGTGGTCCCTTGTCCTTCTTGCTGGTGAATAATGTGGTCCATGATGATTTTTTCTTCTGTGGAGTAGGGGGTGGCTTACCTGCTGCATGTTGTGTCCCTCTAGATGCCTGAGAAGCAGAAGTCTGGTTAGATAATTTTTCAATTTACTTTCTACTGTGTAAGTCTGTACATATACCTGAGACGATTGACTAGGTGCCTTAGATGTTGAGCGTCGTGGCGCAGCAGACTGAGATGGTTGTTTCGATGTTACCGAAGACTACACAATTGAAAGAATAATATATTCAATTACCAATGAAATACAACATATAAATGTAGAAATGATAATATAATTTCACATCTCTAAATGAGGAACTCCACCTAGCCTCTCTTGAAGTGGATAACCTTCTGGGTTTCGCAGATATTGAATGCCGCGGTGCAGCAACCCGGGACCACTGTTCTCCCGCAATGTTGTCATTTTTCGGACCGACCTGTAATATATTTCTTACATCATCATACATCAATATATGACTACGCTATCTAATGAAATATACGATTCGATTTTCATATATTAATTCACCTGAGCTGGCAGTTGACGCTCAATTGTTGGAGGTTGCATCAATCGCTCCCATGCTGTATCATCGTACGCATACGATGTGTCTCCACCCCCAATGACGAGGTCTTCATCCAAATTAAGTTTATCATCACGTCCCGTTGCTGACTCGTCACCACCTAACTGCACATGGATGTCATCTCCCTCCCCCACTGCCTCTTGTACAGCTGATGCGAGAAAAATATAAGGCCGTGGTGTCTCGCCTGATTCTTCAGCCTCCTCGTCCAATTCTGTCTCACCACGCTCGGTTGTGGCTCTTGCAACCCATGCTACCATAGGGTCATCATCGTCTCGCAAGTACACAGCATCCGTTGGGTCGTAATCTCCCTCTCCTCTCCTTGTATCTATTTGCACATACCGGACCTTTAGCCTCATGTTGTAATGAACATACACCATTTTGTCTAGCCTGCGGTGTGTCAGCCTATTCCTCAGCTTAGTATGCAAGAAGGAGAATGTCGACCAATTCCGCTCACACCCACTCGATGAGGATGTTTGCGATAGAACTCTCATTGCGATCTTCCTTAATACGGGTGCACTTGTGCCTTAATTTAGCCACCACTCAGCTGTGTTTAAGACAGATCACGTACAATATAATAATTAGATGTAAAAATTACTTCTCGAGATATAGAAGGTACATTGTGAAGACACATTACCTGGGTCGAGTCTGTCACGACTGGCCACTGCATTAGGTGTCGCAAATGAACCAATTGTCTCTCTAAATGTTTTCATCTGCATTATCGAAAAATATTAAGTGTATATTTCATTTCATATTCTCAGTGGTAAATATCCAAGTATACCTCATTCAACGCATCAGCAACATCTGTTGGGGTGAAAGATAATCGGTCTACCACAATGTTGACCGATTATATCAAAGTATCGTCATAAGCAAGGCCCCGAGCATATTGGAAGGCCGGATGTAGATAGTACGCTGCAATCGCAAGACAATGAATTACATATTAGTATCAATTGAAGATCACAGCTCATTTATTGGACGAGAATGTAAGTGTTTACCTGCCATGTGAAGATCGCGGCTCATTTGTCTGTCCCATCTGTGCTCCACAATCTCTAGGATGGTGGGTCCATATTTTTTGACGTTGTAAGGATCTTCCGCTTGGCAGCTTCTATTTTGCTGTACACCAACCCCATGGTTGGTACTCTATCCCCATCCACACATCGCAGTACCTCATACACTGGCTCTATTAATGACACTAATAACTTTACTCTATCCCAAAAATTTGAGGTGTTGACAATCCCCTCGACCTCCGCCCCTTCACGTGAAGCAGCAAAAGATGAACTCAGCCAGATCTCACCTCTAAACATTTGCTTCAACCCATCATTGTGCTTCAGTAGGCTCTGCAATGCGATATAGTTGGTGGCAAATCATGTGATGTCAGGCCTCAACAGTTCGCCGCCACAATGCTCCCTCATCCATGCCAATACAAGTGTGTGGTTGTAGATATATTTCATGATTTTTTGTGCCACCTCGACCATAGATTTGACCACAAGAAGCTGTACAATCTCCTTCCGCATCAGATCTACACAATGTGCTACACAGGGGGCCCAGAAAATGTTCCGTCTGTTCTTCATTAGCTCCTCCCCAGCCTTCTTATAGTTCGACCCATTGTCAGTCACCACTTGCACAATGTACTCCTCCCCAATCTCAGTCACCACTTTGTGACGACCCAGAGCTCCGGATACCGATATACCGATGAAATCGATACACCGATATCAAGAACTGGGGAAGCCACCCAAGAGGCTGATGAGGCCCCTGAAGGGTTAAAGGAGTTTGCTGAGGAGTTGCATAACGAATTGGGACCGCATGCGCGCAATATTAATTAGGACAACAATTAATAAATAAGTGCGGAAGTAATTAAAATATCAGAGTGGTAGAATATATACAATAGTCCAGATTTTTCAATAAAAAGAGGTCCACTGTACAACTACACGGGGCATATCAATTGATAGTTTGGTGCGATAGATAAACACAGATTCAGAGGGGGGTGAATGGATCTTCTAAAGAGTTTTGACCAATTTAAAATTCGTATGAAATGATAAGCAGAAGATCAGTGGACAATTGCTCAAACATAAAAGATGCAAACCCAATTAAACTCTAGGACATGAATAATCAATCAGATCACGGTCCTAGCATGCATCTAGCGGAAGCAAGCAATCAAACAAACCACTGCACAAGGTATTTTTTAGGTGGTTCGGTCCACAGACCTACATCCACCCCTCACTCCCAACCGGAGTGAGGCTTCCACTAGCAATCAGCTAGAAAGCAGACTCAGTCTGCAAACAAGTTGCTGCCACACAGCTTGACCAGGGGAACAGTCTCCCCTCTTCCTCCAGACCGGAGGGAACCCACTAGTGACACACAGTCACTAGCAACCGGAGACCTAAATCTCCCTTCCTCTGAAAGTCAGAGGGAACCACAAGTGACTCCCAGCCACTTGCGACCAGAGACTAGGTCTCTCTTCCTCCAGACCAGGAGGGAACACACAGGTAGCAACCACTACCTACAACCGGAGTCAAGGACTCCCTTCCTTTGAAACCAGAGGGAACTCACAAGCGACACTCAGTCACTTGCAGACCGGAGACACAGTCTCCCTTCTCCTGAGTCCACAGGAGGAACCCGATCTCCAACCAGAGAATCGGAAGAACAATGTTCAGTTTGAAAAGAAAATAATAAAAGAAAATACAGCAACTAAAAGTTGGAAATATAAAATCAAAATGTGACTCTCGCAGGAGCTGGCTGGCCTGGATTTGATCCACGGTCCAGCAGAAACTGATCTTCAGTTAAAGTTTCTTTTACTCTAGCTCTCTCTTCTTCTCACTCTTCTTTTTCTTCTCTTTCGTAGGCTCTCTCTGTCTCTTCTTTTTTCTTCTTCTTTTCATACTACTGCAGCTCACTGCCTCACTGCTCCAACTCTTCTATTTCGATCAGAATCACATTGTGCATTGTCTGCTTCATCTTCCTCTCTATCTTCATCTGTCTTCTTCAGTGGAAGAAGGCTTCCTTTTATAGCAGCAGCAAATAGGGCTAAATGCTCTTTTCGATTCCTGCCCAAGCTTCAATCCACGTGGCGGCTTCTCAGCATCTTGGATCACGTGCCAGGTACCTATCTCGGATCACGTGTCCAGACACCTGCAGGTTTAATGAAGAGTTCAGTCGATGTACAAGCCACATGCTGTATAGACTTCATATAAAAGCAGCAGAGTTTAGACTTAAGGATGCAGTGTATATGCAGTGTACAGACTCTGCATTACAGGCTAGCAGGGATGTATAGACTTGCTGCGTGCAGGCTGGCGGACGCAGTGTACAGACTCTCCGTGCAGGTTGGCAACGATGTATAGACTTGCTGCGTGCAGGCTGCCACGATGTATAGACTTTGCAGCGCAGCAGTGGGATGTTGTATAGACTTGCTGTGGAGGCTGTGTAGACTTAGCTACAGGCTGTGGGATGAATGTCTAGACTCTGCAGACATGCGATGCAACTGGATGTATAGACTTAGTTGGGCTGTGCAACCGATGTGCAGACATGGCGTGCAGGCAGCCAGACTATGTATAGACTTGGTGTGCAACGATGCAACACAATGTATAGACTTAAGCGTGCTGTGCAAGCAATGTGCAGACATGCTATGCTTGCTGTGGGGGATGTATAGACTCTGCGTCTATCAAAGTATGCACAATGGTAAAAGACGCCTCTTTCCTAGGCGTTTATTTCAGAAGTGACGCCACTATTGGTGGGCGTCAGATTTCGAGCTTAAAAGAATGTATAGACTTGATGTGGCTGTATAGACTAGCAAATGCATGAAGAAGCAAGCCAATGTATAGACACAGCTGTATGGACTCTAAGCGAACGCTGTACAGACTTGAACGTAGGTGTAGACCGCAATGTATAGACTTGCGTTCACACAACGTAGGTAAAGGTGAGAATGTACAGACTTACATTCAGCAGTGTATAGACTTGAACACATGCATTATGCAATGTACAGACTTGGACGCATGCTGTGACATGCGATGTATAGACTTGGACACTTGCATGCTATGCAATGTGTAGATTTGCCAGCAACAAGTGTATGGATTTCAGCTATGAATGTGCAGACTTGATGAGTGATGCATGTACAGACTTGAACTCTGCAATGATGTGCAAGCATAGTCCAATGTACAGACTTGCTGAACTGTCGTATAGACATTACACCAATGAATGTTTGGACAGGCTTCAACGAATGTACACACTTTGTGTGCGTGCAAGGGCAGTGAACGTAGGCAAGACAAGCGATGTATAGACTTGCTAGATGAGACACAACATGTGACGCTCGGATGTACAGACTTGCTAATTGAGACGATGGCTGTACTTAGACAGTGTATAGACTTGTAAGACGCTCATGCACTGACGATGTATAGACTTCACTAAAGAATGTTCAGATTAGCTGCAACAAAGTGTAGACAGTACAATGTATGGACTTGAGTGTGTCCAGACAATGTATGGACTTTAGACATAATGCATGAGAGACATGTTGGCAAGTGTATAGACTTCATTCAACAAAGTTCAGGCAGACTGTCTACGGATGTACAGACTTTGCTGAGTGAGTGAGACACTGGCTGTACAGACTATGCAACACCACACGTTGTACAGACTTAAGCAATGTATGAACTATACTGCTCGCACCAGTAATGAATGTATAGACTGTGAATATGAAGAATGTACAGACATGAAATGTGTGCTGTCTAGACAGACTCTATACAGACTTAAGCAATGTATGGACTTCATCCAACAAAGTTCAGGCATGCTGTTAACAGATGTACAGACTATGCTGAAAGGGTATAGCAGCATCACCCATTGTACAGACTAACATCAAACAATCCAGATAAAATGTAATTATGAAATGCATCAACAATTATGAAATGCACCAATGCACACAACACACAGCCTCAGCATGTTCGTTGGTTATGTAATTCAGATAAGATGTTCAATGAAACATTCATATGCAACACAAACAGATTTATATGCAGACTCAAACAGTATGCATACTAAAACAGATGATGACTATGCAGACTCAAACAGTATGCAGACTAAAACAGATGATGACTTATAATGTTTGCTATCATCAAAACCACAGGGACACAACAATCTCCCCCTTTTTGATGATGGCAACACTATGAACACTATGAGTCAATTTATTTTCCCCCTTTGACTTCAGCAAAAAGACATTAGATTGAGAGGGAAGTATAAGAATGCATAAGATGATGGAATGAAAGACTCCCCCTTTGATTAAGCCATGAAATTTATTCTCCCCCTTTTTTTAACAACAGCAATGAAAGGGACATTAATGATGCTGACTATATCTCCCCCTTTATGAATGACACTCAGCCTGATAGGAAAGCTCCCCCTGATTAGATGGAGACTTATGAGTGTAGATGAGAAGGAGACACAGATAGTCAGATGAACCACAGGGACAGCAAAAATTCTCCCCCTTAGATGGACAGTGATTGGAATGAAGCACAGGACATAAAGAAATCAACAATGAATCTATTTCAGAATGGAGTCCAATGAAAGGAAGTAAGCATTCAGAATGAATGAGAAAGGTTTTCAATGGGATATCAATTTCATAAATCTGAAGATGTAACAGCTTTAGAGACTTCCATTATGAAGACTTATGAATGAAACTTAACAAGTCAAGCTTGGTTTAAAAGTGATGCAAACTCAGTTTTTCAATAAAAATTATACTCACATCTGAATTCAGATTTTAATAGAAATGAACCAAGCATACATAACACTACTTCAATTAACCTCCCAGCATCTTAATCAATTGATTTCAATGACTTCTTTTAGGAAAAATCATACATCAGTATTGAGGTTAAACAAAAGATCATTTCAGAGATAAACACTTAATGGGTTTAGCTGAAAAAAAAATTATTTCACTTCATTTAGAGAACAGTCAGGGATGGTTCATGCCTTTTGTCGTAAAGGTAGACGATGGTTAGACGTCAGTACCCCTAGCTTACTCAGCAGAAACTGCCATTTTGTTTCAGACATGATATCATTTTTTTTAAAATAAAAATTCTGAACAGAGTTGATCAAGAAGCCTCATGACTTAGGGCCCATTATCTTTGACAAGGATCCTAGTTTCTCAGCGCATTTGATCATTGCTCTGCCATTCATTTAGCACAATTTTTTTATTTAAACAGTTACCCAAGGTGTTGAAGAAAGACTTGTTTAAAAACAATACAGATTCCATGCATTTCAACTAATTGGGTCATGATCTCAATATGACAGATTTTAGAAGGTCTTTCAAAGTATGACATGAAGTGCATGGTTAAGGTTTATTAAGTCTGATTCAGATATTTTCAAGAAATTCATCTTCAAACTTGCAGAATGCATTAAATCTAAACCAATTCAAGTCCTTTTAGACGTTCATAATTCCACATAATGCGAGATTTCTTTATTGATAGCAAAATCAGATTTATGATCATGATATGCAGATTGAAATCTTCTCATTTGATTATTGAGCTGAGATTTCTTTTGACAAGATAAAAGAGACAGCATGGAGACATCAATTTGAAATCCTCAATGCAAACTTGACTGAGAGACTGACCAGAAGGAGAGACAGAATCAAATGGAAAACTGACAATCCTATGGATGCTCCCCCTGAGTACATGCATGCAACCCTTTTTTTTATTTTTCAATATGTATTTCATGCAAGGTAACAGGAGGTCAGGCATGTTTCAAGATCTTCAAGGTTTAATATGCAATGAATTTTGACAAAAGAGTATGCATCTGACAACCTGCATGCAATGCATTGACTCCTCCTGACAATATGCATTCAGACAAACTTTTTGGCATTTTCAATGAAATTAAATGCAATGCAATTAACTACATGTATGCAAAGACATGCAGAGACTCATGTTCATTCAGACTGCCCTACTAAACAATATGACCCATGGTACTTGGCGGAGCACTTGGTCTAAAAGACCACCTCTCACATAGTAAGAACCTCCAGACAGATTTCCCTGCCTTTTGATAGCTTACCATTTAATATACCATAGTGGTCATGAATGACAGTGCAATATTGACAGTCCTACTTGCATCAGATTTTCAATGAATGTATGTCTAATGTATGTATATGCAATTCACATATATGCACACACAGCTCAAGGTGCAAGCAAGTAATTCCATGAAGCTCAATGCAAGTGTCAAACAAATAAAGGAGCATGTATGCATGAATCATGATATGCAAAAAAATATGACAATTATGCATGGACAGTTCATACCAGATATGCAGTTATCCAAAATTCACAATTTCAGATATGCAATTTAAGACAAGTTTTCAGAACTGACCTGAGTAGTGCAATCCTAGGGGTTTCATTCTTGAATGTCTTGGTTTATTTACCCCTCTTTGTTCATTCCAAGGCACACCTGTAAAATATTGATCATTTTGATCCTGCAGGGACCCAAGCAGCTTTGGGTCCTGCCTTACCCCTAACAGGTGTTCTAAACAATTTCATAGCAACATTATCATCAAATTTCATCAGTGAACAGTCATCCATAGAATGTCCAAATTTTCACAGTATCTACATGAAATGGCTGTTTTTGGTTCTTATGATGCATATTAACAGCAGGATGATGTTTATAAACATGTTCATAAGATTTTCTGTTGTATGCATGGACAGTTTGATACTTGTTCTTACTCAGCCAACATTCAACAGATCTATGGCCTGACTTTCCATAGTTATAGCATGAAATTTTCACAAATGATTTTGCAGGGAATTTGACAAAATGAGGGTTAACAGAATTCTTTTGAACATACTAACAGTCCTTGACTGTATGCCCATTTTTTTCATATTCGAAGCATCTGATTTGCTTACTTTTAAAATCATTTTTACTCCAAGTGGATCTAAACCAGCACTCAGCAGCCCTGTGCCCAGGCTTATTGCAGTTGAAGCACACAATGTGCTGACTAGAATTGTGTTTAGATCCATATGGACCATGAAAATGAATGGAAGACCTGGCATGCAGTTTATTGTCTTCTTTCATGATAAAACATTCACTCATGAGATGACCATGCTTCCCACAATAATAACATGAAGCATCAGGCTTCCTAGCAGCATGGTTTCTATCAAAAGAATTTCTAGAATGTGATGTTTCACTACCATGCTCATCTTTTAGCATTAATCTGTAATCTTCCATTATGTGACATACTTTCCCACAATAATAGCACGACCCCTTTTTAGTATGAGTGTTTGAGAGGTCATGTGAATTGTGTGCAGCAGTCTTTGTACCAACTGGAGTAGTTTTATCTTTTTTCTGTAGGTTTTCATCCTTTTTTAATTTTTGAGTTTGTCCTACAGTTTTAAGACTGACAGTAAGTTTTTGTGCAGTAAATTGAAAAACAGAAGAACCAGCAGTTGTGTTTTGATCAGAAGCTTTTACAAACACAGTTGAAGTTTTATTGCTGTTGATCCTTTTGTTTGTTGAACTGTAACCCAACCCCTCTCTCTGAGAGTCATCACTCTTTCCCAGAAACTTATTCAGATTGTCATTTCCCTTGACAAATTTTGACAAGGAATTTTTCAAATCTTGAATTTCAGAATTTAAGTCACAAATATTAACTTCATATTTGGACAGATCTGTTTCACAGGAAATGACTTGTTGATGCAAGGCATCATTCAGACTTTTGAGTTTTTCAACTTCCTGTTTTAATTTTATTTCATTGTCAGCTTCAGATAGGGACTTATAAAGATCATCAACTTCTTGTTGAAGGGATGTGATTGTTAACTCATATTTAGCTATCTTTTGTTCACAGCAAGTGACATTCCCACTCAACATTAGGTTGATGTTTTTCAGATTTGTAATTTCATGTTCAGCATTCAGCAACTCACTAGAGCTCACCAGGCTTACACTCTTCCCTTTTTCTAAAGTGATTAGCCTCTCAGACATTGCTGAGTTTAGGTGATTCAGCTTATTAATTTCCTCTTTCAGTTTACTGTTCTGCTCTAGGAGTTCATCATCAAGCACCCATTCATCTGAAGAAAACTGACATTCATAAAACTTTTCTTGTTGTTTTTCAGATTGAAGTTTGTCAAGATTTTTCTGAATCTCTGAATTTGTTACTCTATCAGCCTCTAATTTTTCAGAAATCAATCTATTTTCTTTTTCAAGATTTATTGATTTGTGTTCAAATTCCTTGAGCTGATTATTGAGTATTACATTTTCAGACTTCATGTTTTCCAAGACTAGCTCTAAGTTTCTCACCATTTTTCCATTATTTTCTTCAATCTCAATTTTCTTTTCCAACAAGAGTTTGTTTTCCTCTTTCAGGGATTTGATTAATTCCTTTTGCAAATTATCATCATGATCTTTATCATTAATCAAATCTCTGAGAACAGCACAAGTATTGCAAGAATCACTTTCTTTGATAGGTCTATTCCTTAGACTTTCATTCTCAGACCTCAATTGTTTCATTTCATTCTCTTTTCTGTTCATATCTAACTTTAGATTTTCATACTCCACTTTCATGCTTCTGATTTCATACATCAATTCTTTTCTCAATTTTCTCTTCTCAGATTTAAGTTTTTCATAGGATTCTAATAGATTGGCATTTTCCCAGTCATCTAATGTGTAACTAGAGAAAGGATTGGTTACCTCTTCAGCATCTTCGAGTTCTTCTTGATCACTGCTATGGTTGCTCTTGTCAGCCATCAGGCAGCTGTCTTCATTTCCCCTCTGAGCTAGCTTCAGCTTATCCAGAATGTCCTTACCGGACCTGCAGTCATGGAAAAAGGAATGTAGAGCCTTATCAGTAGCTTCTTTCATTAATTTCAAAACTTTCTGATTCTCTCCATTTCTTGATCTGTGACTGTTAGTCCATTTGGACTCTTTCTTTGGCAGTCTGTGAGGACCATGTGAGATTAACTTCCACAGATCCGGATCCATCAAATTCACATAGTTATGTAGACTGCTAACCCATGAGTTAAAATTAGAGCCATTGAAAACCGGTGGAGAACCCATTGATTAAATCGGCAAGCAGATTAATGCAGCAGAGAGTAAATTCAGAAATGCACCAAAGACAACAAGATCCTCTGCAGATCGTTGGATCTGATCAGTCAGAGAACCGCTCTGATACCAATTGACAGTTTGGTGCGATAGATAAACACAGATCCAAAGGGGGGGTGAATGGATCTTCTAAAGAGTTTTGACCAATTTAAAATCCGTATGAAATGATAAGCAGAAGATCAGTGGACAATTGCTCAAACATAAAAGATGCAAACCCAATTAAACTCTAGGACATGAATAATCAATCAGATCACGGTCCTAGCATGCATCTAGCGGAAGCAAACAATCAAACAAACCACTGCACAAGGGATTTTTTAGGTGGTTCGGTCCACAGACCTACGTCCACCCCTCACTCCCAACCGGAGTGAGGCTTCCACTAGCAATCAGCTAGAAAGCAGACTCAGTCTATAAACAAGTTGCTGCCACACAGCTTGACCAGGGGAACAGCCTCCCCTCTTCCTCCAGACCGGAGGGAACCCACTAGTGACACACAGTCACTAGCAACCGGAGACCCAAGTCTCCCTTCCTCTGAAAGCCAGAGGGAACCACAAGTGACTCCCAGCCACTTGCGACCAGAGACTAAGTCTCTCTTCCTCCAGACTAGGAGGGAACACACAGGTAGCAACCACTACCTGCAACCGGAGTCAAGGACTCCCTTCCTTTGAAACCAAAGGGAACTCACAAGCGACACTCAGTCACTTGCAGACCGGAGACACAGTCTCCCCTCTCCTGAGTCCACAGAGGAACCCGATCTCCAACCAGAGAATCGGAAGAACAATGTTCAGTTTGAAAAGAAAACAATAAAAGAAAATACATCAACTAAAAGCTGGAAATATAAAATCAAAATGTGGCTCTCGCAGGAGCTGGCTGGCCTGGATTTGATCCACGGTCCAGCAGAAACTGATCTTCAGTTGAAGCTTCTTTTACTCTAGCTCTCTCTTCTTCTCACTCTTCTTTTTCTTCTCTTTCGCAGGCTCTCTCTGTCTCTTCTTTTCTCTTCTTCTTTTTCTACTACTGTAGCTCACTACCTCACTGCTCCAACTCTTCTATTTCGATCAGAATCACATTCTGCATTGTCTGCTTCATCTTCCTCTCTATCTTCATCTGTCTTCTTCAGTGGAAGAAGGCTTCCTTTTATAGCAGCAGCAAATAGGGCTAAATGCTCTTTTCGATTCCCGCCCAAGCTTCAGTCCACGTGGCGGCTTATCAGCATCTTGGATCACGTGCCAGGTGCCTATCTCGGATCACGTGCCCAGACACCTGCAGGTTTAATGAAGAGTTTAGTCGATGTACAAGCCACAGGCTGTATAGACTTCATATAAAAGCAGCAGAGTTTAGACTTAAGGATGCAGTGTGTATGCAGTGTACAGACTCTGCATTGCAGGCTAGCAGCGATGTATAGACTTGCTGTGTGCAGGCTGGCGGACGCAGTGTACAGACTCTGCGTGCAGGCTGGCAGCAATGTATAGACTTGCTGTGTGCAGGCTGCCACGATGTATAGACTTTGCAGCGCAGCTGTGGGACGTTGTATAGACTTTCTGTGGAGGCTATGTAGACTTAGCTACAGGCTGTGGGACGAATATCTAGACTCTGCAGACATGCAATGCAACTGGATGTATAGACTTAGTTGTGCTGTGCAACCGATGTGCATACATGGCGTGCAGGCAGCCAGACTATGTATAGACTTGGCGTGCAACGATGCAACACAATGTATAGACTTAAGCGTGCTGTGCAAGCGATGTGCAGACATGCTATGCTTGCTGTGGGGGATGTATAGACTCTGCGTCTATCAAAGTATGCACAATGGTAAAAGAGGCGGCGTTTATTTCAGAAGTGACACCATTATTGGTGGGCGTCAGATTTCGAGCTTAAAAGAATATATAGACTTAATGTGGCTGTATAGACTAACAAATGCATGAAGAAGCAAGCCAATGTATAGACACAACTGTATGGACTCTAAGCAAACGCTGTACAGACTTGAACGTCGGTGTAGACCGCAATGTATAGACTTGCGTTCACACAACGTAGGTAAAGGTGAGAATGTACAGACTTACATTCAGCAGTGTATAGACTTGAACACATGCATTATGCAATGTACAGACTTGGACGCATGCTGTACCATGCGATGTATAGACTTGGACACTTGCATGCTATGCAATGTGTAGATTTGCCAGCAGCAAGTGTATGGACTTCAGCTATGAATGTGCAGACTTGATGAGTGATGCATGTACAGACTTGAACTCTGCAATGATGTGCAAGCATAGTCCAATGTACAGACTTGCTGAACTGTCGTATAGACATTACACCAATGAATGCTTGGACAGCCTTCAACGAATGTACACACTTTGTGTGCGTGCAAGGGCAGTGAACGTAGGCAAAGCAAGCGATGTATAGACTTGCTAGATGAGACACAACATGTGACGCTCGGATGTACAGACTTGCTAATTGAGACGATGGCTGTACTTAGACAGTGTATAGACTTGTAAGACGCTCATGCACTGACGATGTATAGACTTCACTGAAGAATGTTCAGATTAGCTGCAATAAAGTGTAGATAGTACAATGTATGGACTTGAGTGTGTCCAGACAATGTATGGACTTTAGACATAGTGCATGATAGACATGTTGGCAAGTGTATAGACTTCATTCAACAAAGTTCAGGCAGGCTGTCTACGGATGTACAGACTTTGCTGAGTGAGTGAGACACTGGCTGTACAGACTATGCAACACCACACGTTGTACAGACTTAAGTAATGTATGAACTATACTGCTCACACCAGTAATGAATGTATAGACTATGAATATGAAGAATGTACATACATGAAATGTGTGCTGTCTACACAGACTCTGTACAGACTTAAGCAATGTATGGACTTCATCCAACAAAGTTCAGGCATGCTGTTAACGGATGTACAGACTATGCTGAAAGGGTATAGCAGCATCACCCATTGTATAGACTAACTTCAAATAATCCAGATAAAATGCAATTATGAAATGCATCAACAATTATGAAATGCACCAATGCACACAACACACAGCCTCAGCCTGTTCATTGGTTATGTAATTCAGATAAGATGTTCAATGAAACATTCATATGCAACACAAAAAGATTTATATGCAGACTAAAACAGATGATGATTATGCAGATTCAAACAGATTTATATGCAGACTCAAACAGTATGCAGACTAAAACAGATGATGACTATGCAGATTCAAACAGATTTATATGCAGACTCAAACAGTATGCAGACTAAAACAGATGATGACTTATAGTGTTTGCTATCATCAAAATCACAGGGACACAACAATACCCCGACACAATAGAACAAAAGACAAACCAATACAGCTGGCACTCTAACGACGCTCGGCACAACAACGAGAAGGACCGGCGGACGACTGGGGCGGCTCACCTGAAAAAAGGAAGGGTGAGTCACAGACAGACTCAGTAGGGGTCACGCGGATCCCTACCCCAAACTAAACAGACAAGCAGGCAAACATAAAAGCAATTAGAGCATGCATTTAAATAATAAGGCAGATGCATAATTTAGTAAATAAATAACGACAGAAAATAAATCTACCAATAGAATGAACCACTGCTAACCAAGTGAAGTGAGAGACGGAACAACCCACTAGAAGAACAAGACCAGACGCGTCCCCTGATGACTTACACTGCGTCTCGGTAACTCGCAAGTCTGGCTCACGACAAGCGAGAGGCGTAATAGGACCAAACCAAGTACTAGTCAGAGCGACACTCGTCAGTGCCTGTCCAAGTTTCCGACCACGTGTGCATACACTGACTCCTGCCTAGAGCCAGGCCTCTAGCTAGTTCCCCCCCCCGTTGGACGCAACGGTAACCGCAGGGGCCCACGGTAACTAGCTTACAAACCGTTCTTCGGGAACACCCCTCCACCTCTCCCGGGTGGGACGACACGCTCGGTCGCTGGGTTACGACTAATGGTTCCATCACAAGGGAAGAGAAAGTAATTCCATCGGGATCTACTAATAAACCATCGGTCACAAAACAACCTAAACATGGCATATATACAACATGGAATGCATTAGAAATTGACCATGCATGCTATTAAAACCCAAAGGAATGTAACGGTCTAGGGCTGCCGCGTCACAGAGTGTGACAGCCAAGGGAAGGAGCGTCACAAGGGCTGTGACGGTCGAGGACGGGGGCGTTACAAGGGCTGTAACGTGCCAGGGCAGGGGCGTTACACGGACGTAACGCGCCTCCCCGGGACCGTTACACCCGCCCGAGGCTAAAAATAAAACCACTGCGTTCTAACAGAACGTAACGCGCTCCCGGAGGCGCGTTACAACGCCCTGACGGTCGCCCGACAGGCCGTTAGGCCAACCGCCATACGAAGTCAACGGTCAAACCGGTCAAGTAACGGTCATGTGACAGTCTAGCAGATGACCGCCACACCAAGTGTGACGCCCCTACAGTGGGCCGTCACACAGCCATAACGCACCCCACAAGGGTCGTTACAGTGTGACGGCCTCTGGGAGAACCGTCACACCAGCTGGGAGCTTAAACCGAAACGGTCAAAACTAAACCCCCTCCCGGTCGAGCCGGATCGACGGGGAAACGTGGAAAAACTGTAAAACCTGCCAAACCACAACATTCTACAATTAATCCATGCATCAAAACATAAAAACAATGCCCATGGAGTGATTTTCAAGAATTTAGCCTAAATTACACTAACATGGAATTTTGCATGGAAATTGAAGAAAAAGAATTCGGATGGACGTGCATGCTATGCCAATGCGATCCTAGCGACGCAAGGATTCCATCCCCCTACCTTAATCGCGACGAAAACCGGATTTGGGCCGCATGCAAGCAACGGGTCACCGCGGCTCCCTCCGCCCCGTCTCACCTCCACGTCCCACGAACCGTGACGTGGTCAGCATCTACGCGTTCCTCGCGACGAGCCGGTTCCAACAACACCTCCCGCGCCTCGATCCGCGGCCGTCCGGACCAAGACCGAGAGAGTGGGGGCGAAGAGATCGTGAGAGGGAGAGAGAGAAAGAGGGAGAACGAGTGAGGGAGAGAGAAATCGATGGGGAGAGAGAGAGAGAGAGAGAGAGAGAGAGAGAGAGAGAGAGAGATATATATATATATATATATATATATATATATATATATATATATATAAAAATTAAAATTATTATTATTTTAAAAACTTAACCCTAATTACCATTAACCTTAAACAAATTTCGATAAATGCCAAACGAACGCCTAAAAATCCATAAAAATAGCCAAAACGATCAGGACAAAGCCTAGATCCGAACTGCTAAGAATCCGCTAAGGCACGAGCGCTACAGTCTCTCCCTCCTTAAAGAAATTTCATCCCCGAAATTTAAACAGAAGGCGAAAGGAGGCAACTGCAAAATTAAAGCATACCTTGAAAATAAAAGGCTGGCTTTCCACGTTGTATAAAATAGACGCGCTTGTATCTGCAGTCAACCACGGCACTATACAATTCTAGCCAGTCCATGCCTAGAATAGCGTCATATTCGGCCAACTTCAATGCATAAAGTTTCACAGGCATCGGCCGATTGCTGACGACAATAGGGGAATCTTCCAGGCACACCGGAGTGGACATGAAATCTCCAGAGGGTAACTATACGAGCAAATTACATAACACTTCGGTCATCCGCTCCTCGATGCGAGCAAGAAAATCCTCGGACATAAAAGAATGAGTTGCACCAGAATCGAAAAGAACATGAGCTGGACGACCGAAAATCGAAACCGTACCTTCTACCAGATTAGCTGCCACAGCTTCTGCACGAGTGATGTGAGTGACCCTGCCTCTCGGAGGGCGACTGGCTGCAGAAGACTGCTGGGAAGGAACTGGAGCAGGTAGGTAAGACGGCTGAGGTTGAGGCGGCGGAGGAAGACGAAACTGAGGCCGCTGCGGCTGGGTAAACTGCGAAAACTGTACCGGCGTCGACTTCAGCAGACAGTCTCGAACCACATGACCCAGCTGATCACAGCGATAACAGACGATTGGCACGGAACACGGCACGCCTGGATGACTGCCACCACACCTCAAACACGGACGCTGCTGACCACTGGAAAAATCTTGACGCGGTCGAACATAAGGAACGGACAGCTGACTCAGATCGGAAGGCGCCGAATGCTCAAACTTCCTCTTCGACTTCTTATTCTTGAATTGCCGAAAATGGGAGTCGGAAAAAGAAGAAACACCGCTAACAGCAGGAACGGCAGAAGGAACTCTTGGGACAGATGGCTGGTAAGTCGACTGAAACTGCACAGTCAGCTGCACCATTCTTGCCTGAGAAAGCCCTCGAGTCCTCGCCATTTCCATCTCCACTGCAACAGCTGCCTAGTACGCTGAATCCAACTCAGACACTTGGGTAGCGAACAACAGCAGGCTCAATTCTGCTTTCAGTCCGCGCAAAAACTGTTGAGTCTTCATAGCTTCATCAGCAAAAATATGGGGCACGTACCTGCACAACTCGATGAACTTATCTCGGTACTGCAACACAGTCATGTCACCTTGCGTCAGCTCCAGAAACTGGTACATCTTCGCTAACTTGAGACAGGCTGGAGTGTAAGCACGCTCGAAAGCAGCAACGAACTCAGCCCAGGTGATTTGCCGAAGCGGACGGGAACGGAAGGCAACCTCCCACTCTGCAGTCCACCACGTGCGTGCGGTACCTTGAAGCTGATAAGTAGCCAACATGACTCGCTCATCATTCGCGCACTCCATCGACTGGAACACGCACACAGTGGCATCAAGCCACGATCTAGCTGTCTCCGGATCTGATTGACCCTCAAAAGTCGGTGGGTGGAACAGCAAAAATTCCTTCAACGCTCTACCACGGCCACCAGACACTTCTTCACGTGGAGCAGGGTTAACGGAAGCTAGCACAGCTGGGGCAGAGGAAGTGCCACTCTCCTCCCGAGGAGCCTGAGCCTTCTTCCATCCACGAGGCAACATCTTGAGCCTAGGAAACACACGATAACGGAAAGCCATTAGTAATCACAAGAAACATCCTAAGCCAGCAACAGACAACACAGTGGACTAGCTCTGGACCAGCGCAAGTTCCAATTCCTAATACAAATCTCCAACACAGCTCTGATACCAACTGTGACGACGAAGAGCTCCGGATATCGATATACCGATGAAATCGATACACCGATATCAAGAACTGGGGAAGCCACCCAAGAGGCTGATGAGGCCCCTGAAGGGTTAAAGGAGTTTGCTGAGGAGTTGCATAACGAATTGGGACCGCAGGCGCGCAATATTAATTAGGACAACAATTAATAAATAAGTGCGGAAGCAATTAAAATATCAGAGTGGTAGAATATATACAATAGTCCAGATTTTTCAATAAAAAGAGGTCCACTGTACAACTACACGGGGCATACCCCGGCACAACAGAACAAAAGACAAACCAACACAGCTGGCACTCTAACGACGCTCGGCACAACCACGAGAAGGACCGGCGGACGATTGGGGCGGCTCACCTGAAAGAAGGAAGGGTGAGTCACAGCCAGACTCAGTAAGGGTCACGCGGATCCCTACCCCAAACTAAACAGACAAGCAGGCAAACATAAAAGCAATTAGAGCATGCATTTAAATAATAAGGCAGATGCACAATTTAGTAAATAAATAACGACAGAAAATAAATTTACCAATAGAATGAACCACTGCTAACCAAGTGAAGTGAGAGACGGAACAACCCACTAGAAGAACAAGACCAGACACGTCCCCTGACGACTTACACTGCGTCTCGGCAACTCGCAAGTCTAGCTCACGACAAGCGAGAGGCGTAACAGGACCAAACCATGTACTAGTCAGAGTGACACTCGTCAGTACCTGTCCAAGTCTCTGACCACGTGTGCACACACTGACTCCTGCCTAGAGCCAGGCCTCTAGCTAGTTCCCCCCCCCCCCCCCCCCCCCCCCCCGTTGGACGCAACGGTAACCACAGGGACCCACGGTAACTAGCTTACAAATCGTTCTTCGGGAACACCCCTCCACCTCTCCCGGGTGGGACGACACGCTCGGTCACTGGGCTACGACTAGTGGTTCCATCACAAGGGAAGAGAAAGCAATTCCATCGGGATCTACTAATAAGCCATCGGTCACAAAACAACCTAAACATGGCATATATACAACATGGAATGCATTAGAAATTGACCATGCATGCTATTAAAACCCAAAGGAATGTAACGGTCTAGGGCTGCCGCGTCACAGAGTGTGACGGCCAAGGGAAGGAGCGTCACAAGGGCTGTGACGGTCGAGGACGGGGGCGTTACAAGGGCTGTAACACGCCAGGGCAGGGGCGACACGGACGTAACGCGTCTCCCCGGGACCGTTACACCCGCCCGAGGCTAAAAATAATACCACCGCGTTCTAACAGAACGTAACGCGCTCCTGGAGGCGCGTTACAACGCCCTGACGGTCGCCCGATAGGCCGTTAGGCCAACCGCCATACGAAGGCAACGGTCAAACCGGTCAAGTAACGGTCATGTGACGGTCTAGCAGATGACCGCCACACCAAGTGTGACGCCCCTACAGTGGGCCGTCACACAGCCATAACGCACCCCACAAGGGTCGTTACAGTGTGACGGCCTCTGGGAGAACCGTCACACCAGCTGGGAGCTTAAACCGAAACGGTCAAAACTAAACCCCCTCCCGGTCGAGCCGGATCGACGGGGAAACGTGGAAAAACCTGCCAAACCACAACATTCTACAACTAATCCAGGCATCAAAACATAAAAATAATGCACATGGAGTGATTTTCAAGAATTTAACCTAAATTACACTAACATGGAATTTTGCTTGGAAATTGAAGAAAACGACGTCGGATGGACGTGCATGCTATGCCAATGCGATCCTAGCGAGGCAAGGATTCCATCCCCCTACCTTAATCGCGACGAAAATCAGATTTGGGCCGCATGCAAGCAACGGGTCACCGCGGCTCCTCCCGCCCCGTCTCACCTCCACGTCCCACGAACCGCGACGAGGTCAGCGTCTACACGTTCCTCGCGATGAGCCGGTTCCAACAACACCTCCCGCGCCTTGATCCGCGGCCGTCCGGACCAAGACCGAGAGAGTGGGGACGGAGAGATCGTGAGAGGGAGAGAGAGAAAGAGGGAGAACGAGTGAGGGAGAGAGAAATCGATGGGGAGAGAGAGAGAAATCGAGAGAGAGAGAGAGAGAGAGAGCGAGCGAGATATATATATATATATATATATATATATATATATATATATATATATATATATATATACATTATTATTATTATTTTAAAAACTTAACCCTAATTGCCATTAACCTTAAACAAATTCCGATAAATGCCAAACGAACGCATAAAAATCCACAAAAATAGCCAAAACGATTAGGACAAAGCCTGGATCCGAACTGCTAAGAATCCGCTAAGGCACGAGCGCTACACACTTGCTCCATCAATGACAAAATATATTGGTGACTGTGAATTTGACCAGACGCATCCACTGATTTGTGAAAGAAAACATGTCTGTCACAATAAATAAGGAAGTTGATCAGGCTAGATTTTGTGGTAGCTGACCATCCATCACACATCAGTGTGACTCCGTACTTTTCCCATTTCTGTTTGAATGAGTCAATGTAACTCTTAATCTCAGCAACTTGTTCATCAAGATATACGTCGGCCAATTCTCTCGCTTTAGGTGGCTGCACGTGTAGCCCAAGGACATGTGCTTCCTGAAACATTGGCTTGTAGTAAGGGCTATTGGCTGCATTGAAAGGCAGACCCGCGTGGTGCCACCATTTTGCAACGGCCTGACCAAGTTTCCATTTAGGCACATTCTGGTCATATGCATCGTCCATCCTCGTTTGCTTGTCATGCTCTCGGGATAGTGCACCGGGCTCCACATCTTCAATGTTGATCGATTGTGTCCTTTTTCTTTGTGTCCCCGAGTCACCAGTCAAGAAACTCCGTATGTCCCGTGGTTGTCGAGTCGTAGATGAACCACCACTCCCTGATGCTCCGGTCCTCGCCGCCTTGCGACTTCGGACTCTCGTCTCCTCGGGATGTCTTGACTCTTCCCTGCTCTGACGTAATGCCTCACGGAACTCGGCTTCGTATGGATCATTCACCGTGACATATACATTAGCATGTTCAGTACGTGCTTGTTGGTCTTCGTCACTGGGTGTCCATGCACATTCCTCCTTGTCGATGTCGCTTGCTCTTCCGCTCACTGCCGCTTGATCTCTTTTTTTCTTTTTTTCCTTTTCTTGCATCTCAGCTCTCTTCTCCCGCAGGTGCCTGGCCATTGCAAGTTTCACATCTCGAGGCACATGGGTACACCCAGCAACCTTAGAGTATCCTGCACCGGCTCCTCCCGCCAAATGCTTCTTCAACCGAGACATCCCTCCTCCCCGGTGTTCTATTTTATAATAGTTGCAACGCCAACACCGTCGGTTACCATCCAACATAACTCCGTGTGACCATCCAATGTCATTTGGTCGTTCCCTAGGAGCCATAGAGTGCTTAATTGTATATCCTAAATTTAAGAATTATAAATTATAAAAAATACATTATTTTAAGTCTACAACTAACAATGAAAATAATATCATTGTTTCTACAACATGCAAGACTAAATTCAATATTTAATACATCTTAATATAATTTAGTTCAAAATAATATCATTATTTCTAAAACATGCATATAATGCTGATTTTTTTATTTAATACATCTACATTTACTTTAAAATTATTTGTAAAATATTTATCACTAATTATATATTTAAATTATAAATATCTCCAATTAAATTACATTATACATCTAAATTAACTTTAAAATTATTTGTAAAATATTCAACACTAAATTTATATTTACATTAAAAACATCTATACTTAAATTACATTATACATCTAAATTAACTTTAAAATTATTTATAAAATATTTATCAATAAATTTATATTTAAATTCAAAACATCTCTACTTAATTTAAATTATAAATATTAACTTTAATTTATTGTAAAATATTTATCACTACAGATATATTTAAATGAAAAATATATTTAATTTTTTTAAAATAAACTATTACATTATTTTACGTCTACAACTAATAATGAAAATAATATCATTAATTCTACAACATGCAAGACTAAATTTTAAATTTAATACATCTCAATTAAATCTAATATTTAAACATGAATTAAATAATACATCAAAAATAAATTTATTTCTACAACATGAATTAAACAATATTTATATTATTCTACAACATGAATTAAACAATACATCAAAAAATTTATTTCTACAACATGAATTAAATAAAAATTATATTATTTCTACAACATGAATTAAACAATACATCAAAAATAATTTTAAACAATCTAACAAATTCTATTCTTACATTTTTTTAACTAAGAAAAATATATAAAAATATAAAAATAAATTATTTTTTATTCTCTTCCCCCCCCTCCCCCACCCCCACCACCGCCCCTGGCCGCCCATGCCCCAGCCCCACCACCGTCATCCCCCACCGTCGGCCCTGGCCGGCCCTGCCCCACCCCCATCGTCCCCCTCCGGCGGCCACCACTGCCCCCCCACCACCTCTCCCACCTCCGGTGGCCCCCACCGCCCAGATCGCCCCCCCCCCCCCCCCGGCCACCACCGCCCCCCCTCCCTCTGGCGGCCCCCACCGCCCAGATCCCCCCCCGCCACCACCGTCCACCCCTCCCTCTCCCACCTCCTGCGGCCCCCAACCGCACAGAACGCCCCCCCCTCCCACCACCCCCACCACCGCCCAGTTCGCCCCCCCCCCCCCCCCCCCCCCCCCCCCGGCCACCACCGCCCCCCCACCACCTCTCCCACCTCCGGCGGCCTCCACCTCCTAGATCAGCCCCCACCGACGTTGATCGCCCCCCCCCCCCCCACCCCTCCATCCCCCACCTCCGGCGGCCCCCCACCGGCGCAGACCATTTAACAAAAAAAAAATTTTTTTTCACCTACCTCCGATCGCCGTCCACCGCTCTGACCGCCATCCAACGCCGCTGCACCGCTGCTCGCCGGTGGCAAGGATGGAGGAAGAGCCTCCCTTTCGGCCCGTTAAATGGGCGAACCGCCCCGACCCGCTCGTACTGAGCCGGGTCCCACCTCGCACCGGAGGGGTACGTGGTGGGACGCACGGGACCATGCGGTCCAGTGCGTCCCGTCCACGACCCCCAGCCCGTGCGACCCGGTGCCCACCTGGGTTGGGTCGGGTCGGGTCGTGCGGGTCGGGGCGGAACGGCAAACCATGATAAAGACTAAAAATACTCTTAAGGCATGCGATGTATGATTCTTATCACGTCCCTATGAAACACAATCTAACTTAGATTCCCCTTTCAGCGTTTAAACTATATTTAAGTCTTGGTGGGGATATATCCATAATTACTTAGATACATTTAAGAGTATTTTAAAATCTAATTATCCGTGAAAATCAAGGATATACTATTTAACAAGATTTTACAAAGTAATTTGATACGTTGTGTACCGCACGTACTGGATCGTATTAGCCAGTGATCGGTACAATCGATATATGGTACACAACTAATACGATATGTATAAATATATTATATTTTATGACAAAGTAACTTCAATAAGTTAGTTGGTTTTAAGCATTCTTTAGAATCGCAAGTTATCGGGTTCTTATCTCGTAAGACGCATCGAGTTTCTAATTTTTCTTTATTTTTTTACTATTGAAGGGGGGAAAATATTAAAACCCACGTAACATTCATAAGATTCGAACCCCAAACATTCCACACTAACTAACCAACTAAGCTAAAGAATGTTTTAAAAATTTTCGCTTATAATCTTTATACATTTGTTCAACAATGCTTAGGCGTTTGGTGCTCAGATTGCCCTCTTCTTCGACAAACTCCATGTATTTGTAACTCCATGCTCTTTATATCCGTTAGATACAATGGCCCATCAACGGTCGAATCTTCAGCTCTCAACGTTCCACTCATTGGATTGGTTCTTGATCCTTTGTCTATCCAGCATAGATGCTGTAATGTCCCGGATCTTTATTGGGTCTTTCGGATCCTTTTCGGAGAGTTTCAGATCACTTTTGTAGCTCCCGAGTTGAGTTTTACGATCCGTGTGGGTCTTTCTCTCGTACTAGTTACGGAACCCTACGGTGAGTTTATTTGTCAGTTCATCGACTCATGGACGGTACAGTGGCGATGTGCTCTTCGAGCCGGTCGTTTTGACTATTTTTGTGTATTTTTCTGAGACCGGGGCAAAAATCGGTTTTTTCGGAAATTAGGAAAATTTTCTAATTTCTTTCTATAAATTCAATTCCACTATCTCTCCTGCTCATTTTCAACTTCACGCTATCTCACTCCGTTCTCTCCCGTCTCTGGTCCGTTCGGCGCGGGGCGCGCACCGTTGCGGAGCTAGCTGAGGCGTGGACGTGCTCGAGTGATCGGTTCGCGGGAAGGAGCAGCGGATGGAGCGTGGCTGGCGCGATCCCTCGGTGGATTTCGAGTGGGCGTCATTCGTGATTCGGTGGGTTTCGGCGTGATTTAGTCCCTTCAGGGCACGGTTTCTTCGGTGGAGGTAGGGAGATGCACCGCCACTTCCTTCTGCACATTTTCCTTGCTTCTGTGCGTTGTTTGGTGCTCGATCGGGGGAGATCGGGCCGGTTTAGTGAAAACCGTAGTTTTTAGGGTTTTCAGGGTTCACCGGAAAACGGCAACCATTTGTGATGTGGTTAGTGTCAAACTGACCGTTGGGATGTCTGGATCCCATTCACGTAAGTTTCATGTCGATCGGTTGTCATTCGAGGCCGATAGGAGTCCGGGAACCTCGGTGACCCATTTAGGGTCAATTTGTCTAAATCGCCCCGATCTCTCGTTTTAGGGCTTCATGTGGGCTTTTGAGCCTCCTAGAGTTGTTTTTCGTCGTCTAGATCTGTTTCCCCTACGCTTCGGCGTAAATGGGGCGTGGAACGGCCCGATTTGGCGTTTCCACTATTTTCCCGCCGTGACCGGTGTAGCGGTCGTTTCAGAGACCGTCACATGTCTCTGACGGCCCTACGACAGACCGTCACAGCGTCTGGGCGTTTTATCTTCGTGATTTTGGGAGTGTGACGGCCCAGGGGAGGCGCATCACAGCTCTCTGACGCGTCCGGGGTGATGCGTCATGTCTGTTTTGTCATCTAGCGTTTTGGGTGAGTCGGTTCCGCTGACGCGCCCGCCCTGGTGCGTTAGGTTTGTGTAACGCGCCTGCCCCAGGCCATTACACTCTGTTTTAGTTGTGTTGGGTGGCTGTGTCGGCTATCTCTAACGGCCCTGCCCCCTTGCGTCACAGTGCTGTAACGCGTCCGCCGTGGACCGTTACGTGCTGTTTGTCCGAGTTTCAGTTTTGGGTCGGTTGGCGTAACGCGCCTGTCCTCACGCGTTAGGTGGGCGTAACACGTCTGCGCTTGTGCGTTAGGCAGCCGTAACGCGCCTGCCCTGGTGCGTTACATGGCTCGCGTTGTGTCTTTGTGCCTGTTGTCTCTGAAGCGCCTGCCCTGGTGCGTCAGGCCCGTGTAACGCGCATGTGCTAGGCCGTTACAGTCCTATTGTGGCCGTGATGGCCGTTGGGCTTTTTGGTGTGTGGTCGTGTGTTGTGGGTCTGTCTTAGGTGACGTTAGGGGTTGTTTTGTGGTGTGTGGTCGTGTGTTGTGGGTCTGTCTTAGGTGACGTTAGGGGTTGTTTTGTGGTGTGTCTGTCTATGTTAGGGTGATGTCTGTCGCTCCCGTGGTCTGGCCACTTTCCCCATGGACATCGGTCGATGCTCCTATGAAGGCTAAGACTACGTTTCCGAGTCTGTCGGCAGTTTCCTGTGCTGCCTTTGGTGTTTGAGGTACGGGTGACAGTGCATGTTCGACTGTCTGTACTTCAGCGCTGCGTTTCGAGCTTCTTCCTTGCGTCGCCCTAGACGTGCAGCAGTCGAAAGGTGACCCCGATATACAGGTTGTAAGCTAGTTTCCGTCGGCTCCTGCGGTTACCGTAGCATCCTACGGGGGGAGAAAACTAGCTAGAGGCCTGGCTCTAGGCAGGAGCCGGTGTGTGCACACGTGGTCAGGGGTAGAGCACTGACGCCGACGGGCGTGACCCTGACTAGTACTTGTACCTATGTTTCCACGTGGGTCTGCGACTCGGCCTTGTCCGTGTTGGTCGCGCTTGGCGGGTGGTCGGGACACTTGTGGTGGGTGTTCTGGTGCAGTGTAAGATGTCAGTGGACGCATCTGGCCGTTCTCCCGGTGCGGGGGTTTTTCCGTCGCGTGGTGCGCGACTCCCGTGCTCTTCCTGTGTTGTGACCTGTCCGGGTTGGCCTTTCCGTGGCTGTACTCAAGGTCTGTGCCTGTCTAGGTCTTTTCTAGACTTTCTTTTGCATGCCTGTTGTAGGTGTAGGTTGGGGCGTTTGTGCGTGGTTTTTCCCCTTTTTCCTCGTTGCTCCTTACTCCTCTTTCCCTTTCTAGGCCTGCTTGTCTGTTCGGGTTATTCCCCTTGTCCTTACATGTTCCCTACTCCTGCTTCCCTTTCTTTTACAGCTTTCTAGTGCTGTTCCTCGCTGTTGTTCATGTTGTTCCGTGTTACTGCGCGTTTTTCAGTGGGGATCCGCGTGACCCCTACTGAGCCAGTGACACGAGGCTCACCCCTACTTTTCAGGTGGGGTGATGTGTTCGTTCTGCTTCCGCGAGTCTTGGAGTTCGAGTCGTAGCTGCATGCTGGTACCCCCGTCGGGTTTCCCCCGACTTTTCGGTACGTCTTTTCTTTCTGTCGACTGTACTGCTAGACTGCTGTCTTTTGCTTTGGACTTGACTCTGGTATATAATTGTGTAAAATCTGTTAAGTAAAATGTAATTTTATTTCTGCTACTTTAGCAGCCCGATCTAATAAAATTTTAATTACTTGCTGCTATATCTGTCAGTTCAATGTACTATACGACAATCCTTTTTCCCTTCGGAGCTTTACCGCTCTTGAGAGGCCTCGCGGGTTCCAAGTGGTATCACGTGTATTCGGTAGTCCTACCGAGTATACTTGGTACCCGGGATCCGGGTCGCCACAGATGCATTGGTCTTTGTACAAGTAATAGGTAAATCAAATCTTTTTTATATATATAAAGCCCTTCCTAGTTGTGATTAGGGAAGTATTTCCAATTTGGAAGATACTTCCTAAATCGCTCCTAGGGGGTGTTTTATTGATGAGTGAGGAGGAAAAAATTACATAATTCTGATGCTAGGAACTCCTAGCTTGTCTAATCTAGCAGCACCCTTAGCCAATTGGGGAAGTTCATGCTGCAAATTGAAAAATTTATTACACTTGGAATTGCAAGCAAAATTGGCTAAATGGTCAGCGACTTTATTTACTTCCCTAAAAATGTGAGAGATGTTCAAAGAATGAGGGAAATAATTCCAGATGTCTCTTGCGTAGGGTAAGATCTCCCAAGGGCAGGTAGTCTTCCTTTGGACACTTGAACTAGAGTTAAAGAGTCACTTTCAATTATTGTCGACTAGAATGGAATGGTGTGCAGATATTTGATGACGTCCGAAAGGGCTCGGGCTTCAGCGACAATGCTACTGTAGTGAGTGTATGAGTGAGAAAAAGCCAGAAATGTATCTCCTTTGGAATCCCGGATGATACCTCCTCCTCCAGAAACTCCTGAAGTCTTGCTGGCTCCATCAGTGTTAAGCTTGATGTTAGGCCAGGGGGGGGGAAGACCATCTTACTATTCTTACCTGAGGAGGACCCTTGGCAGCAGCTTTTATTCCAAAGGCCGCCAAAATAGTCCTATTACTCAGTTGATCTTCCCATAGGTTTGCATTATTAAGTATCAGTTTGACTTGAGATAATACCTTGTTGAAAATAGTGTGGGAGCTGATGGATTTTCCTTCAAAGATTGCAGCATTTCTAGCCAACCAAATTTCCCAAAGTCCATGTGCAAGGACTGCTAACTGAAAAAGACCATATTGAGATTTTGCTTTCAGATCATTGACTATTTTGATAATAAGAGATCTTGCTGAAACTCCCCCTATCTGACATCCACGACTGTTAAAGGAAGTCCAGAGTGATGAGGCCCAATCACTTCTGATGAAAAGATGATTTAGATCCTCCTCTGTAGGTGTTTTACAGCAGTGGCATTTGGACGGGAGTGAGATACCAATGGCTTTTATTCTGGAATCAATCGGCAAACTGTTGTTGTAGACTTTCCATATGTGTATAGAGAGCTTGCTTGGTATCCATTTTGACCAAATTCGGTTGTAAGCTAGGAGATCCGTAGGGGGGTCATGACTGCTTTGCATGTTGTAGGTGGAAGATATCTGGAAGTCTCCTGATGCAGAGAGACTCCACACTTGTTTGTCCTTTTCTTGACTTAAATCAGTGCACCAGATAGCATCTCTGATTTTTTGGGGAAGCTTCCCGTTGATGATGCAAATGTCTTCTTGGGAAGGCTGGTTTATCATGTCCTTGACTGATGTCATCTTGTTTGGAATATTTGAAGTGGGTAAATAAGAAGCTAAGGTCCGGTCACCTATCCAAATATCTGTCCAAAAATTTGTTGAGCTACCATCCCCTATTATCATTCTTCTGTGGGCCAAAAGTATACTCTTAGCTTGACACCAGCTCCTTTTTGCATGGCCTTTCATTTCTTTAAAATCAACTTCAGATATATGTCTACCTCTGATGTATTTTGCCTTGAAAAAACCTGCCCAGATGGACCTTGAGTTTATTGCATTCCATAACATTTTCACCCTAAAAGCCAAATCCATTTGCCTGAGAGATAGAATTCCCAGTCCGCCATACTGTATTGGCTTGCAGATAGCCTTCCAAGACTTCCAGTGCCGCTTGTTACCTTCCTTTGAGGACCCCAAGAAAAAGTTGGCAAAAGATTGATCCAATAATTTATGGACTCTAGCATGCAGAGGGGATGAGGCCAGAGAATACATAGGAATGGAAGTGAGAATGTGTTTAATTAAAATAAGCCTTGCTCCCTGGGATAAATATCTCGCATACCACCCATCAATGCGTTTCTGGATAGAGCAAATGATACCTGCAAAATGGACTTTCTTTGACCAGCCACACATCAATGGATAACCAAGATATTTATGGGGAAATGATTGATTAGCAAAACCAGTGATGTCTTGGATCTTTTTGTTAATAGTGGGGTTGGCTTTTGGGTGAGTGAAAAAGCAGCTTTTACCAACATTTACTAACTGCCCAAAAGCTCTTTCATAAGTTTTCAAAATTTTCATCAGATTCCTGACTGAAGTTACTGTAGCCTTGCTGAAAACCAAAGTATTATCAGCAAAAAGAAGATGATAAATTTTGGGGCATCTCATAGGGACTGCAAACCAATCCACTTGACCCTCAAGTTGTGCTTGACGAATGGATCTACTAAGAGCTTCCTCTGCTATAATAAAGAGAGCAGGAGCCATTGGGTCACCCTGGCGTACTCCCCTAGAAGATTTAAAAAAACCAGCAGAGTCACCATTTAAGCAAACGGAAAACCAACAATTTCCAATCATGGCTTTCAGAAGATCCACAAACTGATCTCTGAAACCAAATTTATTCAGAACAGCATAGAGGAAATTCCACTCCAGTCGGTCATAGGCCTTGGCCATGTCCAATTTAAAGATAACATTTCCTCCTCTGGTCTTCCTCCCAAGCTCATTTACCATTTCCTGAGCAAGAGCTATGTTTTCCACAATGGATCTCCCTTTTACAAAAGCAGTTTGTTCTAAGGAGATAATGTTGGGGAGGATGGGGACCAACCTGTTGCTAATAATTTTGGATATCACTTTGTAGATGAAATTACACAAACTTATAGGTCTGAACTCTGAAATATCAGTAGCATTGTTCACTTTGGGGATGAGAGCTATTAGAGTAGCTGTTAAAAATCTTGGCAACACAATCCGAGTTTGAAAAAATTCCTGAATGGCAGAGACAACCACACCAGCAGTGATGCACCAAGTTTTTTGGAAAAAGGCCCCGGATAATCCATCCGGACTAGGAGCACTGTCTGGAGATAGCTGAAAAATAGTTTCCTTGATTTCAATTTCAGTGGGGATGGCACACAACTTATCATTATCTATAGATGAAACAAGGTGAGGTATATTATTGAGGAAATTGTCATCAATGTGATGGTATTGAGAAGTAAAAGCTTTTCGAAAATGTGATACAGCAATTGTCTTTATCTCCTCATGGTCCGAAGTAAGTTATCCTGCTGCATTTCTGAGGTGGTGGATCAAGTTTCTTTTCCTGTTCGAAACAGTTTTCATGTAGAAAAACTTTGTATTCCTATCTCCTTCAGCTAACCATCTTACTCTAGATTTCTGTCTCCAGAAAACTTCTTCCTAGATTAATCTGTTAGCCAGGTCAGATTTAGCAGTCTCAAGAGTTTCATAATTTACCTGATTAGGTTGGGTATCATATTGGAATTCCGCCTTAAGGACTGTGTCTTCTGCTGCCATTAAATTCTTTTCAATGTTTCCAAATACTTGCTTATTCCACACTTGTAGCATTTTTCTCATGTGCCTCAGCTTCAGATATAGGGTACTTATAGCAGATGTTGCCAGTGGACTGTTTTTCCAGTTAACTTCCACATCCCTGAGAAACTGTTCATTCAGTGACCACATTTGCTGGTAGCAAAACCTGCTTTTATACTTAGGCATGTTAGCTACTTTAACAAGGAGAGGGGCATGATCCGAGGCCTCCCTGGCTAGGTGCTCTACTATGATTGGCAGAGACGTTTGCCAAGGGCCATTAGTGAGAACTCTGTCTAACCTTGCCCAAATGGCCTTTTTTCCACTTTGGTTGTTATGCCAAGTATAACTTGAACCCAGAAAATTAGTATCTGACAGAGCACAGTTATTCAAGCAGTCTTTGAAATCTGACATAGATTTAAAAGTTGGGGGGTTACCTCCAAGCTTTTCAGCTGGGTCAAGAATACAATTGAAATCCCCTGCCACCATCCAGGGACCATTGATCTGCAAATTATTTTGATTTAATGAAGACCATAATCTGCATCTTTCAGAAGTAGAGCATTTAGCATATACCACAGTAAGATGAAAAGCTGGAACAGAGATTTCAGACTGCACAATAGTTAGCTGTTGCTCATCCTGATTGACAATAGAGAATTGTAAAGGATCTTTCCACATGACCCAAATGTGAGCTGAATTGTCACCATTTGAAGCTGCCTTGTTCATACCCAGTCTTCTGCAAATATCATCCATGCAACCTGTATCAATTTTTGGCTCCAAAATAGCAATGCATTTAATTTGGTAAGTTTTGATTAGAAGCTTGAGCCGACTTATAGTTAAATCATTTCCTACACCTCTAGCATTCCAAATAAGGAATGTCTTTGTAAACTAATTGACTGAGGAAATGATCCACCAGAACTAGTCCTAATCATGGATCTAGTTTTTATTCCCATTTGCTCTTTGTTCATCACTCTTACATTTGTAATCTCTGCATATAAGGCTATTTGGTGTCTGCGACTAAGAGAGCCTTCCTCTTGAAGCTTGCCCTTACCTTTTTGGTTTCTTCGTGCATCAACAACTGCTAATTCTGGTACATGGATGATTGCTCCAGAGAAGTCTGCCTTTTGGAATGAGGGGAGGTCTAGCTAAACTGAATCTTCACCCTTCTCTGTGGACACCTTGTTTGTAGATGTGTCAGTGGTCAGCTGAATAATGTGCATTTCTGCTTTAAGATCAGGAATAGTATTCGAGGAAGACTTTGTTATTTCAGACTTTTCCTTACCCTCCAAAATAATTGGAAGTTGATCACTCGTCCTTACAATCGGTGTAATTGTCTGTTCCTTCATATCAGAGGATGTCTTCAATATTTCAGATTGCACTTTTGAGCCCATTTTTTCAGATATATCCATGTCTTCCTCAATAAGAATTCCTGCATCAGCCATTTGCTTCTTCGCTACTGGTTGCCAACATTGTTTCAACAAAGGTCGCTTGACATTTTCTAACATCTGTGATTTAACAGAGGATTTGCAAGCCGATACTGAATGACCCAGGCGGGCACAGGATGAGCAAAACATTTGAAACTCCGGGTAGCAAACCTCATGCCATGCCCCGCCCCCTGGATACCCAATCCATATTCGAGAGGGGTGCGGTTTAGTAATGTCCAATTCAACACAAACACGCGCAGCAGTCGTATTTGACAAATTGAGGGATGAGGAATCAACCATTAATACATTTCCAATATTTCCAGCAATAGACCAGATCATATGTTCCAGGAAAAAATTCACAGGCAAGCCAGGAAAAGTTATCCAAATAGGAAGAATAGACGAATCACAATCTGGGGAAAAATCCATAGACCACTTGAAAAAACGTAAAAACCTTCCTTGTACATACGTAGACTCCCTCAAAAGAAGTTGCAGATAATCTTCATGATTCCGAAAACGTATCAGAAGATGTCGGGTGTCAAGGGAACTAATCATAAAATCTTCTTTGAACTTGCATCTGTTAGAGAGATGACTCCGAATGTCTGGAAACGATGGTCTTCCTCGAGGAGTTTGAGCCACAATCGCAAAATCGAAAGGCTTCGGACTCTGGACAATCTCCTCCTTTGAGAAGAAAACTGCCGGCTCCCCATTATCCGTTGAAGCGGGAGCGTGAACAGAACCCTGCACCGCCGGCAGAGACAGAGAAGAAGCTAAAACTTCAGCAAATGTTCTTGGCGGAGAAGGTGGTTTAATTGAAGACGAGGTAGAGATGGGAGAGGCGGGTAGAGGCTTGTCTTGGGTGGGGGGCACCAACGGCCCCCCATGGTCCACCATGGCCGGCAAGGTCGCCGGAGAGAGTCAAACTAGGGTCGGCTGAGTCAAATATGTCTGTCTATATGCTTTCCATTTACATGTTGTATTTCTCTGCTAACTCTGGTGTATATGGCCTGCAAGTTTACTAAAATTAGTTTTGTCATATAGAGCTTTAAATGCGACGTGAAATAAAGTAGAGGAAAATTTGAAATACAAACTTTTGTGTGAGTAAAATATGTAAAACATATCACACACACATGCACACTTCACGTATGAAGAGGCAGTATGCAAAAAGGAATACAATGTGTATTTTATACATCCTAGGCATTGAAATAGTATTCTAACGGATTATATATTTAATGCGAATGCGTCAATTTAATCAACCTTTCAACGCCTTTCTGTATGCAAAGAAAAACTTGATATTAAAGGTTCTTTTATACAATAATTATTTTATTTATAGATTATGTGCATGCCACTGTATCTTTTAATATGTTTTAGAACGCACTTCTCAATAGAGATTTGTTGTTTAGTGTTTTTTGACAAAGCACATGCAATAGGTTTCTCAGATTTGACCAAATTCAAGTTAAGGCTCAGTGTCATCTATAAGGTGAGGGATTATCGTTTGGTTGGAATATATGAATTGTCGTTTATCACTTTTGTCTTCTCCAGTTATACGAAGATTTCATTTATTAGATTTGTCGTTTAGCTAACATAGACACATTATCATCTACTACATGTAGGCGGAGCTTTTCGTCTATTACCTTTACTTTCTGAGATAAACGAAATATCATCTAATTTCATTAGGCGAAACTTTCGTTTAAAGCCTTTTTTTAAGATAGAAGAAATAACATTTATTTCAGTTGGGTGAAATTTTTTCTAGGATAGACATGATATTGTCTACTTTAGTTAGATAAAGCTATCACGTCCCACTAAAGCAGAAACACAGGACACGTCGCATTAACATAGCATGCCTGAGAGTTGTAACACCTTGATCATTCCACACATAAAACATCAATCCTTACATATATTGTGAAGAGAAAATACACAAGGATTATATCTCATTCATAATCTATAGTTAATTACATGATTGTCTTAGTACAAAAAGTCCACACGGGTAACAAAACTTATAGAAAACATTATCAAGGCACAACCATTGTCTACACCTATAAGATGTGTATACCGCTACGCACTCCGATCTCTGGCCCGCAATCCTCACTGCTCAGCACCTAAAGACATGTAAAGCAATAGACTAAGTACAAGACTCAGTAGAATCCCTAACACTGACCACCTGTCAAATTTGTTAGTATTGGTGTGCTACAGGTCAATTTAGGGTCGGGTAGACCTAATAGTTGTATGATCTTGTTCTTTATTAATAAAGTGGTATTTGAGCGTAAATATGTGATTGTATATTACTTTACGATGTCCCTAGGATATGTGGTTGTAAAGTCAACTCGAGATGAGATCTCGATCATGAGACTGACTTTACATGGACACATACCTTAAACTGTTTCTGGTTGGAGGGTAATCACTCGGGGACTTTGATTACATATTAAACCAGTACACATGATGTGTTAGGGACCAGTCTCATGGTCACTGGTGTGGGACACCAACACATATGTGTAGGTGTACATTCTGGGAGGATGTACACTGAACTGATCCGCTATTGAATCTTCAGATGGTTGATTATACCTAATGTCAACTGAATATCCAACTGTCTCAGCAGTATCGTTGGTCCTTTGACCTGAGACATTGATCGGATCTTACACGAGGACTGGGATGGTTTAATTAATTAGCTAAGTGACTTTAACCATAAGTCATGAATTACCGAGTCATTAACCATTTCGGGATACGTGTGAAGATCATCAATGGTCAAGAGGGGATCGCTCACTGTTGGGTATATATCAGACAGTTAATGGGTCATGACACTGACGCTCTATTAAATCCCTGGCCATGGTCGTGTGAGTTCGTTTAGAATAGACGTCATACACTTAAGGAGGTCATGGTCAAATGGCACGATCATGGGGTTTGACAGAAACCATATCTTCGATCGAACCAGACTCATAGAAGGAGCGAGGGATTATAGTGATGCGGCAACTGTAGACTTACAGGTACCAGACATGCTGGTTTAAACCCGACGTCTTCTAGGATCACGCGAATTTGCTTGACCCAACGTGATCAAAGGTTTGGAATAAATTAAACTATTATTCCGCTATAGTAGAAGCGAATAATAAGTTTAATTTACTTCTAATTGGGAATTATAAGTTAATGGGCCTTAAACTAGAGTGACTATGGGACTAGAGGATCACACACAATGGATTCTTAGGTGACAGATTATTATTGTACAAATGTATATATTAATTCCCTTAAAATCCTTTTAGAAAGGCATATAAGAGGGGCTTCATATATATGTAAAATAATGAAAAGGATGTATATACAATTTTGATCCTTATGGGTTCTTTAGAAAAGGATCTAATCCTATATATATGCCACCTACGTGAAAGCCTTTCTTCTTCTTGGGACCAAGCATTACAAGAAGAAAAGGAGAGGTCTTCTCTCCTCCCCTCTCCTCCCTCTTGCTCTCTCTCTAGAAGCCATTTCTCTCTCTAGAAGGGAAAAGCTTGGGGAAGATCGTGTCGGGAGGATACCGTCGCTGCGCGAGGATCCGTGTGGATCTACTCTAGAGGCCGTACATCTGTGCGACTCGGTGTTCGCGAGATTCTGTATCGGGCACTACGGACATCGTCGTTCCGTGCAAGGTATAAATCTGCAACCCGTAGTTAGGGGTTGGGTGATTAATGCATCGATTAGAGCATTGATCTAGGATTCCATCAAGCCGGGTTCGGGTAAATAAATTTTTATTATGCGCTGTGTTGCCCGAACAATGCTGAAGGAAACCTTACAGTGGTATCAGAGCGAGGTTACGCTCTGATCGATGCATTTTCTCCGCATAGAACCATGTTTTAGGGGTAATTAGATAATCTTCAATTGTTATACAAGAAGAGGATGCTGGGCATCTCTGTTCTTCCTGGATGCTGGGCATCTCTGTTAGAAGCAAATTTTTTTTAAAAAAAAAAATTGCGCACTGCTTGGCGGCGTCGCAGGCGGGTGCCGGAAGGGCATTGACCGTTTTTTTTAATTTAAATAATTTTTTTTGCTTTTATTAATTTATTGCACCATTAATATATATGAATATATATTTGAGGGCACATTAAATTAATCTATTTTTTATCTCAAGTAATAATTATCTATTCTCAATAAATAAAATTTAAAACTTAAATTTGATTTAACTTTTGAATTTAATGAGGTGTGATAATTATCATTTAACTTGAGATAAAAGGTAATAATTGAATATAATTGTGTGAAATTTAATTTTTTGAATTTTTAATTATTAGATAATTATTAAATTCAGACTTTGAATTTCATTGAAATTAATTATATAAAATTAAAATATTTGAATTTTTAATTAGTAGATACTTGTTAAATTCAAATTTTAAACTTTAGAAAAATGATAATTGAGGATAATTACATTATTTAAATTTACTTTCAAATACCATTATTAGATAATTAGTTTGAATTTAAATTTAAATGATTGTCATATTTAAATTTTAATTTTAATTTTGATTATTAGATAATTAAATTTAAATTTAAATAATTATCTCAATTATCTGACTTATTTGAATCAGATTCAAATATGCATGTCCCTGTTATAAATGATGGCTCTTTACGTGATTTGCTTAATTTACCTTGCGTTGGTTTGCTTATGTGTTTAATTTTAGTTAATCCAACTTCGATTTTTAAAATTAAACAAAGCTAGTCTATTTTTGTTTGCACATCCCATTTTTCAATCCAAAAGTAAGGATTATTTTTAGAAATAACCCTTGATTGATTTTACATGAATGGGTTGGCACGTGATCATGGACTTGGTTAATGTAATTATTTGGGGTCTGCGAACCTCCTTTCTCTCTCTGTTAAAATTCCTATGTAGTTCTATCTCCCTTTAAAGTTGTACTCGCCCTAAGGGCTGCTGGGATTTTACTGACATGTAATTTAAATTTTACCGGCCTGCGTGTCGTGTAAAAGTTGTAATTAATGCGGCGTCAGAATTTGAAACCGCGGAGCACACCCGACGAGGACGATCCAGCTGCTTCGGAAGCGGACCTGATGTCTTAGTTACATTAAGAATAAAGTCAATGATCACTTGTGATTTAATTTGTGCATTGGATGCATTTATTTTGTGCAAACTACTAGGTATGGTAAATATATTGGATATATTTATAGTACCACCTAGGGTGAGATCAAGATGAAATCAAATTCCTTCGCGATTTAATTTTAGATCTAGTAAGCGCGGCTCTAGGAGTCGTCGTGACCCTCCATCATTATGGGGTGAATGAACGTCTTCATCTTATGAATTTGTTGTGCTTTCCACAAGGTCTATGGGCTTGGGGGCGTGGTGGGGACACCACTAGGTCCACTACCGGGCCCACTACTCGGAGCCGACGCCGCACCGCCCCGACTGCACCGAGCTTATGGCTCGGAGATCCTTCCTGAAGACTCGACTTATGGCTACGGTAGTATATTGCGTATTGAGTATATGTATTTGTGTGTATGTATACATGTATTCCTACATGTATTTTTACTTTCGTCTTATTAGGCTAGCCATAGTCAAATAACATGTGTGTAATTATTATATTTTATTTGATTAAAACCCACAAGTCAAAGTGAGGTGGGTGGGTTTTGTTTTGTTAGGCTAGGGTATAAACATAATTAGTGGTAGTTAGATGGTATTATTGCTACGGCCTTTTTTCCTATATAAGGAGGCCAATGCTTGTGTGTTACGTACGAATCATATATGAATGAAAGATTTAAGTGAAGGTGCTTTGCCTTTGTGTTTTCTCCCTTCTCTCTTTTCTCTTTTGTGAGGATTGAGGGTCGCCCGGTGTGAGACCGTCCGGCGTGAGGCCGAGCTGCGCGAGGTAGCAACCTATCTGTTCCCGTCCGTGCCGTCAGGAGTTGCCGTCGATCTCTTTCCACGTCGCCGCCGCATCATATTTGGTATCAGAGCCCAACAACGGCGTCTCTGACGACCCGACGTCCCCGGCGTCGTCTCTCTTTCTTTCTCTAGGTTGCTAGAATTGAAAAAAAAGGAGAAGAGAAGTAGAAAGATCTTGATTGAGAAGAGTTTTAGAGAAAATAGAGAAGAAAAAAAATTGAAAAAAAAAGAAGAAGAAACCCCCTGCGGTCTCTCTCTCTCCTCATTTCTCTCTTTCTATTTTTCTCTCTCTCCCTGTTCTCTCTGTTATTCTCTCTGGGCTTCTCTCTCTCTGTTATCTCTCTCTCGTTCTGCGCACAACAGAGAAAGAAAGGAGTTGAAAAAGGGGGGGGGGGGCATTCGCGGCACGGTCATCGTCGCCCGTGCCAAAATTTAAAGTGGACCTGGCCGCAACGGCCAACCCGCAAGCGGTCGCCTCCACCGGCAGCGGCCCGCGGGCCAGCGCCCCGCCTCCTGCGGACACCGCCGCCGCCCGCCCCCTACCGCAGCGGCCGCCGAGCTCGCCCCGCGACCGCACCCGCCTGGTCCGCGCCCCGCACCCGCGCCCCGTGCGCGCCCGCAGGCCCCGTGCCCCGCGCCTGCGTCCGCATGCGCGCGCCCCTGCGCGTCCGGCCCTGCTCCCGTCGTGCGCCCCTGCGCACCTGCCCGCACCGGCCGACCCCCGCACCCGGGCCCGCGCTCGACTGTGGCCACTCCGCGTTCGGCGGTCGGCTGCCCAACTACCGCGTGAGAAGCACAACGTGGTTTGAAAAAAAGTGAGAAAGAGTGGGTGGAAAAAAAAAGAGAAAGTTTGAAAAAAAAGAGGGTTAAAGTTTGACCAAAAAAGTTAAAAAGAAAAGTCAAAAAAGGAGGTCGAAAAAAAATATGTGTTAAATATATATAATATATATATGATATATATAATGGTATATATATCTATATATATATTATTTGATTAAAGAAAGAGGTTTTTGAAAATAAATTAAATATATATAATATATATATTTGAGATATATGTAATCTTATATATATCTATATATATATATATTATTATATATCTGTTTAACTTATTATTTCTTGTGGCACCCGAGTCCACTATTACGGCTCGGCCCGTGTCTGAGTCGCCTGGATGTCGACAGAAGATCCGTAGATTACGGAACGTTCATACCCGAGAGTCTCCCTGCGCGGAGAAAATTTGAGATTGATTTGTTCCCCTGCGCGGGAAAATTTGAGCGGTTTTGTAATAATTGTAAACTCCCTGCGAGGTGAGAATTTTTTTTAATCGGTGAAGCTTCTTCGACGCCGTGCGGGCACGCACGTCCCCGCTCGCCTTCGTCTCCGGTCGGAGCTTGACTTCTCAGTAAGCTAAGTACGTGCTCCGAATCACTTGCTTATTTAGTATCCTTATCATTTACCGCGCGACGAGGTGAGCGAGAGCCCGATCCATGCAACCAATCTCCTGAGTGCATCGCTGTGGACGGAAAACGAAAACTTGTATGTACCCATCCTTAGCCCCTAGACTGTCGTATTAGGGCACCCTAATTGTCAGGAGGTAGTTCCACAACTACTTCACCTACGGGCGAGCAACTCTCCCTGACCGGTCCCTTCAAATTAGCACTTTACCAATTAGCCAACAAAATTTGGGTCTATAACTTGCTAATTATCGGTCCTAGGACTGCATCATTTAGGTCCGAGGTCGTGCATGCCGCGTTGGTCTAGGAATTCATCCGGCCGTCTATATTGTAACGACCCGAGAATCCGATTACCGGGAAGGCCCGATAACCCGAGACTCGCACCGCCGCCCACGAGCCGGGAGGGCTCGGAAGGGCTAAAAGGAGTGTGGAGGCACAAAGAAATAGGAAATAAAGCAGGACAACCAACAACAACAAGCTGAAAGAAAGAACAGCAACAGCTACAACAGAGTCCAGTCCAACCGAAAGTACAGTCTAAAGCAGTAAAACGTACCACGTGCCAAGTGAACACTCGGCCCGGCAAGCTGGCAACAGAGAACCTCCGCTCCGCACCCTCGAACCACGAGGAAGAACCGCCACACCTGAAAAGCAGGGAATGAGTCTCCAAAACAGAGACTCAGCAGGGATCCCGCGGAACCCCAACCGGAAACAACGGCGGTAGCGGAAAGGAGAGCTACAACTACAGCAGGAACAGCAAACCGGTGGCCGGTCAAAAACTCGGCACTACAGCTACACCTACTGTACCAGAAGGTACACCTCGATCACGCAGACGAAGCTACCGAACCACACTAGTACCACCTACCGAAGCAAGAACACACGGCAACCACGCCGTAAAGGCCTGTCCCTCGGACACAGCCGACCTGGACACGCTGTCCAAGGTGCAACCCCGACCATCCGATCGCGGGTACCGCACAACAAGACCCAACCTCGGTAAAGCCACTAGCATTAGACCCTTGGCGCGAAAACCAACACACGCGCCACGGCGAAACAACCGAACTCAACGGTCAACACGACCGAAAACCCGAAGGTCGAAATCACGGAAACTGATAGTCTGTCACTCCGTACTCGACAGGAGTACCACCCACTAGAAGCACAGCCGGTAGCGTCCCCTGACGTCTTACACCGCACCGCAGGTGAACCGCCTGACGTGGTAGGTCCTACCCGAGGCGCGAACACCGTACAAGTAACCACAAACAAGTAACTAGCTGGGGTCACGCCCGTCGACGTGGGTCCAACCGCCCCCAACCACGTGTGCACACACAGACCACGCGTCCCTGGTCTGGTCCTCTGACCGGTTTTCCCCTCAGCCGGACTCTGGCTGCAAGACGTGGGGCCCGACGGCAACCGGTCCACAAACCGCCTCTAAGGGTAAGCCCGTACACCACTCCCTGGTGCGACCAGCACACGCGTACTGGTAGGCTACGACTAGTGGAGGGTCACTGAAGGAGTAGACTTTCAACTCAACGGAAAACAACGTCCGAATCCGACGACGTACGGGGACCACCCCACGTACCGGCCCCGTCGCACGGCGACCACAGTCGGAGAAGGAACAGAACTTGCAGTCCACGGTCACGCACGCAGCCTGCGCGAAAGTCAAGAAAACCCAAGTGACGCTAAGTCACTGGACTCTGGACAGTCCTCTAGACACACTACAGCCAACGGTCCTTGAGTCGCAAGACTCGGGGTCAAGACCGTTGTACGCAACAGCACAAGGCCGTCAATCTAGTCCAATCTCTAGGTCTAAAACCACGGTAGCACGAGTACCGAGACAACACACGAGCTGCCAAGACCATTCCCTTGGGAAGGGAACGCAAGGGACAAAGGCCACTCACACGGGCCACACGGAAAACACAGAAGCACGATTCCCAAGGCAGCACACAAGCCGCCACGACGATTTCCCATCTTGAAGCAAGCGGGAAACCTCCAGCCCCAGGCCGGGTAACTGGACTCGCAGTCCAAGACCAACCACGTGGCCCACATGGGAATCGCCTTCCAAAAAAACTCACGGCATGCGGGGGAGACCCCACCGCACCCACACCGATACACGGTGACTCGATCGAGCGTAACACGAAGGCCCAGCACGCGAGAAGTCACCCGGACTCTCAACCCTACGGGCACGCTAAACGAGATAACACGGTCCTCCAGACACCCTCAAAACACGGACACAGAAACCCACGGGTGTCAGGGACACTCACAAGACCGCAGGTCGACCACTGGGTCACAACCGGGTCGACTAGGGATCCACACATTGCGGGACAAGGCGGAGAACACAAAAACTCGCCTCGGAACAACACAAAGCCTGACGGTCTAACCCTAGACCGTCACAGGGCTGTAACGGTCTAGGCGAGACCGTCACATCCACCTGGCGGCCTAACGCAGGCCGTCACACGGCCCGAAGAAACACAGGATGTAACGCGCCTGGCCCAGCGCGTTACACGAATGTAACGCGCTTGCCCTGGTCCGTTACACGCCTCACGCTCTCAGCGTGAAAGCAGGATGTAACGCGCTTGCCCCAACGCGTTACACGGATGTAACGCGTCTGGCCTGGCGCGTCACACACGCTGCCCTCCCCAACGGATAAAAACGGCTCTGACGGCCCACCCTGGGCGCGTTACAAGCATGTAACGGTCCAGAGGGCACCGTCACACCCCCAGCCCTCAGCTGGGCAACAGGGAATGTGACGCACCCACCCTGGGGCGTCACAAGGCTGTGACGCGCCAGCCCTGGTGCGTCACACGCCTGACCCGAAAACCAACGGAAGAGACTCTAACGGTCTAGCCCTGGTGCGTCACAGCACCTGGCGGTCTATCGTGGGACCGTCACACCCACAGACCACCAAGGGCCAACAGAAGGGGGATGTAACGGCCCTGCCCAGGCGCGTTACACCAAGTGACGGCCACTGGAAGGACCGTCACTTCCTGCCGAGAACGCTACGGCGGGAAACGACCCAAAACTCGTCCCACGCCCCCATACCTCCACAGGAGAGGGGGAAAACAAGGGGGAAGCTCCCCAGAAGCCCCTAGCATGCATCTACGGCCTCGGATCGGCCAAAAACGCAATGAAACGGGAGATCGGCCCACAAGCCCTAAAACATGGGTTTTGCCCAAAAACCCCGATTCCACCCGCTCGGCTCACCACGGCCTACGAAACTCGCGGGAAAGGAAGTGCACGAGCTGGGGAACCATCACCCTACCTCCACCGAAGATTTCACGCCCCGAGCTCGCCGATCCGCGAAGAAACGCCGTGAAACCCTCGCCGGCTCGCGACCGCGCCACGAGCTCCCACGCGCCTCCACCGCCTCGATCCTCGCCCATCCTCGCCCGCGTCCTCACCCGCGCCGCCTCCGCCTCGCCCCCGCCTCGCTCCGTCGGCCGCCGGAGAAGAGAGGGGAGAAAGAGGGCGTGAGAGAAGAGAGAGAGTGTGAAAGGGAGAATGAGAGGGGGAGAGAGGAAAGGGTTAGTATATATAGGAAAACCCGAAAATTCGATAAATTCAGAAAATTACGAAAAATTACCTCCGCGATCCTCGGAAGGAACACAACGCAGTGGTACTGTCCCGGAGTCGGAGAACGCCACGGTTTGCCCTGCAAAGAATTCCGAAGGCACATCAGGGAAAAACACGTGTAAAGCACAAAATACACTCCGAGACCCACTAAAATGATCTGAAAAATATCCGAAAAATCCGGGGCATTACAGCCCTCCCCCCTTAAAGGAATTTCGTCCTCGAAATTCAGGACCTAGAACGACGTCCCAGGGGAAGAACACAGAATCACTGACACGCTGTCAGAGCCCCAGCACAGAAAACCTCGATTCTCACGAAAACACGGATCCTGAGGAACACAGCCAGACTCACAATCACACACAACACCTCGCTCCTCGCGCCGAGCACACCGGCCACAGAGCAGGCATATACCAAAGGACACAGTCCGGCATCACCTCAGACAACGCGAGAATCCCCCATGGCGCCGCAGCCACGATCTCGCTCACCGAAGAATCACAACCCTCGATACGAGCAACAGCTACTGATCCATCCAATGGTCAGCAGACAAAACACACATCAGCTTCACAACCAGCTGACAGGTCGCACACCCTTCTCAAGGGGACAACCAACACAGAGCCTCCACCAGCTCAAGCAGCCAGCTCAACAGACCGCAACCAGCACATCGGCTCAACACCAAGAAACACCCCACACATGGCAAGCCGAAAGCCGGACACAACACCGTGCCAATTCTCGTCAGAAGACAAACTTCGACAAAGTCCAGATCCCATCCGGAAAGGCACATCGCAGAAACGACCATCAAAGGTCTCGCTGGCACACGGCTCTCGCCACGCTCGAGCCCCAACAACCAGCATCTTCTGTCTCTGACAAGACCATCCACTGGTCGCCAAATACACGTCAACGGGAAACCTCCACCGGCCCAACAGGCACGATCCAATTCACAGCAGGCCATCCGCTGACTCACACATAGACCGATGCCACATCTCGAGCTACACTCCTCTCGGACTCCGCATCCGAGCTCGATCATCGCACCAACTCGACCCTCTCGGGGAGCACGACGAAACCAAATGACAGAACATGGTGTCTTCAGTCATCACCTCACGGGACTCAGACTTATAGGGAACCACCCCATGCTAATCACCAAACCAGGGATAACCTTGCGACACCAACGTCCTATCAAGGACCACCAACCGACGCTAATCTCACAGAAGGCCTCCGCCCACAAGCGTCACTCTTACGTCTGGTCTCATCAAATCCTTCGATCAAACCAAGTGGACACCTGCCAATCCCGATTCCGCCCTTACCACAGAGCCACGGGACACCACCTGAACAGTGCTCACGGGTCCCTAAGCAATAACCATCTCACCGTCACAATCCGACAAGATCGTAGAACCAACAGGAACCCACAGCCTGGCAGAGACCACATCCTCAAAGCACGATCTCATCCGAGGGCACGACTGGGAACACAAGTCGGACACCAAGCCACCGACTCCGACCATCACGTCCTCGACCTCCGTCAGGCGACATCCTCAACAACCTCATCCAGGTCCAACACCGACGCCTGACACAGCTTCCAACACAGGAACAGGGTACTCATGCGGCACCCTGCCAGTGCCAACAACCACAAAACCTCGAGCAACGGCACGGCAACAACACGTTTCACACCAAGGAACCAATCCTCCGATGCTGAACGCGAACTCAGGAATCCGCCCGTAGCAACCAATGCTACGATCCTGAACCAATGGGTTACGAGCCCACCACGCTTCCGCTGCGCACTCAGATCCGCGCGCACAGTCGAGAAAGCAAACACCGCCCAACCAGCACTCGTCCTTCCGGAACAGCGCCAGCACACCCTCACACGACAAGGGAATGGGCACAACTTCTCACAGACAACCACCTTGCCAAGACAAGGAGCACGTCTCGCACGGACTTCATGGCACACAAGGCCAACCAATCCGGGCACACAATGCAAGACGGCAAACCTTAACCCAACACAATCTCTCCAACCAAAGGAGAAACCAGCGCACTTTCGACCAACGGAAGAACTCCACGCTCGACCTGACCTCAAACCTCGCACACGCTGGAAACAGCACCATCCAGCACCAAGGAAAACCATTGCTTCCATCAGGTCAGCGCCTCCGACACACTCGACGAGTGTCACGTCGGACTACAATCACATCACCTCTCGATGCACCAGCGCTGCAATTCCTTGAACTGCAACACGGCGTGCCAAGAGCCGCATCACGAGCCATAACGACAACCGCCGACGCTCATCCTCGAGTCCCGAACTCACCGCGGAGCCTTCCCATCTCAAACCAACTCCAGGGCGAACACAACCCATCCACTGACAGAAGCACAGGAGCAAAGACTTAACGGGACATCTCTGCCAAATCCTGCCTCGAAATCAGCAGAACGATCAGGACCGACACGTCATTTCTGACGCCACAGAGCGCGACAAGAACATCAGGCTCGACGAAACAGCAGCCCACCGAGAAGATCCTCCGCTCACCCGAGCACACTTCCCGATCAGAACGCCTCAGGAGCTGGACAAACCTCAAGCTGGAGTGGCCAAAATCGACAGCAGCTCCCTCGAAGCACGCTCACGGCCACTTAACCACGAACAGTCCGCACCAGACACCTGACCACGCTGCAGGTTCCTCGAATGCAGCACCGCGAGCTCACACCTGCTAGCAACCTCTGCCCAACTCAGCACAACCAGGGCCACCACCGATGAGGGAGAAGGCTCTCGACCTCGATCCTTAGACCCCATGCTGGCACAAAAGCCGCGGACAGCGACCACCTTCACAGCGCCGCACAGCGCACTCAAGCTCTCAAGCGAGAAACAAAGCGGAAAAACAAGCACAAAACCCTAAGCCAGCTGCCGACTGTACTGGACCTTACGGACTCTGATCACTGCAATGTTTCGAATTCCTAAGTACGCCCACAACCACCGCTCTGATACCAGCTGTAACGACCCGAGAATCCGATTACCGGGAAGGCCCGATAACCCGAGACTCGCACCGCCGCCCACGAGCCGGGAGGGCTCGGAAGGGCTAAAAGGAGTGTGGAGGCACAAAGAAATAGGAAATAAAGCAGGACAACCAACAACAACAAGCTGAAAGAAAGAACAGCAACAGCTACAACAGAGTCCAGTCCAACCGAAAGTACAGTCTAAAGCAGTAAAACGTACCACGTGCCAAGTGAACACTCGGCCCGGCAAGCTGGCAACAGAGAACCTCCGCTCCGCACCCTCGAACCACGAGGAAGAACCGCCACACCTGAAAAGCAGGGAATGAGTCTCCAAAACAGAGACTCAGCAGGGATCCCGCGGAACCCCAACCGGAAACAACGGCGGTAGCGGAAAGGAGAGCTACAACTACAGCAGGAACAGCAAACCGGTGGCCGGTCAAAAACTCGGCACTACAGCTACACCTACTGTACCAGAAGGTACACCTCGATCACGCAGACGAAGCTACCGAACCACACTAGTACCACCTACCGAAGCAAGAACACACGGCAACCACGCCGTAAAGGCCTGTCCCTCGGACACAGCCGACCTGGACACGCTGTCCAAGGTGCAACCCCGACCATCCGATCGCGGGTACCGCACAACAAGACCCAACCTCGGTAAAGCCACTAGCATTAGACCCTTGGCGCGAAAACCAACACACGCGCCACGGCGAAACAACCGAACTCAACGGTCAACACGACCGAAAACCCGAAGGTCGAAATCACGGAAACTGATAGTCTGTCACTCCGTACTCGACAGGAGTACCACCCACTAGAAGCACAGCCGGTAGCGTCCCCTGACGTCTTACACCGCACCGCAGGTGAACCGCCTGACGTGGTAGGTCCTACCCGAGGCGCGAACACCGTACAAGTAACCACAAACAAGTAACTAGCTGGGGTCACGCCCGTCGACGTGGGTCCAACCGCCCCCAACCACGTGTGCACACACAGACCACGCGTCCCTGGTCTGGTCCTCTGACCGGTTTTCCCCTCAGCCGGACTCTGGCTGCAAGACGTGGGGCCCGACGGCAACCGGTCCACAAACCGCCTCTAAGGGTAAGCCCGTACACCACTCCCTGGTGCGACCAGCACACGCGTACTGGTAGGCTACGACTAGTGGAGGGTCACTGAAGGAGTAGACTTTCAACTCAACGGAAAACAACGTCCGAATCCGACGACGTACGGGGACCACCCCACGTACCGGCCCCGTCGCACGGCGACCACAGTCGGAGAAGGAACAGAACTTGCAGTCCACGGTCACGCACGCAGCCTGCGCGAAAGTCAAGAAAACCCAAGTGACGCTAAGTCACTGGACTCTGGACAGTCCTCTAGACACACTACAGCCAACGGTCCTTGAGTCGCAAGACTCGGGGTCAAGACCGTTGTACGCAACAGCACAAGGCCGTCAATCTAGTCCAATCTCTAGGTCTAAAACCACGGTAGCACGAGTACCGAGACAACACACGAGCTGCCAAGACCATTCCCTTGGAAGGGAACGCAAGGGACAAAGGCCACTCACACGGGCCACACGGAAAACACAGAAGCACGATTCCCAAGGCAGCACACAAGCCGCCACGACGATTTCCCATCTTGAAGCAAGCGGGAAACCTCCAGCCCCAGGCCGGGTAACTGGACTCGCAGTCCAAGACCAACCACGTGGCCCACATGGGAATCGCCTTCCAAAAAAACTCACGGCATGCGGGGGAGACCCCACCGCACCCACACCGATACACGGTGACTCGATCGAGCGTAACACGAAGGCCCAGCACGCGAGAAGTCACCCGGACTCTCAACCCTACGGGCACGCTAAACGAGATAACACGGTCCTCCAGACACCCTCAAAACACGGACACAGAAACCCACGGGTGTCAGGGACACTCACAAGACCGCAGGTCGACCACTGGGTCACAACCGGGTCGACTAGGGATCCACACATTGCGGGACAAGGCGGAGAACACAAAAACTCGCCTCGGAACAACACAAAGCCTGACGGTCTAACCCTAGACCGTCACAGGGCTGTAACGGTCTAGGCGAGACCGTCACATCCACCTGGCGGCCTAACGCAGGCCGTCACACGGCCCGAAGAAACACAGGATGTAACGCGCCTGGCCCAGCGCGTTACACGAATGTAACGCGCTTGCCCTGGTCCGTTACACGCCTCACGCTCTCAGCGTGAAAGCAGGATGTAACGCGCTTGCCCCAACGCGTTACACGGATGTAACGCGTCTGGCCTGGCGCGTCACACACGCTGCCCTCCCCAACGGATAAAAACGGCTCTGACGGCCCACCCTGGGCGCGTTACAAGCATGTAACGGTCCAGAGGGCACCGTCACACCCCCAGCCCTCAGCTGGGCAACAGGGAATGTGACGCACCCACCCTGGGGCGTCACAAGGCTGTGACGCGCCAGCCCTGGTGCGTCACACGCCTGACCCGAAAACCAACGGAAGAGACTCTAACGGTCTAGCCCTGGTGCGTCACAGCACCTGGCGGTCTATCGTGGGACCGTCACACCCACAGACCACCAAGGGCCAACAGAAGGGGGATGTAACGGCCCTGCCCAGGCGCGTTACACCAAGTGACGGCCACTGGAAGGACCGTCACTTCCTGCCGAGAACGCTACGGCGGGAAACGACCCAAAACTCGTCCCACGCCCCCATACCTCCACAGGAGAGGGGGAAAACAAGGGGGAAGCTCCCCAGAAGCCCCTAGCATGCATCTACGGCCTCGGATCGGCCAAAAACGCAATGAAACGGGAGATCGGCCCACAAGCCCTAAAACATGGGTTTTGCCCAAAAACCCCGATTCCACCCGCTCGGCTCACCACGGCCTACGAAACTCGCGGGAAAGGAAGTGCACGAGCTGGGGAACCATCACCCTACCTCCACCGAAGATTTCACGCCCCGAGCTCGCCGATCCGCGAAGAAACGCCGTGAAACCCTCGCCGGCTCGCGACCGCGCCACGAGCTCCCACGCGCCTCCACCGCCTCGATCCTCGCCCATCCTCGCCCGCGTCCTCACCCGCGCCGCCTCCGCCTCGCCCCCGCCTCGCTCCGTCGGCCGCCGGAGAAGAGAGGGGAGAAAGAGGGCGTGAGAGAAGAGAGAGAGTGTGAAAGGGAGAATGAGAGGGGGAGAGAGGAAAGGGTTAGTATATATAGGAAAACCCGAAAATTCGATAAATTCAGAAAATTACGAAAAATTACCTCCGCGATCCTCGGAAGGAACACAACGCAGTGGTACTGTCCCGGAGTCGGAGAACGCCACGGTTTGCCCTGCAAAGAATTCCGAAGGCACATCAGGGAAAAACACGTGTAAAGCACAAAATACACTCCGAGACCCACTAAAATGATCTGAAAAATATCCGAAAAATCCGGGGCATTACATATATCGTCCCTCAACGCTACCCATGGATCAAGAGAGCGTGACTGCTATGGTAGTCCAGCTCGAGTACAATCTCGTGGCCCACTTTGAAGAATCCATAGGCCAACTACGGACGGAACTCGATAAGAGGATCCGAACCTTAGAGGATCGACTGAAGGGAGAGGAAGGAAGAGTGAATGGCCACGGCAATCCCGTAGCCAATCCTAGGGAGGAAAGAGAGCAAGCCCGCCAAAATCAGGCTCCCCAAGGTAGAGAGCAAGAGGCCCGTGTGCCTCGAGAGAGAGACCACGATGATGAGGATATCATCCTACGGAACGTCAAGATTGACGCTCCGAGTTTTGATGGGTCCCTCAACCCCGCTACATATCTTGATTGGGAGACCGGGATGGACCAATATTTTGATTGGCACCGCCGCATGACCCCTGCTACAAGGGTAAGGTTTGTCAAAATGAAACTCTTAGGTCAAGTCAAAACCTACTGGTGTAATGTTGAGAATATCATAGCAAGGAGACGAGAGGAGCCTGTTAGCACGTGAGAAGAAATGAAGGAGAAATTGAGGGAGAAGTATCTGCCACCTTCCTACCATCAGCGTCTTTTAGACCAATGGCAGAAACTCACCCAAGATGGAAAGTCCGTGGATGAGTACATCACCAAATTTGATCACTTCTTCCTTCGGAGTCGAGTCATGGAGGATGCCTTCGTCACCCTCTCTCGGTTTAGGGCTGGCCTACACGAGAGTATTCAGCAGGAATTATTCTTGCGGGAGGTTAACACCCTCGAGCACGCCTACCAGGTTGCACGAGATGTTGAGAGGTTTCAAAGGGTGGTCCCACCTCGGATTCCCACCTACCGCCAACCTGAACCCCGAAACCCTATAGTCCGCTATACTGGGAGAGCTGGCCCCTCCACCTCCTATGTCCCTACTGCTATCTCACTTAGGGCCGTTGCCCCCACTGCTCCTTTCCCACGGAACCCCTTACCTGCACCCGCTACTGTGCCTAGGCTGGAGTATACTCCACCAGTTGAGAGGAGAGATGACAAAGGAAAGGGAGTCATCCCTAGCACCTCCCAACCAGCCCCTGTCTCTGGACTCCGCTACTTTAGGTGACATAACCTAGGGCATATTGCCTCCAACTGTCCCACCCGAGCCTTAGTCATCACTGACCCCCAGCCTGTGGAGTTTCCACCTCAGGAAGAAGAACCCCTTGAGAGATATGAGCCTGACCCTGATCTCATTGCCCAGTTTGAGAAATTAGATGCGGGGTTTGATAGCACGCATGTTGAGTACGTGCAAGTGGGAAATATTGCTGAGAGTTACGACCATGGACGGTTGGGTGTAGTTCGCTGCATCCTCGCATACCCACAGGAGGACGACTGGCGTCGAACCTCCATCTTCCAAACCTACATCATGGTCAAATCTCAACCCTGCAAGGTGATCTTTGACAACGGGAGCTGTATCAATGCAGTCTCTTCAGACTTTATCTCCCGTCTAGATCTACCTACCCATCCTCATCCGAGGCCATACAACGTGGCTTGGCTTGATGACACGTCTATCCCAGTCACCACTACATGTGTCATTCCCATCCAGTTCCAGTCCTACCAAGGATAAATCCTATGCGATGTAGTGCCTATGAAGGTCAGGAGCATCATCCTAGGACGGCCATGGATCTACGATGTAAACCTTACTACATTAGATCGGTCCAATCAGTGTTCCTTCTCCCACAATGGAAAGAGGATTCAGTTGTGCTCGACACCCCCAAAGGTGGCCATGGGAAAGAGTCCTACCTCCACACCCGCTGCATCCCCCAAAATTCAGGAGAATGCCCCAACCCCCACCAAAGGGAAGCTTCTCATTCCCTCCTCTCCTACACCTGTCATATCCATCCCTAAGGCCCCTAAGGTTGACCATGACCCGATTAGGCGCCTTAACTTCATAGGTGTTCGTGAGATGAATAGAGAGGTTGCCGAGGGTGCCCCTGTTTGGGATGTTGTCGTCACCATTACCCCTGAGGAGTCCCAGGTCTCCGTCCCACCAGAAGTCCAGGCAATCATGTAGGACTTCCAGGACATCTTCCCTGAGGACTTACCCTCACACCTCCCTCCCATGCGTGATGTACAACACGTCATTGATCTTGTCCCTGGGTCCACCCTACCCAACCTTCCCCGTTACCGATTGAACCCAAAGGAGCATGCTGAGCTCCAAAGGATTGTCGAGGACCTTATCCAAAAGGGTTTCCTCAGGGTGAGCAAGAGCCCATGTGCTGTCCCTGCCTTGCTCACACCCAAGAAGGATGGCACCTGGCGGATGTGTGTTGACATCCGCGCCATCAATAAGATAACTATCAAGTATAGGTTTCACATTCCCCGTCTTGATGACATTCTTGACATGATGAGTGGAGCCACCATCTTTTCCAAGATTGACTTGAAAAGTGGCTACCACCAAGTCCGAATCCGACCAGGGGACGAGTGGAAGACATCCTTCAAAACCAAAGAAGGTCTGTATGAGTGGCTTGTCATGCCGTTTGGGCTATCCAATGCCCCCAGCACATTCATGTGGCTTATGACAGAAGCTCTTCGTCCTCTTATTGGTCGCTTTGTTGTCGTCTACTTTGACGACATTCTCATCTATAGCCACAACCCTCAGGATCACATCCATCATTTGAGGGAAGTTTGCGAGACTCTGAGGAGAGAAACCATGTTTGTCAACCTTACTAAATGTGAATTCATGACAGATCGGGTCACTTTTCTCGGATTTGTGGTTTCAAGTCATGGAGTGTCTGTGGACCAATCCAAGGTCCGAGTCATAGTAGACTGACCAGAGCCCCAGAATGTCCACGACGTTCGAAGTTTCCATGGGCTAGCCACTTTCTACAGACGCTTCATTCAGGGTTTTAGCACTATTATGGCACCCATTACGGATTGTATCTGTAAGGAGAATTTTGAGTGGACCAAAGCCACCTCCCAGACTTTTCGTGTCATAAAGGAGCTCATGACTAAAGCCCATGTCCTCCGCCTGCCAAACTTTTCCAAAGTCTTCGAGATATCCTGTGATGCATCTGGCGTAGGAATAGGAGGAGTGCTCAGTCAGGAAAGTCACCCCGTGGCTTATTTCAGTGAGAAGCTTTCTAATGCAAAGCTTCGTTACTCCACCCATGATAAGGAGTTTTATGCCGTGGTCCAAGCCCTAAAATACTGGAGACACTATCTCTTACCTCAAGAGTTTATCTTATATTCGGACCACGAGGCTCTGAAATTCCTTAGTTCTCAGAAGGGCTTAAACCCTAGACATGGTCGGTGGGTAGAATTCCTCCAGTCTTTCACATTTGTCCTAACACATAAGGCTGGCAAGGAAAATAAGGTGGCCGACGCCTTCAGTCGAAGGGTCTCCCTTCTTTCCACTGTTCGGGTAGAGGTCACGGGATTTGACCGCATGAAGAAACTTTATGGAGAGTGTCCTGATTTTGGCCCTGCTTACTCTGCTCTGTCCGCTGGACCCTCGACAGCCTTTTCTGACTATCTACTCCAGGATGATTTTCTATTTCGAGGGCAGCAACTCTGTGTCCTGAGAACTTCTGTTCGGGACTTCCTGATTTGGGAAATGCATGCTGGAGGTCTTGTTGGTCACTTTGGCCGTAACAAGGCCATCCATTCTGTGGAGGAGCACTTCTATTGACCTGGCCTAAAGAAAGATGTGGCCAAGATTGTAGCACAGTGTAGGACATGCACAATGGTCAAACAGAACACGGGTCTCTACACTCCTCTCCCCGTTCCTGATCGACCATGGGTTGATGTGAGCATGGATTTTATCCTTGGGTTACCACGCACTGCTCACAAGCATGATTCCATCTTTGTTGTTGTTGATATGTTCTCTAAGATGGCCCACTTCATTGCATGTTCCAAAATATCTGATGCATCTAGAGTAGCCCATTTATTCTTCGATGAAGTCGTGCGTCTGCATGGTCTCCCCCAAACTATCGTGTATGACCGAGATGTTCGGTTCACTAGCTATTTTTGGAAGACACTTTGGCACCTAGTTGGCACCAAACTAAAATTTTCCACTGCCTATCATCCCCAAACTGATGGGCAAACCGAGGTCGTCAATAGTAGTTTAGGAAATATGTTGAGATGTCTTGTAGGGGAACATTCCGACACTTGGGATCTTCTTTTGCCCAGAGCCGAATTTGCATACAACAGCTCCATCAATAGGTCCATAGGTATGAGTCCATTTGAGGTCGTGTATGGCTACAAACCTAAGAAACCTGTGGATCTCATTCCTCTTTCCCTCGAGTCTAGAACATCCAAGTCAGCTGAGGAATTTGCACAACATGTCAAAAGTCTGCATGAGTCAATTAGCAAGTAAATAAACCTCAGTAATGAGACTTATAAAAAATTGACTGATTCACATAGGCGTCTCCATAAATTTCAAGAAGGTGACATGGTTATGGTACGGGTTCGACCCGAACGACTCCCTTCGGAAGCCCTTAAGAAGTTGCAAGCCTGTAGTGATGGACCATTCCCAATTCTGCGGAAGATTGGCTCCAATGCGTATGTTGTGGACTTACCTCCCGAATATGGGATTAGCTCGACTTTTAATGTGGCAGATCTAGTGGCCTACAAGGAACCCACAACGATTCCTAGTGACCCTTTCGAGCCTTCTCCTCCCATTGAGAGTGAGCCCAGCCCTGTGCGTCCCACAGCCTCGAGAGTTCCGCGCGAGCACATTGAGAGGATACTGTATGAGCAGGTGACCACTACACGGAGCAGGGTGTACCAGCGCTACCTTGTCCGCTGGCGGGACCGTCCACCTTCTGATGATTCTTAGATCAGCCGGAAAGATCTCCAGCGCCTCGATCCAGATCTGCTAGAGCTCTACCACAGCAATGTTCTCCCTTACTCGACGAAGTCGAGTTCCAGCCGCCCCGGGAGGGTTGGTGGGGACACCACCGGGTCCACTATTGGGCCCACAACTCGGAGCCGACGCCGCACCGCCCCTACTGCACCGAGCTTATGGCTCGGAGATCCTTCCTGAAGACTCGACTTACGACTACGGTAGTATATTGCGTATTGAGTATATGTATGTGTGTATGTATATATATATTCCTACATGTATTTTTACTTTCATCTTATTAGGCTAGTCATAGTCAAATAACATGTGTGTAATTATTGTATTTTATTTGATTAAAACCCACAAGTCAAAGTGAGGTGGGTGGATTTTATTTTGTTAGACTATGGTATAAACATAATTAGTGGAAGTTATATGGTATTATTGCTACGGCCTTTTTCCTATATAAGGAGGCCAATGCTTGTGTGTTATGTATGAATCATATATGAATGAAAGAGTTAAGTGAAGGTGCTTTACCTTTGTGTTTTCTCCCTTCTCTCTTTTCTCTTTTGTGAGGATTGAGCGTCGCCCGGTGTGAGACCGTCCGGCATTAGGTCGAGCTGCGCGAGGTAGCAACCTATCCGTTCCCGTCCGTGCCGTCAGGAGTTGCCATCGATCCCTTTCCACGTCGTCGCCGCATCAGGGCGGGATGCAACTCCAAGACTAGGCCTCAATGGGGTGAGGAATTGAACCCGACCTTGTTGTGCTTTCCACAAGGGTCAGATCGTGAACTCATTGCCATATCGTAATGGTGGTTAGATCTAATAGAGAGTATCCCTTGTTGTACTTTCCATAATGAGGTGATTTCTCGAGGGCCAAAATCGGATATTGCATTGGATGCAAGTGCTTGTTGACTGCCCTTGAGATGGTGTATGGCTTGTTGTGCTTTCCACAAGGTTATACATCAACCTCGTTGGGATTCCGACCCACTAGGTTGATCTCGTTGATCTCCCGTTCTATATACTGAGGGTTATATAGTTCGATCGAAAAATAGTGGGACTAACTAAGATAGAAAACCACATCTAAGTTAGAATTTGAGCATATGTTAAGTTATCTTTTATTTCTTATCCAGATTATAATGTCATCGTCCAACCCCCTCCATGACATCTTGGATGCCAACAGGCTGACCGGACCTAACTTCTTGGATTGGCTGCGTAATTTACGCATAGTCCTCACCGCCAAAAAAAATAGCTTACGTGTTGGACACGGTTCATTCTGAGCCAGCTCTCGATGCCGATGAGGGCGAGTTGATAACTTATGTCAAATGGTCAGAAGATTCTTCCCTTGCCCAATGTTACATGCTGGCCTCTATGGCTCCCGAGCTGCAGAGGCAATTTGAAAAGGTTGATTGTAGAAGCATACTTCTTAACCTACCCCAGCTCAGGATTGAGAGGTATGATATCTCCAAGAAGCTTTTCAGGACACAGATGTCAGAGGGTGCTTCAGTACAGGCTCATGTACTGAAAATGATGGAGTGGATTGAGAGACTCAATGCACTGGGGTTCAAGTTGGAGCTTGAACTGTGCATTGATCTTATTCTCCAGTCATTGTCCGATTCCTTTTCTTCTTTCATCATAAACTTTAACATGAATATGATTGAAGTAACTCTCCCGGAGCTGCTCAACATGTTAAAAAGTGCTGAAGGGGCTATGCAGAAAGATAAATCATCTTCTTCTGTAATGATTGTTGGCTGGGCCAACAACAAAAGGAAGGCCACCCAGATATCCACCAAAGGTGACAAAGGATAGGGAAAGAAGAAGGCCATGGGTAAACAACTCGTCAAAGTTGACAAAGGGAAGGGCAAGAAGAATGAAAAAGAAGACAAGTGTTTTTGATGCGGGGAAACAGGACATTGGAAAAGGAATTGTAAGGCAATTTAAAATGAAGGTATTTTTGTCATAGACCTTAATTTGTCATATATGGAATCTACATCATGGGTATTAGATACTGGATGTGCATATCATATCTGCAACTCTGTGCAGGTGCTGGCAAATAGATGGCGGCTGGATAAAAAGGAGATTGAACTGAGGATGGGCAATGGAGCTTTAGTTGCTGCCAAAGCTGTCGGAACTGCACACCTCAGTTTACCTTCAGGAGTCATTCTGGAGCTGAATAACTGTTATTATGTTCCTAATATCATTAAGAATATTATTTCAATCTCTGTCTTGTATAACGTTAGATATACATTGGCTTTTATTAGCACTAGGTGCTCTATAATGAATAATGGTTTGATTATAGTCAATGGTTCATTAGTCAATGGTCTTTATGTATTAGATACACGTTCTAATGTTATGCATGTTTCCAATGTTGATGAAGTGAATTCTGCATATCTATGGCATTATAGGCTTGGTCATGTAGGTGAGAAAATAGTCTCTCACCTACACTCAAATGGGTATTTGAATTCATTCGAATACAAGCCATTTGATACATGTGAGTCGTGTCTCATGGGGAAGATGACTAAGGCTCCCTTTAGTGGACATGGTGAGAGGACTGCTGACCTTCTCGAGTTCATACACTCGGATGTGTGTGCACCCATATCCATGGAAGTAAAAGGGGGTTACATCTATTTCATTTCTTTTATTGATGACTTCTCGAGATATGGCTATGTGTATTTAATGAGACATAAATCACAAGCCTTTGAGAAGTTTAAGGAATACAAGAATGAAGTAGAGAAACAGACTGGCAATAGTATTAAGGCTCTTCGATCGGATCGAGGAGGAGAATACATTAGCCATGAATTCACTTCTTATCTTAAAGACAATGGAATTGTTTCTCAGTGGACTCCACCATATACACTATAGCACAATGGTGTATCTGAAAGGAGAAAAATGACCTTGTTAGATATGGTCCGATCCATGATGTCTATGTCAGGACTACCCTTGTCTCTCTGGGGCTATGCCTTAGAGACTGTAACCTATTTACTGAATATGATCTCAAGTAAATATGTTCCTTCTATACCATATGAGATATGGAAGGACAGGAAATCAAATTTAAATCACATTAAAATTTGGGGGTGTCCTGCCCATATAAAGAGGAACGATAGTGATAAACTTGAGTCTAGAACCGATAAGTGTAGGTTTGTGAGATATCCAAAGGAGACATTTGGATATTATTTCTATCACCCTTCTGAGCAAAGGGTCTTAGTGGATAAGAGAGCTGTATTTCTAGAAAGAGAATATATACTCTAGAAAAATAGTGGGAGCCAGATAGAATTGGACGAGGTCTAAGAACCACAAACTAAAGACTCATTAGATGAGAATGTATTGGTTGATCCTATTCAGAGTGAAACACAAACACTACGGAGATCTGGTAGACTACCATGAGAACCTGAGAGATATGTTGGACATGTCTCAGAGAGGTCCTCTAAGGTATGTATCGATGAAGATGAAGATCCTCAATCCTACCAGGATGCGATCCGTAGTGCGGACTCCGAGAAATGGCAAGAGGTAATGAATTCAGAGATCCAGTCCATGTACACCAATAAAATTTAGAACTTGGTTGATGTACTCGAAGGGAAAGTCCCTATCGAATGCAAGTAGATTTTCAAAAGGAAAATCAGTGCAGATGGACAGATTGACACATGCAAGACCAGATTAGTGGCGAAAGGGTATCGTCAAAGATAATGTATTGACTATGACGAGACATTTTCACATGTGACCATGGTTAAGTCAATCAGAATCCTCCTTGCTATTGCTGCATACCTGGATTATGAGATTTGGCAAATAGATGTAAAGATAGCTTTCCTTAATAAAAATCTGTCAGAAGAGGTGTACATGGTACAGCCTGAAGGATTCACCTCCATGCGTCATCCTAATAAGGTATGCAAGCTTCAGAGATCTATTTATGGATTGAAGCAAGCATCTCGGAGCTGGAACTTAAGATTTGATGAGACTGTCAAATCTTTCAACTTCATTCGGAATGAAGATGAACCCTGTGTTTACAAGAAGGTCAGTGGGAGCTCTGTGATATTTTTGGTCCTTTATGTTGATGACATCTTACTCATTGGGAATGATGTAGGGATATTGACATCAACTAAGTTTTGGTTGTCCAAGACCTTCTCCATGAAGGATTTGGGAGAAGAATCCTATGTGCTGGACATAAGGATCTATCGAGATAGATCTAAAATGATGTTAGGATTATCCCAATCTATGTACATAGATACTATCCTCAAAAAGTTTAGGATGAAAATTTTCAAGATGTCTCATTCCCATGAGACATAGAATTTACCTATCTAAGGGGATGAGCCCTAAAACATCTGAAGAGATGGCACACATGAATAAGGTACCCTATGCGTCGGTCATAGGGTCAATCATGTATGTAATGCTATGTACACGGCCTGATGTTGCCAATGCTTTGAACATTGTCAGTAGATATCAGGTAAATCCAGGCGAAGAGCACTTGAAGGCAGCAAAGGGAATCCTTAAGTACTTGCGAAGGGCTAAGGATATTTTTCTGCTTTATGGAGGAGAGGACCTACAGCTTAGAGCTTACACAGAATCTATTTTCCAGTCAGATCCAGATGACTGCAAATCCATGTTCGAATTTGTATTCATGTTGAATGGAGGGGCAGTCAGTTGGAGAAGCTCCAAGTAAGATACGACTGCAGACTCGACGACGAAGGCAGAATATATTGCTGCGGCTGAAGCTGCTAAGGAAGCCGTCTGGATGAAGAAATTCATCTTGGAATTCGGCGTAGTTCCTGAGATATCAGCTCTCATCCCATTATTTTGTGATAATAATGGGGTCATCGCCCAGGCAAAGGAATCAAGATCTCACCAAAGGTCGAAGCATATTCTCAGGCGCTTCCACCTTATTCGAGAGATTGTTGATCGTGGAGATGTGATGGTAGAGCGTGTACCATCGGAAGACAACATAGCAGATCCACTAACTAAGCCTTTGACACAGATTGTATTTGAGTGCCATCGGGATAAGATGGGCCTCAAAGTTGTGGACAATTGGCTGTAGTTCAAGTGGGAGATTATTAGTATTGGTGTGCTACAGGCCAATTTAGGGTCTGGTAGACCTAATAGTTGTATGATCTTGTTCTTTATTAATAAAGTGGTATTTGAGCGTAAATATGTAATTGTATATTATTTTACGATGTCCCTAGGATATGTGGTTGTAAAGTCAACTCGAGATGAGATCTCAATCATGAGACTGACTTTACATGGACACATACCTTAAACTGTTCTTGGTTGGATGGTAATCACTCGGGGACTTTGATTACCTATTAAACCAGTACACATGATGTGTTAGGGACCAGTCTCATGGTCACTGGTGCGGGGCACCAACACATATGTGTAAGTGTACGTTCTGGGAGGATGTACACTGAACTGATCTGTTATTGGATCTTCAGATGGTTGATTATACCTAATGTCAACTGAAGATCCAACTGTCTCAGTAGCATCGTTGGTCTTTTGACCTGAGATATTGATCGGATCTTACACGAGGACTGGGATGGTTTAATTAATTGGCTAAGTGACTTTAACCATAAGTCATGAATAACCGAGTCATTAACTATTTTAGGATACGTGTGAAGATCATCAATGGTCAAGAGGGGATCGCTCACTGTCGGATATATATCAAACAGTTAATGGGTCATGACACTGACGCTCCATTAAGTCCCTGGTGTAGACACGCTGTTTTCACATTTTTCGCGGGTAAATCTCATATTACATCACGATGCCCCAAAGTGGCTTACACATTTGGTTTATGTGCATAATCTTGGTAGCATATACAATTCAAAAAAAAGTGAATGAAAATGAAAATAAAAAATTGGGAAAAAGAAATAAATACAGAACCCGAATATATAAATATATATAGATATACAGTGTTGTAAATATATAGTGGAATAATATATATATATATATATGTATATATATACAGGCTTGTAAATATTATATATATAGTGTTGTAAAATATATATATGTGTGTGATATTTGGATATAGGGTGTAAATATATATATATATACTTACCTTTGTTTAATAAGTTTAAACAAAAAGAAGGAAAGAAAGAGAACAAAAAATAAAAAGATTCTTGATCTACCTAAATAATAGTAAATATACTAATTGTTTACCCCCTTTAATCTCCCGATCTCATTCCCTTAAACCTCTCTCCTTATCTCTCTCACATTCTCACCATCCGACATGTATACCCACCCATCTCTCTCACCCACGTGAGAGAGAGCCCATCCTTCTCTCTTATTACCTATCTTTTGTTCCTCTCATCATCATTATCTTTTTGTTCCCTTTTAACCAATCACCTTATGGAGAGGACCCCTCCTCTCGCCATATCACTTTCATGTCCGATGGACACCTCACCTACTCTTCACCCTCATCACACTCCCTGGCCTCTCCCTTATGGAGACACACACACTCAATCTCACAAACCAACTGCCAACCTTCTCCCCCGCTCTCCAGAGTACACAGCCCGTGATCCGAACCCCCGTCTCCTTTCCCAGCCACGAGACCCCCCATCCCCTCCACTTTCACCTCCAGCCGCGCCCATTGCACAGACCCACTGCCGCAAGCCACGCTCTCCCACCTCCCTCTTTCTAACCTTCACCCATCGAAACCCACGCAACCCCTCTCTCTTCCTCTCTACCTCCTCACGCCTCCGAGCACCCCACCTCCGCTGCCTTTCCCGCGCCCAACGTCGCCGGCTACCAGTGCGAGCCACACCGGCCACTGTGCAGCTCTCCCCGTCGAGCCCGCGAGCACGCCATCCGTCACACCGTCGGCCGCGGTCGCCGTCGTCGTCCTCCGACAGGCCAAAGCACCCCCGTCTCCACGTCCGCCACTATGCATGCATCGTGAACCCGCCGACGCCGTTGCCACCGGAGCACCCTGCCGTGGTCATCGTCGTCCACTCCCGCCGGTCACCGGCGTCACCGTCGTCCGCTCTGCCACTGGGCGTCGTCACCCACGCCGGCCTCCACGTCGCCCACGTTACCACCGCCATGACCATCGTCAGCCACCTCCATCTTCCACCATAGCCACCGCCGGCCACCTTGCCACTGACCTCCCACGTCGACAACCACGCCCTCTACGACGCTGCAGACGCCACCGGCCATTTCCGACGCCGCCGAGATCACTCTCTCGCTTGCGGAGACCCCCACTGTCGGAACTGTCGCCCCCTCACCGGCCACCTTTGCTCCGCATGGTTCGCTCACGTTACCACCTCCGGCCTCCGCCTCCGCACACGTCGCCGTCGGCTACCTCCAACTGCCAATGTTGCACCCTTTATCGACGCCGTCTCCGACTGCACCGCCACCAGCAGCCCCTCCTATGCACGCCGTGAAGCCCCCTACCGTTGCTCCCTCCACGACGCTGCTAGCACCACCTCCACCGTCTGCTGACCTTCTTGCCGCGACCACCCCGCCGCCGCCGGCCACTTCACCACCGACGCTCTCGCGTCCCTCTTTCTCCCGCTAGCTCTCTCTCTTTCTCCCTCTCGTTCTTTCTCTCCCTCTCCATTTTCTCTCTCCCTCTCTCTCCCCCCTCCGCGATCTTTCTCTTCCCCGTCTCCCTCTCCCTCTCTCTCTTTTGTTTTTTTCTTTTATTATTTTATTCCCCATTCTCTCTTTGTTCTGTTTCTTCCCATCTCTCTCCTTTCTGTCTCCTCTCTCTCTTACCAGAAACCCACGCCTACCCCCTTTCTCTTCCACCCCTCCTCACGTGCTCGCTCTCTATCTCTTCTTTTCTCTTATACATATATATATGTACCTTATATCTTATATATCTTATATATATATATATAATTAAAGTATTAGAAAATCCAAAAAAACAAACAGAGAGGGGAGCCTTCTCCTCTCCCTCCATTATATGGTCATTTGTATATATATATATAGAGCTATATAAATATATGCATATAAATATATATGTTTATATAAATATATACATATACGTATATATATATATATATATATATATATGTGTGTGTGTGTGTGTGTGTGTGTGTGTGTGTGTGTGTGTATACTTTTATATAAATATATGTGTGTGTGCATATATTGATATAGATGTACGGATGTGTATGTATATATTCTTCTATGAATAATATTCTTGTTTGCATATTATATGCGTGAATATTCGGTTTATTCATATTAGTTTCTCATTTAAAACGTGTAGACAGAAAGGTGAAGCCTTCGGCTCAGTTAGCACTCGTGTCCCTTGCACACGGGGAAAGCTGTTTCGTCCCACCGTTCGCTCGCCCCGTGCTCGCGTTGTCATCAGCGGCTTCTTTTCTCACTCTTATTATTTTATTATATTTTTAATCTGTTATTCAGTTATTAGTGTCTTATCCCATGAATTGTTACTATATCATTGCTCTGATGTAATTTTTGTGTTTGTTTTGCAGGGGTAACCAGTTAAAAGCCCTCTTCTTCCGCTTGTCGAAAGAAGAGGAAGAAGGAGCCCATATCATCCCGTGTCAAAGGCAAAAGTGATCAATCAATTCGGGGCCCTCGGTCCCTGACGATCACACCACCAAACGCGTGCTTGTAGTAATTTTTATTTTATGTCTATAATACCCGCGGATAGCTAAATCCCGCACGGGTCTGTTTGTACTATAATCGGTCGCGGTGAGTCATTTCATCGTGGTCATTTACTTTCAGCACTTTTCTTTTACGCTCTGCTATATTGCTGTTAAAACCCCGCAAGGACCAATGTCCTGCGGCGGTTTGTTTACTTTTTACATTCTTGCTATTATAATTGTGTGAGGAGTGATATACCATTCCAAATTCTGAATGTACGTGTGTCTTTATGTCCGCCAATTTCTACTACGTAGAGTCTCAGGATACGAACTCGGTATATGAAAAGCTACTCACGTAACAGTAGGCCACGCCTACTGGGAAAGGGGCTTAGTTTGCGCGAGAGGATCTTCGGATCCTCATCTCCGCTCTGTACCGGAGTTCGGTTAGTCTAGGTTCTCTGCGTCCCCCTACAGAGTGTCCTTTCAGGTCGTACTCTTCACATTTTTTCCCCATATCACCCCCCATTTACGCACGTGTTTCGTCATTTTTTTTCTTTCACTAAGAGAGGGAGAAACCCCATCTCTCTCTCAATCCACCATGTGACACGTTCACACCTGGCCAGGGTAGTGTGAGTTCGTTTAGAACGGATGTGGACGCACTTCTCGTTAAGATCTTTGCTTTCGTTAGTTTATCGGCGTTTATTAAGTCCGTGAGCGTGCCAGTCACCGAAGTGACAATTTGTTTGGGTTCCAAGGAAACTCAAGGTGCGCTCGATCTGACTCAGTCAGGCGATTGTGTGGTTCGGGTCGGGACTGAGACCCGTTGTGCCATAAAGGTCACAACGTCATTTACATCCCCTCGGAGAGGAGAATACCCTTGATTAGTTACCTGAAATAAGGGCTCCATGACCGAAAGAAACACTAATTAATGTAGGAAGGAAAAGGCAGTCGGGCTATGCAGTAAGCCCGTGGTGAGAGCATGAACACTCAAATTATGTCGGTCATCGATGGACCACTCCATGTTCGGACAAAAGTCCATACGAAAGATAAGACGGTGACGGGGGACAAATCCGTGCAAATGTCTGCCAGGAGATGTCAATTTCAATATAAGGGGGAAAATTAGATCCCGGTGAGAGAGGGGGGGCCTGATGAGATATTGGCCCGAGGCAAGACCGAGCGGTGACCATAACGAGAGAGGTAACTCCCGAGGGTGAAGCTCGGCCTACAGGGGCGTCATTAATATTCCCAGACTCGGAATCCGAGAAGGAGAGACGAGGGCCATACCATTATGTTTATGAGTTGCTTCGAGTGACATTTATCGTTATCGTTCATTTATTAGCATTATCCCTTTTTGTTGTTATTATGTTTTTATCGATTATCTTGATTAGCACCACCCCCCTCTTTATTATTATCATAGCACAAATTCCCTCCCATTTTATCATTATTGTTATTATGTTTTTCCTCTTCTGATTGGAGGTATGGTGGAGCAGAGATTGAGCGTGCCGCTGAGAGGCTGAGGGGCGTATCGCTGGAGAATAGAAAGCGTGCCGCTGGAAGGGTTGGAGGAGTGCATTGCTGGAGGGCAAAGGGGAGTGTACCGCTGGAAGGTTGAGGGAGGTGTACCGCTGGAAGGCCGAGGGGAGTGTACCGCTGAAGGATTAGGGGAGTGTACCACTGAAAGGTTGAGGGAGTGGGCATCGTGCCGCTGGGAGGTTGATGGAAGTGTACCGCTGGAAGGTTAAGAGGTGTACCGCTGGAAGGCCAAGGGGAGTGTACCGCTGAAGGATTAGGGATGTGTACCGTTGAAGGATTAGGGGGGAGTGTTGCTGGAAGGTTAAGGGGAGTGGACAGCGTGCCGCTGAAGGATTTGGGGGGAGTGCCGCTGGAAGGTTAAGGGGAGTGGGCAGCGTGCCGCTGGGTGGAATAGAGTTCAAGGGAGGGTCCCTCGTTCAAGCAATTCTGATGAAGGATCTCAGATGGTTAAGCTTTCAATCTTCCTATCGTGTGATTGAGTCCCCAGTCATATTCAGTAGTGCAGTTCTTTGAGTCTTGTTCAGTCCAATTCTTGGAGCCATGCATAATTCATTTATCTTGATTAGAATGCTTTATTGTTGCTTAGTCCCATCCGTTTGTTGCTTCCTTTTATCTTTTTAACTTACCATTATTTCTGACAAAAATTCGACAGCATCTCCCCTTGACCCGGGTGGTAAGGGAATAACAAGGGTCATGCCCACATGGAGTGACATGAACCAACAACTGAGGTGTGTGCCTAAGCAGCCACCTTTGGGGAAACTTCAGAAAATCTGGAGAAAATGCCGAATGGGAAACCAGTAAACTGATATAAGCTATGAGTGCACCGGGGAAGTGACAGCCAAGGTGTGTGTGCCCCAGAGCAGGCCAACAGGGGAGGTGTGCCGCTGAGGCAGCCAAGGGTGTACCGCTGGCGGCTGGAGAGGGCGTGCCGCTGGACAAGCGAAGGGAAGTGTACCGCTAGGCAGACAAATGGGAAGGGTGTGCCGCTGGACAAACCTAGGGAAGACTGTGCCGCTGAGCAGACCCAGGGAAGACTGTGCCGCTGAGCAGACCCAGGGAGGTGTGCCGTTGAAGGGCCTGAGTAAGTTGATGACTGGGGGCTTGAATAGGTGTGTGCACATCGTGGATTCTAGAGGAAAGGCTGAAAAGCCTCCTAGCCAGTGGATGAGTCCCAATAGCTGGACAAGGGTAGTGGGTGCTAAGGAACCCATAGATGGAGGAAGTGAGGTACCGTTCACGCTATGGAAGGCCATCAAAAAGGGGAGGAGCCAATCTTGCACTGGCGAGCCAAGAACACCACACGTTGAGCTGAGCTAACCGATGACACAAGGGGCAATCTTAACGAAGCTAGAAAACCGGGGTGAAAATGCAAACCACATGCGAATGATGAGGAGAAGACAACGGATGCAACAAAAGATAGAGCCCAAGGGCATTTTTCATTCGTGATAAGAACTCCAAAATGACAAAGGCCAGAATCCGAAGGCCAACTACAACACACTGCAGAATAGAAAACTGTGAAAGGAGAGGAGAAAATTGAGAAACAAAAAGAGGAGGAAAAAGAAAACAACGCTGGGGGAGAGTCGGAACGAGGGAGGATGCCTCCCTTCACCCCATTCCTTCTCTCCCCTCCACAAATGGCTCACTCCCGCTAAAACCCTCCACTCTTCTCTACCTTCTTCTTTTCTTCCTCATCTTCTTCTGTGCTGTTCTCTTCGAACGCGAACGATTCGCATGCAGCCTCTCTTTTCTTCTTCTCTTCTTGGGACCTTTTATATGTGTGGTGTTGACGGGGCAGACCTCATGATGGCGCTGCCATCCGAGGTTGACTTCGGTCCCCGCAATGTCAGGTGAGGATCTCCCACATCCAACCAGAGGGCAACACCAAGGCGGGTGTTAGCTGGCGTCGAAGTGGCTGAGCTGCGCGCCGAGGGGTCTGCCTAATGACCGTTGAGTCATCTGCCGGTTTGTACCGTTCGGGGGAATTCACCGTTGTGCCGCTAGAAGGGCCAAGCCGTTGTGCCGCTGGAGGGGCATGAAGGCTTGTGCCGTTGAGGGGCTCGATTGGGCGTACCACTGAGGGGCAACATGGGCGTGCCGCCGAAGGGCTCGATTGGGCGTGCCACTGAGGGGCCACAGGGGCGTGCCACCGAAGGGCTCGATTGGGCGTGCCGCTGAGGGGCAACAGGGGCGTGCCACCGAAGGCTTCGATTGGGCGTGCCGCTGAGGGGCAACTAGGGCGTGTCGCTGAAGGCCTCAAGGCGTGCCGCTGAAGAGGCCTAAGAGCGTGCCACTGAAGGCTTCAGGGCGTGCCGCTGAAGGGGCCTGAGGGTGTGCCGCTGAAGGGGCCTGAGGGCGTGCCGCTGAAGGCCTAAATGGGCAGTCTTGAGCCCGTTGAGAGCGTGAGTTGTGGCCCATTCGATTTTCTTCGAGGCCCACGGATTATAAGACTCTTGGCGGTTGATTCCTCTTCACTGTCGTGACTCCGGAGACGGCTTCACGGCAATGTGTGTGTTCGGAGAGTCCGGATGGCCCCTCTTCTTCATAGTTTCTTTATTTGGAGTCGTTGTTGATGCTGGACTAGTTGGGACATATGGGCGTGTAATTTTGCACGTCCACAATGGACGTCATATACTTTAAGGAGGTCATGGTCAAATGACACGATCATGGGGTTTGACAGAAACCATATCTTCGATCGAACCAGACTCATAGAAGGAGCGAGGGATTATAGCGATGCGGCAACTGTAGACTTACAGATACCAGACAGGCTGGTTTAAACCCGACGTCATCTAGGATCACGCGGATTTGCTTGACCCAACGTGATCAAAGGTTCGGAATAAATTAAACTATTATTCGGCTCTAGTAGAAGCGAATAATAAGTTTAATTTACTTCTAATTGGGAATTAGAAGTTAATGGGCCTTAAACTAGAGTGACTATGGGCCTAGAGGATCATACACAATGGATTCTTAGGTGATGGATTATTATTGTACAAATATTTATATTAATTCCCTTAAAATCCTTTTGGAAAGACATATAAGAGTTGCTTAATATATATGTACAATAATGAAAGGGATATATATACGATTTTGGTCCTTATAGGCTCTTTAGAAAAGGACCTAATCATATATATATGCCACCTACGTGAAAGCCTTTCTTCTTCTTCGAACCAAGCATTACAAGAAGAAAATGAGAGGTTTTCTCTCCTCCCCTCTCCTCCCTCTTGCTCTCTCTCTCACTCTAGAAGCCATTTCTCTCTCTAGAAGGGGAAAGCTTGGGAAAGATCGTGTCGGGAGGATACCGTCATTGCGCGAGGATCCGTGTGGATCTGCTTAGAGGCTGTACATCTATGCGGCTCGGTGTTCGTGAGATTCAGCATCGGGCACTGCGGACAACGTCGTTCCGTGCAAGGTATAAATCTACAACTCGTAGTTAGGGGTTGGGTGATTAATGCATCGATTAGAGCATGGATCTAGGATTCCATCAAGTCGGGTTCGGGTAAATAAATTTTTATTATCCACTGCGTTGTCCGAACAGCGCTGAAGGAAACCTTACAAAATCATCTTAACCAAAAACATGATACAATTATATTAAGTGTATTTATTCATAATGGAATACAACTTGATTATATGGGGTAAAGGTTTAATAAAAAAACTTAGGTGGATCAGCCATGGGGGTGTCCCATTCCACTATCCAAGATTGATGAGGCCAAGGAGGAAAATATGTAATTTAGACATAATATTATGAATATCATGATATAAACATAAGCTTGCATCATGATTTAATAACATGAAAGAGTAGTGTAATATAACTTGCACATGGAGAGACATGAACATAAACATTCAATAAGGCATCTGAGCATTTCATACTCGAATAAAACTTGTCTTTACATTCTTCTTATTAGGAAAGTTAAAGTGTGAATGTCTATGGGTGAACACACTTGCACATATATATATATATATATATATATATATATATATATATATGGCACGCACATTCTTACAAATCATATTCATAGCATAAACATATCATGAAGTTTACCCCTATATTTTCTACACATTAACTAGAGTAATCAAAACTTAACATGGAACATAAATCTTAAGATAGTGCACCTTTGGGTGGCTCCACACCGGACGTCCCTTACAAAACACCTAGTTCGTGGTAACTCTTTCCTCTGGTTGCCCTTTCCACTAGTAGCCATTTCCACTGATAACCCTTTCAATCGGGTAGCCCTTTCCGTTGTAGCTCGAGTGGAAGTTTAAGGATTTAATATGACTCAACTAGGTGATATGGTCTGGATTAGGCTAATCAATGCATGCAACATACCTTCTATCTGGATCACCCTATTCTCATATAATGCAAGACTTACTAAATCTTATGTCTACATTACCAGAAAATTGATATATACTACAACATGTTTTTTTTGTTATTTGAAACTTATCTTGAATCTTATCAGTGAAAAACCATCGTATGTACTCAGGGAAAACTTAAGAACATAGACTTATGATCCTTATTTAGAGTTGAACGCCTATGATGCTGTCAAAACACCGATCATTTAAGCTTATGCAAGCGGTTCATGCTTGATCCATATTTAGGAATCTTACCTTAATGGAAGCTTGAAACTTGAAGCTCTTCTCCTTTTCTTCAAACAACTCTTCATATTCTCCCTCTGGTTTGCCCTAAGGTAAGGGGTTAGAAGGATTTAGAACTGAGTTTTAAAGAAAGCAGAAGAAGCTGAATGGTAGTTTAAGAAGTTGGCTCGGAACTTATCGCTGTGAGATAACAAAGTTCACCCAAGAACGCTCCACGGAGTACAGGAAGTCAAGAGAATAAGAAGAATCAGAGAAAGAGAAAGAAAAAGAGGGAAATCTATTTAACTCTTTCTCTCTCTCTCTCTCTCTCTCTCTCTCTCTCTCTCTCTCTCTCTCTCTCTCTCTCTCTCTCTCTCTCTCTCTCTCTCTCTTTGCCCTGAGTTATAGTATGCCCTGAACCCCTTCATGTGAGGTCAGACTGTCAGACCACTCTCATATGTAGACTTGCACCCTACCCTGGCATTCTATTTTACTCTATTCCACTCGTCTGGTCACGTCGCCCTAAACCTTGTAGAAGAATCCAGCTGGTTCAAATCCTAGAAGCGTTGGAATCTAAGGAAGATCTATTATCATCAGGCCTCAATATTATTTAAGTCTAGAGGAATGCCCAACATGGTCAACGTTCTAAATCTTTTGTCGTTACTCTCACCGTCTATTTTGACCTCTTAACTGCACGGTCTAAGCTATCTTACTTTCTATTTTTAACATTACTGTCATCCAACTCTATCAAATCTTTTAACAAACCGTCTAACTCTCCATCGTAACATCTAATCCTTTAATATATCACTATTATCTTATTTAACATTTCATTACAGCGTCTATTTCATCAAGTTATTGCTTTGTATTGTCAATATCTCGCCTAGTCCTTCAATATCTCACTTATCTCATCAATATCTCGTCTAATCCTTCATTGTATCATCTATTCCTGTATTATATCGTCTATCTGAAAAATGACAAAACAACGTCTAATAGACGTTTCGTCTAGTACTCCCAACTTAAACTGTGATGCCCTATGAATTTATAGTTTAGTATTTTATTTGATTTATAAATATATATTTATTTATGTCTAAATATTTAAATTCTTAGTCTTATTATAATTATTTTAGTCTTGGTAAAAAAAGAAAGAAAGAAAGAAAGAAAATTAAGAGGTTTAAAAGTTAAAGGAAAGTGAAGAAAGAAAAAAAATAAACAAAGGTTAAAAAAAGGAAGGGGGCTAATATAAAAATGAAACAAAGAAGAAGGGGGTTAATAGTTAAAAAAATGAAAGGGGTTAAATGTAAAAAAAATGAAGAAGGGTGAAAATGTAAAAAAAATTGAAAATCGATGGGGGCGGCCGAGCGCCGCCCACGCAAGCGAGCGCGCGGGCGGGCACGTGAGCGCGCCCCCCCTCCCACCAGCCACTTGCGGCTATTAAAAAAAATTATTATTTTTTTTAATCAAATTTTTATCTTAAGTCTAAACCCTTTGCTTCTTATTTAGTCAAATCACATGTGCTCCATATATAAAAAAAGAAAAAAATATTAGATAGTCAAAAGAATGGGCTGAGTGGGTTGGTGAAATTTCGAATATCAAATTATGAATTAAATAACATTAAAATAGTATTGGTTACCATTACACTCAAACAAATAGTACGAAAATCACACTAAAATTTTAAAAAAATAGAAAATACTCTAGATAAAAGTCAAAATATACATAATAAAAATAAAAATGACTATTGGGTCATTGATTATTGTAGACACCCATTTTTAGCCGATAAATTGAGCATTTTCTTTGTTCTCTTAGTCGATGCCCCAATTGATCCTTAATTGGTTGATTTTCTGGGATTCTTCCTCTTTCTTGGCCCAACGCTTCAATTCCATACCTTGGATCTCGTCTCGAGTCTGGCATTCCCGCGCTATTTGTTCTTATCGCTTTTTTGTTCATAGCACGTTGTGGGTCAAATTCAAATTATCCTTTGATCAATTGCTATTGCTTGACATTTGATCATTATGACATCAATTTTGGGTGTTACTCTCCTTCAACATTTGATTAAATGACTGCCCAATGGTTTTTTTCTCCATTTTTATACCATTTAATGGGCCTTTACTTGTTGCGCTATATCTCCATAGCGCGTTCTTCATTATCGCGCTATGGAAGTATAGCGCCTTATCAGACAGAGTCCCTCTCCAGGCCGGACTCCCTTATTTCGATTCAGAGGCCTTATTAGGTAAGTTGCTGACTGTGTTTCTTATCCAGGAAGGTTTCTAAACCTATCAGGAGTCTTTCCCCCTCATTAGTCGGCAATATTACCTCGATTTGAGCCGCCAAGTCATCGGATTGAATCAAACTCCGACCTAGGGTTTGTGTTCGATCTTCTTCCTATAAATTCATCCCTTTGGCCGTCGTTTGAGGGGGATGCAACTCGAGTTATTGACGAGGAGGAAATACTTCGTGCATAATCAACAAATCCTCGCTCCTCGCACGTTCAAGGGAGTATTTAGGGCTTTTCCTTGTGTTCTTCCCCTTTCATCTTTCTTTTCCCCTCCGGATTTTTAATCTTTGCATCGCATTACATCCTGATTTCAAAACACTCCTTTTACAAGATACATGCATTCACACACACCACACCTATCTTTTGCCCATCCATAGGGGTTTAAAAACCACCAAACCCCCAGGTAATCGAGCCCCCTTTTTACATGCTTTTGATTAAGGATAAGGGCAGATTATACTCAAATCTCGATCTAATGGGCTTTATATTTGTTGTTTATGATTGTTTGCAGGCACTAGAAGATTGATACGTGGAGCCCTTGCACCTTGGCCGGCCTTGGAGCAAGGAAGGAACGAAACCAAATAAATCCCGCTACCTGTCTGATATCGCGCTGTACTAAGCTAGCGCGACCTGGAGAACGCACTATGACGATATAGCGCGTTAATCTCCAGGACCATGGCTCCCCTTTATGGATTTCTGAGGTATGTAACATGCCCCATCCTGATCTCTTATTGTTTGGCATGTTTCTAGCTTCAGTGGCGATCACGGATCTTAGTTGTTGCATATGATTTTTCCCCTTTTTCATCATTAATTGAGTGCGATATCTTGTTTTAAAACAAAATCACCATCTTTTATCAATTTGGGGTTAATCATAATTATTTGCACATCTACAAATTGGCGATCACGGTGGGACACTTTGTGCTACCACGTGCATTCTTCTTATTGCCTACTTATCAGTACATCAGTGTGTGTGTTTATTGGATTTTGAGCCCTTCCCCCACTGTCGATTATCGCGCTATGTGTCCATAGCGCCTTCTATAGATCGCGCTGTGGACATATAGCGCGATAATCACCAGAGGATATATTCACCTATATCCTCTGTCCGGGTTCTGATTGCCATCTTCTCTGGTTGCATCATTGTATACTTCCTGTTGTATATTCACTTCTTTCATCTATTTTCCTTTTATTGTGCTAGTTTAGATTTTTCTTCCATAGCATTGCATTCATCCTTGCATTTGGTTTGAGAGACCTCCTCTCTCTACATTAGGATTCCACACACCCCCTTGGTGAAGGAAGGACCCTCCATTGAGCATTCCGTCTCTTTGGATTGGAAGTTCCTAAACCAAGCCTCCATAAGTCCCCGCACCCGTGGATTCCCTCACGGACGCCGGGCAGGTTGTACCCTTTTGAAGTCCCGAATTAGTTGGCCTATACGTGGTGAGAGAGTGTTCCTAGTTGGCATTGGAGTTAAATCTCATTTTGAAACTAGGACTCTCCTTGTGTGAATCTTTCCAAACTTTATTAAAATTCATTAATTCACCAAGGTTCAAACATAAGAAATCAAGGTAACCATTCTAACTTGTGTGATTCTTTGCAAATTGTTTGCACATTAAATTGATTGCATAATGGCTTACTTTGATAAACAAAACAACATGTTTAATTCAATTCATGAGGATGATCAACCTAGCACATCTTATAATCCTCAAATTCAACATGTTCATCAAAATCCTCACCATTCTTTCAAAGGACCACGTCCTCATTCTTATGGTCATGCCCGACCCATGGGCAATGTCCAATCCAATGGTCCTTCAACTCAATTGCGAACCACTATTCCTCCGGGACCGTCTCGTCCCAATGATGAGAAGGTCTCCCAAATCTTGCATGCATTAGATCATCTTACCCCTCAACAGATCCAAGCCCTTAAGGCTGCCGTTGAGGGTACATCTCATGCATCTCCTCCTCCTTCCAATTCTATTTGGGTGGTCCATCACCCATCTCCCTCCAATTCTGTTCGGGTGGCCCATCACCCATCTCCCCCCAATTCTACACGGGTGGCCCATCACCCACCTCCTCCTTCCAATTCTATTTGGGTGGTCCATCACCCATCTCCCTCCAATTCTGTTCGGGTGGCCCATCACCCATCTCCCCCCAATTCTACACGGGTGGCCCATCACCCACCTCCTCCTTCCAATCCTGATCGGGTAGCCCATTACCCATCTCCTCCTGTTCATTCTACTCGGGTGGCCCGACACCCGCCTCCTCATATTCCTCCTCCATCACGGCCCCAAGGCCCATTTACTCATTGCAATCCGGCCCGTCCGGGTCCTTTTACGGGTCATCCCGTCAACTCCCCTCCACGGCCTTTTTATACGGCCCCTCCTCCTCCAAGGCCCTGCCAACCCTCTATTGTTCATGTTACTCCCCTCCAGCAAAACGTCTTGGATAAGATTGCTTCTATGGAGGAACAATTAAAAAGGGTCACGGCTCCTCCTACTCCAGTCAATCCTCTCTATGCGGCTTTGGATGATATTACAAGAATGGAGAGAGAATGGAAGGATAGGATAGACGACTATGGCGTTGATATTCCAAGTGAGCAAGAACCGGCAATCGAAGAATACGAGCCGGTATATGATGATGAAGCTCCGCAGGCACCCTTTCCGAGTTTCCATAATTTCCCACTCCCCCCACTATCATTTGATGAACCTCCTGCTCAGGATGAAACCATCCCTGATCCAACCCCTACTTATGAGACTAATTGGTGTTACGATGATGGGTCGATACTTCAATCACCCACACCGGCACATTGTAAGTCTCCTCCTATCCTTGACACCGCATACATTACACCTCCTCCAGTTATACCATTAACCTTCACACCAACCTCCCCTAAACCTTCCATTAAACCTCCACCAATTACACCTCCACTCCTTAAAACATTAACCTCCACACCATTAGCCTCCATCGAACCCACCATTAAACCTCCCCCAATTAACCTCCCATTACCGCCACCTCGGCCTTCCATTATCCCTTTAAAACCCACTTTGCCTATTCCGCCATTTAACCCTTTACCCTTACCCATGGCTAATCCTGAGCAGGATCCACCCCTTTTTGCACCCGAGCCAATCCCAACTGCTTCCGAGCAAAGGGAGAAACTCGACGTGTTTGAACCTCCGCTTACGCTCACCCATTTGCCTACGCTTTCCATCATGCCTCCACCATTCATGGAGCCTTCCGCCTCCGCTTCACCTCCTTCTACTACTCGGAATGGGGGGCCTTCTACAAGCACAGGTGCCGAAGATGATCAGGAGCCGGGCGGCAAGGATTTGGCCGTGCCATTCAAGATGCAAGAATTCATTTGCCGGATGCCAATCCGGGTTATTGTGCCAATCACGGCCGAAGAAGCCAAGTCGCCGCCATGCCAAGCATTGATGCCGTTTAAGGGCCGGGCAGGGCACCCCTTGTTCCAATTTTCGAATTCCGAATTCATTTACAAGGGGCGAATGTCCATTTTATTTAACATTCCATATTCATCACCATCAATGGGCAACATAATGCTTCCGAGCCCAACTTTCCAACTCCCTCACACCATTACTTTGCACTCTCCAAGGGAGTTGACATTCACCATTGAAGCTTCGGCAGGGGCTATTTCTCATACACTTTCACTGCCGTGGAGGGGCAGTTATCTTAATGCTAAGGGGCCATCCCTTATTTGTTCCACTTTCTATTCATCTTTCTCTATCACTTTTTCTTCGTGGGCCATTCCCAGGGTTAGGAGGAGGATCTCGTCCTCTCGCCCTTCATATTCTCCATATTCTTCGCATTTCATTGCATTCATGCATTCACTGCATTCATCACGTCCATTCTATTGCATTCATATGCATTTGCACCTCCTGCTTCCCGGGTCTCCAAACCCGTATCTTCCCCGCCTTCCGGCACCTCCGGATATTCCGCACTTCCCATCTTATTCATCTTCATCTTTTTATCCACTATCCCTGGGGCATCGCGTCCCTTTTCCTGCTATCTCCCTGGAACCTCCAGGAATTTTATCCCTCCTCTTTGGGCATCTCGCCCTTTCTGATTCTATTCCTCCGGAACCTCCGGACTTTCTCCCAGGGCATCGCGCCCCTTTCCACCTTATTCCTCCGGAACCTCCAGATTTTCCCTTTGGGCACGACGCCCCTCTCCACCTTCTTTATTTGCTTCCTTCGGAACCTCCGGACTTTTCTCTCGGGCACGACGCCTCTTTCCACCTTCTCCTTTCTGATTTCATTCCTCCGGAACCTCCGGATTTTTCTCTCCCTGGGCATCGCGCCCCTTTCCATCCTCTTCCTCCGGAACCTCCGGACCCTCCATCTTTCTTCCGATTCATCTTTCTGCTCCTCCGGGATATCACATCCTTCATTTTCTTCCTCCTTTTTCATCATCTTTTTCTTTATTTCTTCCCAGGACATCGCGTCCCTTCTTTCGTTATCCCTCCGGAGCCTCCGGACGATTCCTCCTATCACGATTCTCCTCCTTTACCTCCGGACCCTCCGGATCCGTCTCTTTCTATGTATCAATTTCTTCTTCTGATTCCTCCTAATTCTGGGTCCGACCCAACTTCTTCCACATCCACTACCTTGGGTATTTGCCCTTTCTCCCACTGCTTTCGAGGCTTTAGTCCTCACTCCTCCTTCTAATTCTCCTCTCCTTCTGTAGACCTTTCATGTGATCAGGGTCTCCACACCTTAGTGAGGGAGTTCTAGCCCTCGCCTCTCTTCCTTTTCTCCTTATTCATCTGAGTCTGGTCTTGGCACCACTCCTTCTTGTTAAGCCACTTTCAATCCTTTGCTTCCAATCCTATGGACTGCCAAAGAGGACTATCCCACGATGATCAACATCGCCTCGCAGCAGCTGCTTCTACAAAGGTTGCAAGGTAACATATTGGCGTAAGTACGCATTTTAATGATATCATTTTCTCATTACTTCACGCATGATTTGCAAAATCAAGTGCTTCTTAACAAGATTAAGAGTGGTGTTTCAGATCTTTATCTTAGGCTTTTGTTAAATTAAATCATTCTCAAAAGAGTCTTTAGGCTTGCTTTTGCAGCACCTTTGGTAATAAGAACCCCGCGCTGGGAATTCAACATTCTCTCCCCGCTTGTTAAGAGCAACCCTTAGCTGGGCATTCCACACACTTCACGGCGTCCTTAGCCGGCTCCTTTGATAAAAACACCGTTGCTATCTTGGCCATGCCATGAGTATATCTGGAAGTCTTTTTCTCTTCTTTATTCGGCCACATGCAGGGGCAAGAGGTTGACGGATGAGATGACCAACCTAGGTAATCCCCAATACGAGAGGAGTCTCAAATAGGGGCAGTCTTGACCCAAAATCAACATCAATATGAGTTTTCATATGAGCTTTCATGATATACATCTAGCCAAAAGGGCTATTATGAAAATCAAGTCAGAATTTCGATAAAAGTAAAAGTATGAATTAAGACATGTCAAGAGTGGCAAAGTCCCCGCAGGGAAAACCCTGGTCGTATGCATGTCAAGGGTCTAAAAATGAAAGGCACAAAGTCCCGGCACAACAGACTGCCTCTTTGAGGGGAAACACCTTGGAAGGAATTCAAGTCTTGATATCTCCCATCCTGCGTAAAGCTTATCTCCAATTATTCTTCTCTTCTCCCTCCAAGACCGAATGTTTCTCGGGTATGGCCTTGGTAGGGGCACCGTTGATCAAAGGCGGTCGGTTATAGGGCGCCACCTTACAATGCACGCCCAGCTTTGGACAGTTTTAAGCAAAAAGGGGGAGGAACAAGGACCCCTAGCCAGTGGTTTAAATACTCTTTGACGCTGCATTAGCAATGTCTTACCAAAAACTCCACAAAAAATTTGAATTTTACCAAAACTCCACAAAAAAAATTGAATATTACCAAAACTCCATGAAAATTTGAATATTGCCAAAAATTCCAAAGAAATTTGAATATTGCCAAAAAATTCCAAAGAAACTAGAATATTGCCAAAAAAAATTGAACATTGCAAAAGTTTTTTAAAAATATTCAAATATTTTCAAAACTCATAAATTTTTTTTTTTGCATATTTTTTTCAAACAAAAAATTCCAAAAAAAATTGCATTCTATTTCTGATGGCATCCTTTTAAAAAGGCACTCAAAATGAAGAACAATCACACAAGCCGCAACAAGTGCTAGGAACTGTCTCATTCCACTATAACATGTCAAAAGGTATAAAATGAGATGGATACAACAAACTCTCAGCTCTCCCCTCGACCCTCCTGGTCTCCCCCTCTGTGTGAACTCTCAGCCTCCTCCTGTCCTCCCCGGGGAGGCCTAGGAGGAGCCATCTGTGCCCGGGAAGCCGAAACCCTGTCACCATGTGCTCCCCTCTCTGCATCCTCTCTCCGCTGGTGCTCAGAAGAAGTAACTAAGTAATCTGTGCTCGAGTAGGCTCGGGAGTATCCCTCACGCTGGGCCCGCTCACGTCCTCGTCGGTAGCGATCCTCTGCATCCTTTGCTCGCTGCTCGGTGATCCCTAATCGAGTGCGTAGCTCCACTCTCTCAAGCTCCCGCTCCATTCTCTCTTTCTCCCATCTCTCCCTCTCTCTATCCCGATCCTCTCTCTCTCTCTGCCGCTCACTCCTCTCCACCCCGAGGAGAAGGCGCAGCTCTGCTACATCTCGAGGGAGCTCCTCTGCATCACGCCGCCTCAGCTCCGCTTCTGCCACGCGCAGCTCCTGTTCCTGCATCCAAAATCTTGATTAATAATTGATAATTGTTAAAACTCCTAGACTAAGATTAAAAGAACAGATTGCTCACTCTCTCCTGGAGGGAGGCCTCGGCTGCCTCCGCCCGAGCCACTGCACTGGCAAGCTGGCCCTCTAGCTCGGTGTGGTCGCAGACGGGCTGTGTAGAAGATGAAGCGCCGTGCGAGGATCGGACTGCCTCCAGCTCCTCGCGCTGAAAAGAAAAGCATTATCATTAATTGCAATTCAAATCTGAATCATTCTAAGTTTCAAGTGCTTACCAGCTCATCGACGGTTTGCTGGAGTTCCTCGCGCTGTCGGACTGTGGAATCGAGGAGTCCCTGTACCATGGCCAGTCTCCCCTCTATGTCGAACTGCAAGAACACATTGTTAATCACACATTGAATAATCAACAACAATTGAATTTAAGGGCATACCTGTCCGCGAGCACTCTGATAGACTCGGCTGCCGTATGCCTGTGAGTATGCCTGAAGGTAGGCATCATCTGAATGTGCTCCTGCAGGGACTGCTCGGCCACGCTTCTTCCAATCTGCCAACTGCTCTCGGGCACGCTGCCGCCAATCGTCTGTACCCTGCAGGCCTCGGAAGCGTCGTCCAGGTCGTGGGTCCGTCGCCTGGGTCGGAAACTCCACCACCGCCTGATGAAGCCCAAGTGTCCTCATGATCAACCTGTGGTATAGTGGCTCGACCAGGTTGAGGGCATGCAGCCAGATCTCTCTCCCGAAGAAAGGGATGGCCGGCTCCACCCAGGGCATCACCTCGGCTCTCCCCTGATAAGGAGTCCAGTCCACCTGCATAATTCAATTTATCATTGCCCTTAATTCCACTCATAACTAAATTCAATTTCAAAAATTCAATCTTACCTCTATATGGGGCATCATGTCTAACGTCTCCTGGATGTAGGTAACCTGGTCCTTCAGAGATCGGCCGTCTCGTGTAGGGGTCCATCGTCTGGCCAGGGGCAGTCGGTCCCCTCGATCCTCCCAGGCTCGTCGGAGGGTAGGAAGGTATAAGTAGCTCCAAACCTGAAACATAGCTCATATGATTGACATAAAAGGCAGGTGCATAATTCACAAGTTTGAGGTGTAGAGAAATACCTGAAGTAGAGGGTAGAACCCCCCGAGTGAAGACTGGAGTGAGGAGATGCCGAAGCTGTCAAACAAGTGGGCTAGGACTGCCGCACCCCAGGCATACCGTCCGACTCTGTCTAGGTCCTCCAGTAAGGGTAGAAAACGGCAGCTCACTGCGTCGCCCTGGGTCGCTAGAAGCAGCTTGCCGATCAGCAGAATGAGGAACCTCCTCAGCTCCATGTCTGCCTGTGGGCCTGCCTCAGTAGTAAAACTCTCCCTGGCCCCCGCCTCCAGCCTCTTCTCATGAGCTGTCGAAGTCTCCCCCACCTCCCTCTGTGTGTGGAATAGGCCGAGACTCTCCTGCAGGACGATCCTCGACACTAGTGAGGTCCGGCCTGTACCCTCCAGCTCCAAGCCCAGCAGCCTGCGCGCCATCTCCCGGTAGTCGGGGTAAGTGTAGCCCGTCACTGCCGATCCGTGCACCCGCAGCCCGGTGATGCGCGTGACGTCCTCCAAGGTCGGGATCATATGACCCCAGGGGAAGAGGAAGGCCTTGCATCCCGTGTCCCATCTGGCCTTTAGGGCCCTTATCAGCCCCACATCAACCCTCAGCACTTCTATCTCCAGAAATTCCCCGAAGCCCATATGGCGGAGGCGGGCCCTTTGAAACTCCGGTAGTGCGTGGTAAGCTGCCCGGACCAATGTCCAAGAAATTCGGGCACGCACTGCACCCTCCACACCCTGCACACAACGAAAAAGAAGAAATAATCAATTTATGTGATCATCAAACAAAAGGCTAATCAGAAAATGAAAACCTGCATGCTGTTATTTGTCGCGCTATATCGTCATAGCGCGTTCTTCAAGAACGCGCTATGAAGACATAGCGCGTTCCCCTTCTGTAGGTAGGGGGTGACCCCCGTTCCCCGCAATCTGTTCTATGGGCATTCTGCCCTACATTTTGATATTTAGGGGCATTCCCCTTTCCGTTTTCATCACATAAGAAAGAAAAAATAAGAAAAAATCAAATCAAAAACAAGTTTAGGGTGATTTTCTTACCACCCGGCGTTTTCGGGCCGCCGCGCCTCCGACGGGCTCCGCCGCCACTTCCTCGGCCGCCGGGACGCATTCAACTTCTTCGGCCTCGTCTGGGTGGATGTCCATATCGTCTCCCTCGAGTCGGGCCGAGACCGTCGCCTCCGAGTCGGAGGGTTCTTCCGCGGGAGGGGGCGCCCGTTCCTCTTCCACGTCCGATCTTTGGCGGACGCGGGTGGCACGCCGTTTGGGGCGTCGAGGAGCACCACCCGCCATCAGATTGTTGCAAATGAGGGCTAGGGCTGGTAAGAGGCTGAGAAGGCGAGAGAGGAGTTGGGGAGAGGGAAGGAGTAACTTTGAATAATAGAAAGGGGGGGGGACGGTTTTGAAACCTGCGGTTAATGGACGCGCTATATGTTCATAGCGCGACACTGTCGCGCTATGTACATATAGCGCGATAATTAAATTAGATAAGAAAATAAAAAAGGAGGGGAGAAAAGAGGATATGACTTGAGAACATATGATGAGAACTTGTGTTCTTTTGCTTATGTTTGAATATGCTTGAATTTGTTTAAACATTGAGATTGATTATATGTTTGAATTTGCTTAAACATTGAGATCGCTTGAATTTGCTTAACATTGAGGTTGCATTTGCTTGAATTTGCTTGTGCCTAACGTTGAGATTGCAGGAAGAAAAAAAACATATGCCATGCCATCAGGAAAGTATTTCTGTGTCCCTTCTTTTATTGCATTACTATATGCTATTTACATTATTATCTCAAGGACCGGCTGGTTCTCTGTATGTTTCAGGATTTGAGTTCCCCTCTACCAAAAACAGTGATGATCTAGAAACATGCAGTTAATCGTCGGATAGGCCGTTAGATCAAAATAAATTTGGGGACGATGGACTTCATCTCGCACGCCGTGGTTGCGGATAATTCTTGACCCGAGTCTATTTGATTTAGCAATATTATCCTTGAGTATCTTGTATTTTATCTTTCTTGGCATTTGTTTTGATGATTTCTTTTATTTTAGCCCTGCATGCATCATGCCACTTTTGCATCCATAAATCGCCCAATCTTCTTCCTAAATTAAAGGATCAATTTGCTTTTGTTCTCGAACAAAGAATTTAATTCCATTCCGAATCTGAAAGATTGCTCCCAGTTAAGCACTGGATCTCGTTGGTCGATGTGACCCTTGCCTGATTGTGCTTATCACCTTTTTGATTCAATCTCCTTCTTTTTGATCCACTCATTAGCTGTGAACCGCACGATGGCGTCGATGGATCCGCCGGGCTCGCGTCTATTCCACTAACTGAGTGAAATTCGTAGTTGCTACGCGCTGCGGATGCCTCTTTTGTACAAGAGGTTGATCAGTTCCTTTTTCTTGTTCCGTGCCTATCATTCTAGGCAGGAGTCACTGGTGCCGGCTTGACCTTGTGGTTAGCTCGGACTTTTCTGGATCATTCCTATCATTTGTCGGTTATAATGGGTGTCTTTTCTCCTTGATATCCACTTATCAGTCCGCTCTACTGCATTTTCACTTCATCTCCCCGTCACTACCACTCTGTGTCATCTCCGTGTTATTTCCGTTTCACCTCCGTTTCGCTCCCCTGCAAAGCGGATATCAAGGAGGGGCATCTGTAGACACCCATTTTTAGCCGATAAATTGAGCATTTTCTTTGTTCTCTTAGTCGATGCCCCAATTGATCCTTAATTGGTTGATTTTCTGGGATTCTTCCCCTTTCTTGGCCCAACGCTTCAATTCCATACCTTGGATCTCGTCTCGAGTCTGGCATTCCCGCGCTATTTGTTCTTATCGCTTTTTTGTTCATAGCGCGTTGTGGGTCAAATTCAAATTATCCTTTGATCAATTGTTATTGCTTGACATTTGATCATTATGACATCAATTTTGGGTGTTACTCTCCTTCAACATTTGATTAAATGACTGCCCAATGGTTTTTTCTCCGTTTTTATACCATTTAATGGGCCTTTACTTGTTGCGCTATATCTCCATAGCGCGTTCTTCATTATCGCGCTATGGAAGTATAGCGCCTTATCAGACAGAGTCCCTCTCCAGGCCGGACTCCCTTATTTCGATTCAGAGGCCTTATTGGGTAAGTTGCTGACTGTGTTTCTTATCCAGGAAGGTTTCTAAACCTATCAGGAGTCTTTCCCCCTCATTAGTCGGCAATATTACCTCGATTTGAGCCGCCAAGTCATCGGATTGAATCAAACTCCGACCTAGGGTTTGTGTTCGATCTTCTTCCTATAAATTCATCCCTTTGGCCGTCGTTTGAGGGGGATGCAACTCGAGTTATTGACGAGGAGGAAATACTTCGTGCATAATCAACAAATCCTCGCTCCTCGCACGTTCAAGGGAGTATTTAGGGCTTTTCCTTGTGTTCTTCCCCTTTCATCTTTCTTTTCCCCTCCGGATTTTTAATCTTTGCATCGCATTACATCCTGATTTCAAAACACTCCTTTTACAAGATACATGCATTCACACACACCACACCTATCTTTTGCCCATCCATAGGGGTTTAAAAACCACCAAACCCCCAGGTAATCGAGCCCCCTTTTTACATGCTTTTGATTAAGGATAAGGGCAGATTATACTCAAATCTCGATCTAATGGGCTTTATATTTGTTGTTTATGCTTGTTTGCAGGCACTAGAAGATTGATACGTGGAGCCCTTGCACCTTGGCCGGCCTTGGAGCAAGGAAGGAACGAAACCAAATAAATCCCGCTACCTGTCTGATATCGCGCTGTACTAAGCTAGCGCAACCTGGAGAACGCGCTATGACGATATAGCGCGTTAATCTCCAGGACCATGGCTCCCCTTTATGGATTTCTGAGGTATGTAACATGCCCCATCCTGATCTCTTATTGTTTGGCATGTTTCTAGCTTCAGTGGCGATCACGGATCTTAGTTGTTGCATATGATTTTCCCCCTTTTTCATCATTAATTGAGTGTGATATCTTGTTTTAAAACAAAATCACCATCTTTTATCAATTTGGGGTTAATCATAATTATTTGCACATCTACAATTATCTTCCACTACGTCATCGTCGCAAAATCCGTCGATGAGCTTGGGTAAATCTAGGCCATCCATCAAAATCGCTTCGCATCATTCTCCCACAGTTCGAAAAAATTCGTCCTCAAATTTTGAAGTGCCGAAGTGTGGCGACCTAAGATCCAGATACCGGGAAAGGAACCCGATACCATTCGAATCATGCCCCACTGCCCACGAGCCGGGGCTCGGAAGGGCTAAAAGGCGTGTGGAGGTACAAAGAAATAGGAAATACAGCAGGACAATTCAACAATTAACAGAAATAAATGAACAACTACAACAGAGTCCAGTCCGACAGAAAGTACAGTCTAAAGCAGTAAAACGTACCACATGTCAAGTGAGCACTCGGCCCGGTGAGCTGGCAACAAAGAACCTCCGTACTGCACCCTCGAACCTCGAGGAAGAACCATCACACCTGAAACGCAGGGGTGAGCCTCCTATCACTGGCCCAGTAGGGATCCCGTAGAACCCCAACTGAGAACAACGGCGGTAGCGGAAAACAACAACAACAAGAACAACAATAACAACAGGAACAGCAACCCAGTGACCGGTAAAAACTCGGCGCTACAGTTACTCCTACTGTACAGGAAAACACGCACCCCGATCTGACCGTCAGGGGACCACCAGACAACGAATCACCCTAGTCACGCTACTAGAAAAATGACCACTCGTCGGGAACTCGATGCTGTCTAGGGGAAGGGCCTCGGTGACGCTCACCGGAACCCCTAGACCTCGGCATCGGGAAAACACCCGAGAACTGCACGTAAAACCACGTCTCACAGACGTGAAGCGGAACTCGACTCACGAGGAAACTCACGTCACGTGACGGGAGCACTACCCACTAGAAGAACGACCGGATGCGTCCCCTGACGTCTTACACCGCGCCACAAGTGTCTAGCTACCACGCCCCGGGCGCGAGACTCAGACACACACAGTAACCAGTACCACGAACAAGGACTAGCTGAGGTCGCGCTCGTCAGCGCGGGCCCGAAACCCTCAGCCCCGTGTGCACACGTAGACCATACGCCCTAGGCCTGTCCTCTAGCTGGTAATTCCCCCTAAGCCTGGACTTGGCTGTACGTGGGGGCCCTACGGTAACCAGCTTACTTCTCCGTTTTTCTCGGGTAAGCCGCTCCACCACTCTCGGGTGAGTCAGCACATGCGTGCCGTAAGAAGGCTACGACTAGTGGGAGGTCACTAAACGTGAACACAGAAAGCTACTCACGCACCCATCGCGAGTAACACAGAGTAACGGACGGCACGATGCCACCAGACTCTGGATGGTCCACTAGACCTAATGAACCCAACGGTCCTTGAGTCACGAGACTCGGGGTCAAGACCGTTGTACAGGGACAGCTCCACGCCGTCAATCTGCCCTATGCCTAGATCAGAAACTACGGTAGCACGAATATCGAGGTAGTCCACAAGCCACCAAGGAAATCCCTTGTCTCGGGGACACATGGAGACCTCCAGCCCCAGGCTGGTTGACTGGACTCACAGTCCAAGGCCACACACATGGCCCACTCAGAAACCAGCTTCCGGAGAAACCACAACGTGCGGGGGAGCCTCACCGCACTCACACCGATACACAGTGACTCGATCTAGTAAGAACACAGAAGCCCAGAACACCTGAGGTCACTCGGACCCACCAAACCCATGGGCACGCTTATCGAGGTAAATGTGACCTCCAGACACCCCAAAAACATGGTCACGAAACCCACGGGGTGACCAGGACACTCACGAGGCCGAAGGTCAACCACTGGGCCACAACCGGGTCGACCGGAGACCAACACAACACAATCGGAACGCTAGAGGGTCACTCGGACCCTTAAACCCACGGACACGCTAATCGAGGTAAATGGGACCTCCGGACACCGAAAGACACGGTCACAGAACTCCACGGGGTGTCCGAGACACACACGGCCCAAGGGAAGCACGATCAGCCGTAGACTGCCCGCCCTGGGCTGCCCGGTTGGTCGCCCTCATGAACGTGCTAGCCTCCTATAGCACGTTCATAAGAACGCGCTAGCTTCCTATAGCACGTTCAGAATAGAACGTGCTATACCCCTATAGCATGTTCAGACAGACCAGAACGTGCTATACAACCATAGCACGTTCAGACCAGAACGCGCTATGCTCCTATAGCATGTTCATAACAGAACGTGCTATACATCTATAGCACGTTTAGACAGATCAGAACGTGCTAGTCTTCCATAGCACGTTCTTCAGAACGCGCTAGCTTCCTATAGCGCGTTCTCCAGAACGCGCTAGCTGCCTATAGCGCGTTAAGAACCGCCTTACTGTTCATCTTCCCCGATGAACACGCTCTGTCGGGACGGTGCATTCTCCAAGAACGCGCCCACCAAGGCGAGCGCGTTCTCAGTCCGCGGCCGAAAACGGTGAAAACTACAGAAAAACTCATTCCACGCCCCGTTCACCCCCAGGTGAAGGGGAAATAAAGGGAAAAACATTCCCCAACCTCTCTAGCACCGAGAGGACACATTCTAAGCCCAAAAACGCGATCAAACCGCAAGATCCGGCTCACTCCCCAAAAACATGCATTTTCCCCAAAACGCCCAAATAAGCCCGCTCGGCTCACCACGGCCTACAAAACTCGTGAGAAATGAAGTACACGAGTGGGGGGTCCATCTCCCTACCTCCACCGAAGATTCGACGCACCGTGGATGCCGATCCACGAAGAAACGCCCACGAAAATCCCACCGGTGCCTCATGCTCGCGAACCGGCTTCACCGCGCCCTCGTGCCTCGATCCTCGCCCCATCCTCGCCATCCTCCTTGCTCACGTCGCCTCGCCTCGCCCCCGCCTCGGTCCGTCAGCCGCCGGAGAGGAGAGAGTGAGAGAAGAGAGAGAGGGTGAGAGTGAGAAACGAGGGAAGAGAGAGAGGGTGGTTAATATATATAGGAAAACTCAAAAATTCAAGAAATTCGGAAAAATACGGAAAAATTACCTCCGCGACCCTCTGGAGGAGCACAACGCGCTGGTACTGTCCCGGAGTCGGAGAACGCCACGGTTCACCCTGCACAGTGTTCCGAAGGCACATCAGGGAAAAACACGTGTAAAGTATAAAACACATTCCGAGACCCACGAAAATATCCGAAAAATCTGGGACATTACACGAAGTATCCATATAACAAGTAGGGGAGTGACAAGTCCATACAATGCTAATGACGTCACATAGATAGCCAAACTGAGAAACTGGAACTAGCGCATAAAATGTGCCTCAAAATCACACCATATCATATCAAAGGCATGCTCATCTATGCCAAAATATGCAATTATAACGAGAGGAGTAGATCACGAAAGCTTTTTGTGAGGACCCGAGATCCGGATACCGGGAGGAGCCCGATACCATTCGAATCCCGGCCCGCCGCCCACTAGCGGGAGGCTCGGAAGGGCTAGAAGGAGTGTGGAGGCACAAAGAAATAGGAAATAAAGCAGGACAACCAACAACAACACGCTGAAAGAAATAAATGAACAACTACAACAGAGTCCAGTCCAACAGAAAGTACAGTCCAAAACAGTAAAACTTACCACATGCCAAGTGAACACTCGGCCCGGTAAGCTGGCAACTAAGAACCACTGCACAGCACCCTCGAACCTCGAGACAGAACCGCCGCACCTAAAACGCAGGGGTGAGCCTCCTGTCACTGGCCCAGTAGGGATCCCGCGGAACCCCAACTGAGAAACAACGGCAGAAGGAAAGCTACGCTAGCAAGACAGCAACAGAAAGAAGTAACTACGAAAGCAGGAAAGTAACTACGGTGGCCGGTAAAACCTCGGCACTACAGCTACTCCTACTGTACCAGAACACACCCCAGACTCACGGCCAAGGGCTACCAAACTACTCTAGAACCAGTCACACGGTACAAAAATCGACACACGTGCCACGGCGAGACAACCGAAACTCAACGGTCAACGCGACCAAAAACCCGAAGGTCGAAGTCATGCGACTGACAGTCTGTCACTCTCTGTCCAGAACAGGAGTACCTCCCACTAGAAGAACGACCGGATGCGTCCCCTGACGTCTTACACCGCGTCACAAGTGTCTAGCTACGACGCCCTAGGCGTGAGACTCAGACACACATAGTAACCAGTACCACAACAAGGACTAGCTGGGGTCACACTCGTCAGCGCGTGTCCTAAGCCCCCAACTACGTGTGCACACACAGACCATCTGCTCTAGATCGGGTCCTCTAGCTGGTTTTCCCCCCACCGGACTCTGGTGGCAAAGGCAAGGGGCCGACGGAAACCAGCCTAAAAACCGCGTCTCACCGGGTCGCGCTCTCCACCACTCCCAGGTGGGTCCGCACACGCGTGCGTAGGAAGCTACGACTAGTGGAGGGTCACTGAGAGAGTAGACTCTCAAGACAACGGAAAACAACGTCCGAACCCGAATAAGTACGGGGGCCGTCCCACGTACCAGCACCATCGCACGGTGACCACGGTAGGAGAAGAAACGGACGCACCGCCCACGGCCAAACACATGACCCACTCGGGGATCATCTTCCAGGAAGACTCACGACATGCGAGGGAACTCCACCGCACACACACCGATATCCGGTGACTCGATCGAGCGAGAACACGAAAACCCAAAACGCCTGGGGTGACCCGGACCCACCAAGCCCACGGGCACGCTTATCGAGGTAAACGAAACCTCCGGACACCCAAAGACACGGTCATGGAACTCCACGGGGTGTCCGGGACACACGCGGCCCAAGAGGAACACCAGACGACAGGACAGATCGCGCTAGGGACCCCTAGCGCGACAAGGAAGAACGCGCTAGGACCCCCTAGCGCGACAGGGACGATCGCGCTAGGGCCTCCTAGCGCGACAAGACAGGTCGCGCTAGGAACCCCTAGCGCGACAAGGCAGATCGCGCTAGGACCCCATAGCGCGATCGGAACCGCCCTACTGTTCATCTTCTCCGATGAACGCGCCCCATCGGGGCAGCGCGACCATCAAGAACGCGCTACTGGAGCATAGCGCGTTCTCAGTCCGCGCCCGAAAACGGTGGAAATCGCGGGAAAAACCATTCCACGCCCCATTCACCCCCAGGTGAAGGGGAAACAAAAGGGGAAACCTTCCCCAAGCCCCTAGTCATGCATCTAAACCCCTGGATCGCCCAAAAACACGGTAAAACGAGAGATCCGGCTCACACTTCAAAAACATGCATTTTCTCCAAATTGCCCCGTTTAGCCCGCTCGGCTCACCACGGCCTACAAAACTCGCGGGAAATGAAGTACGCGGGTTGAGGGTCCATCTCCCTACCTCCACCGAAGATTCGACGCGCCGTGGACGCCGATCCACGAAGAAACGCCATTTAAACCCTCGCCGGTTCACGATCCCACGAACCGCCTCCACCATCGCGATCCTCGTCCCGTACCCGTCGCTCCACGCCCCACGAGCCACGCCGCCCCGCCCTCGCCGCCTCCGTCGGCCGCCCGGAGTGAGAGGGGGAGAGGAGAGAACGTAAGAGAAGAGAGAGGGAGGGAAGAGAGAAATGAGAGGGGAGAGAGAAAAAGGAGGTTATATATAGAAAATTCGGAAATTCTCAAAAAAGTACCGAAAAATAGAAAATCACGTTTCCGCGATCCTCGGAACACACCGATCGCAACGGTACCACTCGCACCCTGGTGAACAGCCTGGTTCACCCGTAACGAGGTTTCGAAGGAATTATCGAAACACACACCGGGAATCGGAAAACACACGCGGAAAAGCCGCGGAACGCTTCCGGGCCTCCGAAACAACTTCGGATCGCGCCGATCCGAACACGAAAGACGTCTGAAACGAAATTTCGGACACAACGGAGTCGGACACTCCAAGAAACCAGATCCGGGACCCATGAACAAGGATCCACCAGGGCATTACACTTTTGGACCTCCAAAAATTAAGTCCAAACCAGCGTCAACCATAAGTGTATGATCCCATAAATCATTAAGCGAGTCGCGGGTCACTGTCAACAATGGGCCTGCCTCAAACACATCATCCGATATTAAATGAAGTCCTGACTCGACGAGCAATGTAACATCCCAAGTAACATCAACTATAACCCTACACATACACGGTCACCCCGAGCAATGGTCACCAACTCTAACGGCTTTTCATCTGTCACTGCTCTAGAAGCACTAGCTTGGCACCGATAGAAATATGCTTGGGAAAATAAAATTTACCCTTTAATTGCGGTGGCTAGATAGTACAGATAGACTAGTTAGGGTCTATAGTAACATGTCCCTATTCTATCCACTCTTCTCCCAAAGTAATTTAGGATCTCCAAGAATTAATAGTGCACCATGCTCCATCAAAATAACTAATACTTTTCAATGGGGTTCTGCCTATAAACTATTAGTGGAACTCGATAAAAATTCGATCACCCTCAACAATAATTTCACTGGTTTTCAATAAGACATCAACAATAGCTTGGGAAATATAATCATCCTGATACTCCTCATCTAGAATTATTTGTGTCGGCCTCTCGTTCAATAGGCATACAGGGAAATTAAAATGTATGTGGCATATGTGTAATAGATTATCAAATTAATACCAAACTGGTGTGGAACATGATGGGCTGATGTTGGGCCCGATATTGGGCCAATCATTGATTGGGCTGGGCTTCTCACAAGTCGGCCACTGATATTGTTACTGGTGATGGAGAGGCCGGAGAAGCCCTGGGCCGACGGTGACAGAGGCTGTTGCAGGTGGCTGAGGGCAGCATGCTGCCGTTGCTAGCAGGGAGGCCTGCTGATACCGGGTAGCAACCGACGACTGGGGCCGCCGTGGATAGATGTGAGAGGCGAGGGTGTGGTTTTGCATAATTTCTTGAGTGTAATGGTATTTTGGTCCTATAGTGTTTATTAGGGCTCGAGAGTCTATATAAATAATGTAATTTTTTTAATTTTTTTAATTTAATGAAAATTTGAGTTGTGATTTTACAGAATTTTCTCTCGTTCTCTCCGACATAGAGAATCAATAGCGTCTTAAGAGGAGGCAACCTTAGGCGGTCCATGCGACGTGAGATTTACACATTTACCTCTATCCCAAATCTTTATCCCATTTCTGATCCGCGTCACACAATCAATTTATAAATTCACTTAAAACCCTTATTAGAAAAAACTGAAGTTGATTGGCATTATAATATCAACTTAATGTTGATTAACAAAATAAAATTTCAAAATTGACCTATAACTGACTTCGGATGTTAGCCAATCCTTTTCTCGATCGGTGATTGTCAAATACAAGGAAGATAGAGACCTTCTCTAATGACGTTTGCGCTAATATATAAGAGCCAATACAGGATAGACCCCGCCCATTACTCCCTATACCGGCCTTCTCAAAGCTGACTCTATCATATACAATACAGCATCCACATACCACATGCTCGCTTCTTTCTTATTTTTCTTTTCTTTCCACCGTTGTGGTGTCCTTTCATGAAACTGATGAAAGATAGTCCCCGTTATTATATGGTGATTATCTGGTAGATATTTATATTAGCTTTTATTATTGCGTGGTGCAGGTCAGCTATAATCAAAACCTTTTGTTTTGATTCATCCAAGTTTTGGTCATAACTTGAGTTGCAACTTGAAACTAGAAACTTGAAACTTGAAACTACAAGGTTCCTCTTTTTCTATTATTATTTGCGGGGGTTGGGGGGAGGTGCATTAAGATTCCTATCTCAAAATAGTGGGAGAAAGCATGTTGGAAAATGCCAAGATAAGGACGCTTTGGATTTGGGGAAAATTACCCGAAGGTCTTTAAGAAGAGCTAAATTTGTTTTACAGACTTGCCTTAGATCACGAAGCTTTAATTTTTCAAGGATCTTTAATTTCTTGTCAGACGTCCACCTACTAAGAAACCGACAGCAATCAAGACCTTGTAAGTATGATATACACCTAAATACCTTCTCATCAGAAAACTTATACGACTCATCCCATTCACAATAATATATACACCAGAAACCCAATATTTTTTCTTTCAAAAAGTTAATAAGAAATTCGACGATCATTTGGATTAGACATTTAATTAGTTGGCACTAATCGTGATTCATGACTGTGTCCCGTTACTTCCATAAATGCCCCCCTCCCCTTGCCCCCACGTGAAGAGATACATCGTTAATGCCAAGGGGAGGACTTTTTCTAGGGTAAATTTATTTATATACCCTCGAAAAGTTTACAAATTATCACTATATCTATAGTTTCGTGATATTTTTTTCGTAAACCTCTAAAATCTCTGGGGAGCATATTATGTCCCTCTCAGGTTGGTTAATGTCAAGTGAGTTAACAAGACTCAAATGACTAAATTACTCTCTCTCTCTCTCTCTCTCTGTATGCTTTCTCTCTCTAGCTCATCTTCCTCAACGGTGGCAAAGCTGGCACTCCAAATGGTGGCCACCGCCTTGGGGTTGGCGAAGAGGAAGATGAGAGCGAACATGGAGACGCCCCCCAAATCTAGTTGCTCGTTGGCAAGCACGAAGAGCCCGAAGGAGAAGAGCCACTAGGCTAACTGTTGGGAGTCGACCCTCTAGCCTCCGCCGTTGAGACTGCCATGATAGCGGATGACAATGGAGTAGGCAAGTTAGATGTTGAGGAGGGTGCCGACAAACATGTAGAAGGCAATGACGGGGATGGCGAGGAGGGTGGCTAGCAGGGGGCAGGGACTCCGACGACGATAAGGACCTCACGACCACCCTGCTCTCGCCCCCAGACCTCCACTTTCTCATGGACCACCTCCAATTGTGCTCTATCCGACGACCTCTCTAGTGCACTACACGTCCTCTCTTATGGTGACGAGGATCGTGCCATCGACCTCTAGATCTGGGGGTTGTAGGGGGGGTTCCAGCGAGGAGGGTGATTGTAAGAGGGAGGGGTAGCTGGGGTGTAACGACCCGAGAATCCGATTACCGGGAAGGCCCGATAACCCGAGACTCGCACCGCCGCCCACGAGCCGGGAGGGCTCGGAAGGGCTAAAAGGAGTGTGGAGGCACAAAGAAATAGGAAATAAAGCAGGACAATTCAACAATTAACAGAAATAAATAAACGACTACAACAGAGTCCAGTCCAACAGAAAGTACAGTCTAAAGCAGTAAAACGTACCACATGCCAAGTGAACACTCGGCCCGGCAAGCTGGCAACCGAGAACTTTCGCCCCGCACCCTCGAACCTCGAGGAAGAACCGCCACACCTGAAAAGTAGGGAATGAGTCTCCAAAACAGAGACTCAGCAGGGATCTCGCAGAACCCCAACCGGAAACAACGGCGGTAGCGGAAAGGAAGCTACAACTACAGCAGGAACAGCAAACCGGTGGCCGGTCAAAACTCGGAACTACAGATACTCCTACTGCCAGAAGGCAGACCTCGATCACACAGTCGAAGCTACCGAACCACGCTAGTACCACCTACCGAAGTAAGAACACACGGCAACCACGCCGTAGAGGCCTGTCCCCCGGACAGCCAACCTGGACACGCTGTCCAAGGTGCAACCCCGACCATCGGATCGCGGGTACCGCACAACAAGACCCAACCTCGGTAAAGCCACTAGCACTAGTCTCATAACGCGAAAACCAACACACGCGTCACGGTGAACCAACCGAAACTCAACGGGCAACACGACCGAAAACTCGAAGGTCAAAGACACAGAGACTGACAGTCTGTCACTCCGTACTCGACAGGAGTACCATCCACTAGAAGCACAGCCGGTAGCGTCCCCTGACGTCTTACACCGCACCGCAGGTGAACCACCTGACGTGGTAGGTCCTACCCGAGGCGCGAACACCGTACAAGTAACCACAACAAGTGACTAGCTGGGGTCACGCCCGTCGACGTGCGTCCACTGTCCCCAACCACGTGTGCACACACAGACCACGCGTCCTAGGTCTGGCCCTCTGACTTGTTTTCCCCCGCAGCCGGACTCTGGCTACGACGAGGGGCCCGACGGAAACCAGTCTAACCGTCCTTAGGGTAAGCCCGTACACCACTCCCTGGTGCGACCAGCACACGCGTACTGGTAGGCTACGACTAGTGGAGGGTCACTGAAGGAGTAGACTCTCTAGTCAACGGAAAATAACGTCCGAATCCGACGACGTACGGGGACAACCCCGCGTACTGGCCCCGTCGCACGGTGACCACAGTCGGAGAAGAAACATGACTCACAGTCCACGGCCACGCACGCACCGTGCACTAGAGTCGAGAAAACTCAAGTGGCGCTAAGCCACTGGACTCTGGACAATCCTCTAGACACACTACAGCCAACGGTCCTTGAGTCACAAGACTCGGGGTCAAGACCGTTGCACCCAATAGCACAAGGCCGTCGATCTAGCCCAATCTCTAGGTCCAAAACCACGATATCACGAATGCCGAGACAACACACGAGTTGCCAAGACCATTCCCTTGGGAAGGGAACGCAAGGGACAAAGGCCACTCACACGGGCCACACGGAAAACACAGAAGCACGATCCCCAAGGCAGCACACAAGCCGCCACGACGATTTCCCATCTTGAAGCAAGCGGGAAACCTCCAGCCCCAGGCCGGACAACTGGACTCAGAGTCCAAGGCCAAACACATGGCCCACACGGGAATCGCCTTCCAAAGGAACCCACGATATGCGGGGGAGACCCCACCGCACACACACCGACACACGGTGACTCGATCAAGCGTAACACAAGAGCCCGGAACACGTGGGGTCACCCGGACCCACCACACCTACATGCACGCTAATCGAGGTAACACGGTCCCTCCTGACACCCAAAAAAATACAGACACATAACCCATGGGGTGTCCGGGATACTCACAAGGCCATAGGTCGACCACTGGGTCCCAACCGGGTCGACCGGAGACCAACACAATGCGAACGGAACGCTAAAGGTCACCCGGACCCTTAAGCTCACGGGCACGCAAAACTAGGTAAGCAGAACCTCCAGACACCCAAAAACATGGTCACGGAACTCCACTGGGTGTCCAAGGCACACACGGCCCGCGAGGAGCACGATCAGCCGCAGACCGCCCGCCCCGGGCAGCCCGGCTGGTCCCTCCAAGAACGCGCTACACCTGCATAGCGCGTTCAGCCAGAACGCGCTATACGTGCCTAGCGCGTTCAACACGAACGCGCTACATGACCATAGCGCGACCAGGCCAGGTCGCGCTATGATCCTATAGCGCGACAACCAGAACGCGCTGGGGCCGTAAGGCGCGACCCGAACCGCCTTACTGTTCATCTTCTCCGATGAACGCGCCCTATCGGGGCAGCGCGACCTTCAAGAACGCGCTACTGGAGTATAGCGCGTTCTCAGTCCGCGCCCGGAAACGGTAGAAACCGCGGGAAAAGCCATGCCACGCCCCGTTCACCCCCAGGTGAAGGGGAAACAAAAGGGGAAACCTTCCCCAAGCTCCTAGGCATGCATCTAAACCCCTGGATCTCCCAAAAACACCATAAAACGGGAGATCCGACTCACACCCCAAAAACATGCATTTTTCCCCAAATCGCCCCGTTTAGTCCGCTCGGCTCACCACGGCCTACCAAACTCGCGGGAAAAGAAGTGCACGAGCTGGGGGTCCATCTCCCTACCTCCACCGAAGAAACGACGCGATGTGGACACCGATCCAAGAAGAAATCGTCGCGAAACTCTCGCCGGCTCGCGATCGCGCCACCGAGCTTCCACGCGCCTCCTCCGCCTCGATCCTCGCCTGTCCTCGCCCGCATCCTCGCCCACGCCACCTTCACCTCGCCCCCGCCTCGCTCCGTCGGCCGCCGGAGAAGAGAGGGGAGAAAGAGAGTGTGAGAGAAGAGAGAGGGAGGGAAGAGAGAAATGAGAGGGGGAGAGAGAAAAGGGTTAGTATATATAGGAAAATCCGAAAATTCGATAAATTCAAAAAAATTACGAAAAATTACCTCCGCGATCCTCGGGAAGAGCGCAACGCAGTGGTAACGTCCCGGAGTCGGAGAACGCCACGGTTTGCCCTGCAAAGAGTTCCGAAGGCACATCAGGGAAAAACACGTGTAAAGCATAAAATACACTCCGAGACCCACTAAAATGATCCGAAAAATATCCAAAAAATCCGGGACATTACATGGGGGCTCTGGCGGGGAGGTGGGGTAGGGAGGTTACAGGGTGTGGGGAGAGACTCTGACAAGAGGGGGATATAATAGGGTGGGGGAGATTGCAGGGGGGACACAGACAAAGAGGTGGGGGGGGCGTAGGGTGGGGGGAGGGACTCTGACGGGGAGGTGGGGGGTTGCATGTTGTGACTCAGACAGGAGGGGGATAGTAGGTGGGGGGCGTAGGGTGGGGGGAGGGACTCCGACGGGGAGGTGGGGGGTTGCATGTTGTGACTCAGACAGTAGGGGGATAGTAGGGTGGGGGTTGTAGGCTAGGTTGGGACTCCCGTGGGGGGGGGGGCACAAGGTGGGGGGCACTCCGACCGTGTGGTGGGGGTTTATAGGGCACGAGGGGGGGGGGACTTTGGCGGGGAGGTGGGGTGGGAGGGATGACTCCAGTAGGGATGGGGGGTTGCAAGGTTGGGGGGGTTCCGATAGGGAGGGGGATTGGAGGGGGGTTGAAGGGGGAGGGGACTCCGGTGGGGAGGGAGGTTTCCAGTGGAGGAGGGGGGCACTTCAATGGGCTCTCTCTCTCTCTCTCTCTCTCTCTCTCTCTCTCTCTCTCTCTCTCTCTCTCTCTCTCTCTCTTGTTGGCACCGGAAAGAGCCTCTGTTGGCCACCACTACCCCCGTCATGGCCTCCGACCTCCCCTCTGTCTCACTCCTTGATGTAGGGCTGTCAATGGGCCGGGCCGGCCCGAAAGGCCTGTAGGTCTGTCCCGATTTCTGGTCAGGTCTCAAGGCCTTTTTCGGCCCGCGGACTTTTAGTCGGGCCTAAAAGTCCGGCCCGACTAGGCCCGCGGGACGGACTCGGACTTTGAGTTCGGCCCGTGGCTCAGCCCGGCCCGTTCTCTTTTTTTATTATCACTTTAAAATTTAAAAACTATTTAGTTAAAATTATGTTATTTTACTTATTTAGAAAATTTAAAATTCTCTTTTCACACAAATCATGTAATTAATATCAAATTTTTAAGTAATTTAGTGAGATTACAAAGTTTATATTATTAAATATATTAATTTTTATTTTTTATTTTTATTTAAGTTATAGGGCCGGACAGGGTCTTAGTCAGGTTTTGTATTTTTTAAATAATGTCGGACCCTATCCGACCCGGCCCGACATAGGGCGGGCTCGGGCTGGACTCAAAATTTAATATTGATAAGTCAGGCCCGGGCCGAGCCGACCTAAGCCCGACCCGGGCACGGTCTATTTACAGCCCTACCTTGATGCGGAGCGAGTTACAAGATTTATGAGAATAATTTTAATTTATGCGGAAGCATCTAATATGAAAATTATTTTTATTATTTTCTTATATTTTTATAGTTAATTTATAAATTATTTTAATTCAGAATTTATTTTAGTCATTATATTTTTTTTAGAGTAAGACTATTATGAATGTGACGAAAAAATAATTATACTTATAATTTTATTTCTTTATAAATAAAGAGATGCTAAATCAATGATTAGATAAAAATTTAAAATATCGCTTCGTGTTAAACCGGTGAGATGTCAAATTCGCCCTTCCTTCTTCTACGTGACGCGAAGTCGAACCCCCCAATCCACCTTATTCTCGTGACATCAGACCGAGATCCTCCTCTCTTCTCCATTTACTATTTACGTTTCATCCTAATGTTAATCTGCTCATCGTCTCCTTTCCAGGGACAAACCCCCCTATAGCCCTTCTTCTCTCTCCACCGTACCCCCATTAATGCTCACTGTACTAGTGCCCTTCTTCTCCCATGTGCATTGTCTTGACCCTGTTCTACATGGTGTTCAATTGCTGCATACTGTACCCATTGTCTATGAGAAGTACTGAGACAAATTTGATGTTTTTGGAGAGAAGGCAACGATAGATACCAAGAAACAGTACGCAGTGTTTGACGCACAGGTTCCGAGTGAGATTTCAAGAGAACCATTGACAGACAAGCTGCATTAGAAAGGGAAAAAGATATCATGGCTTTGTAGCTCTGAACGTTATCGGTTGGATGTGCTTTTCAGAATGCGCTATGACTAACTATTTTGGTTAGAATCGATCATCTCTACATGCTCTCAGACTCAGAGTTAGATGTAACTTGTCTGTTTAAAAGGAACTTTGTTATATGCATAATTTTCATGTTCATATAATTCGATCCGTTTTGAGTTAGAAAATTGAGATTTGTAGTACGTCGTATGTTTGATAAAATATCCATAAAAATTTAAATTATTTTGATGGGATAAATCATTTTCTCTGCGTCACTCCCTCTCTCTCATTCCCACCATTATCTCTCTCTCCTCCAACAACATTGGAGCAAAAGGATAATCTTACGGACGGTTTGATGACCCGGTGTGAATCACCTCGACTCGCACGACCCGACCCAGTCTGTGGGCGGGACGTTCTGATCGTGAGTCGTCATTGAGTCACATTATTAATTTAATATTATATTATAGTATATATAAAATATCTTTTCTATTATATATATATATATATATATATTTATTTATTTTAACATGAAATGAGATAGATCGAGACAGACCGAATCAAGATCGATCGACCCGTCTCAACTCATGATCGGGATGGACAGGTCGATCAAGATGACAAATCTTGATCTTATGTACGTGAGTTATTGTGGTCGGGACAGGAAGTAATCTCAAAGGTATGGATACTCGGGTTAAGAGCTTTTGAGAGTTTACAAGTAAATACCATAAGAATAAGTGTACGATGGTAATTCATGAACTTCTTAAGGATATATACAAGTATCTTTCTTCTTCTTTTTATTATTGTCGTTCATGACCAAACTGCAGAAAATTCCAAACCGCAGCGGCCTAAACGGCTAAACAAATACAAAGCGAGCTTGCGACTGGCGCCCATCCGACCCTTCGGTCTGGAGACAGAATGGCTCGTGGGCCCCACTCCAGCTGGACGCGCAGCGAAACCCAAACCTCTCCTGCTGAGGTGGCTGCCCCTCCCTCCCCTGTCCTCCAGCCGTTCTAGATTTTTTACCCCCACTCTTTTGTTTTAAGAATAAGAAATGTACATGGAACTATGGAAGACAAAAAGGAAGAGCTAATGATTTAAATTCTGACATTAAAATTACGGCTATATATGTACACACAGTCACACATATAATGCCCTTATTTTGACCAAAGGGTTGAAAATATGTATTTTTTCACTAAAACTTTATTACTGATAAGCTATGAAAAATGTTTTAATTTATTTGAAAGAATAGTATAAATGTACACATATATTAATAAAAAACATAACTCATTTAATGAAGTGTAAATATAGCTTAAAACATATCCAGTATGAATGATAACAATTTTGCTTATTGTTTCGTCACGTGAATAATATATTTTGCTGAGATGAGAGGAATTAGGCACTAATAAAAGTTTTGAACCCTAAGCTACTGTGTGAGGCTGGGATAACTTTGTGGATCAAAGGTTATATTGTCATAAATGGTAAAAATACTCTAATAAATAAAAATTAACGGAAATTTGAATGTTATCGTCTTTGCTTTTCTACCGAGACATATAATATAAGAAAACTATTCTCACCGTCACATTATCAAATGCTATTAGCATTTATGTTCCATTTTCTGTAAGTTCATTCTTTTTCTTTAAAAAAGATAAGAACAGGAAGCAAGGAATTTGCCTTCTCGCGCCCCCCGTCCTCGCGACCACAACCACAACCACAATCAACCGGTGCGAGAACATCATATCGGAACAAGAGCACAGAATCGCACACGTGGACGTCGCGCCGGCAACCCGATCCCAGCCGAAGATGCGGCGCGCCCGTTCCCCAGCTGCGCACCGCTGGCATTCGTGGACGTTCGGGGGATCGCCTTCCGCACTCGGCTCGGCTCGGCTCGGCTCCGCTGGGAGTAACGAGCCGCCGCCTAATGAACACCTTTAAATTGTCGGTGGTCTCCACTGCGCGGTGCTAAGAGAAGAGTGCCAGGAGGGAGCAGAGGGGAGACTATAAAAGCGGCTGCTGCCGTCGATACTGTAAAAATTAAATTTAGTAAGAAAAACAAAAAGAGGCTACTGTGGTCGCTCCCTCTCTTCTTCTTATTCTTCTTCTTTTTATTCTTATTCCTCCCCACTCCTTCCTCCTCTCTCTACTGCTCTGCGGAGGTGCGGACGCGGGGAGAGGGGAAGTTTCCCGTTCCCGTCCCCCTGGCATCGCCTGCGCCGCCTCGAAGAAGAGATACCCACCGTGCCGCCTCTCTCTCTCTCTCTCTCTCTTGCTGAATCCTATGCGCTGAGGAGCTAAGCAGAGGCCTGTGAGTTGGCCGGAGGTGAGCAGATCGCCAACGCCAATCCGAACTTTCGGCGCATCGATCTCGTCTTCCTTGTCTTCTTTTTATTGGATTTGGTTGCTGGATTTGGTCGTTTTCCGTTTACTCGGGTGAGCCGTGCTCTTCTGCGCTTACCACCGTGGTCGGATCTGTGAATGCGGTTGAGGCCTGAGATCTCTGCGGGATCATATGTGTCGTCTCCGAGCAGGTTTCTTCGAATTGTGCGAGGTTTGTTTGGAATGTAGTTGGATGCGTTTGTTTCGCTTTCTCGCTCCAACCTTCACCAGTTTTTACACGGAATGACAGGGAGCAGAGCTTTAAGCAAATGCACGTTTGATCTGCGCATTGTACGTTTGAACTTCTGCTCCTGAAATCCGGAAAGGGTTTTCCTATTTTTTTGTCGGATCTAATTTATGTTTTTGGATCTCCAGGGGTATATCCTTGGTGATCGGATGAAAATGTCACTGCTGAGAAAGTATTTTAGGTTTGGAGGTTGTTTGTCAGATCTAGATCTGAGCTAGCTGTAAGTAAATTGCGTACACTTGGGGTCCAATATCGGACCGTCACTGTGTGATCTTCGTGGTGGTTGGATAAAAATATTTTCTGGACGCTTCCTTTATTGTTTCTTTTTAATGTTCTTTTTTCGCCTGTGATATATGGTCAGCAATTCTTTTTGTCTCACATCCCTGACCCGTGTAAGAATCCGTTTCTTAACTACTTTATTTTCAATGTATATGGTTGATGCAGAGGAAAAACGGGGAACGGGAATTCAGATCTGCTGAATTCGAGAAGTTGTGAACGTCAGCAGCAAAGCTGGCGGCGGCACTTACCTGGAGGTTTGCCAGCAGCAATGGCGGCAGCCATGGTGCTGCTGATCTGGTGATTCCCTTTTTTCATATTTTTTAATATTTCATTGCTTACATTCACTATATTATTCCCATGTCTTTCGCACTTGTGTTTTTGGTAGTCTTCCTTTTTTTTTGATAACGGGGAATCTAGCAGAGTGATACGGAGAGCTAAGCGATTTATTGGGCCACCCGAGTTCGAGTCTTACCCGACGCATCTTGTCACCCCTTTTTTTGTACCATCGCCATAACACCCCGGGCTCACATCCCTCGCTTTTTTTGGTAGTCTTCTTTCTTTTGGAAATTATTCATTCCCACTGTTACACATTTATAAGTGAAATAATTAGCCATTCCTTTTTGTCTGTTTACCTTTCCATTTGACTGCTTTATCAAACTTGATTTTGATAGTGCTCTTTAACAATGATTTCTGATCAGATTAGATAAAAATATCCGGAAAAACCCGCATGAGGTTTGACAGTTAGATGAATCTGTCCTGTTTCAGAAATAAGGGAGATGAAAATAGAAAGGCCAAAGCTTTATACATTGTCTTTTTTATTATGGGATGTACCATTCGTCAATACAGATCCAAAAAGTGCCATAGTTTACTGATTTCTTCTGCAATATCAGTCTCCCAAAGGCCATATTCAGTGAATATCGTATATGTATTAATTTATGTAACTCTGGATGATAATGTTTTTGAAAAACCATAACCCTTAATTCATGGAATTGACGACTCTTCAAGAGGAGGATCATATTTTATCAAGTCATGAGGTGCATCTTGTTAATAGTAAGCTCTGTAAATATTTCACTTGAAAAGTTGGAAAACTTTCATCCAATATCTCCTTTCTTCATTCTTCAATGCAAGCCTTGTGCTTTGCTATTACAAGGGAGCAGTTGAATAAACACATCCTTCATGTTGTTTGATAGCTGTAAGATAAATTCAAGTAAATTGAGAAGTATGATGAATAATTGTTTGGAGTAGGGTAGGAAAATTGTGTCATTCCACAATGCTAGAAGACAGCTGCTAATTTTTCTAGTGAGAACCTTCATCACTTTAGTCCCTGTAATTCATTACAAAGGAGATGTTGCAATTTTTTTTGATATTGGATTATACCTTTTATTTGTGCTACTGAGAGAACCAAACAAGTAGGATCATATATTTGGTTGAAATGGAGGGTCCCACTTTATATGTTCCTCAATCATGCAGTTCCTGCCAACAAGAGGCTTGCCTTTCTTCTCTGAGTGTACACCATGAATTATGGTACTGAAAAGGTGGTACATTTAAGATATGAGGTGAGGTGCTTCAGATTAACAAGCATAATAGCAAAGCACACCTTTAACTTAATGTCAACCGACAAATTAGCTTGTTACTTCTACAAAAGTTAGGAGAGCACTTAGTGCAGCAACTTACTAGAGAGTTGTCCAGGAGGAAAGTGCTAACTGGACTTTAGTTCAATGAAACCAAATGATCTCACTGTGCAGCATCTCCAATTATTTTTGGGAAATAATATTGAGAAATAAGTTTATTTTTAAGGACCAGGAAAACTAGATGCATGACTTTTGAGTCAGTAGTTTATACCTTTAGACATTATGAGTCCATCTTTCTCTCAGTGCTTTGTAATTTTGAGCCCTCTGCAATTAGTTAATCAGTGGTAACTTTTGCCACATTTAAAAATTCATTTCACTTTCTCTTTCATGGAGTCATCATCGATAAGATTTTCTTTCATAAAATGTTTTTGTTAAAGTTATTTTTAGCATATACTATCCTAGGCTATCAAGGACCCTGTGATGTTTTAGCAAATCTCAACCTTGTTCTTTTGAAGTCAGCATAGCCACTATCATTGAAAACCTACATAAATATTAGCATCAGTGCAAGAGAAGCATTGCTACCCTTCACTATCTCAGGATACGAGTTAAAATTAAGTTAAAAATTAAATGTAGTTCTCGACTTTTGATCTAAGTTCTAACAAGCCGATAGATCTGACGGCAATAGATGTAATCCCTGATCTAAGTTTTTTTATGTGGAATTTTGTTAGGTCTATTCCTATTACTTTAGTAGGTTTATCAAAAACTGCATGTTTACAATGCGGATGTCTTGATCAACTGGACCTTTGAGTAATTGTGTAAAATTTCTCTTTTTATTTGACCGTCCTCTGGACTTCTTATCTGACAAGAAGATGGATTTGATGGCAACACAGACTATCCCTATTTAAACCCAAGAATATTCAGTAATAAAATCCTTCCATGATTTAATCCCTAAGACGATGGCTAAAAACCTCGAGTCTATTGAAGCGAGATTTTTTTGGCATGGCAGTGGTCAGAGATGCATGGACTGGCATGATATATCTTGGGGCAGGGTATGTAAAAGCAAGGACATGGGAGGTGCCGGTATCAAAAATATTAAAGATTTTAATCTGGCTCTTTTGTGCAAGTTGATGTGGAAGCTAGAAGCATGAGATTGTGGTTTGTGGGCGCAAATCATCAAACAAAGGTACTATGGCAGAGCAAGGGCTTGGGACATGACACCGTCGTCTCAGCATTTCTTCCATCTAGAGAGGTATCTTGGCAGGCAGGGACTTCATGAGCTAGTGTCTGGATCCATCTGGACAGGGGGGGGGGCAAGTGTTTATTTTGGCGAGACAGATGGTGTGGTGATTTCACCCTGGAGGAGTTCTATCCCAGTCTCTTTGCTATTGCGGCTACCCCTTTCACCTTAGTTTCCCAGTCTTTTGATTTTTAGCTATCAAGAGGGACGTGGGCGGCGACATTCAGAAGGAATCTCAGGCCAGAGGAGATGGATCAGCTAGAGGGCCTACTTACCTTCCTTCTTGATTTTGCTCCACAGGCGAATACAGAAGACCAGTGGTGGTGGAGGTGGGATAAGGAGGGATGCTTCTCAGTTAAGTCAGCCTACTCATATATATCTGATGGAGGTTTGCGTCATAATCTTGTCTCACACATTTGGGCTCTTATGAGTCCTCCCAAGGTGAAGCTCCTCATTTGGAGGATTTTACATGGGAGGCTACCTACTCGTGACAGGATTGCTCCTTTCCTTTAGGACTTACCCATGGTGTGCCGTTTGTGAGGAGAAGAGGATGAGACATTGAATCATCTCTTTGTAGGTTGTTCCTTCTCAAGGGAGGATCCATCCTACCATCGGCATGCAAGGAAGTGTCCAGCTTTTGATTGGTCTTTAGCACAGGAGATGAAACCTCAAAGGGGATAGTATAGTGGCTGATCCTTCATACTACTTTGTAGGCATTATGGGGTGAAAGGAACAATAGATCCTTCAGGAGAGCAGCTAGAGCAGTGGATAGAGTGGTTTCTTTTATTTGTGAAAGAGTGAGAGAGTGGGCGGAACTCCTAGGTAATGTGAATTCTCATAATTCTTTCATTTTGGGTTTGATGATGGGGGGTTAGGGCCGATCATGCCGTCTTGGTGTGAAAGGCCTCTTTTGTATAGGGTTTTTTTGAGATCTCATTGACTACCCTTGTATATCCCTCTTTTCTTTTAATACAATAGTGGTACTACCCACTTTCAAAAAAAAATCTATAGATAATAACAAAATTTTCTGCTGTTGTGAGTCAGCTACAAATGATCGAATCTCCAGCATCTAAACTATTCTTCTGAGTATATGAATGGTGATTTAGAATCCTCCCTAGACTTCCTCTTGTTTCTTTCCCAGCAATAGCCAATAGCATGGTAGGAAGAATGTAATGTACTTAGGTAGAGGACTGTCTTAGGTGTTTGGTGGGTGGGTGGCTGTGGGGGGTGGGGGGGGTGTAAGTGACACTTTTAGTTTTAAGACTCCCTTCAGAATAAGAAACTGAAGTGCCAAAATCAATGCCTCTTGAACTGACTTCATATTTGCTATTTTACTTATGAATCTTACACTATAGAACTCATTGTATGAGTGTGCTTCTCTTTTGCATTTTCTTCCTATTTCTCCAGAACTTTTCCACAGCAAAATTAGCTAGAAGAAAATCTGTATATGTTCTGTAATGCTTTAATAGTGGGCCATGCACCTTTGCTCCTAGATGATATTTTCCCCTGAATCTTTGATTCTCAAGGATTCATATTATTTTCTATTTCTTTCATATTGATTTTATATAGAGTTCAAATATGTACATTTGATTTCAGATGGATTCAGAAAACATCAATGAATCTTTTATGCAATGCACTTTATCCAACTCACTCAAGTCAGTTCAATATTATTTATTTTTCAGAAATCTGCGTTAGGTTCCCAATACTGATTTTTATTTTTCAAAAAAAAAAAATATTGCCTGAAAGATTAATGTAACATCACCACATAGCTGAGCAACATATGTCAGGTTCAAGGAAGGCAGGACTGGATTGGGACCTGGATCGGGTATGCCTGATCCTGATCTGGATCAGATCAGATTGGCCGAATTGGTCGATCCAAAGGAACTGAGCTGATCCACAAAGAAGCCAAAAAAGTATTTGCACAAATAAAAAAGGTTTTTAATAAACAAAAAAAGTTTCTTTATAAATTTTAAAACTATCTACAAAAATAAAAAACTATGTAAGACAATTTATAAACTTTAATACTCTTTTTTATCCGACCCTAATCAGCCAAGATTCGTCCATTCATAAAGGAATTGACCAATCCACATGTAATATGGCTGAGTTTGGTCCGATTCAGACCAAGTCATACTAATTTTAAAGTTTTTATAATATTTTTTAAAAAATGGGATCATGTTTGGGTGCAGAATCGGATTGGCCCCTGTTGATCCTGATCGGAATTTGCCTATCCAGACGATCAGGATCGGCATCAGCTGATTCTGCATTCCATGCATACTGTAAGTAGGAAATCCTTTTACAGGGATGGATGGGATGCCACCACTCAAATGTTCAATGAGAAGTGAACAAAAAGCAAAAGAAATTAAGTGCAATGAAACAGAGGTGCTGCTTCCCAAAAGGGCAAATTCATCTCTCAAGAAAATAGCAAGGAAAATAATATATGTTTGATGCCTGGCCTTGTCTTGGCAGCTTGTTCATCATCGTGCCACATTTACCTCTCTTTGCTATCCATATGCACAAGAAGTGATTAAATGTCATGCTAGAAAAGTGATGAAAGGTAATTAAAGAAATGGATATAAAAAGATCTTTCTAGTTGGTCAGTTCTTGCAGGTTGTTGGTTCTAAATTCACGTAGTATCACACAAGCACACAAGTTCCTTCTTGTGAATTGACTCTGGCAAGCGACATCAGAATTTTGCTGAGTTTCCATATCTTGAGGTTTCCCGTATCTATGTCAAGGTGATTAGGTAGCTTACTGATTTCATTGATAGACAACAAGATGGAAAAAAATATTCTAGAGGATCCGCATGAGAAATTATGGAGTGGGTTCATTGAAAGTCAATAACTTTAGGTAGCTGGATGGTTATACCAGTGGCATGTCACTAGGAGTGCAAGTTGGGCAGACCATCCTGCAGCCTAGCCCAACCCAACCCAATTTCGAGTTAATAGGCTGACCCAAATGCATAGAATTGGGTTAGGGTCAAATTCGGGCTGTTGACCTTTAATTTGGGTCGAAGTTGGACCACCCTTTGGCCCACCCAAGTTCAAACGAATTTGACGAACCTCTTTTTTTTTTTAAACGTGGATGGTACCACGAGATATATTAAGAAAAGAAGAGGGATGTACATGTATATTCTGTCAGCTTACAAAACCCCTTTACAAGAAAATGCCCACACCGAAAAGGTGTGCCCAACTAACTCCTCAAGAGCAAAAAGTGCGAGGAGTCATAAGCCTCCACTTTCTAAACATGCTTTGCCCATAACACTTTCTCACGAACAAAAGAAAATAAACTGTCTTCCGTCCTTGCTTCTCTTCTGAATAGCCTATTGTTCCTTTCACTCCACAAGGCTTAAAGAGTGGCATGTAGAATAAGCCACCAAATAATCTTGTCGCCCTTAAGAATCCACCTCCGGTGCCACTTGGTAAGAAGCTGCCGGTCCCTCTCAAAGTGGCCCAGGGTCTGTTGTGAGCACTGGCCGATCCTCATCCAGATGCCCTTCGTAAAGGGACATCCTATAAATAAGTGGTCCAGATCCTCCTCCTCGTCTCCGCACAAGCAGCACAAGGTAGATATGTGCTGAAGGAAAGGTGTCACCTTGTCACAGGTGGGCAACTGTCCATGGGAGATTCTCCAATCCAACACCTTCACCTTGAGTGGGCTCTTGGGAGCCCAAATCTAAGGAGTGAAGGGATGGCATGGCCCTCCATCAGCGAGGAGAGCATAGGCCAACCTAATAGAGAAGTGGCCCTCCCTCTTCCATCTTCACAGCCAAGTATCCGCTCTGCTGGCGACTGGACTAAAGTCCAAGAGGAAAGAGAAGAAATGTTCCAGCTGGTCCATCTCCTCTAGGGTGAGATTAGTCCTGAAAGTGGGAGACCAAATGCCCTTGGCTAGCTGTGCATCAAGAAACTGCGCCATTGAAGCCCTTGGTATGCTCGCAATAACAAACAATGATGGAAATGTTTCCGCCAGTGAGGAGTCACCACACCACGTATCCTATCAGAACATAGATGTCTCTCTGTCACCCAGGTTGACCCGAACACTAACTCTGAAGAAGTCCACACACTGTAGAATGCCTCTCCAGATCGAGAAGACATTATACAATCGGGGCGGGAGTAAGTCCCACACTCTGGAGGAGAAGTAGTATCTCTATCTGATCAACTGCACCCAATCCCTCAACCTCTGTCTCGAGCCTCTACAACCACTTACACAATAAGGCCACATGAAGTATCTAATGCTCTTGATGCCCAGACCACCTGTTTTTTTGCTCTGACAGACTCTGCCCCATGTAATATCATGTCATCCTTTGTCTCTACTTCTGCTGCCATGCCAAAAAAACCTAGCATGAATGGACTTCAATCTCTTAGCCACCGTCTTTGGTATTCTGAAAATGGAGAGGAAATAGATCGACAAGCTGTCCAACACAGATCTGCACGGTACCAAACGACCTCCATATGAGAATAGTCTGGCCTTCCATCCTGCAAGTCTGGACTCACACCTCTGCACCACCCCCTGCAATCCCTGCATCAAAGTGGTCCTGGGGCACTTTCAGCCCAATTATGTCCTGTACCATCTCTAGCATCAACTTGGCATCAACTAACTGCTGCTCCTTGTCAGGTAAGAAGAGAATAGTGTCATTAGCATATTGCAAATGGGTGTACAACTACTAGATTGACATGCCTGAAAGCCTGTAATAATCCTTGCCTCCTCAGCTCTCATCCACAATCTACTCAAGATCTGAGCTACCAGGACAAACAAGAGTGGGGAGAGTGAGTCTTCTAGCTGAAGCACTCTCCCACTAGGGAAATAGGGAGAGGGCTGCCCATTAATGAGCACGGCAAAAGAAACAGACGAAATACACTCTCATATCCAGGAGATTCAAATCTGATCAAAGCCCATCTTTGCCACCGCTTGAAGGAGGCAATTCCAGTTTACCTTGTCATAAGCTTTCTCGAAGTCCAACTTAAGGACCAAACCCCTCTTCCTCTGTTACTTCATGGCAAATAAACATTCATGTGCAACAAGAAAATTCTCTTGGATGTGTCTTCCCCTAATGAAAGCCCCATGATTGCCACTGACCAATCCATCAACCACATCATTAAGCCTCCTGGCCAATACCTTAGTGATAATTTTGTATGCGCTATTCAACAAACTAAGGGTCAAAAATCTGCCAGGTGTTGTGCCCCCTTCTTCTTAGGAATCAAGACCAAGAGGGTTTTGTTAATACCCCTCTCTGCCCTCTTAGAATTCTCTCACTGCACCAATGATGTCCTCCTTGATGATATCCCAACAATGTTGAAAGAAAACTAAAGGAACATTTGGTCCCGAGGCCTTGTCACTTGCAAGAGAGAAAACCGCCTGTCTAATCTCCTCCTCTAGAAAGGGGCTCGCAAGAGTCTCACTCTGTGTCTAGGAGAGGTGGGGAAGTATGTCATGTGTAAAATCTAGTCTTGTCGTTTGCTCCTTAGTGAAAAGAGTAGCATAGAAAGCCCTAGCATAACTCCTGATATCTTCCTCCCTATGAAGTAAGAGCTCCCCGGCCTTGATACATGCAATGTGATTCATCCTTTTCCTCCCTGAAGTAATCCTGTGAAAGTAGGTTGTGTTCCTATTCCCTTCTTTGAGCCATTTCTTCCTCGATCTCTGCTTCCAGTAGATTTCCTCTCTCAGTAGGATCTCATCATACAGTGCTCGAAGAGTATCTTTGCTCAGTCTGTTAGCTTCATCCATCCAACCTGCTTCCTCCAAGTGATCCGGAATTTCCAGCTTCTGAAGAATCCTCTCCTTCTCATGTTTGCCTGGTAGCCTCTTGGTAACTTCCCAATTTTTTAGCACCTGGGCAGATGTTTAAATTTACCAATCAAAGTAGCCATACAAGATATGTGACATTTCTGACCATCCCACGCATGCTTGACTGTGTCTAAGAAATCTTCCTCCTTAAGCTAGTACCTTTTAAATCTAAAAGTTTGTCTCCTCTCATGACCTATGTTGGTCCTTAAAAGGATAGGCTTATGATCAGAGGTCAGCCTAGGCAAACAAGAGCCTTGCACATGAGGAAAATGGTCCTCCCAATCCACTGGCACCAAGAACCTATGTAGCCGGGAACAAGATAGATCCTCCCTTAAATTCGACCAGCTGAACTGAGCATTCACCAGTCCAATATCGATAAGGGTTACCCGTTGGATGAAGTCACAGAAGTCCTTTGTCTCCCCTGAGTGAGGGTGAGCTCCCGTCCTCTCTGAAGCTGAAGTCGCTGCATTGAAGTCACCGGCCACGCACCATGGCCGTCCAAAAGCAAGGTGCTGCCCAATCAGCTGTTGCCACAAATCATTCTTCTCTTCTCTAGTCTGAGGGCCGTACACCCCTGAGAAATCCCAGGAGAAACCGTCCCTCAAGCACCGGAAGTGAATGCTAATGGCCCATCGCCCAACCTACCTGTCCTCCACCTCGAAAGGGTTCCACAACATCATGATCCCTCCTGCCCTCCCTACAGCCGGAGAAGCCACCCCCTTTAAAAGTCTGCCACCCCAAATCTCCCTCATCAGCCCCTCTCCATCCCCATTACACTTTGTCTCCTGCAGGCATAGAATGTCTACCTTACACCTTCTCACCAACTCCTTCACCGTCTTCCTTTTCTGCTCCCCTTAAGCCCCTCACATTCCATAATACGATCCTCATGGGGACTGTGGAATACTCCCCTTCCCCTCCTCATCCTCCCCCTCCCCCTCCTTGTAACCCCCCCAACCCTTCTTTGGGATTTGTCCTTCTTCTTCTTCGCCCCCCTTGCCAAGGTTGCCCGCCATCTCTTCTGTATCCGGTTAAGGGACCCCCTAATACCCTTCTCCACCCTCTCATAAGAGACCCCCAACTGCTCCGCCAAATCTCTCATCTGTTCCTTCGTAATCTTCTCCACAACCCCCATGAGTTCCTTCCCCTCCTCCTTACCAGGTATACCTCAGTCCTCCGCCTCCTCCTCCGAATATCCTTCCCCGGAGGTAGGAGTGTTCGGGATATCCTCTTCGTCTTCGTTCGCTCCCAGCAAAAGACCGACGATCACCTCCGAAAGCCTGGTACAGATGTTGCCCTCTTCATCAGCATGAGCGGTAACAGAGATCTCTCCCGTCGGCCTCCTCTGCCCTTCCTCCTCAATCATGCCTAGGTCGAGTGCGGCAAGCATTGGAGTTGGGACGCGCAGAAGGTTGGACAGAGGGTCGGGCCCCCCATCTCCCTTCCCATATGGTCTTCAGCCTGTTGCTGCAGTGCCAAACCCTTCACCGGGGTCTCCCGATGACCGTCGTGCCCTAGGCCTTCCGCGGATAGAGCTCCCTTGGAGGTTGCTTGAGAGACGGTTCCTGATCGCCCTTGCTGAGGAGGCCGGACCTCCTCTTCCCCTCGCCACGGCGAACATAGAGGAGAGTGTTGCTCACTGGAAACCTCGCCCCCGGCCAACGGAGAGGACGACGCCGACAGAGGATTGGTCAGTGGAACACGAGGGCCAGTGACTATCGGGCGGGGGAGAAGGCCCTTAACGGGCCTCGCGAACTTGATAGCACAATAGAAGATGAATTCGGGTAAGTTCTGGGTCCTGCTTGGCGACTCAGAACCTACCCACGAAACACCTCCGCTCGACCTGCCTGTCCTGCATGTCTGAACACAGCCTTGGCCTGTTGGACCGGCCCGGTTTGCTGAGGGAGGTGCTGGTTTTGAAATGTGAACGCCTGCGCGAGCCGCTTATCCTACCTCCAACCGGCAGGGGTCACACAACAACCTATTCTTCCTTCACCCAAGCCTGAATGACGAAGGTGTTCCCATCGACGACTGTGGTGACAACAGCCAGGATAGCCGCCGTGCTTGCCACCTGCATCACAATAGCCACCGCCGTCCTCGAGCCTAATAGGGAGAAGCCTAAGCTCCCCCTTTCCGCGGTCTCGAAGCTCTGTACCAAGAAGGCAATGCCCTCTTCATCACAAAGAGGGAGAAGCACCCCCTCTAAGATGATGCTAACTCTTCTTGGCTTTGGAGTCGGAAAGCTTCCTTTGGACTTAGCCCAACGTTGGATTCGAAGAATGGCTCCTCCCGCGATGACGACACCCGTGTCCGCCATCGCCGCCACCGCTTGTTCGTCCTGCCCGACCACCTGGAAACTCCTCTCTGAGACCCTAGAGATGTCCTAGCACCCCCCTGCGAGCTCCTCAAATTTGAGTCTGACCTCCCCCGCTTCCGCCACCCCTTCCACCACCGTGATAAACAGACTCCGCCGCAGCCAGTCCGCTCGCTTGAGTAAGCACTCCACCGGATGATCCTGTGCATCGATGCACCTCTTGCTTCCGAAACCCAGAGCTCCCGGTGTAGGCCTATCCCTAAGCACGTCCATATAGGACCTCCCATCGTTTCCTGGCGAGCGTCCCCGAGCTCGGCAAAATCACCGAACGTGCTCCCTCTTCCCTAGCCCTGTCAATGGATCGGCTATATCCGATAACCCGATCCGAATTCGAAGTTTTTTTTCGGATTCGGATCAACTCATTGATCCAAAATGTTGCACGTTCGTGGATTCGGGGCAACAGTTTTCTGATCCGGATCAATTTTACGGGGCGCCGTTAAAACTCTCATTTCGGGGCGACTGGGTGAGCACTCCATCGGCGCATCGCGATCGGCTTCTCTCCACCCTCTGGGGTTTCTCTCCTCCGTTCTTCACATTCCACAGCCTCCACTCTCCAGCTCCACAACTCTCCTTGATCTCACGGCGGCAACGACGGCGGTGACCTCCCTGCACGCCTCTGAGCGGTGGGCAGGGCGCAAAATCTGGGCTTGTGGTGGTGGAAGGCGGACCTGCTCTGTACCCATTCCTGAGGGGTGGAGAAGGAAGAAGAGAGTCTAGTTATGGGAGGAGAACAGTGGGACCTGAACAGCTCGCTCGATGAGATGAGGGAGGAGGCGGAGGTGACGGCAGGGCCGGCTTCCTCTGAGGCCTGCTCATCTCAGAGGACCTCTGCTGGGAGCAAGGGGAAGTGGAAGGGGTCACGGCTGAGGCCGGGGAAGAAGGTCGACGCTGATGACAGCGAGAGTTCCAGCTCCGCAGTCGTGGGGGAGTGGTGCGGCGGCGGCGCGGAGGAGGAGGAAGAGAGCGGTGGCGGCAGGGGCAGCAGCAGCAGGATCTTCTGGTTCACCGTTGGCAGCACAGGCCACGCTCCGGAGGAGAGATACTCGGCCGAGAGGGAGCCGTAGGAGGTGGTGACGCACCAGTTCTTTCCCATGGCCGGCGGCAGGAGGGAAGGTGGAGCAGGAGGTGTTGGTGGAGGGGGTTCCAGTGCCGCCGTGCTGTTGCCGCGCTCGCACTTGGTTGGGGTGAAATTCTGGGATGACCCGGTGGTGGGCATGGCGGCCGTAGGGAGGACCACGGCTGAGGTGCCACAGGCAGCCAAGAAGAGCCGCCGGGGACCGAGGTCTCGGAGCTCCCAATACCGTGGCGTCACCTTCTACCAGCGGACCGGCCGGTGGGAATCCCACATCTGGTTAGCTAGCCTTCCTCCGTCAATTTCTTGTTTAATATTTAGATCTGAAAATTTGGATCCTAAAATTTGTGCTTATTATTTGCCTATAAAGGTATCCGTTTAGGTGCAATATCTTGTTTAGTATTTAGATCCGAAAATTCGGATCTAAACCCAACATGCAAATTTGGATCCCCTTACTCATTATCTATTGAAGATGTACATAATAGGATTTCGATTTAGATCCGAATCCGAAAATTGAAATTCGGATCCGATCCGAATTTGAAATAATATTTTATTTTAGATTTGGGTCGGATTCGGATCTAATATTATCGGATTCGGATTCGGATCACATCGATCCGACCCGTTGACAACTCTACTCTTCCCGCACCTGTAATAGGTGAGCACTCGGTCGGCCGGTCCCCTCCCAGGGACAAGCTCTGGCGATTGGCCTCCCCTGTGGACCATGCCGCCACAGGAGCTCCGTGAGAGAGAAAAACCACAGAGCTTCTCTCTCTAGAGAAAGCTAGGAATTTGACAAACCCTTGATCATGGGAAACTTGAAAGGATCTGAAACCCTTGACATCTGGGACCCTGATTTCCCTCTTCCTGCCTGCCACGTCTCTCCTGGATTGGGACTATGGATGCAGAGGGCATGCTTGTGAAACTGCAGCTGCCGGGCGTGTGTGTGCACAAGACTACAAGAGGTATCGCCTGTATGCTCTATAGTACAGATTTGGTGGACTTGGTGGAGCAGCAGAACTTATCCATTGTACACACACCTTGGTGGATCATCATTCAGGCATCTCCCATATTTTTGTCATGGTATCACTCATGTAGTGTACATATGGCTTGCAAGATCTGAGCTTGTTAAGTATACACATGACAGCCTTCTATGCATAGTGCACCCCAGTTGTTCAATGAAATCCTTCTTCTAATGTGATGCCCTCAACTACTAACGTATTCCCGAATGATGGCCAGTGCCGACCCTGTACACTGCATAAGATAAATAGGAACAAATTTTTTCATTGTTCTGAGGAATAGATTATATCTTTCAGATTCTCTGGAGTGAATCTATTATTGACAACATGAAATCAATCCAGGAACTTCTCAACGGTCGTTTGAATTTCGATTTACAAGAAATGACCTCTTAAATTTCATAAAGCCAGCCCAGCCCAGCCCAGCCCAGCCCAGCCCAGCCCAAGTTCAGCCCAGCCCAGATTTAACTTTTGAATTTGGGTGGGTCAAAGTTAGGCCAGGCCCATTTTCAACTTGGGCTGGCCCAAATTGGCCTTTGGCCCACCCAGCCTGCCCAACTTGCATCCTTACTTCATGTCACATGTGGGCATTGAAATTAAAAGAAAGAAGGTAACTACAGTCACTAGTCAGCATTACAAATAACTTTGTTCCCTGATCCTCAAATTTAAACTATAGTCTTCCTTGTGGGCTATTTCATAGAATGAAAACTAAGTAGGCTTTGAAAATATTACATACATTGACTTAGACAGTGCACGTAAAAGATGGTATATCACAATAACCCCTTGATTATGACATATTTGCAAAAAAAAAAAATCCTCCATAATGACCTCCTGTATACTTTTTACACACATAACCCCCTGCTTCTGCACACCGTTTGTGAAGTCAGGACTTTACCTTTGTGTACAGTAGAGACACGGGGGTATTTCCATGTATTCATTGTACGAGAGGCTTTTACAAATGTGAAGTGTTTTAGTGGGCTATATCCAAAGATCCTAAAACCCCCTCATTCCAGTCGGTCATGACACTGTACAAGATACAATGTTTTGGTGAAAAGGAGATGGATCATGGAAGTTTACAGCATTGGAGAAGGCAGATAAAATATGCAAAATTCTTGTTAACACTGAAGTGCCACAACATACAAATGCATGTGGTCCAACCATGACTGCAATAAACTCTTCTCTTTGGAGACCAGCTACATGAGCATTTGATTGGAGAAGTAAATTTCAGTTAGTTTATCAATAGTTTTTGGCACATCTTTAGGGACTGACAAATTATCACTTCTCTTTTTACTATATAGCTCATTGTAACTTTCTTCTTGTCTTTGTAAAAATATCGCTAGGGATGTTTTGTTTTTTTTCATTAGTATGTAACCTTTATCATAAGTATGTAGCTTTTTTTGGACTACATTTACTAGTTTTCATAAGCATGTAGTTTTTCTAAATAAATAAATTTTATTTATGTGATTAAGTTATTTGTTAGAAAATTACTGTAATTTCAAATTCTGATTTTCTTGGGATTCAACAGTATTTATCTTTTCTTAGAATTCTGCAATTGTGTCTAGTATAATACTCGACTAACGATGTCCTATCATCTATGGAATGTGCTTGATTCCTAGTTCATCATGCCTGTTTTCTCGTTAATTTATCTACTGCTCATGAGTGCAGGAAAGAAATGTGGATGCCAAAGTTCATGATTCAGAGCCTCCAACTCCAGTATCCATTATGAAAATGGGCTCAAGGTAGATCAGATAACTTTCCTTTCCCAGTAAGGTTAACCAGTGGTCTGTAGTTAGGCATTTGATAATGCTCCTGGATTTTACATACACAAAAGAGTAACATCATGCTAACTATTGAGTTGATGATGAGGATGAATTTACAGCATGAAGGAAATAAATTTGCTAATATGTATCAGATGCATAGATTTTTTGAAAAGTCTATGATACCCATGGATGCCAGTATCGGCTGAAACCGATACGTTTTGGCCCATACCGAAATGAGTTAGAACCTGCTTACTGTAGCAGGTCCGAAACTTGAAAAAAAACTTTTTAAATGGTTTCGGGCAAAACCGATACCGGTTTCGCCCCAAACTCACCCGTTTCGGCTTGAAACCGGACGTGTTCACTGTATTTTTTGCCTTTTTTGAATGTTTTGAACCGGTTTCGGCCGAAACCGAAACCGGTACATTTCGGTTTCGGTCAGGACCGAAACCGGTACTGCCATCCTTGATGATACCACAATTATATTAAAAGGAAAAGGAATGTACAAGTATAAGCTTTGAGCTCCCAAAAAACCCCTTTACAAAAAGGACCTCCCCACAAACTTGGTGTTCCCAATTAACTCTCCAACAACAAAAAAAGAGGAGTTATAATTCTCCACTTCACGCACTCTTGCCCAAGTGGCCACTTTCTCACCAACAAAAGAAATTAACCTATCTTTAGGCCTCGCTTCCTTGCCCACAGTGTTGCATCAAGGATCAGCCACCAAATGAAGGAGTCACCCTTCAGCTTCCATACCCTATGCCACCTGGTGAAGAGCTGCTGCACCCCCACAAACTGACGAACAGGCTACTGTAACCTCTGCTGTATCCTCGTCCATACACCGCTCGCTCGCATAGGCACATCCTGTGAATAGATGGTCCTTGCCCCCCCCCACACACACACACACAAGCAGCATAAGGAAGAAATGTGCTGAAGAAAAGGAACCACCCTATCACAGGTGGGAAGCCGCCCATGTGAAATCCTCCAAAGTAACACCTTCAGAGGACTCTTGGGAGCCCAAACCCGGGAAACATAAGAGTGCCCCCCCCCCCCCCCCCCCCCCCCCCCCCCCCCCCCCGAGATGAGAGAGTAGGCAGACCTGACTGAGAAGGCCCCTTCTGTCGCCCATCTCCACACCCAAGCGTCTGCCTTGTCACACACTGGCCGAAAGTCAAGAAGGAAAGACAAAAGCAGTATCAAATGCATAGATGCATAGATGAAGGAAATAAATTCAGACTTCACAGTCTAGGGGGGCTGAAGTGCCAGTTGTCAAGGAAATAGAAAACTAACAGGTGAAATTGGTGCAAAGTGTCTTAGACCTGAACAATGTGGTTCCAACCATGGGTCTAGTTCCTGTTTATGAGGTGAAGGGCTCGGAATACTTTCCTAGAGCAATATGAATCTTTCCAGTAGATTGTGACGTTATATCTAAAGCACATATTTTAGAAGACTTTGGCATCCAGGTAGGTTTCTGGAATTCATTATTTGATATGAAATGATGCACTGGTGTAATACCTTCATACTATGAAGCATGGTTAATGGGAATTTAATATCCGAGTTCCACAGAATATGGGTTCTAATCTTCAATATTCAGGATTGATCCAGTCCTCGATGCTTGTTTGGATTCTCGTAAATTATGTCTCAAGCAAACCAGTATAACTATTATACAAAATGCATTTGAGAACTTTGCCATTTCCACTTTATTTTCAATTAACTTTGTTATTAGGTCTTTTCAATATTCAATTTGACCCAGGTATCTCCATTTTACAGAGATCGTAGCAACATGGAGGATCCAGACGGGACACTATCTAGTGTTGCACAATGCATTGAGCAGCTCCGTCGGAGTTCTTCAACTGCTCAAGAGAAAGAACATTCTCTGAAGCAGTTGCTGGATCTTATTGAAATTCGTGATAATGCTTTCAGTGCTGTTGGGTCTCATTCCCAGGCAGTGCCCATACTTGTTTCTCTTCTCAGGTCAGGATCATTTGGCATAAAGATCCAGGCTGCGACAGTTCTAGGCTCTCTTTGCAAGGAGGATGAATTGAGGGTAAAAGTACTTCTCGGAGGCTGCATTCCACCACTGCTTTCCCTTCTCAAGTCCAACTCTTCCGAAGGGCAAATTGCTGCTGCAAAAACTATTTATGCTGTTTCTCAAGGAGGGGCAAAGGATCATGTTGGGTCAAAGATTTTCTCAACTGAGGGAGTTGTGCCTGTTCTTTGGGAGCAACTGCAAAATGGTCTTAAAAGTGGCAGTGTGGTAGATAGCCTGCTTACTGGAACATTGAGGAACCTCTGCAACAATACTGAGGGCTTCTGGTCAGCAACAGTAGAGTCTGGAGGAATAGACATTCTTGTGAAGTTGCTTGCAAGTGGAGATGCAGGTACTCAGGCAAATGTTTGCTTTCTACTTGGATGCATGATGATGGAAGATGCTTCTGCCTGCTCTACTGTTCTGGCAGCAGCAGCCACTAAGCAATTGCTCAAGTTACTAGGACCTGGTAATGAGGCTTCTGTTAGAGCTGAGGCTGCTGGTGCTCTGAAATCCCTTTCTGCTCAATGTAAGGATGCCAGAAAGGAAATAGCCAGTTCTAATGGAATCCCTGTCTTGATAAATGCTACAATCGCTCCATCTAAAGAATTTATGCAAGGAGAACATGCACAGGCATTACAAGAAAATTCCATGTGTGCTCTGGCAAATATCTCTGGCGGTTTGTCATTTGTTATTTCTAGCCTTGGTGAAAGTCTTGAGTCATGCACTTCGCCTGGGCAGATAGCTGACACACTGGGGGCCTTAGCGTCTGCCCTTATGATATATGACAGCAAAGCAGATTCAATTAGAGCATCAGATCCTCTGGTTATTGAAGAGATATTGGTTAGGCAGTTAAAACCCAAGCTGCCATTTCTTGTACAGGAACGTACAGTTGAGGCCTTAGCTAGCTTGTATGGGAATGTTATCCTCTCAAAATCACTTAGCAACTCCAATGCAAAGCGATTGCTCGTTGGTTTAATCACAATGGCAGATAACGAAGTGCAGGATTATTTGATAAGGTCTCTTCTCATACTTTGTAAGAATGAAGGAAGTCTTTGGCGTGCATTTCAAGGTCGTGAAGGGGTTCAACTGTTAATATCTCTTCTTGGCCTTTCATCAGAGCAGCAACAGGAGTGTGCTGTTGCTCTCCTCTCTCTTCTATCCAATGAAAATGATGAAAGTAAATGGGCTATAACTGCTGCTGGGGGAATACCGCCTCTTGTTCAAATTCTAGAGACAGGATCTGTAAAAGCCAAAGAAGATTCTGCAACGATTCTAGGAAATCTTTGCAACCACAGCGAAGATATACGTGCATGCGTCGAAAGTGCTGATGCTGTTCCTGCCTTATTATGGCTGCTAAAAAATGGAAGTGATAACGGCAAGGAGATTGCAGCAAAAACATTGAACCATTTAATACATAGATCAGACACTGGTACCATCAGCCAGCTATCAGCCCTATTAACCAGTGAACAACCAGAATCAAAAGTTTACGTCCTGGATGCTCTGAGAAGCTTGCTCTCGGTTGCACCACTTAATGACATACTGCATGAAGGCAGTGCTGCAAATGATGCCATTGAAACAATGATAAAAATTCTTAGCTCTCCCAAGGAGGAGACTCAGGCAAAGTCGGCAGCAGCTCTTGCTGGACTCTTTCATTGTAGGAAGGACTTGAGAGAAAGTCATATTGCTGTTAAGACTCTTTGGTCAGCTGTGAAACTACTAAATGTAGAATCTGAGAGAATCTTGGTGGAGATTGCTTGCTGCCTTGCAGCTATATTCCTTTCAATCAAACAAAACAATGAAGTTGCGGCTGTTGGTAGAGATGCATTGGCTCCTTTAGTTGTACTTGCTACTTCCTCAGTTCTGGATGTGGCAGAGCAGGGAACACGAGCTTTGGCTAACCTTCTTTTGGATAAGGAAATTTCCATGCAAGCTTTTCCAGAAGAGATCATCCTGCCAGTCACGAGAGTGTTACGAGATGGCACAGTTGATGGTAAGACTCATGCTGCAGCTGCAATCGCTCGTCTTCTTCAGTGCCGATCTATTGATCATGCAATCCTAGAAAATATAAATCGTGCTGGGACGGTTCTTGCACTAGTTTCTCTGTTAGAGTCTACTGCCGCTGAAAGTGCTGCCACAGCAGAGGTTCTTGATGCACTTGCCCTCCTATCAAGGTCAAAGGGAGCTACTGGAAATATAAAAGCTCCATGGACAATCCTTGCTGACCATCCTCAAACCATAGCACCACTGGTCTCATGCATTGCTTATGTGTCACCTTCATTTCAGGACAGATCTATTGAAGTTCTCTCAAGACTCTGCCGTCATCAAGCTATTGTTCTGGGTAATTCTATAGCCAGTGTCCCTGGCTGTATTGCATCAATAGCCAGAAGGGTTATTAACTGCAGTGTAATGAAAATCAAGATCGGGGGAGCTGCCCTTCTTATTTGTGCCACAAAAGAACATAATCAAAAAGTTATTGAAGCTCTCAGGGAATCAAATTTGTCCACATACCTTGTTCATTCGCTTGTTGGAATGTTGAGCTCTACACATTCATATCCGGAAAAGAAGGATGCGGAAAGCAGTGATGATATTAGCATTCAGCGACATCCTAAGGAGCAACCTGGAAATGGTGAAACTGAATGTAGCACAGCCGTGATTTCAGGTGACACCATTGCTACGTGGCTTCTCTCTGTAATTGCTTGTCGTGATGACAAAAGTAAGGCTGCTATTATGGAGGCTGGAGCGATTGAAGTTCTTACTGAGAAAATTTCTCAGCATCTACTCCTAGTTGCACAGGTACGCCAAGACTTCTTTAAACTTCTGTTATTTGGTTTTGCGTTGGATCTGTAAACATCTTGACTTTTAAGATGCTATGTTTTTGTTTGTTTGATAACATTTAGCAGATATATTCTCTAGTTTTCTAGTTAGTAATACTGTACTAACCTACTAGATGTTTATAAGTTTGTGCTTGATAATTGTCCGAGGCTGGATTGAATAAGATATTATCTGAACTGAAACATTGCAGAGTGAAGCTAAAGAAGATAGCAGTACTTGGGTTTGTGCTTTGCTTTTGGCAGTGCTGTTTCAAGACAGAGATATCATACGAGCACATGCCACAATGCACTCCATTCCAGTTCTTGCAAGTCTCTTAAGGTCAGAGGACTCAGCTGACAGATATTTTGCAGCGCAAGCACTAAACAGTTTTGTCTGTAATGGTAGCAGAGGTACTCTCTTGGCCGTTGCCAATTCAGGGGCAGCTGTTGGGCTCATCTCTCTGCTTGGTTGTGCTGAAACAGATATATCTAAACTTTTGGACCTGGCAGAGGAATTCTCATTGGTGTCCAACCCAGAACAGATCTCTCTTGAGAGATTATTCAGGGTTGATGACATTCGGGTTGGTGCAACTTCCCGGAAGGCAATACCTGTTCTTGTTGATTTGCTTAAACCAATTCCAGACAGGCCAGGTGCACCATTTCTGGCACTGGGGCTTCTGACTCAGTTAGCAATAGATTGTCCCACTAACATGGTTGTAATGGTTGAAGCTGGGGCTCTTGAGGCATTGACTAAATATCTTTCTCTTGGCCCCCAAGATGCAACAGAAGAAGCCGCCACAGATCTATTGGGTATTCTTTTCAGCAGTGCTGAGATAAGGCGGCATGAATCTGTGTTTGGGGCTGTCAGTCAGCTTGTGGCTGTCCTGCGCTTGGGTGGAAGAAATTCCAGGTATAGTGCTGCTAAAGCATTGGAGAGCTTGTTTTCTTCTGATCATATAAGAAATGGAGAGTCTTCACGACAAGCTGTTCAACCCCTTGTGGAAATTCTAAATAGTGGTCTAGAAAGGGAGCAACATGCGGCCATTGCTGCATTGGTCAGGCTACTATCTGAAAGCCCATCTAGAGCCCTTGTGGTAGCAGATGTTGAGATGAATGCAGTTGATGTCCTTTGTCGGATTCTCTCTTCAAATTGTTCTATGGAACTGAAGGCAGATGCTGCAGAGCTATGCTATGTTCTCTTTGGAAATACTAGGATCCGGTCTACAGTGGCTGCTGCTCGCTGTGTAGAACCACTTGTCTCCTTATTAGTGACCGACTTTGGCCCTGCTGAGCTGTCAGTAGTTCGGGCATTGGATAAACTATTAGAAGATGAGCAGTTGGCAGAACTTGTTGCGCAATATGGTGCTGTTGTTCCCCTTGTTGGTCTTCTTTTCGGCCGAAATTATAAACTTCATGAGGCTGTCTCTCGAGCTTTGGTGAAAATAGGAAAAGACAGACCAGCTTGCAAGATTGATATGGTGAAAGCTGGCGTAATTGAAAGCATACTCAATGTCCTCCCAGAGGCACCTGATTTTCTCTGTGCCGCATGTGCAGAATTACTTCGCATATTGACAAACAATGCTAGCATAGCTAAGGGACCTGCTGCAGCAAAAGTTGTGGACCCTCTGTTCTCCTTACTAACAAGACCAGAAATTGGTCCTGATGGGCAACATAGTGCATTACAGGTTCTTATTAATATTCTGGAGCACCCGCAATGCCGTGCTGATTACAACCTGACATCTCATCAGGCTATTGAATCTGTCATCGCATTACTAGATTCACCAATTCAAGCGGTACAACAGCTGGCTGCTGAACTCTTATCTCACCTGCTTTTGGAGGAACATTTACAGAAGGATGCTATTACACAGCAAGCCATAGGTCCCCTGATTCAAGCTCTTGGATCTGGTGTACCTATTACACAACAGAGAGCCATAAAGGCTCTTGTTAACATTGCATTAGTTTGGCCTAATGCAATTGCAAAAGAAGGTGGTGTTTTTGAGCTTTCAAAAGTGATATTGCAAGCTGAACCTCCGTTGCCTCAGGCTTTGTGGGAATCTGCTGCATCTGTTTTATCAAGTATTCTGCAATTCAGTTCTGAATTTTATTTGGAAGTGCCTGTAGCTGTGTTGGTTAAGTTGCTTCGTTCTGGAACAGAAGGTACAGTTGTTGGTGCTCTAAACGCACTGCTTGTGTTGGAGAGTGATGACTCCACTAGTGCTGAAGCGATGGCCGAAAGTGGTTCAATTGAAGCACTTTTGGAGCTTCTTAGGAATCATCACTGTGAAGAGACTGCTGCAAGACTGCTGGAAGCATTGCTGAATAATATGAAAATTCGGGAAACAAAATCTGCAAAGTCTGCAATTTCACCACTGTCCCTCTACCTTCTGGATCCACAAACACAGTCTCAGCAGGGAAGACTTCTTGCAGCCCTTGCTCTAGGTGACCTTTTCCAGAATGAGGCTCTTGCTCGAACCCCAGATGCTCTTTCAGCATGTCGGGCACTGGTAAATCTTCTTGAAGATCAACCTACAGAAGAAATGAAAGTGGTTGCCATATGTGCATTGCAAAACCTTGTTATGTGCAATCGATCTAATAAGAGAGCTGTTGCAGAGGCTGGTGGTGTTCAGGTTGTGCTAGACCTAATCAGTTCCAGTGATCCTGATACATCCGTCCAGGCAGCAATGTTCATCAAACTTCTCTTCTCTGGTCTCTCAATCCAGGAGTATGCTTCTAGCGAGACGGTTAGAGCTATAACTGGTATGCTCTTGTCAATCATTTTGTTATGCATTTGAACTGCTTTTTCCTATCCTTTTCTCTCTCCTTTGTTACGTACATATTAGTCAAGGATATAAGTTGATAGTTTAATTTATGTCTCACTGATGAACCAAAAATAAGCATGGTTGGTCGCTTGAGTTAAGGGCATGCCACTCCTGGCTGGAAATGGCTTTGGACTTCTTGGATGTCATGTAGTCTCTCTGGAGATGGGGGAAGATTTTTATGCCCAAAGTCTAGCGGTAGTTACCATAACTAGCAGATACCCTTTAAAAGCCCGAAAATCTGGATAGATGCTGATGTTTCGATCAAAACCACTGTGAGAATAGCACCTTAAATAGCACCAACTATGGAAATCTACCTATTAACTTGTTTATGCCAATATATGCTGCATCTTGTTATTGCATTTCTGCATCTTTTTGGGGAATCTGCCTTTAGGTCATTTTGCTTATTCTCTACTCTTCAGCTTTTATTTATGTTGGTGTGGATTTCAAAAATTGAACATTAATATTGCTTTTAATGATGGCTGTGACTCAACTGTGTGATTTCTAGCCTTATGGTTAACTTCTTTACATGCTGATTTGTTAGTATGTATCTGGGCTGTTGCCTTGAAGTTTGGGTTTGTCCTCTTCTCTGTTGAGCAACATAACTTAGCTTCTTGTGACCAGAGATTCTTTGACTGCAATAGGCTCTAAAATCTCTTTATCAGAATGTTCCACTTTCCAAAACTTTATTGAAATTTTTATTTGCAATATGATAATGGACTGTCGAAAAGTGCTTCAAGGCATTTTGCTCAAAATGATCTGAAAATTTTGCATATCCTTAAAATTATTTGAATTGTATCCTTAATTTAAATTTCATATTTTGGTAACTGATTCCTGCTGTCCGCATTATTTAATTTTCTACTTATTCTTCACCTTGATGTTTCCAGAGATTTAAATTAACTAAACTTGTGGCATCTCTCATAATGGATAAGTACCCCCTATGTACATTGTATACATATAAAGTGTCATGAGGGTGGGAATAATTTGGCACGAGCAGTTGCTGTAGTAGTTGGATATATTGCTGAGTGTCCAATGTCCATAACATTGTTTATACCCCGGAATCATTTCGATCAAAAAATAACAACTCAACCTGGATTCTAAAAAGAAAGAAAGAATCTCAAATATAAAATTGATTCGATACTCGTTGGACCCCGAAAATCTGACATTTTTCTGATATTTTCAGAGAAAAATATCTATTTAAATCTGATCCATAATGCGATGGCATAAATCGGTGTAAAACCGTGGTTGTTCCATGCTTGGACAATTTTAATGGTCCTGGGATTCCCTAGGTGGGGTTATTCCCATAAAGCCGTCGTGTTTTAATGCACGGGAATTCCGTTGAACACCAATGTACCCACGCAACAAAAACAACAAAAGGTGGAGTCTTCCTACTTTTACGGACTATTTCCGGCAAGCCGAGGTGTAATCCCTGCGCTCCGAAGTCTTGGGGCAGCAAGACGGCGTCAAGGAGCAATCAAAAAGACAAAACTAAATTTTCCACGTGCAGCCGCCTTAGGGCGTGTTTGGAAAGGATGTAGGGTGGAGGGATTTTTTTCAAAATCCCTTAGAGAGAGAAGAAGCACCTTTTAGGTAGCTTTTGGAGATTTTCCAATTCTCTTCCCTTTCTCCCTATCTCTCTCTAAACCTCGAAATCCACCATAAATAAAAGCTGATGGGACATTGGGACATTTGGAAAAGCTTTTGAAAAAGGAGGGATTCCAATGATTGGAGAGATCAAAATCCCTCTGCTACATCCTTTCCAAACGCGCCCTTAGAAAAGAACCAGAAGAAGACAAAAATCCCTGGCTCCATGGGGCCACCTCCCTAGGCTCCAACTCCCCCTCTTCCTTCTCTGGGGTGGCGCAGGTCAAGGGGGGAGGACCCCTGGCTTTGTAGACCGGGGGGGTGGGGGGGGGAGCCTCCCCCGGCTGTGCAGACCGGGGGAGGTCCCCCGGTCGTGCACACTGGGGATATCCCCAGTGGTACAGACCGGGGGTAGCCCGGTTGTGCAGACCGGGGTCCCCCCCCCGTCACTCCAACCGGGGGTGCTCCTTCCGGTCCCTTTCTCCTCAGCGCAAACAAACAAAAAGACCAAAGAGAGAGAGAGAGAGTGAGAAGAAGAAGAATCCTACCCCCACCACAAGTTATCTGGGGTCCTCCTCCAAAGTAATTAATATGCAATTCACGGGGGGATGCACCCCAACTTGACACCCTCCTACCACTTTAAAAAGAAGAGGTTGGCCAACACTTGAGGTATCTAGGAAGAGCATGGAGGAGCTGCACAAGGAGCACTTGGAGCTCTTGAAGGCCTTCATGGCGTTGAAGGCTTGAGGGCTTGAAGACTTTCGTTATTTGCAAAAACCCACAAAGGGTATATGCACACAAATGCCCCTGCAATCATGTTAATTGTTGTAAGAAAATGGTTGAAAATCAGAGTTGAAAGGAGGAGGGGCAGCTATCTTTTCCTCTCTCTCTTGCGGACATACAAAGGAAAAAGGAGAAGAAAGAAAGGAGACTTACCTCCACCATCATGCACCGGAGGGAGGCTCTTCCTCTTGCAATAAATGCACGTCAATCAACCAAGGGAGGTCCCTCCACCTCTATTCCCAACTCCTATAAGTAGGAGCCTTGGTTCATTTGAACGGGACACAATGGAGAAGAGGGAGAAGCACCTTGGAGAAGCTTGCGCAAGGAGCACTTGGAGCGCAAGGAGCACATGGAGCTCCTGAAGGCCTTGAAGACTTGAAGAGTCGAAGATGTTGTGTTGTCGAAAAACCCACAAAGGGGGTATGTTATTGTTGCATACACGAAAAACCCTGATCTCTTAGAAAATTGCAGATAACCCCTTGCTAGTGTGAAATTGTAGAAAAACTCTTGAAAGGTGAAAAATTGCAGAAAAATCTTGAAATATCAAAAAATTGAAGGAGTATCCCCTGCTTGTGGGAAAATTACACAAAAGCCCCTTGTTCAGCCCATATATTACTAAAATACCCCTGACCTATTCATAAATTACCAAACTGCCCATGAACTTTCCAAAAATGACCAAAATGCCATTGGAGTTCAGAAATTGCATAAAAGCCCTTGTTTAGTTCAGAAATTGCACAAAACTCCTAGCGTGTCCCAAAATTACCAAAATGCCCTTGTTCCGGTTCACGCCATTTGCGCGACTCGATGGAGGGGGACCTCCCTGAAGCGACTTGAGCTCTCCTGAGTTCGGCTTAAGGTTAGCCTTCGAATCCATATACCTTTTTCATGGCCAAGAACTGTCGTACCCGGAAAATCGAGATAGGGGTGGAATTGCAAATATATCCCGAAAGGGTTGAAATTGCAAACAAACCTTGGCAAGTCAAGAAATGGCATATGAGTCCAAAAAAATACATAAAATTACAAAAATATCCCCAAAAGTCAAGAAATGACGGAAATATTCGGGGAAGTCAAGAAATGTCAGAAATATCCCTAGATGTCAAGAAATGACGGAGACGCCTCGGGAAGGTCAAGCAATGAGGAAAATACTCAGAAAGTCAAGAAATGACTAAAACACCCAGGAAATCAATAAATGACAGAAATACTCAGGAAAATCAAGAAATTACAGAAACACTTCGGGGAGTCAATAAATGACAGAAATATCATGAGAAGTCAACAAATGATAGAAATGTCTCGGGAAGTCAAAATTGTAGAAATATCTAAGATGGGTCAAAATTATAGAAATACCCAAGACGGGTCAAAAATGCGGAAATACCCAAAGTGGGTCATAAATTGTAGAAATATCTAGAAAGGGTCTAGATCCCGATGAAATTTAAATTCAACGGTCTGATCGTGGTCGGGAGTAAATCTAACCGTCCGATTGTTGGCAAGAGCAGACTCAGCGGTCCAGTCGCAACCCGGAGCAGAACCCGTGGTCTGATCTTCAATGGAAGTAACCCAAAAGTGCAATCGCAAGTAGAAGCAATCCAACAGTCGGACCACGACCAGATGTAGAATCAAAGACCCGATTACACAATCGAGGCCTGATGTAAACGTCTTAACTGGCCGATTGTAATCTGAATTCCATATGTTCAAGGAATGGAAGCCTTCAAGTTTTCTTGCAAGGGTATGCCTCTAATGAACGGCCATCAAGGTCATATCAATTAGGCGAAACTCACAATATCACAACCGATATTGTAGAGTTCAAAAGGGTATCTTCGACAATTAATCAAGGATATTCGAACTTTAAGCCGATGTAAATAAACACCGACTGCGGTTGATGGGGAAATGTCCAGTACTCGAACCCTAAATCGTTTGATAAGCCCAAACGTGCGGAATCAATAATATGCGTGCTAAAATATGTGCGTATTGATCCAACAAATGGATACAAACGTTGAAACATTTTCTGTGTGTTAAACATTACACCACGGTTGGAAGCCTGGAACTGTTGAAATGGTCAACCAAAAGTCACCTCACTGAAAAGCTATGACTGAGCCTGAATTGTTGACAAATGGTTTTGTGTTGATGCTATACTTACAAGTCAATGTATACTTACACTTCCTTCTCTTTGGACGCTTCACATTTCTTTAATATACCTGATCACAATGTTGTTTCATACAGTAAGTTATTTCTTCATTGACCTTACGTCATTATTAATAATTATCATAATTTTCTTTTTGGTGTGTAGCTGCTATCGAGAAAGATTTATGGGCTAGTGGGAGTGTCAATGAAGAGTATTTGAGAGCTCTAAATGCATTGCTTGGCAATTTTCCCCGTTTAAGAGCCACTGAGCCAGCGACACTCAGCATCCCACACCTTGTTACATCACTCAAGACTGGATCGGAGGCGACCCAGGAGGCAGCACTGGAAGCACTTAATCTTCTCAGACAAGCTTGGTCAGCATGCCCGGCTGAGGTCTCCAAAACTCAGGCAGTTGCCGGATCAGAGGCTATTCCTTTGCTGCAATACTTGATTCAGTCTGGTCCACCAAGGTTTCAGGAAAAGGCAGAACTCCTTTTGCAGTGTTTGCCCGGAGTATTAACAGTAATTATCAAGCGTGCTAACAATCTGAAGCAGTCTGTGGGAAACCCCAGCGTTTACTGCAAGCTTACACTTGGCAACAGCCCACCTAGGCAAACTAAGGTAATGCGAACCCTGTTTTTTTTCTTCTGTGAAAGAAAGTGTTGTCATCAATCATCATCTTCTATCTGTCATTTATTTTAGTTTTTTATTTTTAGTACTTTGGATAAGCTATGCATTATTTAAAGGCTAAAACTAGATGCATACAAATCCTCCCATGTTAGCCAGTTATGTTCAAATGAATTCATGGTTTTTCACGCCCAGCTATTTATTATTTAAGGCTAGATGCAGGTATATATGGACTTTAATCCCCACATGGATAAATTACACACTTTATTTTATTTCTTGCTCTTTGTGCTGAAGTATCTTAATTGGAAAATTAAAAGAAATGTTTTCTTCATTTCCATATTTCCTATGCATCATGACCAAGGGCTTAAATTTGAAGAAGGGTTAATCGTGACACAAGATTATTGCAGTTGACTGAGCTTTTGATGTGATGTATATTAATATTTTGTTTCAAACGGCCAGTTAGTGTCTTCTACTAGTAAAAACCAACAAATTTGGATGACCCATACTGTAGTCTGTAGACCTGACAATAACAATATTATCTAGTGACCTCCAAAGTGAACATAAAGCTATCTCCCCGATTTTCACTAGTGAGGCAATACCTTCACTGTGGATCCTTTTTAAGTTTCTTGGGAGCTTCTCTAGGAGTTTGTGGCTGTGCATTCTTTTGGTTTTCTTGTTCCGGTAGGGCTGTAAGAAAATATATGGTGATGTGATAGATGTATTCCTGTACCATATTGGCAATAATTTATAATTACCTTGTTGTGATCAGAAAGCTAGTTTTTCTGCTGCCGTTCTTATTTATACTCTGCATTCTCAACATATTCATTTCTCAAGCTGGATGTTGATTTATTTTATTTCTAGTATTTAATCCTTTCTGTGTGGGACATAGCATGTTTGGAATGAGATGTCCAGTCTTTGAAATAATGTTTTGTGTGACTTAAGGTTTCCAATGATCCTCTTTTGTAGATTGTTTCGACTGGTCCTACTCCAGAATGGAATGAACCATTTGCATGGGCATTTGATAGTCCTCCAAAAGGCCAGAAACTTCACATTTCTTGCAAGAACAAGAGCAAATTTGGGAAGGTAATGCACAAAAACAAACCCTGGCTATCTGAAACCAACAGCATGCTGAGAGAGACCTGGACAAAATTCATTTCATGCTTGTTAAAAACCTGATTTAATTTTTGTCTTGATGTCAGAGCTCTTTTGGCAAAGTGACGATCCAGATCGATCGGGTTGTTATGTTGGGATCAGTTGCTGGGGAGTACACACTTCTGCCCGAAAGTAAAAGTGGGCCTCGGAACCTAGAAATTGAATTCGTTTGGTCAAACAAGTAATGACCTCTGAAAAAGCCATCTTTTCTTGTAATTGTAACTTAGAGGTAAATTGAAATTGGATATTCATCTCTTTTTAACCCTTCGTCTACTTGAGTTTGTTGTATATATAGTCCGCAGAGATGTTTGTTCTATAAAGTCCTCTGCAAGTTGTAAAACAGCGTTGTTTCCCGCTTTTAGCCTGTGATGATGAGTTATTCTTTATTTTTTTTCTCCCCCTCCCTCCATGTTTGCCCCGGTTAGGACTGCGGGAAGAATTTTCGGCACTCTTCTTTGATTTTTCTTATAATATGTGTAATGCAGCAAAGTTCATGATAATGATTTGATTTTGAGGAGGTCTTTTTGTTCTTCGAACTCTGTAGCCTGGATGTCAAAATTTATGGAGAATGCTAACTGGACATGAAACCTTCTCCATTTTGCCAAATTTCCGTGATGCCGGTGAATCTGATAGTTTTGAACTTACTAACCGTCCAGTGTCCACTGTGAATTTGTTTATAAAGGGTTTTTGGTCAAAGATTGTTCTTTAGATGGGTAAGAAAAGTGAGGAAGATTTCTGAGTCAAGCTAGATGGATTGGCATTTTACCGTCAAGGGGTTACCAGGCCATCAGTCATCCATAATGGCTAGGATTTAAGGGTGGAAACAATGGATATTGTAATCTTTTTGGGGGGGCTATCTTTATTAGTTTTTGGGAGGCTCTGTTTGTTGTTTTTTGGGAGTGTTTTACCTTCTTGGTAGAAGCCCGGAGGGTTTGGTGATTAGTGTTTGTACTCTTACCTTTTTTCGATGAATTGTGGCTGTATGCCACCTTCCAAAAAACGTCTGTCTACATTCAGTATCTTCTGGAATTTGGTATCTTTCTCAGAATTAACGTTGGTCAGCTCTCAGAAAAAAATGCAGTATCTGAGCAAGAGAATCTCTCTCTCTCCATGCTTACCTTCCACCTGAGATGCATCAGCCTCTTTTCCTCTTCCCCCTCTCCCCTGCACAAGGACATACACGTCAACCCTTCTCCCCCTCTGCGACCTGAGGCTTGGTGGCACATCGTGTAGAATTAAAGCTCTCTGTGGCACAAGATCCCCCGTTGCGTTGGAAATGTTCTGCCTGGCATTGTTCTTGTGTAGTAGCAGGACAAAACCCTCTTAGACTACGAGGGCCTGTGCCTAGCATTGCCCTTGTGAAGCCCACCTAATTTTTGTTATTTATTATTTTTTATGCATTACCATGGTGATGATGGGATCAACAACTCCCATTTTCATTTCCGTTCGCGATTTGATAGGGAAAATGAATCATTTTCATTTTCGCTTGTCTCCATTAAACTTTGTAGGTGATTCTATTTCATTTTCCGTCTCTGATCCATTTATTGCCCTACTTGATCCAACATGTATTACCACCATCTGTACAAGAGACATCACTCTTGATCCAACATGTATTACCACCACCTGTACAAGAGATGGAGCCAAAATATCACTTCAGAGTGCATAAAAATATTTTCATCATTTTTTAATCATCCTAACGATGAGATTGAATGTAGATTTTGGGATTTTTTTTATAGCTCCTGGTCTTCTAATCTCCTGTTGCAGCTGTTACTACTATCTTCTCTCTTCGAAGAGTTCTTTTTGACCTAGAGTTTTAGCAAGATCTTAGTTGAATTGGATGTTGAATTTAATTTTTAAAAAGATAGTGTAATATGAGCAGGTAATTTGGACTATCCATATGGCACATCGAAACTCAGTCTAGGTATCCTAATTATCTACGGGCCAGGGAAGGGAAATACGGATATCTTGAGATTATAAATACGTCATTCTTTTCTTTGTTTTGTTGATAGTCTTGTGCAGTGTTTCGGAATGATTACCGTTAGTCGATTCTATGGAGAATCAAAATTCGATATATGTCAAGAAAATACCATGTCTAAAATGATGAAGATCAATGTTGTAAACCTTATTATCTAATCTATTTTAAAACAACTTTGATTTAATCATCTCACTTTTTCCCCTTATGTGTATATCGAATTTCATTAATTAGAAAGGTGGGACAGTTTTTTTTAATCTTAAAATATTTCACATTTATAGATTTTATGGTTAAAATGTATTAATTAAGTGTTTTCAAATGATGCCCTGTTTATTATAGTCCTATCAAAACTGCCCGCTCTTTGTTTTGAATTGGACGATCTAGGTAAGTTTAACATGGGAATGCACAGTGTAGGCTGGCCCCTTCCGCATCCTTTATGGCCCCCATATCTCCTATTCCTTCCCCTTCATCAGCATCTTCTGGTTTGGATCCCCACCTTAACATTAAACTCTATGCCCAAGCAGTATTTGCCATTTCTTAACCCCTCAAAGTCCCTATTTAATCATCTTTACAAACATTCAAATTCAACTATTTCTATAAATTTAGAGTAATATTATTCCAGGGGTTTTCTCCCACTTCTAATTAAGCCCACAAATCAATGTAGACAAGCTCAAACACATGGCCTAACCATAGTTTAAAAGGTCTTGAGGCGGTTGTGAGGGGCTTTCTGTAAACCTTATAAGACGTAAGCCTTAAGACACAACGAGACGTAAGCCTTAATAGAGAAGAAAATAATTTTAAAACCATAAAAATGTTAAAAATAATAGTCATTTTCATGTGTTAATGTTATATCAACTCAATGATAAGTTCATGTTATTTCAAAAGTACTAAATTATGAGCCAGTTGTCTAGTGCAGTTGCTTTGTCACCCTTCCCCATATGGGGGAATGTAATGCCCCGGATTTTTCGGATCTGATCCGTGGGTTTCGGATCGTCTTTCCGCGGATTTCGGATTGTGTCCGATCGAGTTTCGGGCTATTTTCACCGGATTGTCGGACCCACTGGCGGTGTGCCCGTGAGTTTCCTTGGGTCCGTGGTGTTGTGAGAAGCACGCCGGTAATTTTCTGTAATTTTCGGAGCACCTCTGTGGGTCCCGGGTTGCATTTTGCGGTTTTCGCGTGTTTTCCGTGTGTCGGACCTTCGGAACCCCGTATAGGATAAACCGTTGCGTTCTCTAACGCCGGGACGTTACCACGGTGATCAGTGTGTTCCGAGGATCGCGGGAGTGTATTTTTCTATTTTTCGGTATTTTCCAAAATTTCAGATTTTCTATATAAACCCCCTCCCTTTTCTCTCTCCCCATCTCTCATTTCTCTCTTCCCTCCCTCTCTCTTCTCTCACGCTCTCTCCTCTCCCCCTCTCACTCCGGGCGGCCGACGGAGGCGGCGAGGGCGGGGCGGCATGGCTCGTGGGACGTGGAGCGACGGGCTCGGGACGAGGATCGCGATGGTGGAGGCGGTTCGTGGGATCGCGAGCCGGCGAGGGTTTAAACGGCGTTTCTTCGTAGATCGGCATCCACGGTGCGTCGTTTCTTCGGTGGAGGTAGGGAGATGGACTCCCAACTCGTGCGCTTTCTTTTCCCGCAAGTTTTGTAGGCTACGGTGAGCCGAGCGGGTTTATTTGAGCGATTTGAGGGAAAATCCATATTTTTGGGGTGTGCGCCCGATCTATCGTTCTACCGCGTTTCGGACCAATTCGAGGGTCTAGATGCATGCTAGGGGCCATAGGGGAGCTTCCCCGTTGTTTTCCCCATCATCAGTGGATGATCGCGGCGTGGAACGGAATTTTTGGTGTTAGTTCGCCTTTCGCCGTCGGGACGCTATGGCGGTAGTTCCAGTGACCGCCACAGTGCATAACGCGCCTGGGCAGGTGCGTTACACTCCCTTTGTTTTGGGTATTGGCGTTCGTGGGCCTGACAGTCCCACGATAGACTGCCACAGGGCTATAACGCCCCCACGCTAGACCATTACAGTGATTCCGACCGTGGTTTACGACTGTTGGGGGTCATAGACACCTGACGCACCCGGTGTGGGGCGTCAGAGTAGTGTGATGCCCCTGGGTAGGAGCGTTAGAGTCAACGCATCCACCCCTCTCCCTAATGCACTTGGGTAGGTGCGTTAGAGAGCATGACGCACCGAGCGGCATGCGTCACGGCCTGTGTTGTTCCGTGGCCTAACGCACCAGTGTCGGTCCGTTAGGTGACGTAACTCCCCTGGGGGAGCGCGTTACGTTTAGTTTTACTCGCCCTTCTGACGGCCCTATGTTGGAGCGTCAGAGTCGTTGTGACGGTCGAGGCTTGGACCGTTACAGACTGTGACGGCCCAAGGTTAGACCGCCAGGCACTGCGTTGCGCCGAGGTGAGTTTTTGCGTTCGCCGCTTTCGTTCCGAGATGTGTGGATCCCTGGTCGACCCGGTTGTGACCCAACGGTTGACTTGCGGTCTCGTGAATGCCCATACACCCGTGGGGGTTCTTTGTCCGTGTTTTAAGGGTGTCGGCAGGATCGGGCTACCTCAATTAGCATGCCCGTAGGTGTGGTGGGTCCGAGTGACCCCACGTGTTCCGGGCTTTCGTGTTACGCTTGACCGAGTCACCGTGTATCGGTGTGTGTGTGGTGGGGTCTCCCCTGCATGCCGTAAGTTTTCCTGGAAGATGATTCCCGAGTGGGCCATGTGTTTGGCCTTGGACTGCGAATCCCAATTATCGGCGTGGCGACTTGTGCGCTGCCCTGGAAATCGTGCTTCTGTGCTTTCCGCGTGGGCCATGTGTGTGGCCTTGGACTGGGAGTCCAGTTGCCCAGCCTGGGGTTGGAGGGTTCCCGCTTTTCCCTGAGAGTGGGATTTGGTTTGGCGGCCTGTGAGCTACCTTGGGAACTGTGTTTCTATGTTTCTGCGTGGCCGAGTGCGCGACCCGTGGACTGTGAGTCCCGTTTCTTCTCCGACTGTGGTCACCGTGCGATGGTGCTGGTACATGGGACGGTCCCCGGATTTCGTCAGGTTTGGACGTTGTTTTCCATTGACTTGAGAGTCTACTCTCTCAGCGACCCTCCACTAGTCGTAACCTGCTTACACGTTTAGTGGTCCCACCTGGGAGTAGGTGGAGAGGCTTACCTTGAGGACGATTTTAGACTGGTTTCCATCGGGCCCCGCGTCTAGCAGCCAGAGTCCGGCTGAGGGGAAAACCGATCAGAGGGCCAGACCAGGGACGGACGGTCTATGTGTGCACACGTGGTTGGGGGCGGTTGGACCCATGCTGACGGACGTGACCCCAGCTAGTCACTTGGTTGTGGTTACTTGTACGGTGTCTCAGTTCCCGCTAGGCCGGAGGGAGACACCTGAGGCACGGACTAAGACGTCAGTGGACGCATTCGACCTTGCTTCTAGTGGTAGGCACTCCTGTTCTGGACAGAGAGTGGCAGACTGTCAGTTTCTGTGACTTCGACCTTCGGGTTTTTGGTCATGTTGATCGTTGACTTCCGATTGTTTCGCCGTGGCGCGTGTGTCGGTTTTTGCGCCGTAAGACTAGTGCTGGTTGCTTTACCGAGGTTGCGTCTTGTTGGTGCGGTGTCCGCGACCGGGTGGTCGAGGTTACACCTTGGACAGCGTGTCCGGGTTGGCCGTGTCCTGGGAGACAGGCCTCTACGGCATGGTTGCCGTGGGTTTTTACTTCGGTAAGTGGTACTAGTGTGGTTCGGTAGCCCCCGACTATGAGATCGGGGTGTGTTTTCTGGTACAGTAGGAGTAGCTGTAGTGTCGAGTTTTGGTCGGCCACCGGTTCACTATTCCTGCTGTCGTTGTAGCTTTCCTTTCCACTACCGCCGTTATTTCCGGTTGGGGTTCCGCAGGATCCCTGCTGAGTCTCTGTTTTGGAGACTCATCTCTGCTTTTCAGGTGTGGTGGTTCTTCCTCGAGGTTCAAGGGTGCTATTCGGAGGTTCTCAGTTGCCAGCTCGTCGGGCCGAGTATTCACTCGGCATGTGGTATGTTTTACTGCTTTAGACTATACTTTCTGTTGGATTGGACTCTGTTGTAGTAGTTGTTTATTTACTTCTGTTAATTGTTGAATTGTCATACTTTATTTCTTATTTCTTTGTGCCTCCACACTCCTTTTAGCCCTTCCGAGTCCTCCCGGCTCGTGGGCGGCGGTTCGAGTCTCAGGTTATCGGGTCTTTCCTAGTAATCGGATTCTCGGGTCATTACAGGGAAGGCCCGAGTTCGAGCTCGATTATCCCCTCCCTGTTAAAAAAAATACCTACCAAGAAAAAAAATTGAATTATCTTTTAAGGACAACAAAAGAAACGTAAATTTTGGGAGTACCCTACAACACCTCATTACATTATCTTCTCAATTGATGCACACGTCTCAATTTAATACCTTGAGGCGGTGAAGACAGTGAGGCGTACCACCTCAATCAAAAAAAGACGTAAGCCTCAAGTAAAAGACATGAGGGGCATGCCTCAAGGCATTTTTCTAGTACCTCACCTTGAGGCTTAAGTCTTAGTGCCTTGAGGCACTGCCTTTTTAAACAATGGGCCTAACCCAACATGCACAAATCCTAACCCAACAAGACAAAGGCAGCTTATTATGACTACACAACTCTTTTAAGAGCCCCCTAAAGATCCAATAAGCGTTGTCTGAGCTTCACATAGATATGTGCCAATCTGACCCCTTCGCCAGGTGTCAAGTCGAGAGGAAAGTCACGGGACAAACGATGTGGCGCCTGCAAGTTGTAACTCGAGAGACTCGAACGGTAACTTGGCCACAAGTTCCTTAAGAGGCCTGGAGAACAAACTCAGTCCCGAGCAAGAAGCCTGAGTATTAACATAATTTCTGGTCTATCGAGTCTTAACCTGATCTTCGGTCTATAGAGCCTTCACTCGATTACTGAGGTCCTTAGCCCGATCTTCAGTCTATGTAGTCTTTAGCTCGATTACTAGAGGCCTTAGCCCGAGCTCCAATCTATCAAGCTTAATAGGGATGTAAATGGATCGGGTTCGGCTCGAGTAGACCAATACCATACCCTATCCGTGGAAATTTTACAAATACCATACCGAGATAATATCCTATTATTTTTGTGGGTATGGATATACCCACGGATATCCGTATCCGTTCATAAAGCATGAGTCCACGTCCACATCCAAGAAAATGTGAGATTTATGAGAATTAAAAAAATACAAATCTGTTCAATTCTTTCCTTTCCAAAATAAAATTTATATTATATAAAAACAACCTTACAATTTTAGTAAGAAGTCCAAACTCACAAATCCAACAAGACGGGTAACGGGCAGAGTTCATTTCAAAATTATATGCCTAACATGCACAATAAGTTATTAAGAGTGGGTTCATATCGGGTATGGATTTAGGTGCACTAAATCTATACCCTATCCGAATATGAAATGGTTATTTTAAATATATCTGAATCCGAATCTATATCTGTTTATTCGGATATTACCCGACCCATCACGGGTGGGGTGATACGGGTAATCAGGTCTGCAGATATTTTTGACATCCTTAGAGCTTAAGCTAGAACTTGACTACCCAACCACGTGATATGAGAAAACCTCAACACTCAACATGTGAGATCTCATGTGACAACCACATCAACAGCCTCAAAGAGACAAGCTAAATCCTATCAACTTTTAAAAGTGCAGTATTGGAAGTAGGGCTGAAATCAAATACGAATCTATGATAGAATCAGACAAATATTTCTTAAGAAGTGCAACCGTCGCCCTGCCCATCAAGCAACGTCCCTAAAAATGCGGGTACAACCTCCCCATCCACCACGTAATTCTCAAGATCGTGCCACGATCTTAGAAGTTCACCACGAGTCTTGTAATATCTCGGACATTTCGGATCCTTCTTCTTGGGTCCCGGATCTGGTTTTCGGAGTGTCCAGCTCCGTTGTATCCAAAATTTCGTTTCGGACATCTTTCGTGTTCAGATCGGTGCGATCCGGAGTCGTTTCGGAGACCCGGAAGCGTTCCGCGGTTTTTCTGCGCGTGTTTTCCGATTTCCGGTGTGTGTTTCGGCAATTCCTTCGGAACCTCGCTGCGGGCGAACCGGGTCGTTCACCTGGGCACGAGTGGTACCGTTGCGATCGGTGTATTCCGAGGATTCCGGAAACGTAATTTTTTATTTTTCGGTATTTTCTGGATTTTCGGGATTTTCTATAAATACCCCCCCTTTTCTCTATCCCCCTCTTCTTCTTCTTCTTCTTCTCACCGTGAGCTCTCTCTCCCTCCCTCTCACCTATTCGACACGGCAAGCCTCTCTCCGACTGCAAACGACGGCGGGACGACGGCGCGGCGACGTGGGCGGCGGCGAGGTGACCGTGGGGGCGTGCGGTGTTCGTGAGAAGCGGGAAGGACGAGGGTTTTTCAAAGCGATTTCTTGCGTTCGTGGACGATCCGGCGGAGCATTCGCTCCATTGAGGTAGGGTGACGTTCCTTAGCTCCCCGCCGTTCATTTCCGCGATTTGTAGGCCGAGGGGAGGCCGAGAGGGGCGTGATTGAGTGGGTTTGGGGTTTTCCATGAATTGGGGAGATCTCGCCCGATCTATGGATTTGATGCATGATTTCGTGTTTTGATGGCCTAGAATCATGCTAGGGGTCCCCAGGGGTCTTCCTCGTTGATTTCCCCCTCTCCGGTGGAGGGATGGGGGCGTGGTTGGAGTTTTAGGGCTTTTCCCACCGTTTCACCGTCGGGCGGGTGTGACGGTCCTTCCAGGGACCGTCACACTGTGTGACGCGCCTGGAAGGGTGCGTCACACACCCTTTGTTAGCCTTTGGGGGTCAGGGGCTGTGACGGTCCCACGATAGACCGCCACAACCGTGTGACGCGCCTGGGAGGGTGCGCCACAGCCCCTGTTAACCAACTGGGGGCTGGGGGTGTGACGGCCCCCGATAGACTGTTACAGGCGTGTAACGCACCTGGGGTGGGCCGTCAGAGGCATCAGACCGTTGGTTTGTGACCGTTGTTTTGACCGTTCGGGGTCAAGGCATGTGACGCACCAGGCCTGGCGATCACATCCTTGTGACGGCCCAGGGTGGGCGCGTCAGGGTGCTCTTGAGCGTTTGGGCCCCCCAGGCCGTGTGACGCTCCTGGTGTGGACCGTCACACCCTGTGACGCGCCTGCGTGGGGGCGTCACAGTCTGTAACTCGCTAGGCAGGTGCGTTACACTTTATTTTGCGCTGTGAGCGTGACGGCGGACGCCGGACCGTCAGGTGCCTGTGACGGTCCAGCCCAAGAGTGTCAGGCTTCCTGTGACGGTCCCATCTAGACCGTCAGGTGCCTGTGACAGTCCAGGGATAGACCGTCAGGCTCTTGGTTGCCCCGAGCGGGTTGCAACCCCGTTTTTGGTCCGACTTTGGTCACCGTGCGACGGGGTCGGTACGTGGGGTGGTCCCCGTACGTCGTCGGATACGGACGTTATTTTTCGTTGACTTGAGAGTCTACTCCTTCAGTGACCCTCCACTAGTCGTAGCCTACCAGTACGGGTGTGCTGGTCGCACCAGGGAGTGGTGTACGGGCTTACCCTTAGAGACGGTTTGTGGACCGGTCACCGTCGGGCCCCACGTCTTGCAGCCAGAGTCCGGCTGAGGGGAAAACCGATCAGAGGGCCAGACCAGGGACGCACGGTCTGTGTGTGCACACGTGGTTGGGGGCGTTTGGACCCACGTTGACGGGCGTGACCCCAGCTAGTCACTTGTTTGTGGTTCTTGTACGGTGTTCGTGCCTTGGGTAGGCGCTACCCCGTCAGGCAGTTCACCTGCGGTGCGGTGTAAGTCGTCAGGGGACGCTACCGACTATGGTTCTAGTGGGAGGTACTCATGTCGAGTACGGAGTGTCAGACTGTCAATCTTGTGACTTCGACCTTCGGGTTTACCGGGTCGACCGTTGAGCTTCGGTTGTATCACCGTGGCACGTGTGCCGGTTTACGTGCCAAGAGACCTTTGTTTTGTAGAGTACATGGCTTTCCTTTCCGAGGTACTCTCCTACCGCTAACGTAGTGGTTTTCCGTTTTACGAGATAGGGTTCGAGTGATCCCTACTGAGTCTTGTTCCGAGACTCATTCCTTACGTCTTTTCACCGTGTTTCAGGTGAGGCTCCGCCCCAGGGGAGCGCGTCTGGGGTGCATCGTGGTGCTGGTGCCCAGAGTTAGTGCCAGAGGTCAGAGCCGGGGTATGCCCCGTGTAGCTGTACTTTTCTTTCTTGTCTCTGTACTAGTTGTGGACTACTACTGTGGTTGTTATTTATCTTTACCTTGTGGACCATGTATCATATTAGCTGTTAATTTATTTCCTGCAATTATTTGTGATCCTTGTGTAGTCTCCACACCATTCCTTTAACCCTTCCGAGTCTTCGGGCTCGTGGGTGACGATGCGAGTCTCGGATTATCGGGCCTTCTCGGTAATCGGATTCTCGGGTCGTTACAGCTGGTATCAGAGCAGGGGTTGTGGGATTATACGAGAATCATAAGTAATTGTTGTGGTCCGCTAGTCCACAGTGATGATGTACAATTGACACTGGCATTGGGCATCGCGCGTTTTCTTGACCTTGCCATTTTTGTGTTTTCTGTCTCTTACTTTAAGAGCGAGCATGGCGCCAAGACGGAGCACTCGCTCTCAGCAGGGGCAGTCGGCTGGAGGTCAGGAGTTCTAGCAGGGGGTCCAGAGGGACCAGGAGGAGCATAGTAGAGCGCCACCAGCGGCCAACGAGGCAGTGGATACTGCGAAGTTTTCGGGGGCCGAGGATTTCTTCCGTGGCATGTACCAGCTTATGTCTCAGCAGTTCGGCGGAGAGGCTGGTGAGGGCTCATCAGCTAGGGGTGGGCCAGGCCGAGCAGTGAGGGACTTCATGCAGTTTCATCCACCTTACTTTAGCGGCCAGCCAGACCCTTATGTGGCTCGTGATTGGCTTGACGAGATGGAGCGGGTGTTCAGTTCTGCGAAGAGTGCTGCCGAGGACAGGGTGGTGTTGGCCTGCAACCAGTAGCAGGGTACGGCTCGGAAGTGGTGGTCTTCCGAGTGGAAGACGTCTTTTCAGCTTCGTCCACTTGAGCAGGTCGAGTGGGATGACTTCGTCAGCGCCTTCGAGCGCACGTACTGTCCAGACTACGTTTCTACGCAGCGGATGCGTGAGTTTCTGGAGCTGGTGCAGGGCGACATGTCCGTGTTGCAGTACAGGTCCCGGTTTGTCGAGGTGGGTCGTATGCACCTCACATCATGGAGCATTAGAGGGTGAAGACCGCGCAGTTCATTCAGGGCTTGCGGCAGGAACTGAGGCACCATCTGATCGCGAACGGGGCCGCTGACCTAGAGACAGCGTCTCGTGTTGGAGCTTCCTTGGAGATGGATATGCAGAGGACACGAGGACCGATCAGCCAGGGACAGTCCTTGTCAGGTCGCAGCCAGCAGTCGACTACCCAGCAGTTGGGCTCCTTCTAGCATGCGTCAGGTGGTTCAGGAGTGCCGGCATCGGTAGCATCGGTGACAGGGTCTGCGTCTTTTGGCACGGAGGTCAAGAAGTTTTTCAAGAAAGGGTTCGGTTAGAAGAAGTCAAAGGATCAGGGGCAAGCTTCATCAGGCAGTGTACAGCAGGCGATTTCCTTGCAGCGTCAGGGATCAGTGGGTGGGTCGCGAGTGCAGTGTCCACGGTGTAGTGGGTTCCACCCAGGCAGGCAGTGCACGGCGCCGATCATCTGTTTTCGATGTGACCAACCAGGGCACATGGCGCGTGACTGTCCTCAGAGGCCGCCGCAGCAGCAGGTTGCTCAGCAACAGAGGCAGCAGCAGTAGCAGTAGGGACAATATCAGCTGCTACCCAGGTCAGCTAGTGTGGGAGGCAGGCAGAGAGCTTGAGGCCAGATCACGCACATGACCAGGGCAGAGGCAGTGGCGTTGCAGCTCGTGGAAGGTACCATTCAGATTTTGGGTTGTGCGGCTCGGGTTTTGTTTGATTCTGGCGCGTCTCATTCGTTTATTTCGGAGGATTTCGCGCTGAGCATCGAGGAGCTGGTGACCCAGTTGCCTTGTGATTTGGCAGTGGAGCTGCCTTCGGGTGATTTCATGGTCACCCCATATTGCTTCGATCAGGTTCAGGTTTGGATCGATGGGCGGAGTATGCCGGGCAGGTGGTATGCGTTGCAGCTTCGGGATTACGATGTGATTCTAGGCATGGATTAGCTCGAGACTCATGGAGCGGTGGTGGATTGTGGAATGAATAGGGTCTACTTCCAGCATCCGAGCAAGCGGACCTTCTATTTCCAAGGTATCAGTTCCACCTCTTCTCGATTCCTCATCTCTGCTATTCGAGCCCTTCGATTGCTTGATTCTGGCTGTCAGGGTTTGCTCGCGTCCGTGGTTGTGACTGAACGGATGGAGCCGAATGTCGAGGACATTCCGGTGGTATGCGAGTTTCCTGACGTTTTTCTCGAGGAATTGCCTCGATTGCCTCCCCAGCGGGAAATCGATTTCGTGATCGAGGTTATGCCGGGTACGGGACCTTTGGCGAAGGCTCCCTACCGTATGGCCCCCGCTGAGTTGAGGGAGTTGCGGGCGCAGTTGCAGGAGCTGCTGGCCAAGGGGTACGTTCGTCTTAGCTTTTCCCCTTGGGGCGCACCCGTGTTGTTTGTGAAGAAGAAGGACGGTAGCTTGCGGCTATGCATTGACTATCGGCAGCTGAATGAAGTAACCATTAAGAACAAGTATCCGTTGCCACGGATTGATGATTTGTTCGAGCAGCTTCAGTCTGCGCCAGTTTTCTTGCGGATTGATTTGCGGTCCGGTTACTATCAGCTGAGAAATCGTGAGTCCGATGTGGAGAAGACTGCGTTCAGTACGAGGTACGGGCATTATGAGTTCTTGGTGATGCCGTTTGGGCTCACCAATGCCCCCGCAGCCTTCATGGACTTGATGCAGAGGGTGTTTCATCCGTATTTGGACCAGTTAGTGGTCATATTCGTGGACGACATCCTTGTTTACTCGCGGTCTGCCGAGGAGCACGCGTACCATTTGGGTATAGTGCTGCAGACGTTGCGAGATCACCAGTTGTATGCGAAGCTCAGCAAGTGCGAGTTCTGGCTCTGCGAGGTGCACTTTCTGGGGCACGTAATTTCTGGTGATGAGTGATGACATTTTCGTGGACCCCGCCAAGGTTGAGGCAGTAATGCAGTGGTCGAGGCCGAGGTCTGTGACGGAGATCCGGAGTTTCTTGGGGCTTGCGGGTTATTATCGCCGGTTTATCCAGGATTTTTCTCGCATTACGGCCCCGATAATTAGACTCACGCGGAAGGATGTGCCTTTTGTCTGGTCTGAGGAGTGTGAGCAGAACTTCAGGGAACTGAAGAGATTGCTCACCTCGGCTCCGGTGTTAGTTTTACCTTCTGGATCGGGAGGTTTTGTGGTGTGTACAGTTGCTTCCGGGGTTGGATTAGGTGTTGTGTTGATGCAGCATGGTAGAGTGGTGGCTTATGCATCTCGGCAGCTAAAGCCCCATGAGGAGAACTACCCTACCCATGACCTTGAATTGGCGGCGGTGATCTTCGCGCTGAAGATCTGGAGGCGTTATCTCTACGGTGAGAAGTTCGAGGTGTTCACTGACCATCAGAGTTTGAGGTATGTGTTCTCGCAGAGGGACCTGAACCTCAGACAGAGGCGTTGGATGGAGTTCATGAAGGATTATGACTTCACCTTGTCTTATCAGCCAGGGAGGATGAATGTCATCGCCGATGCCTTGAGTCGGAAGGTCGCGGTCAGTGCCTTGATGTTAAGGAAGTGGAGGCTCTGGGAACAAGTGCCCGAAGTATCTTTTAGGCTCAAGATTCCCCAAGAGCCAGGGTTGGCAGTGCTTGCGAGTCTGACTATCACTCCTGCTATCCGTCGTCAGGTGACAGAGACCCAGCATGCGGACCCTGAGTTTCCCCGGATTCTGGCTATGGCTGATGTGGAGCTCGACGAGGACGGTGCTGCGAGGTTTCGCGGCAGGCTGTATGTCCCAGCGGAGGAGCAGGTTCGCCGTGCGGTGTTGCGCGAGGCTCATGGGAGCAGGTACACCGTACACTCGGGTGTGACAAAGATGTATCGGAACTTGCGGAGGTAGTTCTGGTGGCCTGGCATGAAGAGAGATGTCGCCGAGTTTGTGGCCAGGTGCCTGATCTGTCAGTAGGTGAAGGCGGAGCATCAGCGACCAGGAGGTATTCTCTAGCCCTTGGATGCTCCTGCGTGGAAGTGGGACCACGTGACCACGGATTTTGTGGTGGGGTTGCCGAGGACCCGGAGTGGGCTGGACAGTATTTGGTTGCTGGTGCATAGGCTGACGAAGGTGACTCGGTTGTTACCGTTCAAAGTCAGCTGGAGCGTGTCCAAGTTGGCTCGTCTTTATGTGGAGCGAATCGTTCCGTTGCATGGGGTTCCCATTTCGATCGTGTCGGATCGGGATCCGCGCTTCACTTCGGGATTCTGGAGGAGTTTTCAGCGAGCCCTTGGCACGGAGTTGGCATTTAGCTCGGCGTATCATCCTCAGTCAGATGGTCAGTCAGAGAGGACCATCCAAACTTTGGAGGACATGCTGAGATCCTGCTGCCTGGAGTGGCAGGGAAGTTGGATTCAGCACCTACTGTAATGTCCCGGATCCTTGCCAGATCTTTATTGATCCTTTCGGATCCTTTCAGAGAGTTTCAGTTCGCTTTTGTAGCTTCCGAGTTGAGTTTTACTATCCGTGTGGGTTTTTCTCTCGTACTAGTTACGGAACCCTGTGGTGAGTTTATTTCTCAATTCATCGACTCACGAACGCTACAGCGACGATGTGCTCTTTGAGCCGGTCGTTTCGACTATTTTTACGTATTTTTTTGAGACCAGGCAAAAAATCAGATTTTTCAGAAATTAGAAAAATTTCCTAATTTCTTTCTATAAATTCAATTCCACTATCTCTCCTGCTCATTTTCAACTTCACGCTATCTCACTCCGTTCTCTCCCGTCTCTGGTCCGTTCGGCGCGGGGCGCGCACCGTTGCGGAGCTGGCTGAGGCGTGGACGTGCTCGAGTGTTTGGTTCGCGGGAAGGAGCAGCAGATGGAGCGTGGCGGGAGCGATCCCTCGATGGATTCCGAGAGGGCGTCGTTCGTGATTCGGTGGTTTTCGACGTGGTTTAGTCCCTTCGGGGCACAGGTTTCTTCGGTGGAGGTAGGGAGATGGACCGCCACTTCCTTCTGCACGTTTTCCCTGCTTTTGTGCGTAGTTTGGTGCTCGATTAGGGGAGATAAGGCCGGTTTAGTGAAAACCGTAGTTTTTGGGGTTTTCAGGGTTCGCCGGAAAACGGCAACAATTTGTGATGTGGTTAGTGTCAAACTGACCGTTGGGATGTCTGGATCCCATTCACGTAAGTTTCGTGTCGATCGGTTGTCATTCGAGGCCGGTAGGAGTCCGGGAACCTCGGTGACCCACTTTGGGTCGATTTGATGAAATCGCCACGATCTCTCGTTTTAGGGCTTACATGTGGGCTTTTGAGCCTCCTTGGGTTGTTTTTCATCGTCTAGATTTGTTTCCCATGCGCTTCGGCGTGAATGGGGCGTGGAACGGCCCGATTTGGCGTTTCCACTATTTTCCCGCCGTGACCGGTGTAGCGGTCGTTTCAGAGACTGTCACATGTCTCTGACGGCCCTACGACAGACCGTCACAGTGTCTGAGCGTTTTTAGTTCTTCGTGATTTTGGGAGTGTGACGGCCCAGGGGAGGCGCGTCACAGCTCTCTGACGCGTCCGGGGTGATGCGTCACGCCTGTTTTGTCGTCTAGCATTTTGGGTGAGTCGGTTCCCCTGACGCGCCCGCCCTGGTGCATTAGGTTTGTGTAACGCGCCTGCCCCAGGCCGTTACACTTCGTTTAGCTGCGTTGGGTGGCTATGTTGGCTGTCTCTAACGGCCCTGCCCCCTTGCGTCACAGTGCTGTAACGCGTCCGCTGTGGACCGTTACGTACTGCTCGTCCGGGTTCTAGATTTTGGGTCGGTTGGCGTAACGCGCCTGTCCTCACGCGTTAGGTGGACGTAACGCGTCTGCGCTCGTGCGTTAGGCCGCCGTAACGCGCCTGCCCTGGTGCGTTACATGGTTCATGTTCTGTCTTTGAGCCTGTTGGCTCTGATGCGCCCACCCTGGTGCGTTAGGCCCGTGTAACGCGCCTGTGCTAGGCCGTTACAGTCCTGTTGTGGCCGTGATGGCCGTTGGGCTTTTCGGTGTGCGGCCGTGTGTTGTGGGTTCATTCTAGGTAATGTTAGGGGCTGTTTTGGGGTAGGTTTGTGGTGTGTCTGTCTATGTTAGGGTGATGTCTGTTGCTCCCGTGGTCTGGCCGTTTTCCCCGTGGACGTCGGTTGATGTTCCTATGAAGGCTAAGACTATGTTTCCGAGTTTGTCTGCAGTTTCTTGTGCTGCCTTCGGTGTTTGAGGTACGGGTGACAGTGCATGTTCGACTGTCTGTACTTCAGTGCCGCTTTTCGAGCTTCTTCCTTGTGTCGCCCTAGACGTTCAGCAGTCGAGGGGTGACCCCGATATACGGTTTTATAAGCTAGTTTCCATCGGCTCCTGCGGTTACCGTAGCGTCCTACGGGGGGAGAAAACTAGCTAGAGGCCTGGCTCTAGGCAGGAGCCAGTGTGTGCACACGTGGTCAGGGGCTGAGGACTGACGTCGACGGGCGTGACCCTGACTAGTACTTGTACTTTTGGTTCCGCGTGGGTCTGCGACTCGGCCGAGCTCGCGTAGTCCACGATTGGTTGGTAGTCGAGACACTTGTAGGGTTTGTTGTGACCTGTCCGGGTTGGCCTTTCTGTGGCTGTACTCGAGGTCTGTGTCCTGTCCTATGCACGACGCTCCGGTCGTGTTGTCTGTGCCTGTCTAGGTCTTTTCTAGACTTTCTTTTGCATGCATGTTGTAGGTGCAGGTTGGGGTGTTTTGTTTGGTTTTCCCCTCTTCCTTGCTGCTCCCTACTCCTCTTTCCCTTTCTAGGCCTGCTTGCCTGTTCGGGTTATTCCCCTCGTCCTTACCTGTTCCCTACTCCTGCTTCCCTTTCTTTTACAGCTTTCTAGTGCTGTTTCTTGCTGCTGTTCTTGTTGTTCTGTGTTACTGCGTGTTTTTCAGTGGGGATCCGCGTGACCCCTACTGAGCCAGTGACACGAGGCTCACCCCTGCTCTTCAGGTGGGGTGATGTGTTCGTTCTGCTTCCGCAGGTCCTGGAGTTCGAGTCGTAACTGCCAGCTGATACCTCCGTCGGGTTTCCCCCGACTTCTCGGTACGTCTTTTCTTTCTGTCGACTGTACTGCTAGACTGTTGTCTTTAGCTTTGGACCTGACTCTGGTATATAATTGTTTAAAATCTATTAATAGGAAAAAGTAATTGTATTTCTGCTACTTTAGCAGCCCGTTCTAACAACATTTAATTGCTTACTGTTATATCTGTTAGTTCAATGTACTACACGACAATCCTTTTTCCCTTCAGAGCTTTACCGCTCTTGGGAGGCCTCGCGGGTTCCAAGTGGTATCACGTGTATTCGGTAGTCCTACCGGGTATACCTGGTATCCGGGATCCGGGTCGCCACAGTTGGTATCAGAGCGTTGTTGTGTGAAGTACATGGGAATCTCAGATATACTGTTTCCAGAGTTGCTAAGTCCAGTACAGTCTTCAGCTAGCGTTAGGTTTCGTGATTCTCGTTTATTGTTGTCGTTGGTGTCATGTGTGCCAGGTGTTCCTTGTCGCCTTTGGCACTGGAGCTGATGATGTGGTCAGGCCATCAACTGAGAGGACTGTGTTTCCTTATTTAAGCTGCTCCCTGATGTGTTGGTCGTTTTGTTTCTTGGTGTCTGTTCGTTTCGTAGCTAGGTTATCGGGTTGTTCTTCCCTGCTTACCCTTGCTGGTCCTTAAATTTCGAGGATGAAATTTCTTAAAGGAGGGGAGGATGTAATGTCCCGGATCCTTGCTCGATCTTTATTGGGTCTTTCGGATCCTTTCGGAGAGTTTCGGTTCGCTTTTGTAGCTTCCGAGTTGAGTTTTACGATCCGTGTGTGTTTTTCTCTCGTACTAGTTACGGAACCCTGCGGTGAGTTTATTTCTCAATTCATCGACTCGCGAACGCTACAGCGACGATGTGCTCTTCTAGCCAGTCGTTTCGACTATTTTTACATATTTTTCTGAGACTGGGCCAAAAATCGGATTTTTCAGAAATTAGGAAAATTTCCTAATTTCTTTCTATAAATTCAATTCCACTATCTCTCCTGCTCATTTTCAACTTCACGCTATCTCACTCCGTTCTCTCCTGTCTCTGGTCCGTTCGACGCGGGGCGCACACCGTTGCGGAGCTGGCTGAGGCGTGGACGTGCTCGAGTGTTTGGTTCGCGGGAAGGAGCATCGGATGGAGCGTGGCGAGAGCGATCCCTCGGTGGATTCTGAGAGGGCGTCGTTCGTGATTCGGTGGTATTCGACATGGTTTAGTCCCTTCGGGGCACGGTTTCTTCCGTGGAGGTAGGGAGATAGACCACCGCTTCCTTCTGCACGTTTTCCCTTCTTCTGTGTGTAGTTTGGTGCTCGATCGGGGGTGTAGCGACCCGGATTCCAGATACCAGATGTACCCGGTAGAACTACCGAATACACGTGATACCACTTGGAACCCGCGAGGCCTCCCAAGAGCGGGAAAGCTCCGAAGGGAAAAAGGCATGTGCAGAGTACATTGAAGCCACAGAGATATAACAGAAGTAATTAAATTTCATTAGATAGGTTTGCTAAAGTAGCAGAAATAAAATTACTTTTTTAATTAGCAGTTCAATTTTAACAATTGTACACCTCCAGAGTCAGTCCAAAGCTAAAGACAACAAGTCTAGCACAATACAGTCGACAGAAATGAAAGACGTACCAAAAGGTCAGGGGAAGCCCGACGCAGGTACCAGCTGGCCACAACAGCACGCTACGAGCACGCGCACCAGGAACCACGCGGAAGCAGACGAACAACTCCACCCCACCTGAAAAGTAGGGGTGAGCCACGTGTCACTGGCTCAGTAGGGGTCACGCGGATCCCCACTGAAAAATACGCAGTAACACGGAACAACAACAACAAAAATAGTAGGTGTAGCAAAGCAGGAACTACACTACAAAGCTGTAAAACTACACTACAAGCAGTAGTAAACAGACGGGAAGTAGGAGTAGAGAACAAGCAAGGAAGGGGAAGAACCCGCGCCAGACAAGCGGCGGCCGAACTAACCTCGGCACCCCAAACTACTCCAAGCAGCGACAGAAGGGCGACTCTGATCTAAGAAAGTCAGAAGTTACCGGTATGCCGACCCAACACCAGGTCTAAAGCAAGGACCTGCCAAAACAGACAAAAAGGTATAGAAAAGACCACACAGACAACCGACAAACTCGATCACACACACGCGACTAGAACGTCGTGCACACTGCCCCACGCACGACCAGAACATCATGCATGTGGCAGGACACTGACCTCGGGCACAGCCACGGAAAGGCCAACCCAGACAGGTCACGACGCACAAGAAACGCGAAGAGCAGTGGAGAGCCACGCGTCAGAGACGGACGCACCTCCCCACCAGAGCAATGGCCAGCTGCATCCACAGACGTCTTATGCTGCGCCACAGGTGTCTCGCCTACAATACCGCCAAAGCCACGGTAGATTCGCAGACACCCGCACAAAACCAAACAGCAACAAGTAACCAGTCAGGGTCACGCTCGTCGACGTAAGTCCTCAGTCCCTGACCACGTGTGCACACACTGGCTCTAGTCTAAGCCAGGTACTCCAGCTAGTTTTCTCCCTCGGTAGGACGCTACCGTTGGCTGGGAGCCCACGGAACTAGCTTACAAACCGTGTCTCGGGAACACCCCTCCGCCATCACCAGGCGAGTCGGCACTCAAAGGCCTAGGGCAAAAACAATCGGAGGCGTACAAAACACAAAGCTCTGAACACAAGTGCTAGAGTACAGACATGCGGTGTAACGATCCGAGAATCCGATTACCGGGAAGGCCCGATAACCCGAGACTCGCACCGCCACCCACGAGTCCGAAGACTGAGAAGGGTTAGAAGGATGGTGTGGAAACTACACAAGTATCACAAATAATTGCAGAAAATAAACAGTTATAATATTAAGTAGGAAATAAATTAACAATTTACATGGTCCACAATATAAAAATGACAACAACAGTAGCCCACAACTAGTACAGAGACAAAAAATGAAAGTACAGCTACACGGGGCACACCCCGGCTCTGACCTCTGGCACTACCTCTGGGCACCCGCACCTCGCTGCACCCCAGACGCGCTCCCCTGGGGCGGTGCCTCACCTGAAAGACGGTGAAAACACGTAGGGAATGAGTCTCGGAACAAGACTCAGTAGGGATCACTCGAACCCTACCTCGTAAAACGGGAAACCACTACGCTAGCGGTAAGAGAGTACCTCGGAAAGGAAAGCCATGTGCTCTACAAAACAAAAGTCCTACGGCACGCAAATCGGCACATGTGCCACGGTGAGACAACCGAAACTCAACGGTCGACCCGACAAACCCGAAGGTCAAAGCCACGAAACTGACAGTCTGACACTCCGCACTCGACAGGAGTACCTCGCACTAGAAGCACAGTCGGTAGCGTCCCCTGACGACTTACACCGCACCGCAGGTGAATTGCCTGACGTGGTAGAGCCTACCCAAGGCACGAACACTGCACAAGTAAACTCACGACAAGTGACTACCTGGGGTCACGCCCGTCGACGTGGGTCCAACCGCCCCCAACCACGTGTGCACACACAGACCGCGCGTCCCTGGTCTGGCGCTCTGACCGGTTTTCCCCTCAGCCGGACTCTGGCTGCAAGACGTGGGGCCCGATGAAAACCGGTCCACAAACTGCCTCTAAGGGTAAGCCCGTACACCACTCCCTGATGCGACCAGCACCGCGTACTGGTAGGCTATGACTAGTGGAGGGTCACTAAAGGAGTAGACTCTCAAGTCAACAGAAAACCACGTCACAATCGCAGGTACGCGGAACGCTCCTTGTACCAACACCGTCACACAGCGACACAAGCCGAATTCACCACCTCCCGAGACCCCACGTGATGGGGACATCGAGGCAAGACCGTCCGCCTTTTTGTTTGCATTTATGTCCTTTCATATTTGTATGTATACCCTTGTGTTATATGGGTACGTAATTGTAGGTCTTAGTGGGTTTATATGTAAAATTATAGTAGGCCCAAGCAAGGGGGCCCCCAGCCCTTTTCCATTGGTCCATGTCACTCATGTGGGACTGGTCAACCATCCTAGGTGGCCATCTAGAAGGGTTGAATGCCAATTGACCACATGGTAGATAAGTGGTTAACATTTTGAAAGGTAGGCCACCTACCTTTCAACCCATTCACCCTAGTCAAGGGGGCGCCCCTCTCCCCTTATTATTTTAGTATTTTTGGTGTGTTAATCACACTTAATCCCAGCCCTCCATTCACCATCCCTAGATCCAAGGGTCTACATTAGATTTGATACCTAGCATATAAAAGGTTGTATTTTCCATTTGTTAGCATTAATGAAGAGAAAAATTGTTGGAAAAGCCAAGAGCTTCTTGTGCCCCTCTCCCTCCCCTGGTGTTCATCTCCTCCAACCCCAAATTCTAGAGTGGTTCTATCTTCAATCCCCTCCCCTCTATCTCCGGTGATCATCTGTGCCGCCGCCGCCGCCGTTCGTGCCGCCTTCGAGCCGCCGCGGAGCCATCTTCAAGGTTCTGTCCTGCTGGATAGGGTTGTAGTCCACGAATTCCTGCTCTCCACCACATGAAGATCTCAAGCTGAAATTTTTATGGTGTGTTCCTACCTTTACTCCCCAGTTCCACCTAAATTTTCACGTCCAAATTCCATCGTTTTGTATTTTTTTATTTTCGTTCATCTTTCACTCCCAGATCTGTCTTGTCTCTGTCTACAGTGACAATAGCTCTGAGTTTCCCATCTCCAACCACCTTTTTGATTTTTTCAAACCCTCCTAATTTTACTGAGAGTTCTATCCATCAACCCCTCACTCCATGAATTTTCTTAATTTTTGATCAGCCTTCTACCCATTTTTCAAAAATCGTGCTCTACCTCAGCTACAGTGCTATCAGCCAGATTCCAGATCCGACCACCTTCCAGTGAAAAAATCATAACAAATCATAACTTCCACCAATCCTCTCATACAAAATGTGGCCGTTTACCTGGTTCCATTTCCTACAACTTTGATGAAGACCTCAAGAGCTGGATCGGACATCTTCCTCATGGTCAATGGCAGTTCTCAGACAAGTTCCCTACAGATCTGAGAGTCCGATCACAGTACAACAGAAATTCAAAAATTTATTAAAGCCAAGATCCGTGTAGATCCAGGTCCGATCCCTAGGCTTAGATTGAAGTACTTCAAGAGAGTTTTCCAATGGAGCCAGTTTCGTGTCGATCCGACGTTGGGGCTGATCGCAGCGTCCGTTCTCGCCGGAGCGCGCGCCGGAAAATAGAACTGGCAGATCCGTGGCCGGTGCCAAACGGAGCCACCCGACCTCTGGGCGACGTTCCAGTGTGCCGCCAGCCCAGGGAACGCTTCCCCAAGTGTACCCACCACAGTGGTGCCGCCCCGGTCCCACACGGTCCCTCCGGACAGCACGCGGGCCCCACAGTCACGAGTTCGGGTGCTGCCGAAGCTACGTGAGAAGCCGCCCGTCAACCCGAATTCGGTCCTCCCGGGCCCATATGTGTAGCCCTTTATCTCCCTGCGTGGAGTGGGCAGTAACTCATTGCTGTAATCTTCATGTATTAACTGTTCCGAGAGCACGGTTTTCGGCCGGGTCCGTCTTCCCCACGCCGAGCGCGTGGAGGTATCGCATTCGCTCCCTTACTTGGCATCTTGCTTTATCTCATATATGCTTTATATGCCGCTGCTAGAGAGCATGTTTTAGGACCTAGATCTCTATATTTTTCTATCACCGCTGCTGCGAGAAAGAGCGTTACCGTCCCGTGACCCGATCCGGGCACGAAAGTGCGAATTGACCACCCTAGCTCTTGCCGGTTTCTCAACCGTGCACGTCCGATGCTTCCCTCGTTAAGGGACAATCACGAACTCACCTAGAGTCCGAGGACTGTTGTCGTGTCCGTGGTCTCGTCCCGTATCAATTTGGTATCAGAGCGAGTTTGAGTCTAGGGTGTCAAAAAAAAGGGTGTCATTTACGTCTAGCCATTAGTCATTGTCTAAGTCGTGTTTAGGGTCATCATTGTTTTAAAACAAAAAAAGTGTCTTTTGGGTCGCATTTGCATACCATTAGTCGGTATATAAAAAGGTGTTGTCCGAACGTTAGGCTACGCCTATCGGGAAGGCCGCACACTTACGCGAGTGATCTTCGGATAGAGTCGCAGACACCCACACAAAACCAAACACCAACAAGTAACCAGTCAGGGTCACACCCGTCGACGTAAGTCCTCAGTCCCTGACCACGTGTGCACACAATGGCTCTAGCCTAAGCCAGGTACTCTAGCTAGTTTTCTCCCTCGGTAGAACGCTACCGTTGGCTGGGAGTGTTAGTGTTGGTGTGCTACAGGCCAATTTCGGGTCGGGTAAGTCCAATAGTTGTACGATCTTGTTCATTATTAATAAAGTGATATTTGAACGTAAATATGCGATTATGTTACTTTACGTTGTCCCTAGGATATGTGGTTGTAAAGTCAACTCAAGATGGGATCTCGATTATGAGACTGACTTTACATGAACACATACCTTAAACTGTTCCTGGTTGGAGGGTAATCACTCGGGGACTTTGATTACCTATTAAACCAGTACACATGATGTGTTAGTGACCAGCCTCATGGTCATTGGTGCGGGGCACCAACACATATGTGTTGGTGTATGTCTTTGGAGGATGTACACTGAACTGATCCGCTATTGGATCTTCAGATGGTTGATTATACCTAATGTCAGCTGAAGATCCAACGGTCTCAGTAGCATCATTGGTCCATTGACCTGAGACATTGATCGGATCTTACACGAGGACTGAAATTGTTTAATTACTTGGCTAAGTGACTTTAACCATAAGTCATGAGTTGCCGAGTCATTAACCACTCCAGGATACGTGTGAAGATCGTCAATGGTCAAGAAGGGATCGCTCACTGTCAGGTATATATTTGACAGTTAATGGGTCATGACATTGACACTCCGTTAAATCCCTGGCCAGGGTTGTGTGAGTTTGTTTAGAACGGACGTCATACACTTTAAGGAGGTCATAGTCAAATGGCATGATCATGAGGTTTGACAGAAACCATACCCTCGATCGTACCAGACTCATAGAAGGAGCGAGGGATTATATCGATGCGGTAACTGTGGACTTACAGGTACCAGACATGCTGGTTTAAACCTGGCGTCCTCTAGGATCACGCGGATTTGCTTGACCCAACGTGATCGAAGGTTCAGAATAAATTAAACTATTATTCGGCTCTAGTAGAAGCGAATAATACGTTTAATTTACTTCTAATTGGGAATTAGAAGTTAATGTGCCTTAAACTAGAGTGACTATGGGCCTAGAGGATCACACACAATGGATTCTTGGGTGACGGATTATTATTATATAAATGTATGTATTATTTCCATTTAATTCCTTTTGGAAAGGAGTGTAAATGGAGCTTAATACATATGTATAATAGTAGATAGGATATATATATATATATATATTATATAATTTGGTCTTTTGGAGCCCTTTCAGAAATGACCAAATCTCTATATATATGAATCCTACGTGAGCTCATTCGAGCCTCTTCCAACCCCTTTAAGCTAATCAAGCATTAAGGCTTAAAGGGAGAGGAATAGCTCCTCCCCCTTCCTTCCTCTTGCTCTCTCTCTCCAGAAGGTGAAAGGGTCGGGGAAGGTCCGTGCCGGGGTACCGTCGCTGCACAAGGACCCGTGTGGATCATCTCTAGAGGCGGTGCAACTGTGCGGCTCGGTTTTCTGCATCAAGCTTAGCGGACAGCGTCGTTCCGCGCAAGGTGAATTACGTAACCTGTAATTAGGCGGGTTGGGGTCTTAAAACACCGATTAGAGCACAGATTAAGCTTTTCATAGCACCGGGATCAGGTAAAATAAATTTTTGTTATCCGCTGCGTTGCCCGATAGTGCTGTGCGAAATCTTACACTGGTATCAGAGCTAGGTTTGCGCTCTGATCGGTGTTTTATCGTCGTATATAACCATATTTTAGGGGCAATTAAAATCTTCAATAGTTATTGCTAGAAGGGGATGCTGGGCATCTCCGTTCTTCCAGGATGCTGGGCATCGCTGGAGCAAATTTTTTTTTAAAAAAAAAATTTTGCTGGCCCGGTTTGGGCGTACTGCGCCCTAGGCGCGGTGCGCCCACGCGGGGCACCTGCGTGGCGGGCACCCGCGTGGCGGGCACCGCCCATGCGGGGCGACCGCGTGGCGAGCGCCCGCGGGTCAGCACCCGCGCCCGCGTGGCCCCGCCAGGCGGACCCCGCGTTGCAGGCGCCCGCATTGCGGGTCGCGCCCGTAAAGCGAGGCGGGCGCACGGGCGGGTCAGTCGGCCCAATATTTTTTTAATTTTTTAAAAAAATGCTTTCTTCTTTCATTTTAATTTATTGTGCTCTAATACATACATATATATATTAGATATATATATATATATATATATATATATATATATGAAAATACATAGTAAATTAAATCGAATTTTATCTTGTAGGCTAATTATGTTATCTCGATGGTAAATGTCAAATGTTTAATTTTATTTAACTGTGTTGAATTTACCGAGGTGAGATAATTACTATTACCTTGAGATAAAATGGTAATAATTGATGTTACTTCAATAAAATTTAAGTTTTTGAGATTTAAATTATTAGACAATTAGAAAATTCAAATTTTAAATTTTATTGAAGATAAATGAAGAAAATTTAAATATTTAAATTTTAATTATTAGATAATTATTAAATTCAAATTTTGAATTTTAGAAAATTTCTAACTAAGGATAATTGCATTATTTTAAATTTATTTTCAAACAAAATTATTGGATAATTAGTTTGAATTTAAATTTAAATTATTGACATGTTTAAATTTTGAATTTAAATTTGATTATTAGATAATTAAATTTAAATTTAAATTTAATTAATTATCTCAATTAGATGCCCCTGTAGAAAATGATGGTTCTTTACGTGCTCAACTTTATTTACCTTGTATTGGCCTACTTGTCTGTTTAATTTTAGTTAATCATGCTTCGATTTTTAAAATTAAACAAAGGTAGCCTATTTTTGTTTGCACGTCCCATTTTAAATCTAAAAGTAAGGATTATTTTTAAAAAATAACCCTTGATTGATTTTGATTGAATGGGTTGGCAAGTGATCATGGACTTGGATTAATGTAATTAATTGGGGTCAGTGAACCTCCTTTCTCTCTTTGTTAAAATTTCAATGTACTTCTATCTTCCTCCGTTGTTGTACCCGCCCTAAGGGCTTCTGGAATTTTATTGATATGTAATTCACTTTTTTCCGACCTGCGAGCTGTGTAAAAGTTGTAATTACTGCGGCGTCGGAGTTTGAAAGTGCGGAGCACACCCGACGAGGACGATCCAGCTGCTTCGGAAGCGAGCCGGATGCCTTAGTTACATTAGGGATTAAGTCCATGATCACTTGCGTTTTATTTTTACATTGGATACATTTATTTTGTGCAAACTACTAGGTACGGTAAATATATTGGATATATTTATATTACCACCTAGGGTGAGATCAAGATAAAAATTAAATTCCCTCCCGATTAAATTTTAGATCTGGTAAGTGTGGCTCTAGGAGTCGTCGTGGCCCTCCATCATTATGGAGTGAATGAACGTCTTCATTTCATGGATTTTTTGTGCTTTCCACAAGGTCCATGAGTTTGGGGGCGGGATTAAACTCCAAGGCTCGGCCTCAATGGGGTGAGGAATTGAACTCGGCCTTGTTGTGCTTTCCACAATGGCCGGGTCATGAACTCATTGCTATGTTGTAATGATGGTTAGATCTAACCGAGAATATCCTTTGTTGTGCTTTCCACAAGGGGATGATTTCTCGGGGGCCGAATATCGGATATTGCATTAGATGCAAGTGTCTGTTGACTGCCCTTGAGATGGTGTATGGCTTGTTGTGCTTTCCACAAGGTCGTACATCAGTCTCGTTGGGATTTCGACCCACTAGGTTGATCTCGCTGATCTCCCGTTCTATATACTGAGGGTTATATAGTTCGATCGAAAAATAATGGGACTAACTAAGATAGAAAATCACATCTAAGTTAGAATATGAACACATGCTAAGTTGTCTTTTATTTCTTATCCAGATTATAATGTCGTCGTTCAACCCCCTCCGCGGTATCTTGGATGCAAATAGATTAACTGGACCGAACTACTCGGATTGGCTGCGTAATCTACGCATAGTCCTTACCGCCGAAAAGATTGCATACGTGTTGGACACAGTTCATTCTGAGCCAACTCCTGATGTCGACGAGGGCGAGTTACTGGCTTATGCCAAATGGTCTGAGGACTCCTCCCTTGCCTAATATTACATGTTGGCCTCTATGGCTCCCGAGCTGCAGAGGTAATTTGAAAAGACTGATTGTAGAAGCATACTTCTTAATTTACGCCAGCTCTTCGAGAGCAAGGTAGAATTGAGAGATATGATATCTCAAAAAGGCTTTTCAGGACACGGATGTCTGAGGGTTCATCAGTACAGGCCCATGTACTAAAAATGATGGAGTGGATTGAAAGACTCAATGCATTAGGGTTCAAGTTGGATCTTAAACTATGCATTGATCTTATACTCCAGTCATTGCCCGATTCTTTTTCTTCCTTCATCATGAACTTTAACATGAACAAGATTGAAGCAACTCTCCCAGAGCTGCTCAACATGTTAAAGAGTGCTGAAGGAACCATACAGAAAGATAAACCATCTTCGTCTATAATGATTGTTGGCCGGGCCAACAAGAAAAGGAAGGCCACCTAAATATCCACCATAAGTAACAAAGGGAAGGGAAAGAAGAAGGCCATGGGTAAGCAACTCGCCAAGGTTGACAAAGGGAAGGGCAAGAAGAATGAAAAAGAAGACAAGTGTTTTCGATGCGGGGAAACATGGCATTGGAAAAGAAATTGTAAGGTAATTCTAAATGAAGGTATTTTTGTCATAGACCTTAATTTGTCAAATATGGAATCCATATCATGGGTATTGGATACTGGATGTGCATCTTATATCTGCAATTCTGTGCAGGTGCTGACAAATAGAAGGCGGCTGGGCAAAAGGGAGATTGAACTGAGGATGGACAATGGAGCTTTAGTTTCTGCCAAAGTTGTCGAGACTGCACGCCTCAGTTTACCTTCAAGAGTAATTCTGGAGTTGAATGACTGTTATTATGTTCATAATATTATTAAGAACATTATTTCAATCTCTAGTTTGTATAACATTGGATATACATTGGCTTTTAATAGCACTGGGTGCTCTATAATAAATAATGGTTTGGTTAAAGTCAATGGTTCATTAGTCAATGGTCTTTATGTATTAGATACACGTTCTAATGTTATGCAAGTTTCCAATGCTGATGAAGTGAATTTTACATATCTATGGCATTGCAGACTTGGTCATGTAGGTGAAAAAAGAGTCTCTCACTTATACTCAAATAGGTATTTGAATTCGTTCGAATACAAGCCATTTGATACCTGTGAGTCGTGTCTCATGAGGAAAATGACCAAGGCTCCCTTTAGTGGACATGGTGAGAGGGCTGTTGACCTTCTCGAGCTCATACATTCGGATGTATGTGGACCCATGTCCATAGAAGCAAAAGGGGGTTACCTCTATTTCATTTCTTTTATTGATGATTTTTCTAGATATGACTATGTGTATTTAATTAGACATAAGTCACAAGCCTTTGAGAAGTTTATGGAATATAAGAATGAAGTAGAGAAACAGACTGGCAAAAGTATTAAGGCTCTTCGATCGGATCGAGGAGGTGAATACTTGAGCCATGAATTCACTTCTTATCTTAAAGACCATGGAATAGTTTCTCAGTGGACTCCACCGTATACACCACAGCACAATGGTGTATCCGAAAGGAGAAACAGGACCTTGTTAGACATGGTCCGATCCATGATATCTATGTTAGGACTACCCTTGTCTCTCTGAGGATATGCATTAGAGACTGCGGCTTATTTATTGAATAGGATCTGAAGTAAATCAGTTCCTTCTATACCATATGAGATATGGAAGGGCATGAAACTAAATTTTAATCATATTAAAATTTGGGGGTGTTCTGCTCATGTAAAGAAGAACGATAGTGACAAGCTTGAGTCGAGAACCGATAAGTGTACGTTCGTGGGATATCCAAAGGAGACGTTTGGATATTATTTCAATCACCCTTCTGAGCAAAGGGTCTTAGTGGCCATGAGAGCTGTATTTCATGAAAAAGAATATCTACTCCAGAAAAATAGTGGGAGCTAGATAGAATTAGACGAGGTCCAAGAACCACAACCCATAGATACAAACTCATTACATGAGACTGTATCGGTTGATCCTATTCAGAGTGAAACACAGACACTGCGGAGATCTGGTAGACTACCGAGAGAACCTGAGAGATATGTTGGACATGTCACAGAGGGGTCCTCTAAGGTATGTATTGATGAGGATGATGATCCTCAATCGTACCAGGATGCAATCCGTAGTGCGGACTCCGAGAAATGGCAAGAGGCAATAGATTCTGAGATCCAGTCCATGTACACCAACAAAGTTTGGAACTTAGTTGATGTACCCGAAGGGAAGGTCCCTATCGGCTGCAAATGAATTTTCAAAAGGAAAATCGGTGCAGATGGACAGGTTGACACATACAAGGCTAGACTAGTGGCGAAAGGATATCGTCAAAGGTAAGGTATTGACTATGACGAGACTTTTACGCCGGTAGCCATGGTTAAGTCAATCAGAATCTTCCTTGCCATTGCGACATACCTGGATTATGAGATTTGGCAAATGGATGTGAAGACAACTTTTCTTACTGGAAATCTGTCGGAAGAGGTGTACATGGTACAGCCTGAAGGATTCACCTCCAAGCTACATCCTAATAAGGTATGCAAACTTCAAAGGTCCATTTATGGATTAAAGTAGGCATCTCGAAGCTGGAACTTAAGATTTGACGAGGCTGTCAAATCTTTCGACTTCATTCGGAATGAAGATGAACCATGTGTATACAAGAAGGTCAGTGGGAGCTTAGTGACCTTCTTGGTCTTTTATGTTGATGACATCTTGCTCATTAGGAATGATGTAGAGATGTTGACATCAACTAAGTCTTGGTTATCCAAGACCTTCTCCATGAAGGATTTGGGAGAAGCATCCTATGTGCTGGGCATAAGGATCTATCGAGATAGATGTAAAAGGATGCTAGGGTTATCCCAATCCATGTACATAGACACTATCCAAAAAAGGTTTAGGATGAAAAATTCCAAGAGAGATCTCATTCCCATGAGACATAGAATTTCCCTATCCAAGGGGATGAATCCTAAAACATCTGAGGAGGTGGCACACATGAATAAGGTACCCTATGCTTCGGTGATAGGGTCAATCATGTATGCAATGCTATGTACACGGCATGATGTTGCCAATGCTTTGAGCATTGTCAGTAGATATCAGGCCAATCCAGGCGAAGAGCACTGGAAGGCAGTAATGGGGATCCTTAAGTACTTGCGAAGGGTTAATGATCTTTTTTTTCTGCTTTATGGAGGAGAGGACGTACAACTTAGAGCTTACACAGACTCTAGTTTCTTGTCAGATCCAGATGACTGTAAATCCATGTCTGGGTTTGTATTCATGTTGAATGGAGGGGCAGTAAGTGAGAGATTGTTGATCGTGGAGATGTGGCGGTAGAGCGTGTACCGTCAGAAGATAACATAGCAGATCCACTGACTAAGCCTTTGACACAAACTGTATTTGAGCGTCATCGGGATAAGATGGGCCTCAAAGTTGTGGACAATTGGCTGTAGTTCAAGTGGGAGATTGTTAGTGTTGGTGTGCTACATGCCAATTTTGGGTCGGGTAGGCCCAATAGTTGTACGATCTTGTTCATTATTAATAAAGTGGTATTTGAGCGTAAATATGCGGTTGTGTTACTTTACGTTGTCCCTAGGATATGTGGTTGTAAAGTCAACTTGAGATGAGATCTCGATTATGAGACTGACTTTACATGAACACATACCTTAAACTGTTCCTAGTTGGAGGGTAATCACTCGGGGACTTTGATTACCTATTAAATCAGTACACATGATGTGTTAGTGACCAGTCTCATGGTCATTGGTGCGGGACACCATCACATATGTGTAGATGTATGTCCTTGGAGGATGTACACTGAACTAATCCTCTATTTGATCTTCAGATGGTTGATTATACCTAACGTCAACTGAAGATCCAACGGTCTCAGTAGCATCGTTGGTCCTTTGACCTGAGACATTGATCGGATCTTACACGAGGACTGAAATTATTTAATTACTTGGCTAAGTGACTTTAACCATAAGTCATGAGTTGTCGAGTCATTAACCACTCCAGGATACGTGTGAAGATCGTCAATGGTCAAGAAGGGATCGCTCACTGTCGGGTATATATCAGACAGTTAATGGGTCATGACATTAATGCTCCGTTAAATCTCTGGCCAGGGTCGTGTGAGTTCGTTTAGAACGGACGTCATACACTTTAAGGAGGTCATAGTCAAATGGCACGATCATGAGGTTTGACAGAAACCATACCCTCGATCGTACCAGACTCATAGAAGGAGCGAAGGATTATATCGATGCGGTAACTGTGCACTTATAGGTACCAGACAGGCTGTTTTAAACCCGGCGTCCTCTAGGATCACGCGGATTTGCTTGACCCAACGTGATCGAAGGTTCGGAATAAATTAAACTATTATTCGGCTCTAGTAGAAGCGAATAATATGTTTAATTTACTTCTAATTGGGAATTAGAAGTTAATGGTCCTTAAACTAGAGTGACTATGGGCCTAGAGGATCACACACAATAGATTCTTGGGTGACAGATTATTATTATACAAATGTATGTATTATTTCCATTTAATTCCTTTTGGAAAGGAGTGTAAATGGAGCTTAATACATATGTATAATAGTAGATAGGATATATATATATATATATATAATTTTGGTCTTTTGGAGCCCTTTCAGAAATGACCAAATCTCTCTATATATGAATCCTACGTGAGCTCATTCGAGCCTCTTCCAACCCCTTTAAGCTAATCAAGCATTAAGGCTTAAAGGGAGAGGATTAGCTCCTCCCCCCTTCCTTCCTCTTGCTCTCTCTCTCTCCAGAAGGTGAAAGGGTCGGGGAAGGTCCGTGCCGGGGGTACCGTCGCTGCGCAAGGATCCGTATGGATCATCTCTAGAGGCCGTGCAGCTGTGCGGCTCAATTTTCTGCATCAGGCTTAGCGGACAGCGTCGTTCTGCGCAAGGTGAATTACGTAACCTGTAATTAGGCGGGTTGGGGTCTTAAAACACCAATTAGAGCACATATTAAGCTTTCCATAGCACCGGGATCGGGTAAAATAAATTTTTGTTATCCGCTGCGTTGCCCGATAGTGCTGTGCGAAACCTTACAGGGAGCCCACGGAACTAGCTTACAAACCGTGTCTCGGGAACACCCCTCCGCCATCACCGGGCGAGTCGGCACTCAAAGGCCTAGGGCAAAAATAATCGGAGGCGTACAAAACACAAAGCTCCGAACATAAGTGCTAGAGTACAGATAGGCGGACACGCTATCTCACGTACTACAAAGCACCACTGGCAGTACCACCACTGCCAACAGACTCAGGACTAGGCAACTAGACCTACCACGTAACGATCCTTGAGTCGAACGACTCAAAGGCAAGATCATCACAGACGGCGGAACGAGCCTCCAATCGGTCTAATCCTAAGCCACGAGAAACGACACTCCGCAGGAAACGACTCATGGAGACCTGAGGGAACACCGGAGACCCTCAGCACACCTGGACACACAAACCGAGGTAATAACACCTCGAGATATCTAGAACCAGTGTCTCGGGCTGGGCAGAACCGCCAAGACACCCACACAAGGTCGCCTGTCAACCCCTGGGTCACCCCGGGTTGACCGGAACCCGACCAAAACACATACAAAAGTAGGATAGAGAATCCAACCACAAGCAAGAAGACTCCTAGCTACCTTACAACGTAGTCTTAACCCTCATAGGATGTCAGGAGACATCCACGGGAAGACGGGCAGACCACAAGGACAAGCCAAGACAAGCAGAAACCAAAACGACAGAAATCGGTGTAGAAGGATTGTAACGCGCCACCCCTAGACCGCTACACAAATGTAACGGTCTAGACCTAGGCCGTTACACTCCATGTGACGGTCGGGGGAAGAGTCATCACACACACCGCCCTAACCAACTTCTAAGACATTCAAGGCACGTAACGGCCGGCACCGGGCACGTTACGTCAACCTGACGCGCCCAACCGGGACCGTCAGGGCCAACAACCCTCAAACTCAAAGCAGACACGAACCACGTAACGCGCTAGACCAGGCGCGTTACAGCCACCTAACGCGGCAAGGCGGACGCGTCAGAGCCAACGTGACGCAAGACAATAAAACAATTAGCTGAGAGGCATGTAATGGTCCTGACCGGACGCGTTACAACCACCTAACGCGCGGGGGCGCGGCCGTTAGAAACAACGATGTAGCCACCGGACTCAGCCAAAACAACATGTAACGGTCTATCGCGGACGCGTTACACAGGCCTAACGCACAGGGGCATGGCTGTTAGAATCAACAGGCACAGCCACCCAAACTCGGCCCAAAACGAAGTGTAACGGCCTGGGGCAGGCGCGTTACACACACCTAACGCACGAGAGCACAACTGTAAGGTGAACTGACTCAACCGGTCAAACACGGTCAAACAGAACGTAACGGCCTACACCAGGAGCGTTACACCCACCTGACGCACAGGGGCAGGCGCGTTAGGGGAACCGACTTAACCCACGCACTAAACGACAAGATAGGCGTAACGCATCGCACCGGACGCGTCAGGAGGCTGTGACGCGCCACCCCTGGGCCGTCACACCCCCAAAACCACTAAAAGCATAAAATTGCCCAGATGCTGTGACGGTCTATCGTGGGGCTGTCAGGACATGTGACGGTCCCTGGAACGACCGCCACACCAGCCACGGCGGGAAAACAGAGGGTTGGCCAAATCGGCCCGTTCCACGCCCCATTCACGCCGAAGCGCAGGGGAAACAACCCTCGACGATGGAAAATAACATTAGAAGGCTAAAAAGCCCACATGCAAACACAGAAACACAAGATCGGGGTGATTCTAACAAATCCACCCTAAACGAGTCAACGAGGTTCCCGGGCTCCTACCGGCCTCGAATGACCACCGATCAACACGAAACAAGCATGGATGGGATCCTAACATCCCAACGGTCAGTTCAACACTAACCGAGCTACAAATGGTTGCCGTTCTCCGGCGAACCCTACAAAACCCAAAAATCATGGTTTAGGCTAAACAAGCCCAAACTCGGCCGTTTCCGCGCCAAACGACGTGCAATGGCAGGGAAAACGGAGAGGAGGAAGTGAGGAACCATCACCCTACCTCCACCGAAGAATTCGCGTCCCGAAGGGACTAAACCACGCCGAAAACCACGCCGCGAGCTTAAACGTCAGCTTTAAATCCACCGTTAGGGATCGCGAAACCACTCCGATCCTTGCTTCGTCGCGTACCCAGTCAACTCCACAGCATCCCCAACACGTGCCTCTAGGAACCCCGTCTGCAGCTGGAGCCGAGGAGGCTCGAGAGGAGAGAAAACGAGAGAGAGAGATGGCAGCGGCGAAATGATAAGGAAGGAGAGAGGAAGGAAAAGAAAAAGGAAAAGAAATTAGGAATTTTCTGAAAAATCTGATTTTTGGCCCTATCTCCGAAAAATACGCAAAAATAGTCGAAACGGCCGGCTCGACGAGTACATCGTCGCTGTAGCATTCGCGAGTCGAGGAACTGACAAGTAAACTCACTGTAGTGTTCCGTAACTAGTACGAGAGAAAAACCCACATGGATCGTAAAACTCAACTCGGAAGCCACTAAAGCGAACCGAAACTCACCGAAACAAATCTAAAAGATCCAATGAAGATCCAGCAAGACCTACCAAGGATCCAGGGCATTACAGGGGGAGATCGGGCCGGTTTAGTGAAAATCATAGTTTTTGGAGTTTTCAGGGTTCGCGGGAAAACGGCAACCATTTGTGATGTGGTTAGTGTCAAACTGACCGTTGGGATGTCTGGATCCCATTCACGTAAGTTTCGTGTCGATCGGTTGTCATTCGAGGCCGGTAGGAGTCCGGGAACCTCGGTGACCCACTTTGGGTCGATTTGATGAAATCGCCACGATCTCTCGTTTTAGGGCTTACATGTGGGCTTTTGAGCCTCCTAGGGTTGTTTTTCATCGTCTAGATTTGTTTCCCATGCGCTTCGGCGTGAATGGGGCGTGGAACGGCCCGATTTGGCGTTTCCACTGTTTTCCCGCCGTGACCGGTGTAGCGGTCGTTTCAGAGACCGTCACATGTCTCTGACGGCCCTACGACAGACCGTCACAGCGTTTGAGCGTTTTTAGTTCTTCGTGATTTTGGGAGTGTGACGGCCCAGGGGAGGCGCGTCACAGCTCTCTGACGCGTCCGGGGTGATGCGTCACGCCTGTTTTGTCGTCTAGCGTTTTGGGTGAGTCGGTTCCCCTGACGCGCCCGCCCTGGTGCGTTAGGTTTGTGTAACGCGCCTGCCCCAGGCCGTTACACTTCGTTTAGCTGCGTTGGGTGGCTGTGTTGGCTGTTTCTAACGGCCCTGCCCCCTTGCGTCACAGTGCTGTAACGCGTCCGCTGTGGACCGTTACGTACTGCTCGTCCGAGTTCTAGATTTTGGGTCGGTTGGCGTAACGCGCCTGTCCTCACGCGTTAGGTGGGCGTAACGCGTCTGCGCTCGTGCGTTAGGCCGCCGTAACGCGCCTGCCCTGGTGCGTTACGTGGTTCATGTTCTGTCTTTGAGCCTGTTGGCTCTGATGCGCCCGCCCTGGTGTGTTAGGCCCGTGTAACGCGCCTGTGCTAGGCCGTTACAGTCCTGTTGTGGCCGTGATGGCCGTTGGGCTTTTCGGTGTGCGGCCGTGTGTTGTGGGTTCATTCTTGGTAATGTTAGGGGCTGTTTTGGGGTAGGTTTGTGGTGTGTCTGTCTATGTTAGGGTGATGTCTGTTGCTCCCGTGGTCTGGCCGTTTTTCCCGTGGACGTCGGTTGATGTTCCTATGAAGGCTAAGACTACGTTTCCGAGTTTGTCTGTAGTTTCTTGTGCTGCCTTCGGTGTTTGAGGTACGGGTGACAGTGCATGTTCGACTGTCTGTACTTCAGCGCCGCTTTTCGAGCTTCTTCCTTGCGTCGCCCTAGACGTTCAGCAGTCGAGGGGTGACCCCGATATACAGTTTTGTAAGCTAGTTTCCGTCGGCTCCTGCGGTTACCGTAGTGTCCTACGGGGGGAGAAAACTAGCTTGAGGCCTGGCTCTAGGCAGGAGCCAGTGTGTGCACACGTGGTCAGGGGCTGAGGACTGACGCCGACGGGCGTGACCCTGACTAGTACTTGTACTTGTGGTTCCGCGTGGGTCTGCGACTCGGCCGAGCTCGCGTAGTCCGCGATCGGTTGGTAGTCGAGACACTTGTGGGGTTTGTTGTGACCTGTCCGGGTTGGCCTTTCCGTGGCTGTACTCGAGGTCTGTGTCCTGTCCTGTGCACGACGCTCCGGTCGTGTTGTCTGTGCCTGTCTAGGTCTTTTCTAGACTTTCTTTTGCATGCCTGTTGTAGGTGCAGGTTGGGGTGTTTTGTTTGGTTTTCCCCTCTTCCTTGCTGCTCCCTACTCCTCTTTCCCTTTCTAGGCCTGCTTGCCTATTCGGGTTATTCCCCTCGTCCTTACATGTTCCCTACTCCTACTTCCCTTTCTTTTACAGCTTTCTAATGTTGTTTCTTGCTGCTGTTCTTCTTGTTCCGTGTTACTGCGTGTTTTTTAGTGGGGATCCGCGTGACCCCTACTGAGCCAGTGACACGAGGCTCACCCCTGCTCTTCAGGTGGGGTGATGTGTTCGTTCTGCTTCCGCGGGTCCTGGAGTTCGAGTCGTAGCTGCCAGCTTGTTCCTCTGTCGGGCTTCCCCCGACTTCTCGATACGTCTTTTCTTTCTGTCGACTGTACTGCTAGACTATTGTCTTTAGCTTTGGACCTGACTCTGGTATATAATTGTTTAAAATCTATTAATAATAAAAAGTAATTTTATTTCTGCTACTTTAGCAGCCCGTTCTAACAACATTTAATTGCTTGCTGTTATATCTGTCAGTTCAATGTACTACACGATAATCCTTTTTCGCTTCGAACTTTACCGCTCTTGGGAGGCCTCGCGGGTTCCAAGCGGTATCACGTGTATTCGGTAGTCCTACCGGGTATACCTGGTATCCGGGATCCGGGTCGCCACACCTACCGTTGGTGGAGTTTGCCTACAACAACGGCTATCATTCGAGCATTGGTATGGCTCCTTATGAGGCATTGTATGGGCATCCTTACTGGACTCCACTCGATTGGTTTGAGGTTGGTGAGCGTGTTTTGACAGGACCAGAGTTGGTGCAGCAATGTGTGGATGTGGTGCACGTGGTTCGTCAGAACATGTTGGCGGCCCAGTGTCGGTAGAAGAGTTATGCTGACCAGAGGAGGCAGCCCCTCGAGTTCGATGTGGGCGATCATGTGTTCTTGAGAGTTTCTCCGATGAAGGGGGTGATGCGTTTTGGACGGCGTGGGAAGCTGAGTCCCCGCTACATTGGTCCTTTCGTGGTTGTGGAGCGCATCGGTGAGGTGGCCTATCGGTTGCAGTTACCTCCTGAGTTGGCGTCGGTGCATGACGTGTTTTACGTCTCGATGTTGCGGAAGTACATGTCCGATGACTCTCATGTGCTCGAGATTTCTGCGTGGCCCGAGGTTACTCCAGATCTTTCTCTCCCAGAGTTTCTAGTCAGTATTGAGGAGAGGCGAGAGCAGTGCCTGCGGAATAAGGTCATCCCCTTGGTCAAGGTGGTGTGGCAGTGGCACTCTGGTGGTGAGGCTTCTTGGGAACGTGAGGACGAGATGCGTCAGCAGTTCCCGTACCTGTTTGAGTGAGTCTTCCTCTACTTTCCCCTTGGGTTGTTCTCAATTTCGAGGACGAAATTCCTTAAGGGGGGAGGGCTGTAATATCCCGGACCTTTCGGATCCTTCTTCTTGGGTCCCGGATCTGGTTTTCGGAGTGTCTGGCTCCGTTGTGTCAAAAATTTCATTTCGAACATCTTTCATGTTCGGATCGGTGCGATCCGGAGTCGTTTCGGAGGCCCGGAAGCGTTCCACGGCTTTTTCGCGCGTGTTTTCCGATTCCCGGTGTGTGTTTCGACAATTCCTTCGGAACCTCGCTACGGGTGAACCGAGTCGTTCACCTGGGCACGAGTGGTACCGTTGCGATCGGTGCGTTCCGAAGATTCCGGAAACGTAATTTTCTATTTTTTGATATTTTCCAGATTTTCCAGACTTTCTATAAATACCCCCCTTTTTCTCTCCCCCCCACTTCTTCTTCTTCTTCTTCCTCCTCCTCTCCTCACTGTGATCTCCCTCTCCCTCCCTCTCACCCATTCAACGCGGCGAGCCTCTCTCCGGCTGCAGACGGCGGTGGGGCGACGGCGCGGCAACGTGGTGACCGTGGGGGCTTGCGGTGTTCGTGAGAAGCGGGAAGGACGAGGGTTTTTCAAAGCGATTTCTTACGTTCGTGGATGATCCGGCGGAGCATTTGCTCCATTGAGGTAGGGTGACGTTCCCTAGCTCCCCGCCGTTCATTTCCGCGATTTGTAGGCCGAGGGGAGGCCGAGAGGGGCGTGATTGAGCGGGTTTGGGGTTTTCCATGAATTGGGGAGAGCTCGCCCGATCTATGGATTTGATGCATGATTTCACGTTTTGATGGCCTGGAATCATGCTAGGGGTCCCCAGGGGTCTTCCCCGTTGATTTCCCCCTCTCCGGTGGAGGCATGGGGGCGTGGTTGGAGTTTTAGGGCTTTTCCCGCCGTTTCACCGTCGGGCGGGTGTGACGGTCCTTCCAGGGACCATCACACTGTGTGACGCGCCTGGAAGGGTGCGTCACATGCCCTTTGTTAGCCTTTGGGGGTCAAGGCTGTGACGGTCACACGATAGACCGCTACAGCCGTGTGACGCGCCTGGGAGGGTGCGTCACAACCCCTGTTAACCAGCTGGGGGCTGGGGGTGTGACGGCCCCCGATAGACCGTTACAGGCGTGTAACGCGCCTGGGGTGGGCCGTCATATGCATCCGACCGTTGGTTTGTGACCGTTGTTTTGACCGTTGGGGGTCAAGGCATGTGACGCACCAGGCCTAGCGCGTCACATCCTTGTGACGGCCCAGGGTGGGCGCGTCAGGGCGCTCTTGAGCGTTTGGGCCCCCCAGGCGGTGTGACGCTCCTGGTGTGACGCGCCAGACGATGACCATGATCGGGACGGGCCCGAGGTCTGAATATGGCCCACGGAGGTCTTATTGATATTCCCATGGGAGGAGTCCAGGGGTGGCGAGAGCCGTCTCGTTCTATTCCGATTCTGTCGGTCACTTGCGGACCTTTCCATGTTCGGGCAAGGGCCCGTATTGAGAGCGTGACGGGGGTGGACGCGACCCCGTACCGATGTATGCCGAGTTTACGGCAATTTCAATGAAAGAGCGGGAGCAAATCCCGATAGGAACGGGTCGGAATTGGTGAGCTATTGGCCCAAGGCAATGCCGGCTCACAACCATGTTGGGGTAGGAGCCACCGGCTATGAAAGTTGCTCACGGGCCTTTTCATGTTCGGACATGGGTCCGTATTAAGAACTCGGCGGGAATCGACGTGAACCCGTTCAAATGTCTGCCGAACGTGCGGCAATTTCAGTAGCGGCTCGGAAGGAATCCGGCCGGAGAAACGAGTCTGGTTTAATCGGAATGTCAGCCCGAGGCGAAGTCAGGCTATGGCCATTTTGAGATGATTCCCTAGGCTCAGGCCCAACTCGTAGGGGCGGTATTGTTGTTCCTTCGGCACCGGGTCACGGGAGAGACGAGGCTGCGAAGCGGGTCTCGTTGTTTTATTATTATTTAAGAAGTGTTATCATTACCATTTGTTAATTTATAGATACATTTGGGTGAATTCTTTATTATCGTTTATTCATTTCTTCTTGTGATTTATTCATTTAATATTGTTATTATTAGGTTTATTATTATTTTTGTTCATTTATATTATCATTCGTTTGCTTGGCGTTTTTTTTAGTTAAGTTTGTCGTTATTATTTATCCTGGGTTATCATTTATTTATCTATTTATCATTGTTATTGTTTCTTTTAAACTTATTATCATTATTACTTATTTCTTTATCATTCTTATTTATTTATCCACCTTATTGGGTTTATTATCATTTATTATTTTATTTAACATTATTGTTTTCTATTATTTCTCTATTTTCTTTTGAGTTTGTTGCTATTATCGTTATTTAAGCTTTGTATCATTATTTGTTTATTTATTATATTTTCTTTTAGCTTATTATCCTTATTAATATCATTATTTTTTTTGGGTGTGCCGCTGAGGATTGGTGGGGTGTACCGCTGAGGGTTGGGAGTGTACCGCTGAGGGCCAATAGGGGTGTACCGCTGAGGGCCAAAGGGGCGTACCGCTGGGGTTGGGAGTGTACCGCTGAGGGCCAAAGGGGGCGTACCGCTGGGGGTTGGGAGTGTACCGCTGAGGGCCAAAGGGGGCGTACCGCTGGGGTCAAAAGGGTGTACCGTTGAAGGCCAATGGGGGTGTGCCGCTGAGGGCAGTAGGAGTGTACCGCTGAGGGGTCTAAGGGGTGTGCCGCTGAAAACTGGGAAAAGTGTGCCGGCGAAAGGCTGTTGGAGGGAAGAGGTAGTGTGCCGGAGAGGAGGCTTCGAAGCATGCCGTTGACGGCTGGGAGGAGTGTGCCGGCAAAGGAGTTGGATGAGCATGCCACTGAAAGATGATTAGAGTGCATCGTCGAAGGACCAATCAGGGCGTAGTGGTGGAGGTTCAGTCGGTCTTCAATTATTCGTTTTAAAGCTTTTCTTTTCTTCTTAATTTGATTTTTTTTACGCAGTTTTATATAAACTTCTCCTTGGTTTTGTTCTGTTCGGCCTCTTTGCCATAAGTCGGAAGTTCGGTCGGCCGAGCTGTCAATCGGTCCAGCTCTTGTCGTGGTGCCGGCAGTGGCTTGATCAGTTGGAAGGTTTCATCATTAATTATTTTGCTCGTTTATTGCTTGCTTTTACGTCCTTTAATATTTTGTTATTTTCTCACAAAAATTCGGCAGCATCTCCCCTTGACCCGGGGCGTAAGGGAGATAAAGGGAACGCGCCCACATGGAGTGGCGGAACCCGATAACTGGAGGTGGGCGCCCGGAGGCAGCAACACCTTTATAAAACCTCGGAAAACACGAAGGCAAACAACGGGCTAGGGCTTGGCCAAGAGGTGTGCCGCTGGGGGCCTAGATGGTGTGCCGGCAAGGGCCATTGGGTGTGTCGCTGAGGGTCAAAAAGGGTGTACCGCTGAGGGCCAATGGAAGTGTGCCGCTGAGGGCCAATGGAGTGTGCCGCTGAGGGCCGAGAAAAGTGTACCGGGGATGTTGATTGGCTAGGCCGAAGGAAATCTTGGCAGGAGGAGGGAGAGAGGCTCAAGGGGTATTGGGCCTGGGTGTCCAAGGAGAGACGGAAGGGCGTCTCCCCTCAGGCAAATGGGAAGATGCGGCAGTGGGGAGGTGAAGGGGCAGCAGGGCCTCTTCCCTCTCTTCCTCTCTTCCCTCTTCTTCTCTTCTCCTTCTTCCCCTCCTTTCCTTTTCCCTTCTTCTCTTTGCGTGGACGGCGGAGGATGGAACAGCAAAGGGGGGGGGGGCAGCCTCCCCTCCTCCTCTTCTCCTCTTCTTCACTTCTTCTTCTTCCCTTCGCACGGACGGCGGCGGACGGAGTAGCGAGGGGGAGCCTCCCCTCCTCTTCTTCTTCTCTTCTTCTCTTCCTCTTCTTCTCTTCACGCGGACGGCGATGGACGGAGTAGCCGGGGGGGAGCCTCCCCTCCTCTTCTTCTTTTCTTCTTCTCTTCTTCTTCTTCTCTTCTCCTCTTCTCTTCTCTCTGGGTGTGGGTGTATCTGTTGCCCTCTTCTGTCTCTCTGTCCCCGTTTGCAGCGACGAAGAGGGGTCTTATACCCCCGCCACGGCGAGCGTCCAAAGGCCGGAACGATTCGACGGGTATTGAATGGGGGTTGACCCCATTGTCCTGGGTGGCAGGGGGATAGGCAGCGTGGCCCTCTCCCCAGGCGACACCTCGGACGGCCCACTACGCGCCAAGGATCCGTAGGGCATGGGCTCCGTTGAAGATGCTTCACGTTGTGCCGCTGGCGGGCTGAACAAGCGTGACGCGGGGGAGCCAAAAGGGCGTACCGCTGGGGCCCCAAATGGGTGTGCCGCTGAAAGCCCATGGGGCGTGCCGCTGAGGCCAGGGGCTGTGCCGCTGAGGGGCCAAACGGGCGTGCCGCCGAAGGCCAAAGGGCTGTGCCGCTGAACACCCAGGGGGTGTGCCGCTGAAGCCCCTCCTGGGCATGCCGCTGAAGGCCCAAGCTGGGCGTGCCGCTGAATGGCCTGAGGGGCGTGCCGCTGAACAGCCTGAAGGATGTGCCGATGAACACCCTGGGGGCCGTGCCGCTGAAGCCCAGGCTGGGCGTGCCGCTGAAGGCCCAAAGGGCGTGCCGCTGAAGGCCAAAGGGCGTGCCGCTGAAGGCCAAAGGGCTGTGCCGCTGAGGCCCCTCCTGGGCGTGCCGCTGAAGGCCCAAGCTGGGCGTGCCGCTGAGGCTTGACTTGGGCCCGTTTTGAGCACGCGTTATGATTCGTTTGATTTTCTTCGGGGGGCCGCGGATTGTGAGCTTCCTGGGGGTTGGTTTCTCTTTGCTGTCGTGGCTCCGGGGACGGCTCCACGGTAGTGTGCATATGTGGGGGCGTCTGGATGACCAATCTCTCCGGGGGTTCTTCACTCGGCGCCGTTGTTGATGCTGGGCCGAGCAGGATGTTTGGTGTGCAATTTTTTGGTGTCCACAAATGCCCCCCACCCACGGGTAGCGCAGGCGAAGGATGAGCCGGGCGGTGCCCGTGGGTGTACTTGTCTCTTTTCTCTTCGTCGATGCCGACGGGGTGTCAGAAGCCGACTTGACATGTTGGTCTCTTCTTCTCTTCGTTAGTGCTGACAGTGCGTCAGGAGCTGCCGTAGCATGTTGGTCTCTTCTTCTCTTTTTCATCATCACCGACAGGGCGTCGGGAGCCGCCATGGTCTGTTTGTCTTTTCTTCTCTTTGTCCGTGCCGGCAAGGTGCCGGGAACTGACCCGGTTTGTTGGTCTCTTGATCTCTTCGTCAGTGCCGACTGGGTGTCAGGAGCTGGCCTGGTCTGTTGTCTCTTTGTCTCTTCGCCAATGCCGACAGGGTGTCGGGAGCTGGCCTGGTCTGTTGTCTCTTTGTCTCTTCGCCAGTGCCGACAGGGTGTCGGGAGCTGGCCTAGTCTGTTGTTCTCTTGGTCTCTTCGCCAGCGCCGACAGGGTGTCGGGAGCTGGCCTGCTCTGTTGTCTCTTTGTCTCTTCGCCAGTGCCGACAGGGTGTCGGGAGCTGGCCTGGTCTGTTGTTCTCTTGGTCTCTTCGCCAGCGCCGACAGGGTGTCGGGAGCTGGCCTGGTCTGTTGGTCTCTTGGTCTCTTCGCCAGTGCCGATAGGGCGTCGGGAGCTGGCCTGGTCTGTTATTCTCTTTGTCTCTTCGCCAGTGCCGACAGGGCGTCGGGAGCTGGCCTGGTCTGTTGTTCTCTTGGTCTCTTCGCCAGTGCCGACAGGGCATCGGGAGCTGGCCTGGTCTGTTGTTCTCTTTGTCTCTTCGCCAGTGCCGACAGGGTGTCGGGAGCTGGCCTGGTCTGTTGTCTCTTTGTCTCTTCGCCAGTGCCGACAGGGTGTCGGGAGCTGGCCTGATCTGTTGTCTCTTTGTCTCTTCGCCAGTGCCGACAGGGCGTCGGGAGCTGGCCTGGTCTGTTGTTCTCTTGGTCTCTTTCTCTTTCTTTTCTTCTCTCTCTTCTCTTCTTTTCTTCTTTTCCTTCTCTTCTCCTTTTGTCATCTCTCTTTTTTTTGTTCTTTTGTTGTTGTTTTGTCTCTCTTCTTTTTTTTCTTTTTTTTTCTTCTTCTCCTCTTTTTTTTTCTCTTTTTTTTGAACAACTCCGGGTGGCTGCTGGCGTGGATGCCAATGATATAAGAGCTGTCGGTGCGGCGGCCGATGATTGAAAGCTGTTGGCGTGGGAGCCAACAAGTGAAAGCTGTCGACCCGAAGGTCGATGACTGAAAGCTGTCGGCTCAGGGGCCGATGATTGAAAGCTGTTGGCATGGGAGCCAATAATTGAAAAGCTGTCGACCCGAAGGTCGATGATTGAAAAGCTGTTGGCATGGGAGCCAATAATTAGAAAGCTGTTGGCATGGGAGCCAATAATTGAAAAGCTGTCGACCCGAAGGTCGATAACTGAAAGCTGTCGGCTCAGGGGCCGATGATTGAAAGCTGTTGGCATGGGAGCCAATAATTGAAAAGCTGTCGACCCGAAGGTCGATGATTGAAAAGCTGTTGGCATGGGAGCCAATAATTAGAAAGCTGTTGGCATGGGAGCCAATAATTGGAAAGTTGTCGACCCGAAGGCCGATGAGGGAGGCCAAAATAGCCGTGGCTGGAAGCAGGCTGCGGGAGCCGAAGTTGGGAGATTAATGGGCCGCGAGGGCAAGAGGTAGGCTAAGGTGGCCGATATTGGGCTCTACGAGCCGGAGCTGGGAAAGTAGGCTACAATAGCCAAAGTTGAGTTTATTGCATACGCACATTCTTGTTATTTTATTGGTTTCATTATTGTTATTTTTTTTATGTTGTTTGTTTGTTTTTTTTTGTTATATTTTTTTTGTTGTTGTTGTTTATATATATATATATATATATTTATCATCATTTTTTTCTTTTTTCTTTTTTTTAATCATGCAAGCATTCATTAGCAGTCATAACATAAATATAAGTAAGGTAGCTCCCTCTATAGGGGATAGGATAGGGACATTGCCCGTAATTCGTAGACGCAGCGCGGGCCACAGGGCACAACTGAGGGGTGGTGCACCCGTCAAGAGGATATCGCATGTCTTGCATGCATAGCCTAAATTCACGCATTTCACCCGAGACAATTCTCTGTGGCGTGGCAGTGCAAATGTGTGAACAAAGGGCCATAACCATAGGGATATGCAGGTTTTCCTGGTGACACTCGAGGATCACTCTAGCGCCTACACATTAGTTCCAGGTTTTCGACTTTCGGTAGCTTCACACAGCCCCCATCTGTTTATTTTGGTAGCGGATTTCACCGTTCGGCGCGAGTCTCCTCATGTGTCTCAATGGGGATTCCCGGCTACTAGGATTCATCCTTATTGTAATTCTATTACGGATTCCACCGTTTGACGCGAGTTTCCTCATATGTCTCAATGGGGATTCCCGGCTAATAGGTTTCATCCTTATTGTAATTCGCTTCACCATTTCCCGCGAGTCTCCTCATGTGTCTCAATGGGGATTCCCGGCTACTCGGATTCACGTCTCTCTTTCTTTTTTTTCCTCTCCTTTTTTTTTCTTCTCTTTTTTTTTTAGTGGGGGTAGGCAACTTTTTCCTCACGATTACCTTTCACGCGAGTGCAAGAATTCAAGTCTCCGTAGAGTGCTAAGAAGAAATTCGGGCAATCCCTATGGTTGAAAGCTATTGAACACATTAAGTGCGAAGTGTGGGAGCGTTGCCTCATGTTTATTTTGTGAGTTGGGCTTAGCGATTCAGCCATGACTCTTCCCCTTGACGTGGGCACCTGCCATAATTGGGTTCCCTTCGAGCGTATGCCGTGACGCGCGTGCATCTGGAATCGGGGCGATATTATTATTTAGCAAGGAAACACGGTCCTAGAAGATTTCAAGGAGATGTATTATTATATATTAAGCAACCATGCAAGCAGGGCAATCATGCATTCTTTTTTCATTTTTTTTCTTTTTCGTTGTTGTTGTTGTTCTTTTTTGTTTTTTGTTTGTTTGTTTGTTTTTTTTTTCACAAGAAAATATTGTTGTTACGTATAAGTGTAGTGGTAGTAAAGGTATTAGGGAAGCAGACCGCGAGCGGCTGAAAGGGTATTAGGGAAGCGGGCTGCAGGAGCCGAAGATATGGGATGTGGGCCGCGAAGGCCGAATTTTGGGAAGCAGGCTACGAGAGCCAGACTTGGGCAGCAGGCCACGAAGGCCAAAGGTAAGCAGGCTGCAAGAGCCAAAGCTGGGAAGCAGGCTGTGAAAGCCGAAGGGAAGCAGGCTACGAGAGCCAGAATTGGGAAGCAGGCCACGAAGGCCAAAGGTAAGCAGGCTGCTAGAGCCAAAGTTGGGAAGCAGGCCACGAGGGACAAAGGTAAGCAGGCTGCAGGAGCCAGAGTTGGGAAGAAAAGCCAGGGGGAAGCAGGCTGTGAGAGCCAAAGTTAGGAAGCGGGCCACGAGGGCCGAATTGGGAAGCAGGCCACGAAGGCCACAGGTAAGCAGGCTACGAGGGCCAGAATTGGGGAAGCGGGCTGCAAGCCGAAGCTGGGAAGCATGCTATCAAAACCGAAGGAAAGCAGGCTACGAGAGTCAGAATTGGGAAGCGGGCCACGAATGCCAAAGGTAAGCAGGCTGCTAGAGCCAGAATTGGGAAGCAGGCTGTAAAAGCCGAAGGGAAGCAGGCTGCGAGAGCCAAGGTTGGGAAGCAGACCACGAGGGCCAAAGGTAAGCAGGCTACAAGAGCCAAGGTTTGGAAGCAGGCTATAAAAGCCAAGGGGAAGCAGGCTGTGAGAGCCAAAGTTGGGAAGCGGGCCACGAGGGCCGAATCTTGGGAAGCAGGTTACGAAAGCCGGGATCTGGGAGGTCTTTGTCGGTTTAACGCCCCGTCGGTGAAAGATCTAATCGGTTTAACGCTCGGTAGGCGAAAGGTCTAGTCGGTTTAACGTCCCGTCGGCGGAAGGTTTAGTCGGTTTAACGCCCCGTCGGCGGAAGGTCTAGTCGGTTTAACGCCCCGTCGGCGGAAGGTTTAGTCGGTTTAACGCCCCGTCGACGGAAGGTCTAGTCAGTTTAACGCCCCGTCGATGGAAGGTCTAGTCGGTTTCTATTTGTTAGATGGCTGGAGGTCGGAGGTAAAAGTTTGCCTCGTGACCCTTCTTTCTCTTCTTCTCTTCTTCTTTTGTAGGGAGGCAGGTACGAAGATCATGTTCGCCTCGTGACCATTCTTTTTTCTTCTTCTCTTCTTCTTTTAGGGAGAGGCAGGTGCAAGGACCATGTTTGCCTTGTAACCATTCTTTTTTCTTCTTCTCTTCTTCTTTTATGGAGAGGCAGGTGCAAGGACCATGTTTACCTCATGACCATTCTTTTTTTTCTTCTTCTCTTCTTCTTTTATGGAGAGGCAGGTGCAAGGACCATGTTTACCTCGTGACCATTCTTTTTTCTTCTTCTCTTCTTTTTTTATGGAGAGGCAGGTGCAAGGACCATGTTTGCCTCGTGATTGCTCTTTCTCTTCTTCTCTTCCTTTTTTATGGAGAGGCAGGTGCAAGGACCATGTTTGCCTCGTGATCATTTCTTTCTTTTCTTCTCTTCTTCTTTTGTGTGAAGAGGCGGGTTCAAGGACCGTGTTCGCCCCGTGACTGTTCTTTCTCTTCTTCTCTACTTCTTTTATAGGGAGGCAGGTGCAGAGACCATGTTTGCCTCATGTCTATTTTTCTCTTCTATTCTTCTTTTGTAGAGAGGCAGGTGCAGAGACCGTGTTTGCCTCATGATTGCTCTTTCTCTTCTTCTCTTCTTCTTTTACGGAGAGGCAGGTGCAAGGACCATGTTCGCCTCGTAATCATTTCTTTCTTTTCTTCTCTTCTTCTTTTGTGTAGAGAGGCGGGTGCGAAGACCGCGTCTGCCTCGTGACTCTTCTTCTATTCTTCTTTTATGGAGAGGCAGGTGTAAGGACCATGTTCGCCTCTTGTCTATTTTTCACTTCTCTTCTTAATTTGCAGAGAGGCCGGTGTGAAGACCGCGTCTGCCCCGTGACTCTTTTCTTTCTCTTCTTCTCTTCTTTGGAGAGGCAGGTGCAAGGACCATGTTCGCCTCTTGACTATTTTCTTTCTTTTCTGCTCTTCCTTTCTTTTTTTCTTCTTCTTCTTCCCTTTTTTTTTATGTGAAGAGACGGGTTCAGGGACCACGTCTGCCTCATTGGTCTCTTCTTCCTTTTTTTCTTCTTCAGCATGATGAGGCGGGCTCGAAGACCACGTCTGCCTCATGTATCTTCTTTTTCCTTGTTCTGCTCTTCTTCTTTTGTGTGAAGAGGCGGGTCCAGGGACCATGGCTGCCTCATGTGTCTTTCCTTCCTCTTCTTCTCTTCTTTCGTGTGATGAGGCGGGCTCGAAGACCACGTCTGCCTCGTGAGTCTCTTTTTTTCTCTCTCTCTCTTTTTTTTTATGGGATGAGGCAGGCCCGAAGACCACGTCTGCCTCGTGACTATTTTTTTCTTCTTTTTTTTTCTCTTCTTTTATGGGATGAGGCGGGCTCGAAGACCACGTCTGCCTCGTGACTCCCCTTTTTTTTTTCTTCTGCTCTTCTTTTCTCATTAACGCTTCAGTACTGGAGTGTATTTCTCTTAATGTACCCCCAGGTCGGGGTGTAGCTTCATTTGGTATGCATCCCCCCCTGAGGTGTGTGTTCGGCCTCTTTACTTTTGTGCCCCCAGGCGGGGTGTATTTTTCATGGCTTCTATGTCCCCGAAGCAGGGTATGCTTTTTTTTTTCTAATGCCCCCGAGGCGGGGTGTAGCTCTCTTCAGATGCCCCCATGGTGGGGTATACTCTTCACAGCTTCTATGCCCCTAGATGGGGTATGTTTCTTCTTCAAATACCCCTAAACCAGGGTGGACTTCTCTTCATATGCCCCTGAGCCGGGGCGTGTTCATTATAGCTTCTAGGCCCTCGAGGCGAGGTATGTTTCTTCTTCATATGCCCCTGGTACGGGGCGTAGCCCTCCTCAAATGCCCCCGGGACGGGGGTGTATCTTTTGCTTCTTATGCCTCCCGTGAGGCCGGGGTGTATCTCTTTACGGCTTTTGTGCCCCCGAAGCGGGGTGTGTTGTTTCTTCAAATGCCGCTTGGGTGGAGTATATCTTTTCTTCTCATGCTCTCAGATCGGGATGTATGTCTCTTCTGTGCCCCCAGGTGGAGATGTACTCTGTCTCTTTGTTTCTGCGTCCCCCAGGCAGAGTACGTTTCTTCTTCAAATGCCCCTGAGCCGGCGCATATTCTTTGTGGCTTCTATGCCCCCTGGCGGGGTATATTTCTTCTTCAAATATCCCTAAGACGGGATGTATTATTCTCTTTCTTATGCTCCCGAGTGGGGATGTATCTTCTTTAAATACCCCTAGGTCGGGGTGTATTCTTCAAGACTTCTGTGTCCCCACTGGCGGGGTTTGTTTCTTCTTCAAATGCCCCTAAGCCGGGGTGGACCTCTCTTCATATGCCCCTGAGCCGGGACGTGGCTGTTGCTTCTAGACCCTCGAGGCGAGGTGGGCTTCTTCTTCACATACCCCCAAGACGGGGGTGTGATTCTTGGCTTTCATATGCCCCCAAGACGGGGTGTGCTTCTGTTTCTTGTGCCCCCAGGTCGAGGTACGTTCCTTCTTCATATACCCCTAAACCAGGGTGCGTTTCTTTTTTTTTTGTGTGTCCCCAGGCTGGGGTGAATTCTTTTCTTCTCTTGTCCCCATGGCGGGGTATGTGCATGCTCTCTTTGGGAGTGGTGGCCATGCTCGGCCTCATTGCTATAAAGCATTCCGCACAGCAAGCAGCAGTTCTTCAAGCTACAGTTGCGGCTTGTTGGGTCTTTTAACAGCCACCCGAGGGGCCGTCTTATGCCGGATAGAGGCAGAAGGGAGGAGGAACGGGCCGGGTCAGCACACCGCGGCCTCGGGGCCTCGTAGAGTCGGGCTGGATGCCGTCCTTCTTCTTGTTCTCTTGGTCGGCGATGCTGGCCAACTTTTCTTCTTTCTTTCTTTCTTCTTCTCATTTTTTTTTCTTCTCTTCTTTTTTATATGATTGACCAGGACGGAGGTGCAGGAGAGCGCTCACCCCCTCAGAAAGGGGATGAGTGCTTCGCTCCACCGCATCAACCCCACAGTGGTAATCTTTGTTTAGCACGGGTCTCGATGGACGTGGCCGTGCAACCCTCTCTTGCCAATTCTTTCTCTTCTCTTTCTTTTCTCCCCCCTTTTTTTTTCTTCTTTTCTTCTTTTCTTCTCTTTCTTCTTGAACAAAGGGGGTTTGATTTCCCCTCCCTTCTCTTCTCTTTCTCTTCTCCTTTTCTTTTTTTTTATAACAGCCCCCATGATTCCTGGAAGCTGCATATGCTTCGAAGCAGCGTCCTCGAGGCCGCGAAGGCAGCTGCATCGAGTCTAGATTTCCTCCCCATAGGGTTGGCGAAGACAGCACCTGCAATTCATCAAAGCAGGCAAACATCATTTATTAGGGGGCCATGAGACCTGAATCCCGGCGAAGAGATGAAGGGTGGTTTGGTCCCACCGGGCGTGCCAGAGTTGTGGACGCACTTTTTTCACTTGTTATTCTCTCGTTTGTTTATTTGTTTATTGAGTGCGTGGGCGTGCCAGTCACCGGAGTGACAATTTATTCGGGCTCCGAAGAGCCCATGGTGCGCGCGATCTGACTTCGTTAGTCGATTGTGTGGTTCGTGTCGGGACCAAAACCCGCCGCGCCATAAAGGTCACGGCGTCATTTACATCCCCCATACGAGGGAACACCCTTGATTAATCGCCGAGATTCAGGGCCCCATGGCCAAGAGATTAATTGCATGAAAAGTCTATTACGAGGTATGGAGTTCCTCACGCAAGGGCGAGAAGAAAACCATTCGAGGTCATGTCGGTCATGTGCTGACCATTTGATGTTCGGACGAGTGTCCATCTCGGGGAAAGCGTGATCGTCGCGGGAAGACCGGAGCATATGTATGCCAGGATATGGCAATTTACTGTTCAGAAGAACGGAAAACGTTTGGCTAAACCTCGGTTAGAGCGATCGAAACCGGTAAATCTGTTGGCCCGGTGCAAGAGCAAGCTGCGACCATACTGCGGTGGGCCCCCCGCGGTCGAAACAAGACTTGCATGAGCGTCATTGATGTTTCCGGTGCCAAGGGGCGACGAGGGAATATCCCTTGAATCGGCTGAAAAGCCCGGTGCCCGGAGAAGCCGGCGTTCGAAGCATGTCGGTCATTCAGGAGACCGTTTAATGTTCGGACGGGTGTCCGATATTGGGAATATCGTAATCGTCGCGGAAAGACCGAGAATGTATGTGTGCCGGGACACGGCAAGTTTTATTATTCCGAGACACTGAAAACGTTCGATTGAATCTCGGCTATTATATCCGGAAACCCGTGAATCTATTGGCCCGATGCGAGATCGAGTCGGGACCATGCCGGGGGCGCCTCCCGTGATCCAAACGGGGCTCGCGTGGGCAGCGTTAATATTTCTGGTGTCGGAGGGCAACGGGGAAAAGTCTCGGGACTAGGCTTCGGAACTGAAAACGTGTTCGAGAGGAACAGGCTGTAAACCGGAGATATTAGCCAGACGATGACCATGATCGGGACGGGCCCGAGGTCTGAATATGGCCCACGGAGGTCTTATTGATATTCCCATGGGAGGAGTCCAGGGGTGGCGAGAGCCATCTCGTTCTATTCCGATTCTGTCGGTCACTTGCGGACCTTTCCATGTTCGGGCAAGGGCCCGTATTGAGAGCGTGACGGGGGTGGACGCGACCCCGTACCGATGTATGCCGAGTTTACGGCAATTTCAATGAAAGAGCGGGAGCAAATCCCGATAGGAACGGGTCGGAATTGGTGAGCTATTGGCCCAAGGCAATGCCGGCTCACAACCATGTTGGGGTAGGAGCCACCGGCTATGAAAGTTGCTCACGGGCCTTTTCATGTTTGCACATGGGTCTGTATTAAGAACTCGGCGGGAATCGACGTGAACCCGTTCAAATGTCTGCCGAACGTGCGGCAATTTCAGTAGCGGCTCGGAAGGAATCCGGCCGGAGAAACGAGTCTGGTTTAATCGGAATGTCAGCCCGAGGCGAAGTCAGGCTATGGCCATTTTGAGATGATTCCCTAGGCTCAGGCCCAACTCGTAGGGGCGGTATTGTTGTTCCTTCGGCACTGGGTCACGGGAGAGACGAGGCTGCGAAGCGGGTCTCATTGTTTTATTATTATTTAAGAAGTGTTATCATTACCATTTGTTAATTTATAGATACATTTGGGTGAATTCTTTATTATCGTTTATTCATTTCTTCTTGTGATTTATTCATTTAATATTGTTATTATTAGGTTTATTATTATTTTTGTTCATTTATATTATCATTCGTTTGCTTGGCGTTTTTTTTAGTTAAGTTTGTCGTTATTATTTATCCTGGGTTATCATTTATTTATCTATTTATCATTGTTATTGTTTCTTTTAAACTTATTATCATTATTACTTATTTCTTTATCATTCTTATTTATTTATCCACCTTATTGGGTTTATTATCATTTATTATTTTATTTAACATTATTGTTTTCTATTATTTCTCTATTTTCTTTTGAGTTTGTTGCTATTATCGTTATTTAAGCTCTGTATCATTATTTGTTTATTTATTATATTTTCTTTTAGCTTATTATCCTTATTAATATCATTATTTTTTTTGGGTGTGCCGCTGAGGATTGGTGGGGTGTACCACTGAGGGTTGGGAGTGTACCGCTGAGGGCCAATAGGGGTGTACCGCTGAGGGACAAAGGGGCGTACCGCTGGGGGTTGGGAGTGTACCGCTGAGGGCCAAAGGGGGCGTACCGCTGGGGGTTGGGAGTGTACCGCTGAGGGCCAAAGGGGGCGTACCGCTGGGGTCAAAAGGGTGTACCGTTGAAGGCCAATGGGGGTGTGCCGCTGAGGGCAGTAGGAGTGTACCGCTGAGGGGTCTAAGGGGTGTGCCGCTGAAAACTGGGAAAAGTGTGCCGGCGAAAGGCTGTTGGAGGGAAGAGGTAGTGTGCCGGAGAGGAGGCTTCGAAGCATGCCGTTGACGGCTGGGAGGAGTGTGCCGGCGAAGGAGTTGGATGAGCATGCCACTGAAAGATGATTAGAGTGCATCGTCGAAGGACCAATCAGGGCGTAGTGGTGGAGGTTCAGTCGGTCTTCAATTATTCGTTTTAAGGCTTTTCTTTTCTTCTTAATTTGATTTTTTTTACGCAGTTTTATATAAACTTCTCCTTGGTTTTGTTCTGTTCGGCCTCTTTGCCATAAGTCGGAAGTTCGGTCGGCCGAGCTGTCAATCGGTCCAGCTCTTGTCGTGGTGCCGGCAGTGGCTTGATCAGTTGGAAGGTTTCATCATTAATTATTTTACTCGTTTATTGCTTCCTTTTACGTCCTTTAATATTTTGTTATTTTCTCACAAAAATTCGGCAGCATCTCCCCTTGACCCGGGGCGTAAGGGAGATAAAGGGAACGCGCCCACATGGAGTGGCGGAACCCGACAACTGGAGGTGGGCGTCCGGAGGCAGCAACACCTTTATAAAACCTCGGAAAACACGAAGGCAAACAACGGGCTAGGGCTTGGCCAAGAGGTGTGCCGCTGGGGGCCTAGATGGTGTGCCGGCAAGGGCCATTGGGTGTGCCGCTGAGGGTCAAAAAGGGTGTACCGCTGAGGGCCAATGGAAGTGTGCCGCTGAGGGCCAATGGAGTGTGCCGCTGAGGGCCGAGAAAAGTGTACCGGGGATGTTGATTGGCTAGGCCGAAGGAAATCTTGGCAGGAGGAGGGAGAGAGGCTCAAGGGGTATTGGGCCTGGGTGTCCAAGGAGAGACGGAAGGGCGTCTCCCCTCAGGCAAATGGGAAGATGCGGCAGTGGGGAGGTGAAGGGGCAGCAGGGCCTCTTCCCTCTCTTCCTCTCTTCCCTCTTCTTCTCTTCTCCTTCTTCCCCTCCTTTCCTTTTCCCTTCTTCTCTTTGCGTGGACGGCGGAGGATGGAACAGCAAAGGGGGGGGGGGGGGCAGCCTCCCCTCCTCCTCTTCTCCTCTTCTTCACTTCTTCTTCTTCCCTTCGCACGGACGGCGGCGGACGGAGTAGCGAGGGGGAGCCTCCCCTCCTCTTCTTCTTCTCTTCTTCTCTTCCTCTTCTTCTCTTCACGCGGACGGCGATGGACGGAGTAGCCGGGGGGGAGCCTCCCCTCCTCTTCTTCTTTTCTTCTTCTCTTCTTCTTCTTCTCTTCTCCTCTTCTCTTCTCTCTGGGTGTGGGTGTATCTGTTGCCCTCTTCTGTCTCTCTGTCCCCGTTTGCAGCGACGAAGAGGGGTCTTATACCCCCGCCACGGCGAGCGTCCAAAGGTCGGAACGATTCGACGGGTATTGAATGGGGGTTGACCCCATTGTCCTGGGTGGCAGGGGGATAGGCAGCGTGGCCCTCTCCCCAGGCGACACCTCGGACGGCCCACTGCGCGCCAAGGATCCGTAGGGCATGGGCTCCGTTGAAGATGCTTCACGCTGTGCCGCTGGCGGGCTGAACAAGCGTGCCGCGGGGGAGCCAAAAGGGCGTACCGCTAGGGGCCCAAATGGGCGTGCCGCTGAAAGCCCATGGGGCGTGCCGCTGAGGCCAGGGGCTGTGCCGCTGAGGGGCCAAACGGGCGTGCCGCCGAAGGCCAAAGGGCTGTGCCGCTGAACACCCAGGGGGTGTGCCGCTGAAGCCCCTCCTGGGCGTGCCGCTGAAGGCCCAAGCTGGGCGTGCCGCTGAATGGCCTGAGGGGCGTGCCGCTGAACAGCCTGAAGGATGTGCCGATGAACACCCTGGGGGCCGTGCCGCTGAAGCCCAGGCTGGGCGTGCCGCTGAAGGCCAAAGGGCGTGCCGCTGAAGGCCAAAGGGCTGTGCCGCTGAGGCCCCTCCTGGGCGTGCCGCTGAAGGCCCAAGCTGGGCGTGCCGCTGAGGCTTGACTTGGGCCCGTTTTGAGCACGCGTTATGATTCGTTTGATTTTCTTCGGGGGGCCGCGGATTGTGAGCTTCCTGGGGGTTGGTTTCTCTTTGCTGTCGTGGCTCCGGGGACGGCTCCACGGTAGTGTGCATATGTGGGGGCGTCTGGATGACCAATCTCTCCGGGGGTTCTTCACTCGGTGCCGTTGTTGATGCTGGGCCGAGCAGGATGTTTGGTGTGCAATTTTTTGGTGTCCACAGGTAGGCGCTACCCCGTCAGGCAGTTCACCTGCGGTGCGGTGTAAGTCGTCAGAGGACACTACCGACTATGCTTCTAGTGGGAGGTACTCCTGTCGAGTACGGAGTGTCAGACTGTCAGTCTTGTGACTTCGACCATCAGGTTTGCTGGGTCGACCGTTGAGCTTCAGTTGTATCACCGTGGCACGTGTGCCGGTTTGCGTGCAGAGGTACCTTTGTTTTGTAGAGTACAGGGCTTTCTTTTCCGAGGTACTCTCCTACCGCTAGCGTAGTGATTTTTCGTTTTACGAGGTAGGGTTCGAGTGATCCCTACTGAGTCTTGTTCCGAGACTCATTCCCTGCATCTTTTCACCGTGTTTCAGGTGAGGCGTTGCCCCAGGGGAGCGCGTCTGGGGTCCAGCGTGGTGCGGGTGCCCAGAGGTAGTACCAGAGGTGAGAGCCGGGGTATGCCCCGTGTAGCTGTACTTTTCTTTCTTGTCTCTGTACTAGTTATGGACTACTACTGTGGTTGTTACTTACCTTTACCTTGTGGACCATGTATCATATTAGCTATTAATTTATTTCCTGCAATTATTTGTGATTCTTGTGTAGTCTCCACACCATTCCTTTAACCCTTCCGAGTCTTCAGGCTCGTGGGTGGCGATGCGAGTCTCGGATTATCGGGCCTTCCCGGTAATCGGATTCTCGGGTCGTTACAAGTCTCGCATACCTTCAAAAGTGGACTAAAATCACTAGGTTCTAAGGAGTAAAAGCAACACAATAACCGGCCAAAACATTGGTAGATCGACATGACCTTCCAATGCCAAAGGGATGTTTCTTTACTAACAACTCTTGCTGCTCCGGAAAGAGAGCTCTTTTGGACCGTCTCTTTCCAATTGCACGCCTCCCCGACTCCAACACCAAAAATACCTATAAAAGGAGGCATCCATGGCCTCCTCCAGGTATATCAAAATCTCGAACTCAAAGGCCTTACTTGTTATTTGGGTAGAGTGATCCTCCCTTTTTTGCACCAACTCTGCATACATAATCTCCACCAAAGAGATCCACTAAAAAGGGAGAATCCTTTAAGGAGCAAAGCCTCCATGGTAACTCCTCCTCCTCCTCTCCTTCATCATTTTACCTCAGCAGACCGTTATATGTTGCCATGCCAGAGAACATTCCTTTTACCCACTAAAGGATCGACTAACCTGAGCGTCAGAGGATTATCCCTAAGAACATTCACCTGGGTAAGAACTTCTCCTGTAGGAAGGGAGTTTGACAAGATCTACCGACAATCCAGTGGAAGAAGTGCAACGAGATCTTCTCACAATCTTATCGTCAAGAGCTAGAAGTCTGCCTTCCCCCTCCATCAAGCTGTCAGTAGGGAGAGCATTGTGTGACGCCGACGATGGCGAGGTAATGATTGCAAGTCCCTAAAGTAGGTCATGTGCCCACCCATCATCTTGTCCTCTCCTACAACCCTCCTCGTCACATAGGTCTTCCTTTAAGAAGACTTGAGGCACGTGGAAGCCCCCCTATCACATTGACTTGCTATGCGAAGAGCCATCACCACGGAAATCCAAGACACTCTATCCTCCCGCCTTGCATTCAGTTTCAATGGTAGCAAGTGGCAACCATCTACAGCAAGGGCGGGCATTCAACGGTGCTAGCTCGTCCTCTCCCCCAAGGAGATCTTAACGTCCTCCAACCACCAAGCTTCTGCCTTGACTCCTGTAGAGACTTCTCCCTACAGCTCGAGGGAAAATCATGACAGACATCCACTATCTAAGGACTTTTCAGATGGATCATGGATCCCCCATCAACTAATACTCAACCCGTTGTAGACACGCCGTTTTCACATTTTTCGCGGGTAAATCTTATATTACACCGTGATGCCCCAAAGTGGCCTGCGCATCTAATTCATGTGAGTGATTAGTCATTTTTCAGCTTTTTACATTAAAAAATCAAAAAAGGTTATAAGAAAATAAAAAAAGGGGGGTTATAAGAAAATACAAAAAATCAAAAAAAGGTTATAAGTTTTTTTTAAAAAAATTCAAAAAGGTTATAAGAAAATATAAAAAAGGTTATAATAAAATATAAATAAAAAATTCAAAAAGGTTATAAAAAATCTAAAAAATTTGAGAAAAGGTTAAAAAAATAATAAATATAAATATATAAAATAAGGTTGTGAATACATATAGGTTTGTATATATGTGTGATATATAAGGTTGTAAATATATATATGTATATATATACTTAGTTTTATTTTAGTGAGCTTAAACAAATGAAAAACAAAGACTCTTGATCAGTTTAAATAAAATCATAATTACCACTTATCCCCCTAATCTTCCGGATCTGGTCTCCCTTATAATCCTATCTCTTATGTCGCTATCTCTCTCACCTATCTATTCTCTCGCCATCCCTCTCTCTGTTTCACGTTAAGCCTCCCGACATAGAGAATCTAATCTCTTCCTCCCTCTATTATCATCATGCACCCGGGGCCGCACTCCTCTCCCCACAATACAAAATCCTTTCTCTTGATATTTTTTCTTTCGGCACCCACTCTTGGCAACAAAACAAAAACCAACCCGACAGAAGGAATCCCACGCACACACACCACTCCCCTCCCCATGAACACAGCCTCACTCCCTTCCTTATCTTTTTAAATCCCTCTTCCCAATCGCAAAGTACATGTGGTCCCTCCATGTCTCCTACCCTCTTTCAGTAGACCATCGCCAACCCATTACATATCCCTTTCTCTCCTTTTTTTTCTCTCGAACCCCACTCACGTTTCTCTGGCTCTCTCTCCCTCTTTCTCTATTGTCTCTCCCTTCTCTCTCCACCCTCTCTGCGCGCCACCTTCTCCACCCACTGCATGCCTGTTCGGGAGAACCCGCACTCCACTCCTCCCCCCCTGCCGTGAAGCCACGCTCGCTGCCGGAGCGCCCCGCCGTCCACCTCGGCTACCACCTCCGCCTGCGCCAACCGCCGCGAAGACGGCCACGGCAGTAGCCAGCAGCACCGCCGTCTACCTCCGAGTGATCCTCCGTCGTCTGACTGCCGCCTGGCCGCTGCACCAACCTCGTCGTCACCGGCCACCCTCGTGAAGCCACCACGCGCGGACAACACCCACACGTCCCCTGCCGTGCCTTCCTCTCCTTGCATGCACGGCAGCAAGCCGCCATCCAACCCTCCACCTTAGCCGCTCGCGAGACCCCCCTCTCCTCTCTTTCTCTCCCTCACTCCCTCTCCTCTACAGAACCGACGGCAGCCAACAGCCGCATCACCACCTCCTCCCGAACCACTCCCACCGCACGCCACAGCCACCTCCAACCCCTTCCCACGTTGCCACACACGTGCACGCCACCACCGCCATGACCACCGTTCTACCATCCGTAGTAGCTCCACACCGTCCGTCGACTGCCGTTGCCTTCGTCCGGTCACCCACGGCAGCGGCCTCACCGGCGTCCTTTCTTCATCGCCGTCGCCATCCCGTCCACGTCGCCGCGAGCAACCCCTTGTTGATTTGTTTTGCTTCTCTTCTTCTTTTTTGTTCTATGTGCAATAAAGATGATAGGCAAAAATCAAAGATCTCAATCAGCCCAAGGACCTGCGAACCATGAACCTAGGCAACCAGAACAAGCTCTAGCATGGGCATGCTGTCTCAATCATCAAACTGAACTAAGGAAATAAAGAAAAACACACGCCGGGACGTGGAGCAAAAGCAAATAAAAACACACCGCAAGGGTGGAGCAAGGAAGGAGAATAAGAGATATGAGATGGAGAGAAAACTAATGCCCAATACCAAGAAAGAACGTGATCGCCACCAAAGTAAAAACAAGCCAAAGACTTGAAAATACCTTAGAAATAGGTGGATGAAGCACCCGCCCACGGGAGAGAGAAAATCAAGGAAATCTGCAGATCAACGGAATGTAACGGTCGAAAGCCCACGCGTCACTGGGAAGTGACGGTCTCTCGATGAACCGCTATATGAATCTGACGCTCCTGAACAAGACCGTCAAATAACCTGCAGTAATAGCTTGTGAATTCTTTTAACTCCAACTCTTCCAGCCGGCCAGAAGACTTGGGCCTCGTGTGGTGAACCTGTAAACCTGCCAAAGAACATGAAAACACAAGAAAACAGACCCAGATTAGCCCTTTAAACAATATAGCATCAATTCTTCAATAAACTCAATAGCATGCAAAAGGAAAGGAAAGTACCGGGGAGGTTTTGGTTTTTTAACCCCTCTGGGCGTTTTAAAAAGGTAGGAGGATGTTTAGATGATGAAAAACCAGGGAGAACGTGGAAAAAGAAGAGGGACAATGCTTTTGATGAAAAGGAGATGAGGAAAAACACAATATGTAATGATGAACTTTGAAAACCAATGGAATGAATACTCCCTTCACCGCGAAGCAGATGAACGTGAAAGACGATTCTCCTTGGTCAGATGTGACTCCAGAATGCGGCAGCACTTCGACGCGAACTCCAGATCTTCCTCCCTCGGGCCATGAAGTTAAGGGTGCTATTTATAGACCCTCAAACTCTCCGGTCGAGCAGAGGATAATCCAGCAAGATAAAAGGATAACTCTTAGCAAATCCTTGAAGATAATATCACCAAGAGTCCATAGAAACAAATAGAAGGTTATGAGGATCAGATTTGGAAGAGAAATCAACAATTCAAACTCTTATCTCGACCACGGAGTAGCATAGAAAAGATCTGAACTGCCAGGACTCTCTGTTGGATGTAACGGCTGGTCGACAGACCGCCACATGAAAATAACGCGCCAAGGAAAGTCCGTTACATTCAACCTTATCTCAAAAGAGATAAGATCAACAGGAAGAAGATCAAATAAGTTGGACTCTCGAAGGAAAGTAACTGCCAAGACTGGACACGTTGGAATAAATAACGGTTGCACGACAGACCGTTATATTCAATGGATAAGCAAGAGGATAAGCTTTAGAACAAAGGCCTCAAACTTTAGGACTCTTCAATAAGTAACGGCCCAGGGATCATGCGTTATATGGAAGTAACGCCCCCAGTGAGGACCGTTATTAACAATGAGGATCAAAATTGATAAGAGCTTGCTAAGCTTCATCCAATGAGAAGCCACAAGGAACCACACTCAACCAAGGAGAGAAGACCCAAGAAACATGCTTCAAACCGACGAAGGAGACTCGATGAAGAGTGAACAACTCGGAGCATCATATGAAAAAATAAGAAGATGACCCAACTTATTGGTTATAAAACGGGTGTCAACAGATGCCCCTCCTTAACGCCCTCTTTGCAGGGGAGCGAGTGGAGGTGAAGCGGAAATGAAATGGAACATGGAGATGAAGCGGAAATGAAGCGGAGTGAAGCGAAAAAGTGGGCGTTAAGGTAAACGACACCCGTTCTTTACCAACAAGCGATAGGAACTTTCCGGAAAACTTCGAACTGATCACAAGGAAAAAGCCAACCAAAGGACGCATGTCTGGAGGAACTAATAACTAAGGAAAGGAAACACGGCTAGTCGCCGGAGACAACAGAAAGGAAAGAGAACTGACTAAACTCCAGACAGGAATCTCCAGCCAACCAAATCGAGCGACCAGATCAAAGGAAACCTTCTAATTCAGAGTGGAATAATTCTCCTCATTCGAGCTCAAGAATACAGCTCTTCACCAACATCGAGATACCTTGAACATATGAAGCACATGAATACTCAAAAGATGCGTATGATGCATGCTGGGCTAAAGAAAAAGAAATCTTTAAAACGAATGTAAAGAAAGATAAAATATCAAGATACTCGAGAATAATATTGCTAAGCTGGAGAAACCAGGGTCATGACACCATCTGCAACCACGGTGTGCAAGATAGAACCATCGTCCCCAAATTTTTCTAACCTAACGGCCTATCCAACGATTAAACATGTGAACTTAGATCATCATCATTTTTGTTTAAGGGGAACATCAGATCCTGGAACACACGAATGATCAGCCGGTTCTCGAGATAATAGATCATAGGTAACATATAGTAATGCATTAATGGATTAAGGGAAAGAGATACAATACCTGACTTACCTGCCTGACTAACGGCAAAGCGTGTTGTTATTCATAACTTCATTCAGGAGAAAGAGGTTAGCCAATAATTGATATGAGTATAAATCAAGGCATAACCATTCATACGTGTTAGAAGCATTAATAATATGTGCCATGGCAGAAAATGCAATCATTTAAACATCAAATAGACTATTTCATTCATCAAGAAACTTGCAAGTTTGTAACGGTCTACTTAGAGGGCGTCACATAAAGTAACGGCCAGGGAAAAATCGTCATAAACTAAGCGGTTCACATTCTCTAATGAAACAGTTCAAATTCATGTAACGGTCCGAATAGTACGCGTCAGAGGGTGTAACGGTCAGACGACATACCGTCACATTTCCTGAGCATTCAAGAAAACAAACCGAACAGCCCATGGCCTCATTCAAGCATTCAACACTCAATCGCCCTCAAACGCCCACACACCCCAACCTGAGAAGACCACCGGCGACCACCCACGACCACCGACGAAATGGCCGGCGACGAGCCTCCACCACCGCTGAAGAAGAGGGAGAAAGGGAAGAAGAAGGCCATCCGACGCCTCCACCGCCGAATAGAACGAGAGGAGGTGCCAAGGCCCGTGGAAGAAGAAACTAGGGCGAGGGGGCCAACAACGGAGGAAAGAGAGGTCCCCACGGTCGAGGAGGACCAAGGGAAAATCCCCATGGACGAGGGAGAGCCTAAGGAACAAGAAAAGAAGTGGAAGAGGGGCCAAGACCGAGAGGTAGGCCGCCCACCCTAATCTTCCAATTTTTAATTTTTATAGTTTTTTTATGCATATGCATGTGGGAATGGGGGTAGAAAATGGGTCTAGAACCCATTAGGATTGATTGTAGGCCCTTTTGGCCAAAGTGGGAGAGCCATGGAATGCAAAGGAAAAACGCCCTCTAGCAGGGAATGTGACGGTCCTTCCAGTGGCCGTCACACACCTAACGCGCCACCGCTGGTGCGTTAGAGACATGTGACGCCCCACTCCATGGCCGTTACATACACCAGAGGCTAGAACTATTTTTTAGGTTTTCAATTATTCAGTTTTTGTTTTGTTTTCATTTTATGAATGCTATGCAATAATTTTATGATGCATTTGACCAACTTATGCTCTAAATGAATGCAGGGAAAAAGACGAACGAGGATCTCCTGGCTTCAGATCCGGGCGGTGTACCAGGCACTGCCCGATTACCAGAGAGAGAGGCTGGCCGGGATGGGATTCGCCGAGGTGCTGAGCATCGAGGTGACCAGGATGGACACGCCTCTGTTGTACGCCTTGCACGAGAGATGGGATCCGATTAGTAGGGCGTTCATATTCCCGTGGGGTCACATGATCCCCACGCTGGAAGACATGGCGAGGATTGCTGGGCTGCGAGTCCACGGAGCCGCAGTGACAGGATAGACTTACAGGAACTACCGGGAGATGGCCCAGGAGCTGCTGGGGCTGGATTTGATTAGACCGGGGCAGACGTCATCCCAGCTCTCGAGATTAATTCTGCAGGAGAGCCTAGGACTGAGAGGAGCTGCCATCGCCGTGGGAGAGTTACCAGAGGAGCATCTGGATAGAGTGATAGACCAGGTGCGCCCACGAGTGGCGGCAGAGGCGCGGCCGAAGGGAGATCGCACCCTGAGGCGGTTCCTGATGCTTTTGTTTGGGAAGCTCTTGTTCGCGACTCGAGCAGATGTGATCAGCTGCAGGCTGTGCCCATGATCGAGGATTTGGGCAGAGTTGGAAAGTACGCCTGGGGAGCGGCAGTGCTAGCCTTCCTGTTCGAGTCCCTCAGTACGACGGACCGACAGACGATGCTGGGCGGCTTCTCGCCTTTTCTACAGGTAAATGCAATTTAAATGCTTTCCACTATGATTATGCAAATGTTTATGCAAATGATTATGACTGACTCAACTAAATGCAGTTCTGGAGCTACATGTACCTCCCGGGCATCGGACGGGGCACGCTACTCTACGCCGATCGCATCCCGATCGCCAGGCGATGGGTGGTCGCGAGGGACCCGGGGTCGATCATCAGATTGACCCGGGCGATCCAGGACGATGTGGATTCCTTCCCGCATACGGCGGTAAGCCCGAACTCAAAATGCTTTTTTTAATGATTTAAATGCTTTTATATGCTTCTAAATGATGATAACCGGACTGACATGTTGATGAATGGGCTATCGTGCTTCTAGGTGAGATGGACCCCGTACAGAGGCGAGAGTTACGAGGGACAGCCATGGGTGGAGGTAGCCCTCTCGTACCGGGGACGGGACATATGGTTGCATTGCATCCATATCATCGAGCATCTTCTTTATCAGCTGATTCTGAGGACTCGGGGACTACACCAGCCTGAGGTGACTTTCCCACGCCGTAGTGACGACCACCCGGGGAAATCAACGAAGGGAATCAGCGGCGACATAGACTGGTGCGCCCGGAAAGCAAAGTACGTCCATGACTGGAACAAGCGGGGCAGAGCAGTGAAAGAGCGAGATGAGAGCGATGAGGCGTATTTGAAGGCCTTCGCTCGACTATACGGGGACCGGGTGTACCGAGGTACCCGACGACCGGTATGCAATTCTGAACTCAAAACTCTGAATGCCTTTTATAAAAATTCTTATCCTATATGCACTGACTCACATGCCTCTAAAAATGCAGCTAGACCCTGAGGGAAGGATAGTCGAGCTCGAGGGGCTACTCCATGCCACCGTCCAGCAGCGGGACGAGTACCGGACTGCCTTGGAGCTCCTGGTAAGATTCCCAAAACCTTGGATTTAAAATGACTATGCTTTATGATGCTAATGATGCAAATGCGATTGACTGACCATGACTTCTAAATGCAGCGGGCCGAGGGAGCCCAAAGAGCGGGACCGGATGCCCCATCGTCATCCTCACAGCCTGCAGGAGGTAGGGCTGAGCGAGACGCCGAGTTTGCTCGAGCAGTTGCTCGGGCCGAGGAGGCGGAGGCCACCCTCGCGGAGCGGGTAAGATGCTAAATGATTATGCAAATGCTTATGCTTTTATGCAATTTAGATGCTTATGTGACTACCTAGGTGAAATGTGAACTACAGGCGAGAGAGCTAGCCGCAGCAGTGGCCGAGGCAAGGCTGGCTCGAACGGAGGCAGAGCGTCTCCAGGCAGAGATAGAGAGGAGCCGGGCTGAGACTGAGCGAGCCCGAGCAGAGACAGAGCTTGTGCGGGCAGAGATGGCCCGATTGAGAGCGGAGACCCCGCGACGTCCGGATGATGCAGAGGTGAAGCGACTTAGGGCTGATGCTGTACGCCTAAGAGGTGAGCGAGACCAACTCCGAGTGCAGACTTTCGAGATGAAGGGCGCGATCGGGGCTTTGAAGGATGCACTCCGTCTCCTAGGGAAGAAGTCGGGGACGAGCAGTCGGAGCCATAGCGCGGCCCCTAGCAGCGGGTTTCAAGGGTACTTCACTAGTTCTTCCAGCCATCGGAGGAACGAGGAGGCGGACCAGAGACGACAGCAGGAGGGAGAGCACAGTGCCATGGGACCATCAGCCAGGCATCCGGAGGGCACAGGGGATAGTGACGGTGGCCCGGGAGACAAGCCGGCCGAGTGATGCATTTTTTTTCTTTTGTTTTTTTACTTGTACATGACTTATATGAAATGAAAATGAGAAAGAAAAGTTCTTTTTGTTTTTTTTTTGTTTGTGAATGCGTGAATGAATGGATGCGTATATGAATGTAAACAGATGAGCATGAATGAAGGCAAGAATGAATGTGAGAATGTGTGATCGGTAATGCAGGAAATGTATGTGGATGCGGTAAAGAACGGATTTAAAGAGCGGATGAAATGTGAACGATGGGGATGAGATAATGTGTGGATGTACAGGATGAACGGAATGGGAAGCCTGTAGGACCGCCAGGTCTACACGGAGGCAGATAGAAATAGCACAAGTCATAGCAGCAGACAATGTAACGGTCTATACCCAAACCGTCAGGATCAAGTAACGCATCGGGTGGAGGCCGTTAGAAAGAACAATGCCCAACTTTGCAGAACTGAGCAGCAGAAAGAGTAACGGCTCAGAGACGGTGTGTTATATACAAGTAACGGCCAAATGCTAGACCGTTAGAGATGGGAGAGCAATGTTGAACTATGAATGTACTGACTGAACTCAGTGTGTATAGACCTTGCCCAAGCGATGTGTAGACTTCGAGTCCAGACGTCCAGATGATGTATAGACTTCATGTACACATCAGCAAGGATGTATGGGCTTGGACAAGGGATGTACAGACTTGGGGCTTGTGCTCACGTTGGGCAATGTATAGACTTGAATCAAGAATGTACAGATGATAGGCTTGTGCTCACGTCGTCCCACCGTGATCGCCAAAAAACTATCTGTTGATTTGTTTTGCTTCTCTTCTTCTTTTTTGTTCTATGTGCAATAAAGATGATAGGCAAAAATCAAAGATCTCAATCAACCCAATGACATGCGAAATATGAACCTAGGCAACCAGAACAAGCTCTAGCATGGGTATGCTGTCTCAATCATCAAACTGAACTAAGGAAATAAAGAAAAACACACGCCGGGGCATGGAGCAAAAGTAAATAAAAACACACCGCAAGGGTGGAGCAAGGAAGGAGAATAAGAGATATGAGATGGAGAGAAAACTAATGCCCAATACCAAGAAAGAACGTGATCGCCACCAAAGTAAAAATAAGCTAAAGACTTGAAAATACCTTGGAAATAGGTGGATGAATCACCCGCCCACGGGAGAGAGAAAATCAAGGAAATCTGCAGATCAACGGAATGTAATGGCCGAAAGCCCACGCGTCACTAGGAAGTGACGGTCTCTCGATGAACCGCTATATGAATCTGATGCTCCTGAACAAGACCGTCAAATAACCTGCATTAATAGCTTGTAAATTCTTTTAACTCCAACTCTTCCAGCCGGCCAGAAGACTTGGGCCTCGTGTGGTGAACCTGTAAACCTGCCAAAGAACATGAAAACACAAGAAAACAGACCCAGATTAGCCCTTTAAACAATATAGCATCAATTCTTCAATAAACTCAATAGCATGCAAAAGGAAAGGAAAGTACCGGGGAGGTTTTGGTTTTTAACCCCTCTGGGCGTTTTAAAAAGGTAGGAGGATGTTTAGATGATGAAAAACCAGGGAGAACGTGGAAAAAGAAGAGCAACAATGCTTTTGATGAAAAGGAGATGAGGAAAAACACAATATGTAATGATGAACTTTGAAAAACCAATGGAATGAATACTCCCTTCACCGCGAAGCATATGAACGTGAAAGACGATTCTCCTTGGTCAGATGTGACCCCAAAATGCGGCAGCACTTCGACGCGAACTCCAGATCTTCCTCCCTCGGGCCATGAAGTTAAGGGTGCTATTTATAGACCCTCAAACTCTCCGGTCGAGCAGAGGATAATCCAACAAGATAAAAGGATAACTCTTAGCAAATCCTTGAAGATAATATCATCAAGAGTCCATAGAAACAAATAGAAGGTTCTGAGGATCAGATTTAGAAGAGAAATCAACAATTCAAACTCTTATCCCGACCACGAAGTAGCATAGAAAAGGCCTGAACTGCCAAGACTCTCTGTTGGATGTAACGGCTGGTCGACAGACCGCCACATGAAAATAACGCGCCAAGGAAAGTCCGTTACATTCAACCTTATCTCAAAAGAGATAAGATCAACAGGAAGAAGATCAAATAAGTTGGACTCTCGAAGGAAAGTAACGGCCAAGACTGGACGCGTTGAAATAAATAACGGATGCACGACAGACCGTTATATTCAACGGATAATCAAGAGGATAAGCTTTAGAACAAAGGCCTCAAACTTTATGACTCTTCAATAAGTAACGGCCCAGGGATCATGCGTTATATGGAAGTAACGCCCCCAGTGAGGACCGTTATTAACAATGAGGATCAAAATTGATAAGAGCTTGCTAAGCTTCATCCAATGAAAAGCCACAAGGAACCACACTCAACCAAGGAGAGAAGACCCAAGAAATAGAGCTTGCTAAGCTTCATCCAATGAAAAGCCACAAGGAACCACACTCAACCAAGGACAGCATGGGCATGCTGTCTCAATCATCAAACTGAACTAAGGAAATAAAGAAAAACACACGCCGGGGCGTGGAGTAAAAGTAAATAAAAACACACTGCAAGGGTGGAGCAAGGAAGGAGAATAAGAGATATGAGATGGAGAGAAAACTAATGCCCAATACCAAGAAAGAACGTGATCGCCACCAAAGTAAAAACAAGCCAAAGACTTGAAAATACCTTGGAAATAGGTGGATGAATCACCCGCCCACGGGAGAGAGAAAATCAAGGAAATCTACAGATCAACGGAATGTAATGGCCGAAAGCCCACGCGTCACTGGGAAGTGACAGTCTCTCGATGAACCGCTATATGAATATGATGCTCCTGAACAAGACCGTCAAATAACCTGCAGTAATAGCTTGTGAATTCTTTTAACTCCAACTCTTCCAGCCGGCCAGAAGACTTGGGCCTCGTGTGGTGAACCTGTAAACCTGCCAAAGAACATGAAAACATAAGAAAACAGACCCAGATTAGCCCTTTAAACAATATAGCATCAATTCTTCAATAAACTCAATAGCATGCAAAAGGAAAGGAAAGTACCGGGGAGGTTTTGGTTTTTAACCCCTCTGGTCGTTTTAAAAAGGTAGGATGATGTTTAGATGATGAAAAACCAGGGAGAACATGGAAAAAGAAGAGCGACAATGCTTTTGATGAAAAGGAGATGAGGAAAAACACAATATGTAATGATGAACTTTGAAAAACCAATGGAATGAATACTCCCTTCACCGCGAAGCATATGAACGTGAAAGACGATTCTCCTAGGTCAGATGTGACTCCAAAATGCGGCAGCACTTCGACGCGAACTCCAGATCTTCCTCCCTCGGGCCATGAAGTTAAGGGTGCTATTTATAGACCCTCAAACTCTCCGGTCGAGCAGAGGATAATCCAGCAAGATAAAAGGATAACTCTTAGCAAATCCTTGAAGATAATATCACCAAGAGTCCATAGAAACAAACAGAAGGTTCTGAGGATCAGATTTGGAAGAGAAATCAACAATTCAAACTCTTATCCCGACCACGGAGTAGCATAGAAAAGGCCTGAACTGCCAAGACTCTCTGTTGGATGTAACGGCTGGTCGACAGACCGCCACATGAAAATAACGCGCCAAGGAAAGTCCGTTACATTCAACCTTATCTCAAAAGAGATAAGATCAACAGGAAGAAGATCAAATAAGTTGGACTCTCGAAGGAAAGTAACGGCCAAGACTGGACGCGTTGAAATAAATAACGGCTGCACGACAGACCGTTATATTCAACGGATAATCAAGAGGATAAGCTTTAGAACAAAGGCCTCAAACTTTATGACTCTTCAATAAGTAACGGCCCAGGGATCATGCGTTATATGGAAGTAACGCCCCCAGTGAGGACCGTTATTAACAATGAGGATCAAAATTGATAAGAGCTTGCTAAGCTTCATCCAATGAAAAGCCACAAGGAACCACACTCAACCAAGGAGAGAAGACCCAAGAAATAGAGCTTGCTAAGCTTCATCCAATGAAAAGCCACAAGGAACCACACTCAACCAAGGACATCATGGGCATGTTGTCTCAATCATCAAACTGAACTAAGGAAATAAAGAAAAACACACGCCGGGGCGTGGAGCACAAGTAAATAAAAACACACTGCAAGGGTGGAGCAAGGAAGGAGAATAAGAGATATGAGATGGAGAGAAAACTAATGCCCAATACCAAGAAAGAACGTGATCGCCACCAAAGTAAAAACAAGCCAAAGACTTGAAAATACCTTGGAAATAGGTGGATGAATCACCCGCCCACGGGAGAGAGAAAATCAAGGAAATCTGTAGATCAACGGAATGTAATGGCCGAAAGCCCACGCGTCACTGGGAAGTGACGGTCTCTCGATGAACCGCTATATGAATCCGATGCTCCTGAACAAGACCGTCAAATAACCTGTAGTAATAGCTTGTGAATTCTTTTAACTCCAACTCTTCCAGCCGGCCAGAAGACTTGGGCCTCGTGTGGTGAACCTGTAAACCTGCCAAAGAACATGAAAACACAAGAAAACAGACCCAGATTAGCCCTTTAAACAATATAGCATCAATTCTTCAATAAACTCAATAGCATGCAAAAGGAAAGGAAAGTACCGGGGAGGTTTTGGTTTTTAACCCCTCTGGGCGTTTTAAAAAGGTAGGAGGATGTTTAGATGATGAAAAACCAGGGAGAACATGGAAAAAGAAGAGCGACAATGCTTTTGATGAAAAGGAGATGAGGAAAAACACAATATGTAATGATGAACTTTGAAAAACCAATGGAATGAATACTCCCTTCACCGCGAAGCATATGAACGTGAAAGACGATTCTCCTTGGTCAGATGTGACTCCAAAATGCGGCAGCACTTCGACGCGAACTCCAGATCTTCCTCCCTCGGGCCATGAAGTTAAGGGTGCTATTTATAGACCCTCAAACTTTCCGGTCGAGCAGAGGATAATCCAGCAAGATAAAAGGATAACTCTTAGCAAATCCTTGAAGATAATATCACCAAGAGTCCATAGAAACAAACAGAAGGTTCTGAGGATCAGATTTGGAAGAGAAATCAACAATTCAAACTCTTATCCCGACCACGGAGTAGCATAGAAAAGGCCTGAACTGCCAAGACTCTCTGTTGGATGTAACGGCTGGTCGACAGACCGCCACATGAAAATAACGCGCCAAGGAAAGTCCGTTACATTCAACATTATCTCAAAAGAGATAAGATCAACAGGAAGAAGATCAAATAAGTTGGACTCTCGAAGGAAAGTAACGGCCAAGACTGGACGCGTTGAAATAAATAACGGCTGCACGACAGACCGTTATATTCAACGGATAATCAAGAGGATAAGCTTTAGAACAAAGGCCTCAAACTTTATGACTCTTCAATAAGTAACGGCCCAGGGATCATGCGTTATATGGAAGTAACGCCCCCAGTGAGGACCGTTATTAACAATGAGGATCAAAATTGATAAGAGCTTGCTAAGCTTCATCCAATGAAAAGCCACAAGGAACCACACTCAACCAAGGAGAGAAGACCCAAGAAATGGGCTTCAAACCGACGAAGGAGACTCGATGAAGAGTGAACAACTCGGAGCATCATATGAAAAAATAAGGAGATGACCCAACTTATTGGTCATAAAACGGGTGTCAACACCCCCGTCTGCCCCGAGCACCAGCCGCAGCACCACCTCCGCGAGCATGCCGTGAAGCCGTTGCCATTCTCATCGTCCGCCTACACCACGCCTCCGAGCATCCAGCTCCCGACACGCACGCCACCACCGTCCTCACCACCGGCAGCACCGTCCGCCCATCGCAACCCCCCTGCACCTGCCGCTCGTCGCCGGTAGTCCCCTCGTGGCCACCGTTGCCACGCCACCAACGCCGCATCGCCGTCCACCTCCCTCCGGCCATCTTCTCACCATCGTGAAGTTACCACGTCACCGTCGCCCACCGTGCCAGACTACTGCGACGCCAAAGCTCCTCCTGCCGACAGCAACCACTGTCGCAAGACCACCGAGCCACTGCCACTCTCACGGCGAGCCGCACCGGCCAGCACCCCCACCTGCACCGCCGCGACCCCGTCTGCATGCACCGCCCATCCGTCGTGAAGCCCCAGCCTCTGCGAGCTCACCGTGCCACCCTACCGTTGCCATCCTTCGTCTGCCACAAAGCCCGCTGCGGCCACCTCCGAGCCCACCATCGTCATTGACCACCCCGTGGACACCGCCGCCCACGTCCGAGCTACCCCGGCCGTCACCGCGAGCTCCCGCCGCGCCGGCCTCCTCGCCGCGACCTCCCTCTCTCCGCTTCTCACTCTCTCCCCCACCGCGGCGTCCTCTCCCCCTCCGTTTCTTCCTCTCGCGTTCCCTCTCCCTCTCTCCTCCTCTATCTCCGTCTTCTCTTCCTCCTCCCCCCGCTGTTTCTCTCTCCCTCTTGTTCTCTCTCTCTCTCTCTTCCCCGACCTCCCTCCGCGTTTCTCCCTCTCTCTCCTTCTCTCTCTTCTCCTCTCATCATGTTTCTCTCTCCTCTCTCCCCCTCTCCTCCTCTTCCTTCCTCCCGCCGCGATACCTCTCTCCCTCTCTCTTCTCCCTCCACTCTCTCTCTCTCTCTCTCGCCGCCCCCTTCTTTTATTTCCTTTTTTTATTTATTTTATTCTCTCCAACTTACTCTCTCTCCGTTCTCTCCCTCTCACGTTCCCTGTCTCCACTCGATCCCTCTCCCTTTTATTTTTTTCTCTTTTATTTATTTATTCTCACTACCCCTCAGTTCCCTCATCTCTCACTCTTCCTCTCTCTGCGCTTATCCATCTCTCATCTCTTTCTTTTACTCCCTCTCTATTCTCTCTCCCTCACACTGCTTTTCTCTCCTTTTCTCTGTTCGCACACAGTCACCTAATTTCATATTCACGTACACACACCTGCACCCAATTTCACCCTCACACTGTACACATATGCACTTTCACCTTTCACACACACACACATCCACACAGTCACGTTCAGGCACACACACAGCACCTAGCTTCACTTTCACCCACACACCTAGAGCTTGTATGTATATATATATATATATATATATATATATACATGTGTGTGTGAGAAGAGCTTATATGTATTTACATATTATATATAGCATATATACATATATATTATATATGTTTATCTTTTAGATATATATATATATATATATATATATATATATTCATGTATATACGTATATGGGTTTATATGATATCTCTAGACTTATACATGTGAGTTTAATATGTTCATATAACATGTGTAAGTGTGGTTCTCATTTATGTTAGTTGGTCATCTTTCTAAACGTGCAGGAATAAAAGCGGCCCTCGGCCCCGTTAGTGCTCCCCGTGTCCTTGTACGCTAGGGAAGTTGTGTCGTCCCACCAGTTACCCGGGCTATGTTCGCGCCCCTCAAAGCCACCATCGGCTTGAATAAGATTTCTCACCCCTTGTTATTTTCGACATTTTAATTTGTTATTCATGTTATCATCATGTTATTTCATGACTAGTTATTATAGCATGATTTTCACTTAGTCGTTTCTATGTTTGTTTGTTGTTTTGCAGGGTAACCACTCAAAGCCCTCTTCTTCGGCCAGCCGAACGAAAGAGGAAGAAGGAGCCCATATCATCCCGCGTCAAAGGCAAAAGCGATCAACCAGTTTGGGGCCCTCGGTCCCTTGCGATCACACCACCAAACGCGTGCTTGTAGTAATTTTTATTTTATGTCTATAATACCCGCGGATAGCTAAATCCCGCACGGGTCTGTTTGTACTATAATCGGTCGCGGTGAGTCATTTCACGTGGTCATTTACTTTCAGCACTTTGTTATATTATTGTTAAAACCCCGCAGGATCAATGTCCTGTGGCGGTCTGTTTACTCTCTGTTATATTTTTGCTATTATAACCGTGTGAGGAGTGATATGCCGTTCCAAATTCTGAGTCTACGTGTATTTTTGTGTCCGCCAATTTCTACTACGTAGAGTCCCAGGCTCGCACCCGGTATATAAAAAACTACTTACGGAACGGTAGGCTACGCCTACCGGAAAGGAGTTTAGTTTGCGCGAGAGGGTCTTTGGATCCCTACCTCCGCCACGTACCGGAGTTTGGTAAGTCTAGGTCTACAGTATTCCTACTATAGATTGTACTCTCCACTTTTTTTCTATTTCACCCCCCTTTACGCATGCGTTTTTCGTCATTTTTTATTTTACTAAGAGAGGGAGAAATCACATCTCTCTCTCAGTCCACCACGTGACACGTTCACACCCGCCATGCCTGCTTTCTACTCCAGTTTTAGCACGTCCCCTGCCACGTCCGTCCCCAAGAAGCCATCCAATACGTAGCCTAATGGTTGTCACAACTTCTCCAACTCACTCTCACCAAGCAGTCAGGCTTCGAGGAGCGATTGAGGATTGGTTGAAATCTACGTTTCATCTCCGGTCTCATATAAGGAAGCCCTCTCCCTTTCTCGGGCAATGTATGCGAGCCTCCCCTCCTCTTCTCTGGCTTTGTATATTGGTCCGATCAGACTATGCACTCTATTTTATAGTTATCATTTCATAATTTGCAAAGAAACAGAAAGAGGCGGATATCTTTTTGTGATTCCCATTATTATTTCCTCGTCTATTCAGGCTTAGATTATTTTACCCATACAATCTTTTCTTTCATCATACTTGGACTAAGATGCTAAGAATCTGTCCGATCCAACGATTAGGAGGAATTGCAAGATCTAAATCTCCACAGTTATGATGCTACATTATTCACCATATCTTTACTTGTAAAATTACAATCCGTTGAACTTTGTTGGCCCAACCAAATCTTGTCCATCTCTCACCTTCTTAGGTGAGAATCCCAACGCCATTATTCCAAATATGCCCATTATTCCAAATCCGGCATGTGATCCTAGCCGAAAAAATGTCCAGCTTCTCGTGATATGGTCGATCATATCTCTCTCCTTACCCCCCACTTTGTATTCTTTCTTATTGCGAAAACAGGAGAAATGATGGGAAGAAAAACTTTTAGTATAGCTTTGGTAGGGAGTTAGGATTAACTTAAGCTATTTAGGTTAGTCCTAGATTAATCTATTTTTGATTTGATAGCAAGAGTATTAACCTAGAAGTAAGTAAGTGGGCAAACCTACCTTGAATCTATTATGATTTGGTATGTAAGGGATTGACCCAATAAAAATTATAGGCAAAGTACCATTTTTACCCCTCTCTTGTCAAAATTAAAAATTTGTCTCATTCTCTCTCCCCCTCTCTCTCTCACATCACTGTCTCTCTCTCTCTCCATTTCTCTCCCCCTCTCTCTTTCCAATTCTCTCCTCCCCTCTATCTCATGTAACAATTTAAATATGCATTATATAATACATGTCATAAATATTTTATATCATACAAATAAAAAAACATTAGTAATACTAATTCTATTTTATTTAAAAGTATAACTTTTACGTATAAATATTCATTATTGATGATAAATTTATCTCGTCACTCTCATCTCTATATAAATTATATTTGCTCTCATTTCCCTCTCTATGTCTCTTCTCTGAATTTATGGTGTGTATATTTTGAAAAAATAACTTTTAGTAAGAACATGAAATTAGATGATTTTAATAATAATAACCTCCACTGATTACTTGTTTGAAATTTGAACCGTTTCTAACAAACAATATGAGAGCCGGAATTTTTAAATAAACCGGCCATGTAAAAATTGTGTATATCTACAAATAATTGACAATTCCATGAAGTAAAAATAATACATCCCAGACAACATTCACATATCGGTAGACATCGTATTAAATCTGCAAAGTCAAATATTTGATTCATACAATTCAACAAATACATTGAAAAAGGTTTAACAATTTACCGACATCAATAGTTAAAAAAAATATATAACCGTGGTTACAGCAAACTGAAAGAAGGACCTATAAAAATTTGTACAGGGAAGGGGAACATCATAAAATGGAGCTACAGATTTACAAAAATAACATAAGACACTTTTAATTTTGACAAGAGACACAAAGGCACAGGAGATGGAGGGATCGGCACGTACTAGGGCTCCGGACGAAGATTAACACCGGCCTCCTTCTCCGAGCAGCACAATGCACAAATCGGGAGCTAGGGTCGCCCCGCAGTCACGGACCACCGAAGGCGAGAAGGCGAGAAACAACGGCACATGAGATGGAGGGATCCACACCTACAAGGCTTCGGGACGAAGATGAACACCGGAAGGCATGTCCGAGCATCGCTAGCCCCAAATCGGGAGGCCTCCCATCTCCCCGCCGTCACGGACCACCGAAGGCGAGAAACCCTGCCACATGAGAAGTCTTCTTCCACACGTACAAGGGCTCGGGGAGGAGGAGAGCCATCACGCCGCTCAGAGATGAGGGTTTGACAGGCGCAAGAGGAAAGCAGCGAACGGGGGAGACGAGGGTTTCACGGTGGAGACGAGACATGCGATCGACTGGTCCCGAGGGAAGGAATGCACATGGCATCGTCAAAGGCACCTCGAGGAGGGCGGAGGGGTAATTACCCTTCACCGAGTTTCGAAGATCCACCTCCGGAGGCAGATTTCGAAACTATGGGTTACACCGGGTTTAGCCCTTATCTAGAGAGTTTAGTCCTAAACTAAGTACCAAATCACTTCAGACTTCAAAAATATTTAAACCTGGGTTAAACAGTGACTAACCTAGGGTTAAATCCCTACCAAAGTAGGCCTTAGGCTCTCTTTGTTTCCGGGGGTGGGATGAGTTATTTGACTCCCACTTATGGAATTAGTTATTCCACCTCGGTTAAGGGGGCACGTGTGTGAGGAAAAACTGTGGAGTCCACAGTTTTCTCTCACATCAGTTTACTATTCCCCTTATCTTAACTCGAAAATAAAGAGGGCCTTATTGTGAGAGAGAAGGGGCAGAGGGAGGGATGAATGTTTTTTAACTTAGAAGGTTTGAAAGTTAAATGTCTTAATTTGTTAAGTGTTAACAACGTCGAAGAATTTTTGACATATATATATATATATATATAATATGCTCGGAGAGTTAGACACCGTTTGAAAATCTTATCAGAAATTCATGTCTCAAATAATCTCACAAGCACCGTGTCAGGGGTGGATTATAATCATGGCATAATTCTCCGAATCTCCCTTTCCCCAATTTTGAAGGATTCGGGATAGGACAAGATTTTGTGTCTTTATCTCTCTTCTATGCACGGTTTGCCGTCCCGCCCCGACCCGCACCGACCCGCACGACCCGACCCGACCCAGGCGGGCACCGGGTCGCGCGGGCTGGGGGTCGTGGACGGGTCGCACTGGACCGCAAGGTCCCGTGCGTCCCGCCACGTCCCGCTCCGGTGCGAGGCGGGACCCGGCTCGGTACGGCGGGTCGGGGGCGGTTCGCCCATTTAACGGGCCGAAGGGGGAGGAAGAGCTCCACCCCTCCCACCGACGAACGGCGGTGCAGCGGCGGCGGACGGCGAGCAGGATCTTCGGACGGCGATCTGAGCGGCCGACGGCGGCGTTGGGCGGCGATCGGAGGTAGGTAAGTTAAATTTTTTTAAAATGGTCGGGGGTGGGGCGTCTGCCGCCGGGGGGGGGGGGGGGTGCTGGGCGTCATGGCCGCCGTGGGGGGACGGGGGGGACGGGGGCCGCCGTGGGGGGACGGGGGGGTTGTTGTGCGTCCGTGGGGGGACGGGGGCCGCCGTGGGGGGACGGGGGGGGTTGCTGTGCGTCCGTGGGGGGACGGGGGCCGGCGTCTGCCGCCGTGGGGGGACGGGGGCCGCCGTGGGGGGACGGGGGGGGTTGCTGTGCGTCCGTGGGGGGACGGGGGCCGCCGTGGGGGGACGGGGGGTGTTGCTGTGCGTCCGTGGGGGGACGGGGGGGGGACAGGGGGGGGACGGGGGCCGCCGTGGGGGGACGGGGGGGGGGGGTGTTGCTGTGCGTCCGTGGGGGGACGGGGGGGGGGGACAGGGGGGGGACGGGGGCCGCCGTGGGGGGACGGGGGGGGTGGGGGTGCTGCCGTGCTGGGCGTCTGCCACCGGCAGGCGGTGGGGGGATGAGGGGGGGGGGTGTGCGACCGTGGGGGTGGGGGGGGGGGAGGAAAAAATTTTAATTTTTAAAAATGTAATATCTTTTTTTAATTTAAAAATATATGAATAAAATTTGTTAGATTGTCATTGTTTAATATTATTTTTGATGTCAGGTTGAATTTATGTTGTAAGAAAAATATAATTTTTATTTAATTCATCTTGTAGAATTTAATATATTGATATATTATTTAATTCTGGTTGTAGAAATAATATAAAGATCGTTTAATTCATGTTGTAGAAATATATTTATGTTTGATATATTATTTAATTAATGTTTAAATATTAGATTTAATTGAGATGTATTAAAATTTAAATTTAATTTTATAGAATTAATGATATTATTTTCATTATTAGTTGTAGACGTAAAATAATTTAATATAATATAAATAATTACTGATAAATAATTTAATATAATTTAATTTAATTAGACATGTTTATAATTATAAATATATAATTAGTGATAAATATGTTACAAATTAATTTAAACTAAATGTAGGTCTATTAAATAAAAAATTAGCATTATATGCATGTTTTAGAAATAATGATATTATTTTGAACTAAATTATATTGACATGTAGTAAATATTGAATTTAGTCTTGCATATTGTAGAAATAATGATATTATTTTCATTGTTAGTCTCTGTTTAAAATAATGTACTTAATATGATTTGTAATTTTTACATTTAGGAGATACAGTTAAGTACTTAATATGGCTCCTAAGGAACGAACAAATGATATTGGGTGGTCACACGGAGTTTTGTTGGATGGCAACCGTAGGTGCTGGCGTTGTAACTATTGTAAAATAGAACACCGGGGAGGAGGGGTGTCTCGGTTGAAGAAGCATTTGGCCGGAGGAGCCGGGGCAGGATACTCTGAGGTTGCTGGGTGTACCCATGTGCCTAGAGATGTGAAACTTGCAATGGCTAGACACCTGCGTGAGAAGAGAGCTGAGATGAAAGAAAAGGAAAAAAAGAAGAAAAGGGATCAAGCGGCAGTGAGCGGGCGCCCAAGTGGCAGCAACGAGGAGGAATGTGCATGGACACCCAGTGACGAAGACGAACAAGCATGTACTGAGCAGGCTAATGTGTATGTCACTGTGAACGATCCATACGAAGCAGAGCTTCGTGAGGCAGTACGTCAGAGCAGGGAAGAGTCAAGACATCCCGAGGAGACTATAGTCCGTAGTCGCGAGGCCGCGAGGACCGGAGCATCAGGGAGTGGTGGTTCATCTACGACTCGACAATCACGAGGCATAAGGAGTTTATTGACTGGTGACTCGGGGACACAAAGGAAAAGGACACAATCGATCAACATCGAAGATGTGGAGCCCGGTGCACTATCCCGAGAGCATGGTAAGCAAACGAGGATGGACGATGCGTATGGCCAGAAGGGACCTAAATGGAAACTTGGTCAAGCTGTTGCAAAATGGTGGCACCACGCGGGTCTGCCTTTCAATGCAGCCAATAGCCCTTACTACAAGCCAATGTTTCAGGAAGCACAGATCCTTGGGCTACACGTGCAGCCACCTACAGCGAGAGAATTGGCTGGCGTATACCTTGATGAACAAGTTGCTGAGATCAAGAGTTACATTGACTCATTCAAGCAGAAATGGACAAAGTACGGAGTCACACTGATGTGTGATGGATGGTCAGGTACCACAAAATCTAGCCTGATTAACTTCCTTGTTTATTGTGACAGACAGGTATTCTTTCACAAATCAGTGGATGCGTCTGGTCAAATTCACAGTCACCAATATATTTTATCATTGATGGAGCAAGTGGTGACTGAGATTGGGGAGGAGTACATTGTACAAGTGGTGACTGATAATGGGTCGAACTATAAGAAGGCTGGGGAGGAGCTAATGAAGAAAAAACGGCACATTTTCTGGACCCCTTGTGCAGCACATTGTGTAGATCTGATGCTGAAGGAGATTGGGCAGCTTCGTATGGTAAAATCTGTGGTCGAGGTGGCACAAAAAATCACGAAATATATCTACAACCACACACTTGTATTGGCATGGATGAGGGAGCACTGTGGCGGCGAACTGTTGAGGCCTGGCATCACACGATTTGCCACCAACTACATCGCATTGCAGAGCCTATTGAAGCACAAGGATGGATTGAAGCAAATGTTTAGAGGTGAGACCTGGCTGAGTTCCTCTTTTGCTGCTTCACGTGAAGGGGCGGAGGTCGAGGGGATTGTCAACACCTCGAATTTTTGGGATAGAGTGAAGATATTAGTGTCATTGATAGAGCCACTGTATGAGGTTCTACGATGCGTGGATGGGGATAGAGTACCAACCATGGGGTTGGTGTACAGCAAAATAGAAGCAGCCAAGCGGAAGATCCTTACAACGTCCAAAAAATATGGACCCACTATTCTGGAGATTGTGGGGGACAGATGGGACAGACAAATGAGCCGTGATCTTCACATGGCAGGTAAACACTTACATTCTCGTCCAATCAATGAGCTGTGATTTTCAGTTGATACTAATATGTAATTCATTGTCTTACGATTGCAGCGTACTATCTACATCCGGCCTTCCAATATGCTCGGGCCCTTGCTTATGACGATACGTTGATAGAATCGGTCAACATTGTGGTAGACCGATTGTCTTTCACCCCAACAGATGCCGCTGATGCGTTGAATGAGGTATACTTGGATATTTTAACATTGACAATATTAAATGAAATATACACTTCATATTTTTTGATAATGCAGATGAAAATATTTAGAGAGGGAATTGGTTCATTTGCGACACCTAATGCCGTGGCCAGTCGTGATAGACTCGACCCAGGTAATGTGTCTTCACAATGTACCTTCTATATCTCGAGAAAGAATTTTTACATCTAATTATTAT